>OZ024688.1:28844216-30044216 GCA_964016905.1 Perithous albicinctus | reverse complement strand
TACGCAAAATTTTAGGTCAATTACCGAAGCCCAAGTTATGGCACTATGAAAAAAAGTTTCGAAATTACGAATGTCTATAAAATTTTAACTACTTTGTCGATGTTGCCCAAATTTACTACTAATCATTGGCACACTATATCCAAGTTTTATGCAAAATTTCAAATTGGTTATTTAAGCCGTGCTCGAGTAATAGCATTCGAGCATTTTCAAAAAAAAATTACGAAAATTCAATAACCATAAAATCCGAAGCGCTCCTTCAATTTCGGTCAAATTAAATACCAAACAACATTAAATGAACTTAGACTTCCGAAGAACTATTTACCAAAATATCGTAAGTTTCACCAAAGTTAGACTATTCACGCCCTTTTTTTCAAAAAAAATTCAAAAAGCTATAAAATCAATATTTCTCCATACATTTTGTCAGAAAAAATGCATCAAAGACGGGTTGCTGCTTCACACGTGTGCTAACTTTCAGCTCAATCGGTTGAACTCTTTTGAGTTAGAGGTGATTGAAATTTCAAAGCCCTACACACACACACACGCACACCCAAAAGAAAGGTACCTTAAATACACGACAATCGGCAGTGAAAAAATTGTAAAATATAATGGTGATAACATTTGTAAAAGAATTTCAACATTTTAAATACATATATAAATATAGATTTAAACAAGTCTACAGAGTTAAACTTTGCATATTGTTTCCTCACGTTATTTTATATACCTTTGACAAAGTCGCCTCTATGAGGAAGAATGTTGATCAATTTCGGCCTCCTGCTACAGGAAACTTCGTCAAAGGTATACAATAATGAACCTGTACTGTGCTGTAGTGGCTAGCGTGGTTACCTCTACACCGTACAATCGGAAGGCCGAGGGGGTTTGGAGTCCCGCTGCCGTCGTTTTCGCTGCGAGTAAAATATTCGAGCGCTATGTGTAGTTCCAGTGTATATATATACACACACATGCGCACACACATATATATATATATATATATACACATATATATGGACACACTGTAGCCCAGAGTGTTTACATTTTCTGCGAAACACGATTAGCCACGGCAGCGCGAAAGCGAACATGGGACCGACTGTATCGACAGAGGTTTTCTGCAATTTTCCTCTGTCCTATGGGCTCTCTCCAGAGGCAAATGCTATACGATAGAGGAACTCGGTTTGCAGCCCCTATTGGGAGCACTCGCTACTGACACGGGTCGACCCTACAATAGGTGAGAGATGCTTCTAGTCAGGAGGAAATGCGATTAAAAAAAAAAAAAAGGAAAAAAAAGGAAACAAGGTATAGAACAATGAGGAAGCAATTCGCAACGTTCCACTTTACCTTGTTTTATAGTGTATTCATCAATTGCACTTAAGGGGGGCGAGTCAGTAAAAAAAAAAAAAAAAAAAAATGATTTTCAGAGGTATTTTTTTTTTTAGATTTATATATAGTATTTAAGGATTGGGAATGAACTATTTTTGTGCTAGTAATACAATTACTTTTGTTCACTGTGACAGGATTTTGTGAATCAGTTTTAGGCTTTTTTAACTCTGCGATTCAGAATATTGTCTGTAACTACATTCTAACTCCGTCTCTCTTTCAATTTTATTCTTATGAAAAATGCATAAAATTTATTCTGCCCAGCTACGCACTTTTTTAGCTGGAAACCAGATTGAAATATCCATATTTTATGGCTTGAACATTTTGTTCACACAATGGATCCCTTTTTATATACAGCGAATCGACAAAAAAACACTAAAGCAAAAAATCGGTATTTAATATTCGATGAAATATAAGATTAAAAAATGTAAAATAATTTGTACATGTTCGAGATATATTACATCACTCTCAAATTATACATTTTTTTAATCCAAGGAAATATTAACAATAAGCTATTTGCAGAAACAGTAATTGTCTCTGCAAAAAAAATTTAATTTTTTTTTTTTCGAAGAATAATCTGTAATTCTCTAGTTATTTGATATTCTTAATCGCCTTTTGCTTACGAAGTGAAAAGAAAGATTAACAAATGGCTACAATTATTGATCATTTTTTAAATAACAGAATGAGCTGTTAAAGTTGATAAAATATTGCGGATTATTTTTTAACAAATAAATATGTACATCTTCTAAAATAGTTTTTAATCAGTTAATATTTTTATAAAATCATGATTATAAATTTTTTTTTTTTTCGGTAAAAAAGAATAAAGAAAATATTTAGCGCTGACTTGACTGGCGTGAAACGTTTCAACCTGCTTAATTAAAACTCGCGACACACAAATATTTGTAACTCTTCAGCATAATTCCATCCAAGAGAAATCGACCCAAAATTCGAAAAAAAAAAAAACTCGAAATTCCAATTCTTCTCTACCGGACATTCGCACTCGACTACATGTAATATCTCATCATCAACTCTCATATACCTGAGAATAATACAAAGTTATCCAAGTTCCGCTCTACAATTCCGTACTTAACGAAGCTTATTCACTCCCACCTAACAAGTTTCCTCTTATAATTGCACGGAATAAGTTATATTATGTAGAAATTTAATTCCCGCAGTTCTCCACAGAATTTCTTTAAACTGGTAAGTAGCAACGAGCAGCGATAAATCACAGAGATCGTGAGCTCTTCTCTCTCTCTCTCTCTCTCTGTCTCGCATAGTAGAGAATCGCGCAAGTCACTCTCTCAAAACTTCATTAACGCAGATGGCTTCCCTCGATCCTTACAACTGTCTGAAAAATTACCGGGAAATTTTTTACTATTTTCACCGGTAATGTTACTGATTTTTTAAAAACTATATCACGCCCTGATAAACGCTGAAACTCAAGCTGCTTTAGCATTTTCTGGTCAACTTTATAAATTAAAATTGATTATTTTAATTTAGGATTTTATAAATTAGAATTTAATATTTTAATTTAGGATTTTATAAATTAGAATTTAATATTTTAATTTAGAATTTTATAAATTAGAATTTAACAATTTAATTTATAAAATCCTAAATTAAAATTGAGCATTTTAAGTTATGATTTTATAAATTAAAATTGAGCATTTTAATTTATGATCTTATAAATTAAAATTGAGCATTTTAATTTATGATCTTATAAATTAAAATTGACCTTTTTAATTTATGATTTTATAAATTAAAATTGACCTTTTTAAGTTATGATTTTATAAATTAAAATTGAGCATTTTAATTTATGATCTTATAAATTAAAATTGAGCATTTTAATTTATAAAATCCTAAATTAAAATTGAGCATTTTAAGTTATGATTTTATAAATTAAAATTGAGCATTTTAATTTATGATCTTATAAATTAAAATTGAGCATTTTAATTTATGATCTTATAAATTAAAATTGAGCATTTTAATTTATGATCTTATAAATTAAAATTGACCTTTTTAATTTATGATTTTCTAAATTTAAATTGACCATTTTAATTTTTGATTTTCTAAATTTATAATGACCATTTTAATTTATGAATTTATAAATTAAAATTGACCATTTCAATTTATGTTGTTATAAATTAAAATTAACCTTTTTAATTTATGATTTTTTAAATTAAAATTGACCATTTTAATTTATGTTTTTATAAATTAAAGTTAACCTTTTTAATTTATGATTTTTTAAATTAAAATTGACCATTTTAATTTATGAATTTATAAATTAAAATTGACCATTTTAATTTATGTTTTTATAAATTAAAATTGACCATTTTAATTTATGTTTTTATAAATTAAAATTAACCTTTTTAATTTATGGTTTTATAAATCAAAATTGACCATTTTATCCTCTTCAGATATATTTAATCTCGCTGTTTGCATAAGGAAAAAAAGAAGAAAAATATTTGTGTGTGACTACTGGACAAAAATGATATACAAAAAAAACTGCAATTAGTAGGTTTGGAAAAAAAATCTAAATGTACAAAAAACAATAATTAAGCTTACAAAGAAATTTACAATATTTTCCTCGTTATCTCAGCGTTATTATAAATCTTTAGTATTTTACAACTATTAGTTGTTATAATCTAAATTCATGACCTTAATTTAGATTATTTGCATACACTATTGTTCATAAATTAAAATGGTCCATTTTAATTTATTAAAAAGCCGTTACGGTTAACTTATACACTGCAAGAATGATATAACAAATCGATAGAATTTCATTTCGTTGTTAAAATCCACGATTCGATTTGAAATACAAAATAATATTTTACCCTATTTTATAAGCGCCCGTCGGTAAATTATTTTTTCCAGCGGTTAATTAACTGGTTATATGCAGATATTCATCAATAGCTATAAAAAAGGTGATGACATTTAATTTTTAAATGCAATCCTACTAAACAAATTCAATAAAAAGTAATATTCAAGGCATGTCTGGTCAACTCGTATGATAATTTCCGATTTGACTCAATATTTTTTATTTTATTGAATCTGTTCAAGGAAATACTCTGATTTTTTCTAGATTTTTTGTTCATATACCAATATTTTTGCCTTAAATTAAAAATTTGAAAGAATTTCGTAAAATCAAGTATGAGATATTATTAAGCGTATGCAGAAAGACTTAATATAGTACATTACGATACGAGTGCGGTAAAACTTTTTCTGATTTCTGTGAGTTTCAGTTGATTCACACGACTTAAGAAAAAATTTTCCCAACGAGTATTGTACAAAATTTTACTTCACAAGGTGAAAAGTACATTTTTTTAGGCACGAAGCGTGCCTAAAAATCCCGTTTTTGCACGGAGTGAAGTAAAAATTATTAATATTACTATAGTGAGTAGAAACTTTTTTAATCGTGTTAATTTTTTTTTTTTTCATAAATACTTAACCAAAACTAAAACATACTATCCAAATGTATTAATACAAAACAAATGTCTTTGCATAATTGTTCGAAAATAATTAAAAGCATTTCAAAAGAGTGCCAAAAAACAGATTTGATTTTTCATTATTAGTAATAATAAATGTATCAAAAAAATCCATAAAAACGTATTTTTCTTTACAGTATTCGGATCGTGTAAAACGATCTCAAGACCAAAATATTTTTAAAAAATGCCGAAGAAATTAAATATTCTTCGTTATCATTTTTGAAAATTATTTTCTATTTTGTAAAAAATGGATTTTCTGCCATTTTTTAAAATATAAGATCTGAAATATTTTTATATGATCAGAATACCGATATTAGTAATGGTTTACATAGGTTTTTCGATACGTTCTTAATTACCAATAAAAAATAAATAAAAATTCGAGTCCCCCTTGAAATGCTTTTCACTATTTTCAGATTCTTTCATAAAATGTGAATTTCAATTATGCGAATAAAATTTCCAGTACTCAAAGTTTGCTCGGGTAAATGAAAAAATTAAATTAAAAATGAAAATCATTTTTGATTTAATTTTTTCTGAAATCGAAGAAAAATGTTTTTGCCCACTTTTTGCATAGGCTTGAAAATTTTTTTATATCAAACCTGATTTTATGATTCTTCTTTTTTTCTCAAATTTCTAAACTCGTTCAAAAATGTTTTTTAAATAATTTTTTTATCGAAAAAAAAATCGAGAAAATCAGTGTTTCTTTCAGTACGAATAATAACATAAAACATATTATGATAAATCAGAAACATTAAAGGTCAAAAATTCACTTTTTGCATAGATTTAAAAATGTTTTCTTATCTCACACGTGATTTTCATTTTGTTTTACTTTTTTTTTTCTTGTCTTTTCTCTTTTTCAAGTTTTTAGACTCGTTCAAAAATGTACTTTAAAATATCAATATTTTTGAACGAGTTATGTTTTCCAAAAAAATCTTTAAAAAATCAGAATGCTGATTTTTTAAAGATTTTTTCATCAGAATGCTGAAAAATCGAGGGTCAAAAGTTTACCGATTTAAAATCGGTATAATATCGTTGTAACAACGGTTAATTAACCGATTATCAATCTTAACGGTAAAGTTGCTAAAACTCATCAATTTTCATTTGTAAAAATCTTTGGTTTGCTTAAGGATTGCAAAAAAAATGCTACAATTTCTTAAAACGTAACAAAAAAAAAATGAAAACCAACTGATTTCAATAAAACATATCTACAATTATTTCATCTACAATAAAACGTATCTACAATTATTTTCAATTGACTATCAATTTTATACATAAATTCCTGTCGATAAAATACAATTCGCATCAGTGGTTAATTAACCAGTAATTTACCGCACTATTTACCCAGTTTCTCGCACAATTTACCGATGAATTTTGTGAATTCATCGGTAAATTATGTAATTTACAAGTTTCGCTGGTAAAATTACCGGTTATTTTCTGTAAACCCCGGAAAAGATCAAAATTTTAATTTATAAAAATCATTACGATTTACTTACACGCTGCAGGAACAATAAAATAAAGATCTACCAGAGCGATTTGAAATATTAAAAAATAATATTTCCACAAATAAATAAATTATGCGTATAAATTGCCGTCGGTAAAACATCATTCGGAAAACATCGGTTAATTAACCCTCGACTTTCCGTGCAATTTACCCACCTAATTTACCAACTGAAATCGCTAAACACATTATTGCGAAATGTTTGGACAGAGCGTGATCGGCGTGATTTGTCATTTCCATAAATACCTTTTCGTCGGTCTCTTGTGTCTTGTTGTCACGTTCCTGCCAGGATAACTCTTGCAATATCGTTGATATGTAGCTGTCTTCGGGTGTGGACTTTCCTGTGCAGCAGCGGGTCTGCCACCGGATCATCGATCTCTTGATCCCTCTCTCGACTTTAAGTGAGAGAGAAACAGCGATATACAGACGAGAGGCAAAAAAGAGATATAGAGATAGAGAAAGAGAAAGAGACAGAGAGAAAAAAGTAACACAGCACTCTAAACTCACGGGAACGCCGCGCACGGTTCTATCTCACGATTTACAAACGCAATATAACAAAACAACGGCACCGCACATATTTCGTAAGTATAATAATAATAGTAAAACAACAGAAACAACAACAACAACAACAACAACGAAAAGAAAAAACTCGTTTCAAAAATTCTTTCTTTGTATATATTTACTAAATCCAACATAAAAACACAAGACACACTTTGTTGATCCAAGAAGAGGAGGGGGGGAGTCAAACGAGAAACTTACCTATTTACAACGCAGGTGTGATACGCAAACCCGTGAAGATCAAAGTGGACAACTCGTCGGTCCCGCTCATCCTCGACTGGCGAATACCTGAGCGACTACCTGTGAAACTCTGCTGGTGCGCTGTGGCTAATGTCGAGAACATAGCAGCGTGGGGGGAGGACCGAAGAGGGGACGAGGGGAGGCCCCCTCCGCGCCTTTCCAGTACTGCTGTGCTTGAATATTATCTCGCTCACTCCTCTTGGGAAACAAGCAGCATAGCCTCTGGTGAAGCTCTCTCTCGCCTCTCGCTTGGATTTCCTACCTGCACCGACAACGCTACGCGCCGCGACTTTCCATCGGTAGCTTGAATCCTCATTGGACGAACCCCTACCGCCCTCAGATCGGATACGACCGGCTCTTCGGGAAGCAAGCCCCGAAGTGCGCTTCTGCTCTACCTGAATTATCGCCGCCCGCGCTGCATAGAAGCAGCACTGTTGCGCAGGTGTTTATAGGTGAATGCGAATTTTTTATCTCTTTTTTCTTTTTTTTGTCTTTTTTATGCATTTTTGGGCGGTGCTTCAGGAATTTTGAATGTTTTGAGCTTCTGGAATTGGCGGAATATTTTTTTACATGAGAATTATTTTTTTTGTTAATATTTTGCGATGGATTGAATTTGCTAAAAAAAAGGAATGACGTATTAAAGTGATTTGTTAATTATATATGCGACTTTTTTTCGGTTTTTCTTTTTGTCTTATATTGAGTCATTTATTTGTGTTGTGTTTTTGTCTTTGTAGTAAATTTACTGTGTAGCTTTAATTCTTACTCTTTTGGTTTATACAAAGTCGCTGATTTGAATTTTGCTTTCTCGTAGAGGAAGCTGTGTTTTCATGAAATTTTATTTTTTTTCTCCAGATTTTCATCACAGGACCCTCTGAGAATGGTCCGAAACGTCGAGAACAGTGATTTGTACGAAATGCCTGTGAGGCAAAACACGTCGAGTCGACCATCCCGAATTTTCATATAAAAAAAAAACGTCCTCACATTTCTTCAGGATGTTGGTCTAGTTGAAGAAAAAACGTAGGAATTTTTACAGATTTTTTAATTGCATATTCCTGCCATTGAAAATCGCTGGAAATAATCATTGTTTATTTTTTAACGCCAATACTACGCAAAAAAAAATCATGACAACATGAAATTTTGGATTTTCAGAGTACTTTCCAACAACATTTTTTGTCAAATTCTCCGTTTTCATTTTATGCTATTTTTCAATTAGATAAAGTTGCCACTTTTTTCCTCTCCGAAACGGCACCTCCGATTTGGTTAAAATTTTCACATTTTGTTCGTTGAAATGCCTAGAATATTAGAAAAAATTGGCGAGATCGACGGCAATTTCGCTCCAGAGTTACAGAATAAAATAGAATATTTTAGAATATTTTACATAGACGTTCTCAACCCTCCTGAACGCAGAATTAGATTAGCACGATGTTCCGTCAAACGAAGAGCTGTAACGCTGGGGCGAAATTGCTGCCCATGTCGCCAATCTTTTACGCAATTGGGCTATCATACAACAACGTTTGGGATTGTAGTTGACGCGAATCGGTTAGAAAATTCAAATTTTACAGTATTTTGAAAATATTGAAAAAATAGTTTTCACGCTATAACTTTCGTAAATTACTATTAATATTTCGGTCTGAAATTTTGTACACAAATGAACTTACAGTGAACTATGATTGATGGAAAATTTGGCGAGAATCGATAGAGCGGTTCAAATTTTATTGCAATTTCAATTTTTTTTTAAATGTCCGTAAACATTTCTAATACTTTTTTAAATTCTGAGATGTCTGCCTCCAATTTGCTGCGTGAATTCATGATTATTGAGTATCGAATATGAATTCATTTTAAGGAACGGTCGCTATGTTTATACATTTTGATTTTATAACAAAAAAGTAAAAAATTTCGCTGTTGCAAAAAAAAAAAAATCAATTTTTTAAAGCAGATTTCAATCAAATTTGGCACACATGTGGATTGCCCTAGAACAGGATTTGAGTACAAATTTTACGCAAATCGGTTGAGCAGTTGAAATTTCCTGACATTTTGCATTTTTGTTTTAAATGTCTTTCGAACTCAAACAAGCCTGCAAAGTAGAACCCTGCAAATTACTTCCTCACAATTTTCTCCCTTTGAAAGCTTTTTCTATCTCAAAGCTCTTTTCTACAAAGCTTTGTCAAAGGTAGAAAATTGTGAGGAAGCAATTTGCAAGGTTCTACTTTGCAGGCTTTTTATTGTATTTAGATGTAATATGTTTGTAATTTGTGGATTGTGTGCCAGAGGACTGGTGTCCTAGTGCATTCATAAAACTAATAATAATAATAATAATAAAATTTTGTCAATAATTTGCTGACAAAATACACGTTTAAAAAAATATATAATACTGAACAGGATAAAAATGTATTTGAATTCGAAAAAGCTATACTGCTGAAAAGAAAATTTGTGTTTTTATACGCGACTGAGGATTTTGCAAATTATTTTTCTAAATAATACCTTTTTTTTTAATTAGTATGCGTTGAATTGAATTGGCAAAACGTAATGGTCGATTAACAATGTGTTGGTATATTAATTATTTTCTCAATTAATAAGCTGGCAGAATATTCTTTTTTAAATAAGTATAATGCATTAGATATAAATGTGCTTGAACTCGAAAAAAAATAATCGCTGGTCGGATAAAACATGTATTAAATTATCAATTCTATAGTCAATTCAATTACTAAAAAAATACACGTTTCTAGAAGAATTTAATGCACTGGATGAAAATGCATTTGTATTCGAAAAATGTGTTGCTGAATAGGAAGTCCGAGTTTTTATACGCGATAAAGAATTTTGCAATTTGTTTTTCTAGACAATGCCGTTTTTAATTAATAGCCGGACCGGACGCGCTGCCGAGCGCGTCACCATTTATCTCTGGATGCTGCAGCGTTCTTTTAACTAAACAGGTTAAAACACACCTTCTGTCAGTTTTGACATTTGACAAAAACAAAAAGATTCAATGTATGAACTTGGTTACGATCCCGGTGTCTGACTACGACCAATCATAGCACGAATAAAACGGCTTCACATAAACATAGCTGACTGCCACCGACTTTTTAAAAGGGGAATAAAATACTAATAATATGCGCTGGATGGAATTGGTAAAAAGTACTGGTCGATTAACAATGGATTGGTTTAATAATTATTTTCTCAAATTTAAATAACTATAATGCACTAGATATAAATGAGTCATTCCACGGTATTTCACACACCAAAAAACTCGACCATTTCCAATCTCCTCCTAATGTTTTTATATCGTTTACCATGTCAAACGAAGCATCTATGATTTTTTTTAGAATTTTATTCGGATATTTGTTCGATCCATAGAATAAAAGTTGAAAAAATGAAAAAAAAAATGAAACGTCAAGTGAAACATTTATTTTCGTAATTCAACACAATTTACGATAAAAATACTCCAATTTTTTTTTTAAATCTGTTGTACTTTATTTACGCCTTTTACCTAAAAAAAGTACCATTTCACTAATTTAGAACCCCTTCGATTTCATTGAAAAAAATTACGAAAATAGTACATTCAGTGCCAAACACTCTAAGCATAAACCCAAGTTGGAGAAATTAATTCTTCCATTTTTTTTTCGGTTTTTCGTGATCGAATTTTTTTTTTTTTTTTTTTCAATGTTCTCATTAATTTTTTATGTTATTAATAATATCAAACGGAGCATATGTGAATTTTTTCATATTTTTTTGCTTTCTCATAGAGGCAGCTTTGTTTTCGTGAAAATTTTTTTTTTTTAGATTTTCATGTCAGCATACTCAGAATGGTCTAAAACGTCGAGAAAAGTGGTTTAGTAAAAGTGTCCGGATTTATGTATGTATATGTGTGTGTGTGTATGTGTATGATAGAGGGGCAAAAATTCATATTGCCATAACTCGGGAACGGTTCAACGGAATCATCTCAAAATTTTGTCCCGCATACAGGATAGGCAAGTGTCTCTTTGGTATAAATTTCATAAAAGTCGATTGAAGCATTTCGATTTTATGGCGTTTTTAAGCTTTTGAAAAATGTCTGTAAACACTGAAACCTGGTATAAAACATTATCGGGGTGGTGCGAATTTTGGTATTGAATTTGGGCAAAATCGATAAAGTACTTAAAATTTTATAGAAATTTGCATTTTCGTTTTATTTGAAAATGCTACAACTTAAGAACAGTTTTAATAACCAATCCTAAATTTTGTATAAAACTTAAACAGTGTGTCAATGTTTGATACTAAATTTGGGCAAAATTAATAAAATAGTTATAATTTTACAGAAATTCGCATTTTCCAATTTTCTTTTAATGCTATAACTCGAGAACGGTTCAAGTAACTGACCCAGAATTTTATATAATAATTGGATAGAATGTATCGTTGTTTGATATTGAATTTCGAGAGAATCAGACAAAGATCCAATATTTCACAGATTTTTCTTTTTGAAAATTCAACTATTACCCACAGGTTTTTCAAAATGACCTGATATTTTGAACGTTGATTGTTAATAACTTATAAAAAGATTGATTATATAAAAATATATAATAAAAACATTCTCTAATATTCAATAATTTATATTATTATTGAAAACAAGGGTGTAAAATTGGACATTACATATTGCTAACTTATATTCCACCTTTCACAAAGCTTTCTCTATGAGGAAGCCAAAATTGGCGATCACATTACCGTGTAGAGGTGGTTCTGTGAAAGGTGGAAAATGAGGAAGCAACGCGCAAAGCCCGAATTTGCACCCTTTTGCTTCCTCGAGAAGATTAGTTTTCGTGAAAAAAATGTTTTTCGAGATTTTTGTGTAAACGTGTTCAGAATGTTCTAAAACTTCGAGAAATCACATTTAGAAAAAATGTCCGGATGTATGTGTGTGTGTGACAACCATTTAACATTTAAAACTTGAGAACGTCTTGAGATATTAAGCTGAAATTAATCACACTTGCTGAGGGATCAATTATGCTCGCTCGACCAAATTTTTGGCAAAATCCATGCAGTTCTCTTGTTTCCACAAGATTTTGAATTTTTCAAAAAATGTCTGTGAACGCTCTAGTTCCCACAATTTTTGAGATATCGGGCTAAAAATTGATACGAAGTTGAACTTTCATAGAACGAGGATTGGCATTGAATTTGGGCAAAATCCATACAATTCTCTTGTTTCCACAAGATTTTGAATTTTTCAAAAAATGTCTGTGAACGCTCTAGTTCCCACAATTTTTGAGATATCGGGCTAAAAATTGATACGAAGTTGGACTATCATAGAACGAGGATTGGTATTAAATTTGGGCTAAATCGGTGCAATTCTCTTGTTTCCACAAGATTTTGAATTTTTTCAAAAATGTCTGTGCGCGTTCTAGTTCCCACAATTTTTGAGATATCGGGCTAAAAATTGATAGGAAGTTGAACTTTCATAGAACGAGGATTGGCATTGAATTTGGGCAAAATCCATACAATTCTCTTGTTTCCACAAGATTTTGAATTTTTCAAAAAATGTCTGTGAACGCTCTAGTTCCCACAATTTTTGAGATATCGGGCTAAAAATTGATACGAAGTTGGACTATCATAGAACGAGGATTGGTATTGAATTTGGGCAAAATCCATGCAATTCTCTTGTTTCCACAAGATTTTGAATTTTTTCAAAAATGTCTGTGCGCGTTCTAGCTCGCATAATTTTTGAGATATCGGGCTAAAATTTGGTACAAAGTTGAACTGTTATAGATCAATGGTTGGTATTGAATTTGGGCAAATTCGATTGAGCCGTTCAAATTTTTCATGATTTTCAATTTTTTCAAAAATGTCTATACTAAAATTTTGAGAGCTAGAGCAGCTCTCACAATACAATTTGGACAATTTGGCTCTTGTGTTGTGCCAAATTGTTCAGTTCTGATAAAAGTAATCGCAAAACAAAGCTTCTTGAGGAAGCCAAAAGTGACATGGGCGTACTTTCCATCAAGCAGAGCTGATGAGGAAGCGATGTGCAAATATAATTTGCAGCGTTTTTTATAGATGCATTCGATTTATAAAATTTAAAATATTTGTAAAAATTATAAAAACTGTACTCCAAGTCGAAAAATCATATTGACAAAAACAACCAGGTCATTTTTTTCGTAATTCAACACAGTTTACGATAAAAATACTCCGAATTAAAAAAAAGAAAATTTGTATTTTATTTACGCCTTTTACCTAAAAAAGGCACCATTTCACTACTCTGGACCCCTTTGATTCCAATAAAATTTAAAAAATAAAATTCGGAGTATTTTTATCGTAAACTGTGTTGAATTACGAAAAAAATGACCTGGTTGTATTTGTCAATATGATTTTTCCACTTGGAGTTCAATTTTTATACATTTTTTAAATATTTTAAATTTTATATATCGAATGAATAAATAAAATTATGAAAAAATTCACATATGCTCCGTTTGATATTATCAATAACATACAAAATTAAGGAGAACATTGGAAGAAAAAAAAAATTCGATCGCGAAAAACCGTAAAAAGAAATGGAAGAATTAATTTCTCCATCTTGGGTTTACGCTTAAAGCGTTTGGCACTGAATGTACTATTTTCGTGGTTTTTTACATCGAAATCGAAGGGGCCCAAATTAGTGAAATGATACTTTTTTTTAGGTAAAAGACTTAAATAAAATACAACAAAAATTTTTTTTTTAATTTGGAGTACTTTTATCGTAAACTGTCTTGAATTACGAAAATATTGGCCTAGTTCTTTTCGTCGATATGATTTTTTCACTTGACGTTAGATTTTTTTTTCATTTTTTCATATTTTATTCTATGGATCGAACAAATATCCGAATAAAATTCTAAAAAATATGATAGATGCTTCGTTTGACATGGGGAATTAGGAGGTTTTTGGAAATATTTGAATTAGTAGGAGATTGGAGATGGTCAGGTTTTTTGGTGTGTGAAATACCGTGGAATGACTCAAATGTATTTAAATTCGAAAGGGGTAATCACAGCCGATAATAAGTGTAATTAATTTGTCAATTATATTGTCAATTCATTTGCTGAAAATATACGCGTTTTTTTTTTAAATAATATATAACGCACTGAATGGAAATGTATTTGAATTCCAAAAAGTCATCGCTGCAATAGAACTTCAAATTTTTGCATTTTATTTCTATTTTTATTATTCTATTCTATTTCTATTATTTATTTATTTACATGAATTTTAGAATTCGCAAATTATTTTCCTAGATAACACTTTTTCTAAAATTATTACTATGAATAGAATAGAATAGAATATTTATTTTGTATCGCAGGCAAGTGCCTATTACAAAGATATGTACATGAAGTAAGACAATAATATTATTCGTTTAGTGCAAACCCGCGCAGAATACAGTTTGCTTTGATATATAAAAATAACTTACGAGATGTATCGCTGTTCCTAATTCAAAGGACTTCCGGGTAGGTAGCACCTCTAAGAAATTGGTTTCTGTACGTCGGACATTCACATAGAAAATGTTTCATGGTTTCGTTTATATTTTGATTAGAGATTAGGCATATTTCGTCTTCTTTGATTTTATAGGTAATATTCTTAATATTAAAGACGAGTGTATTTCTACCGGACAATATGCATTGGGCGACAGCTCTAACAAAGTTTAAGGGTTTCATTTCTAATAAATATTGTCCGCATTTTAGTACGTCGGTTTGCTCAATGTATTTATAGATTGGACGTAAGTCGAAGCCTGCATTCGTAATATATCAGAGATAAAGCTATCATTTATTATTTTTCTTTGGAGCGGTTCTAGGGCATTTTCTAAAATGTTGGCGTCAGGGTTGTCGATGACATGGGCAAAATTGTATTTAACGTGGATCGATGTGAGAGATGTGTACCAATTTCATTTCAGGTCATTGCCGTGCGAGGCGTCAAATCTAATTAATGAGTCTAGGCATAATCGGGGATACCGGTCAGGGCTCATCCTTAATAGTTTAATCCGAAAATTGACGGTTCGTTTGACTATTAGTCTGACTAGTGTAGAGGACCCAGTTTCGATTCTGACCTTGTAACCAGGAGCGCTTCTCGGGAGATTGAGTAATTGTTTTAAAAATGTGGATTGAATTTTGTCTAATTTATCCATAAGCCGCAATCCCCAAATGCCCGATCCATAGAGTAGAGTGGACGTAATTACTGCTTCAAACAGAGTAATTCGTGATTTCCAATTTTCCAATTTCGTGGCAACCATGGGTGACCAAATATTCCCCAACGCTACCTTTGCCTTTGAAATCGCAAAATCGACAGCTGTTTGATCAAGGCCTGATGAAGAAAACGTTACTCCTAAATATTTATATGATTTAACTATATCCAGGGGATGCCCAGTGTACTTAATTTTTTGTTCTCTTTTTTTCTTACCTGCTTTTTTGAAAATTAATATCTTTGATTTATCCGTATTGACCTCGAGTTTATTTTCTATGCAGTAAGCCTCTAATGTGTTTATTTTGTGTTGGAGATCCACAACAACGTTCGAAAGTAAAATTAAATTGTCTGCAAAAAGTAAGAGTTCTATTTTTTCCTTTAAATTGTGATGTCCGTGATTAACAAAAAATTGCTCAATGTCATGTAGCAAAAGCGAGAAGAGGATCACCCTGTAACACCCCCTGGGTGATGTCAATTATCTCTGATTTTTTGCATTCATCAATTTTGACACGAAAACTGGACTGTTTGTAAAAGTTCTGGAAAAAGCGAATGATTTGTACACTAGCTCCCGCCTCATATAGCTTACGCCACAACATCGAGTGCACTATAGAATCAAAAGCCCGTCTGAAATCTATAAAGGCAGCGTAGAGTCTTCCTTTAGGTTTGGATAGAGCAAGTGCTATTTTTGCTTTTAAAACGAATATGTTGTCTTCGTAGGATCTGTAGGTTCTAAAGCCCGCTTGGGCTTCGGGAAGTATGTTGTATTTTTCCGCCCATTTGTTAAGACGTTTCGTAAGAATTGATGTAAAGATTTTTGCAATCGAGTTTGCTAAGGTAATTCCTCTATAATTTAGGGGATCATTGCAGTCACCTTTCTTAAAAAAGAGTATTATATCAGAACTGCACCAGTCTGTGGGGACCTCACCCGTGCGTAACACAATATTGAATAGTTCAGTGAGGGACGAACGCCAGTTTGCTGGGAGCCCCTCATAGAACTCGTTTGTGATATTGTCAGGTCCCGCAACTTTGCCAGCTTTGAGTCATTTAATAGCTTCCATAACTTCCTGTTCGGTTATATCTAGGTCAGGAATTGGGTGCCTGCAGTCCAGAAAATTGAGAGTGCTTGGTTCGCTAGGGGAAAAAATGTGTTTGTAAAACTCTTCCCATATTTCTTTAGTGATTGGGCACGTACGGAATGGTCTTTTCCTATCATTTTTTATCAGCATCCAAAAGGTTTGCGGATTTTATGTTTTAGAGATCGCACCCAATGTAACCTTGTTAAATTCTTTTTTTTTGCATTTAATTGTTGAGATATATTCCTTTCTGTGATCTACATAGTTTCTTTTAATCTCTAATAGTCTGGAGTCACGCCAATCCCTGAAATCTCGTTTAACTTTTTTCCGCATTTGGAAGCATTGGTCATCAAACCATGGTTTGTTCATTTTAGTTTTACTGTTAGCTGCCACCGTTTTTCCTTAATCACGCCAAGCTTTTCAGCTATTAGTTGTAAAATATTTCCTATGTTTAGATTGACCTGATTGACATTATTCGAAATTATGGGTGACCTAGTTCAAACGGGTTGTTCATAGTTCTCTAGTAGTTCGGGATTCCACTCAACAAATTCTATTCGGACGTTACTAATATCAGTCATTGTTCGCCATTATAGTTGTGCTACAAAGTGTAATACTAATGGGTAGGTGGTCCGAGAAGCCCGCTTCTTTAACTTCGAAATTCCTTGGATAATTGAGACAAAGCATATTTGTCCAAATTAAGTTAATCGTGGTATCACCTGTATTTCCAATAAAAGTCAATCTGCCTCTCGCATCCGATTTGGATCTGCCATTCAAGAGTAAAAGACCAAAATCTTCGAACCTCTCAATTAACATTGCACCGTTTTTATTGAATGTTTTGTCAATATTGGACCTATCAGCAACAAATAGCGATTCATCAAATATTTCATCACTTAGCTGATTTCCTAAACCTACTCTTGAATTGAAATCACCACCCACTATTAAAGGAAAATCATATGTGTCCGTAGTACAGGAAATGGCATCGCATAGCGCACCAAGCCTTTTTTTAAAAAAAACATAGCGCAAATAAAGATTAATAATTATATAAAAATAATCATCTATCTTGCATTTAAATATAATCCACGATTCACCTATATCAATAAATTCTACATTTGTGACTAAATCGTTTCTATATATAACTCCAAGGCCACCGCTGTCTCTACCCAGAGATTTATTTTTATTTGCAAGACTGAATTTAGCTTTAAAATTGGCAAATAACGTTGGATATTTCAGATTCGTGACTGTTGACCAAGTCTCACAAACATACAGTATTGCACTGTCAGCTACAATTTCTGAGAAATCTTTTTCTGTTAAATCATATAAACTACTGATACCGTGTATATTCCAAAATGTGATTTCGATTTTTCGCTGTTCATAAAAAATTACATTATTTCGACTACTTTGCGTGGAGATGATTGTTGATTTCTGTAGATCTGTGTGCCTCGAGCCTCGAAAATAGGCTGAATTGGATACTTTTTTTTCCAACCGCCACCATTTTCTCAACTTTGATTTAAAAAAAGCATCCAATTAAAACCCAATTTTCAAAAAAACGTAATATAAATTATTAGCCCACGAGAATAATTTACATTTTTTTTTATTTTAAGAAAAATATTCTTTTCCATAATTTTTGTTCTAATTGAAATGGCTTTTTCAATTTTGTTTAGATTATTGGGCGTATTTTCAGCGTTTCACTCTCAAAATATGGGAATTTTTTTTTCTACAAGAAATCATCATTGAAATTTTTAATTTTCAAAACTTGGAAATTAAATGTTTTCTTAAATTATAAAAAATAGAATAGAAATATTCTCGACCCACTTTCGAACTACGCCGATGGAAATAGTCGTTTTTAGTCCTAGATTTTATGGAACAAATTTCATACTGTTAAACCTGGTCGTAATTCATTTTTACTTAAAAGTTATGGAAACAAACATTATTTTATAGTGTAAAACAAGGGCTAAAAAAAATATCTTTTTTTCGACCAAAACATGCAAAAAAATATTCGTCAACTGAATCCGAGGGTGTCCGGCTGATGATAGCCAAGAGAGTGTATTTGGAGTGCCCCATATATATATTGAGCATTTACTATAATTTAAAAATGTCTCATTCGTTCAATAAATAAATTATCAACGAAAAGATAGTTGCGATTTCCAACTAATTTGTTTTAGCTATTACATTTTTTTTAATTTTTACCTTACTACTTTCACCGGTGCAATTAGCGATAATTTTTAGTACAACCCGAAATCTCTAATTGCATTTAAATGAACACGAGTCATTATCTCCAGAATCCCGAAACAATTATATCTATCATTTTAATGTATATTTAATAAGTCAATTTCTGGTCGTATAATATAAGTAGTTGCAGTTATCTAGCTAACTTATAAAACTCAGCGTTTCTTAACTGAATTATTAACCAGTACATATA
This sequence comes from Perithous albicinctus, assembly GCA_964016905.1. Lineage (NCBI taxonomy): Eukaryota > Metazoa > Arthropoda > Insecta > Hymenoptera > Ichneumonidae > Perithous > Perithous albicinctus. The sequence goes on along the minus strand of OZ024688.1, from coordinate 30,025,412 downwards.
TCCGGTTTTTTAAGTACTTATTTACCGATACACATGACCAATTTGCGCGTTCTGATAACAATGAGTGAATAAAGCAGGATAGAAGATAATAAAAATATCGCAGCACTCGCAGTCGATATTCAGATCGCATAGCGACTGTTTGCTGGCACTGGCGATATTTTTATTACCAACTGATGATGATCGAAAAATACTATATTATTTCTTATCGGAACTCTTTTTCAAGATAAGAAATCGACCGAACGGGGACGCCTTGATTTTTTAAACAATATTGAATGGTAAAAATCAATTTCATTACTACCAAAATAAATTAATTAAAAAAGCCTTTAATTGCTTCTTTTTTGACCAGCCGCTACCGCTTCTTTTAATTAAGTTGTTACTTATTCGAATTTTCTAATGGAAAAACGTTTTCACTGAAATATCCATACATTCTCATATGTTTTATTTTATTTTATTTTGTAAAAAATGTTGTCCGAGATTTTCATGTCAGGATACTTAGAATGTTCCAAAACGTCGAGAAAAATGGTTTTGAAAAAAATATCAATTTTTTTTCGAAAAAATTATCTTTATTTCGTTGTACTACCTAAAAAAGTACACAGGCATAACGGGAATAGTCTCAGAAATGTTGCTTTTTATCGAAGAATTTATGCTGTAAATTTCAATAAAATCTATAACGGCTAAAAATAAATCATCACATCGTTCATTATAGTCACCCTAATTATCGAAAAAATCTGAAAATTTGTGAAGGTCACTTTATTGTCTTATTTCATAGTGTACTCGAAGGAGAAAAATATTTAAAATGGTGAGTGTCACAGCCAGGTTGAATTAGTATGAAATGCCTTATATATATTTACATAATTTTTATCTTGCACAAAAAATCCTCTATGAGCAAGGTAAAATTGATCAACATTGTTCCTCATAGAGACAGCTTTGTAAAAAATTGAAGATAATGAGGAAGAAATGTGCAAAGTTGCATCCTTTTAAATCCGTTGATCACCAATAAACATTCTATTGTATAATATTATCAACAGTAATAATTCTAAAACTCCTATGAAAAAAATTGGAGGACAGCTACAGGATTATATTAAAGGTTTTACAATAGGGAGAACTTTTCTTCAAGTAACTTGATCACCAATTCGATTTTCCCCTGTAAATATATTTTTTTATACACAGTAAAAAGGAATTTCGATTTTACTTACAAAAAGTAATAAATAAGATTCGCGAGAGTAGATCTATACGGAGTCTATTGTCGTTCTTTCGAAGAAATGCGGTGCTAGTTCCACCAACCATTCAGGCTTAATTGCAGTGAGCTCTCGCATGTAAGTCTTGTTTGTCTGTAGAATTTCGCAGAAGACTAACCTGATAATTAAAGAAATATTGACATTTAAAAATAGCGTTAACGGCAAAAAGATTGTATTAAAATCGGTGGCATACCATTGAGGTTGCTGAAGAGTATACAAACAGCTGTTGGGATGAATATACAAATCTCGATTCCCTCTAATTGTTTTGTAGACTCCAGTGTAGTGCAGATACGCTGCGTTTGGGAATAGTCCGGCAGTGATACATTTCAATATCTTCTCCACATCGCCTGAAATAATCACGGTAATTTATATTAATAACATAATTATTCAAATTGCTTAAGAGCCGATTCTGATTTTAAAAATTTGTTTTTTAAATTTCAATCGTTAAAAACAGTATAAAAAAACTCCATGCGCTTGATTATCATGATGATGTTCGGATCGTGTAAAAAAACGCAGATCCGAGTATACAAAGTTGCAGGAAATCTATTTTTCAATAATGGGAAATATTTGAAAAAAATGACACATTGAAAAAAGTAAATTCCCACAATTTCGTATATTCGGATCTAGAGATTTTTTCATATGATTTTTTTTGGTCATAAAGATTGGTAAAACTTTTTTTTTGTAAACAATTATTCAAATTACTTAAAAGGTCGATTTTGATTGTAAAAAATTGTTCTTCAAATTTTCAACCTTAAAAACAGCATTAAACAGCATTATTAAAAATGAATTCCTACAATTTCGTATATTCGGTTCTAGAGATTTTTAACGCGATTTTTTTTTTTTTTGTAATAACAATTTTACGACAAAAATAAGAATTAATTTGACACTGGAAATTAGAAGTGTAGTGTGAGTGGATCGACGTGCCTCGGAAGCGTATGTGTTGACACGGCCGGGTTAACGGTGAAAAACGAGACACACTGGATATACGAGATTCAAGCAATAAGCACATTGTTGTACAAGGGTTTTGTTTTGATCGCTTCTATCCGATGCCATTCCGATCATGAAATAAGAACTGTTCGAATTCAAATTCAATTTTATGTGTAGGTTTGCATTAGAATTTATTTCCAATTATTTTCTACTTCAAACCTACTTGAAGAAATAGATTTAAAAAAAAGGGCTGTCATTTTAAATTTAAAGTAAATTCTTCCCTCTACAATTTAACTCACCGCTTGACGAGACAATTGGTATATCCAATTTCTTCATAAGTCCTCGCATTTGCGATCGTATTTCCGTTCCTCTTCTCAGGGCTTTGTGATTGAGAAAATGTTTTTGACACCAGTTCGGTGTTTTGTTCTTTTCAAAGGCTGAGTATATATTGAGTAGTGTCAAGAGATCACCCTCTTCAACCTCGAATTTCCGGTGAGCCACGCGAGCTTTCATCGCCGCTTGTCCTCCTCCTGGGCGTACCAAAACATTTTGCACTTGGAGCATAGCGAGAATAGTCGATATCTCGTCGGAACATCCCATTTCGCCTATCATTTACGGTAAATCAAACAAGACACACAATAGATTCATTAATAAATTATAATGAATTAATAAATTGTTACTTGGGTTAATAATTATGCATTTTGAGAGAGATTTTTAGTGGCGAATTATATAAATTTAACAAAAAGAATATTCATTTTTTATTTACTCCGTTATTATTATTTTTTTTAAATAAAATAGTGAGGGCTTTTATTAATATCATTATTTCACGCCTAGATATTTTTAGAAATGCTGCGGTTATGCTACCAAAAACCGGATTGGTTGTTCTCTTTACATTTTTTTTTAGATTTGTCTGAAAATTTTTGTTTTAATAATAACCGAGAATTCGATTTCTCAAAAATTACGATCGACGATCGAAAAATCGACGATTTGTTCGAAATTTTTACCGTAAATTCTTTGTTCAAAAACAACATTTATGAGAATACTCCAAAAATGAACATGATCCTAAAATAGCAGTTAAAAATAAATAAAAATGTTTGACTCACATAAAAACTGGATTACTCAAAAACTACATACATGGTTTTTTAAAAACTTTTACAGCGAATTCATTGTTCAAGAAAGAAATGTTTGACACCATTTGTAATTTGATTAACACATTATTGAAAATATTATTAGCTTTCAATTTCAATTTCAATATTTGCCGACTAAAATTGTTGTCTAGAGAAGAGTCGGATCGCTGCAACAATTCCAGACTGCTGTTCATCTCAATTGACATTCATTGAAATATTAAGTGCTAGAAAAATATTTTTGTGTGCTACTTTTATCTTTTTTCCTGATGAAATGTCTATATTTCACCGTCATGGGGACATATTTTAATTCAACAAAAAGCGTGATCTATATTGTAGATTAGATCCTTAAGCTTCAACTTCAACAGTATATACCTTTTCCCATTTGTGTGTAAACAGCCCATCAAACCATAAACCAACGAAAGGGGTCAATTACAACGTCCCCCACGGAAGGTATCATGCGTTTTAATCGGCTTTACTGATAAGGCAAATATAAAAAAGTATATAATTTTTTTACTGTGATAAGAAAGAGTTGATACCATGCTACGGACAAGGTATTTTTCACTTTATGTAACTAGCATACATGTTCTGTACAAGGAAAATTAGATCTGATTATAATTGTTCAACAAGCTCAAAAAATCTGATGCCACAATGAAAATGAGAGTTTATAGTTTAATTGTATTTGACTATACCGACTAAAAACGACTGCAATAAAACGAAGAATTTAGGTCGTTTTTTGGTAGTCGATGTATCTAAATGGCTGTTAAAATGACTGTTCATAAAATTAATATTCGATCGGTTTTCGATAATTATAAAAAAAAAACACTGTCAAAACCAACGAAAATTTCGGAAAAAGAATTGTTATGTCTAATTTGTTTATTTTGATTTTCTAACTTCATATTCGACATCATTCGATAATGTGGTACATATTTGATCACGAACATACGCAAAAAAAAAAAGAAATTTCTTTATTTTCTGCGGTTTTGACATGGTTAATAATTTTCAGTGATTTTTCTTTCTGTAATAACCGAAAAACGATCGAATATAAATTTTATGAAGTACCGCTTTAACAGTCGTTTAGATGCATCGATTTTTTTAGGGCACTCGTTTTTACAGTCGTTATGATTGATTTTCGGGTTTTTTTTTTTTTTTTTTTTTTTTTTTTTTTTTCAAAAGACGACGCGTTAGTTTACTGGTAGTTTCTACGGTAAATCAGCCGAAAACCACGGTAGTCACGATTGCTAGGAACGTTCTAAATTGAAGGATGAAAAATGTTTTGTATATGCATTTAGCGAAAAACATTACTTTCTGTATCGCGTGCATGGAAAGTGCCACTTTCTGGGCCGCGTTTTAATCGCTATAAAATGGGAGCATATTATTGGGACTTCGCAGTATCCTCAAATATCAATCTCCGTGAGTGGGAATTACATATAACCGCTTCGACCAGTGTTAAAGAAGTGTCGATAGTATTAATAAGGTTGTTAGGTGAGTAAGACAATATTTATAACGGTATTGTTACAAGATAAATAAAAGTCATTGTTTTACGCATTGAAAAACTGTTTTGTTTGCAGTCGAGAAGCTTCGCCGCCGAATTCCCCACCGGACCTTCGGCCCTGGACTCCCTTTGGCGCCCCACAATGTACTTGGTACATACAATAGTATGCGATACTCGTGATTGAAAGCGAATATCCTGGAAGACTCAAGTGAGTACACACTCGTACCACTCGTACCACCGGACCACTCGCGGGCTCGCACTCGTGCTACAAGTAGCACTCGCCGACTCACACTCGGCTCGTGCTCCGGTGGTACTCGTGGAGCTCGCGTGACTCTCTTCACAGCTTTCCAGAATATTCGCTTTCACGCACTCGTATCACAAAGTACTATACTTATTTTGTACATTCTTTGAATGGAACTTGGAAAAGGGGAAATATTAAGAGCTTTGTTTCTTTTTTAATATTTCACCGCAAGAATTTTTATGCAATGCAGTTATATTGCCTCCAAATACCAGAATAAAAGTCTACTTGAATGTATTCAACTTTTGTGGAAGTTTACTTGAATGTATTCAACTTGACGCCCTCAAAAAATATACTGATTTACAGATTCCGGATCAGAATTAGGAATTTTATAGACAAACATTTTCAAAAATTATCTCAGATTTAAATAAATTCGATGCTTACCCGACTCGATGAGACACTTCGCGAGAACAGGTTCCAGAGGCATTTCAGCCATCGTCAAGCCCAGCGGACTCGTTAAATCTCCACAATCATTTATAGCCCCAAGTGCGTAGAGCAATTCGAGGCCAGCAAGAAGATTTTTGCTTGGTGGTGAAGAAGGAAAATTAAACCTGAGGACGTTATCGATTCCGAGAGCCTTAAGTTGCAAGATAGCAGGAGCGAGGTCGGATCGTTGCATCTGTGGCGGAGTCGCATCAAACAGTTGTTCGTAAGCCTCTTCGGTGTATAATCTGTTGTTTAAAATTAATAATATTTAGCTTATATTACGCTATAATATCTAATGAAGGATAAATGGAGAATTAATTTTATTAAATGAATTCTAGTCATAAAAGTCTTACCTGTAAACTTTACCCGACTGAACACGACCGGCTCGGCCTGCTCGCTGATTAGCAGACGCTTTCGAAACCGGCGCGACGATAAGACTGTTTGTCTGAGTCTCAACCTCAAACCACGGAAGTTTGGCGAACCCGCAGTCGATCACTAAGCATACAAATCGACAATAATGAAAATACAAATCGCTAAAACACTTAAATCCGTTTTCCAAAAACACAGATCTTATCGTTTCGTTACTGGATATATTTTAATTACAGTGGATTTAAGGGATACGAAAATTTATGGTGTCGAATGAACAGATTTGCGGTTGATAATATATCTTTGAAAATATCGGTAGGTTTCTCTTTAATCTTGGAAAATTATCTGAAAACTTCTCGGAGAATACTCATCTCAGGGTTTTCGTACTTTCCAAAGAAAGTTGGAGCTTTCTCTGAATTTAATGATTTCTAACTGTATTAAAATTACCCTTAAAATGCGTTTGAAAAATCTTGAAAAATCAATTAACTTCAGTATTATTAAATGATTTTTTTAACAACTTAAATTGATTTTGATTTTCTCAAATCAATTTCCAAAAGTTTCAAGTCTAGGTTTTTTATTATATTTGCAATGATTGTACTTATTCAGAGTTTAATAGGTATGAAAAATCATAATTTTAAAGAATAAAAATGTATTTAAAAAACGACAAATATGGGTTTGTCGTTAAAAAAAAAGTCTGATGAATAAAAATTTATAATTGGACAAAAAAATTGTTAAATTCTCTGATAAATTATGCGTTTTAGAGAGAATAACAAAGGTATTAAGTTTTTAATAAAGTGAAATCAGAGGAAAATATTGGGAAATCTGTGAACATTTTAGAAACGGTCTGGTAATTCAGAGAAATTATCCAAAAAAATATTTTCATCGCGATGGCAAGAAAGAAATTATTCAAAATCTCATCTGTAAAAAAAAACCATAAAATTAAAAAATTCTTACCGTAAACGATATTCGGTATCGTAATAGACGTTTCCGCGATATTAGTTGCGACAACAACTTTGCGAGAATCCTTGGGAGCTCTCCAAAATACTTTTAGTTGTTCCGAGTTTGGCAAGGAGCCATACATTGCTAATGGCACGAGTTTCTCTACGAGATATAATATATCATTTAAGTTCGTAGTAAAGTAACTAATTTCAGTCGCAAATACTATTAGAATCCACATGTGTCATCATAGTGGATTTAACAACAGGGAAAAACCAACACTCACGTTTTCCTTCCTTGACGAGCTTCGCATATTCATTGAGCAACGAAACAGCTCGATCTACCTCTTCCATTCCTGTGAGAAAAGCCAGTATATCACCGTTGTCTTCGGTCTCGTGAATCTTCAGCGCGGTATCAACGACGGATTTCACGTAATCCGCAACAGGATCTACGGAGATCAACGACATTAATAATGATAACATGAAGGAAGAGATAATTGATGGAATTTCTGCTTTAAAATATGTGATCATAATATGAGTCACTTTGGTAAAATACAAAAACACAAAAGTACAACAAGTTTATGAGGTGAATTTATTCCGATTTTTTTTTTTTAAAAGGTTTTCTTTCAACTCGTATATTATGAAAAATTGAGATCGGGGAAAACAAATGTAAAAAGAAAAAGTTATGTCTTTCCATGACTATTTAATGCAATATATGTTATAATCTTAATGATATCAAAAAGACTATTTTCAGCAAAAAAAAATGGAAAAGATCGATTAGTATCGTGGAACTCAACATTCTTGCCGAGTAAAAAAGATATTTTACAAAGACAGGTTCATTCCTGAGTTCTACTTTTTCAATGAAATATTTAATGCAATATTATTATTGACTATTATTGCATTAAATAGTTCATGGAAAAACATGACTTTTTTGTTTTTACATTTTCTTTGCCCGATCTCAATCTTCAATGATAAATTAAGAGCGTTTCGGAGATAGGGTTTAAATAATCTCCGAAACGAGTGAATTAAAAAATCTGAAAAAATGTACAGAGAGTACCTTTAAGTAGTATTGCTATATAGCCAATTATGAAACAGATCCGAGAGGATAAAAAGAAAAAGTGACCGAGTTGGCGGAGAATGCCTCGTAAGAGGTATTCCTTGCTATTTCATCGATTCACGACCCTGACTTTTCCATATGGTTAAATATATTTTAATTTATTTACCTGAGTAAATGAAATATGCTCAATTTGAAAAAGAAAAATTGACGACATCTTAGGAGGATTCACGAATTAATCGAATTAAAGAATATTTCAATTTTCTTGAGAACAATTTTGCAATGCTTTTTATGTAAATATATATTTTTTAAATCTTGAAAGTATAAAAGTAAAAAGTAAAAAGTAAAGTGTAAAAAGTTTACAGAAACGACCATTTATATTTTAAAAAGTCTTAAAAATACTTTTCGCAAACAAGACAATTTTAAGCATAGGTGTTTGAAGTTTAATTCAATTAAAATTCCAGACCTTCCCATAATTCGATAAATTAGGATTTTCGAAGATGCAGGTCCTTCACAAAATGAAAGGAAAAATCGATGAATTCATATTATAAGACAAAAAACGTTTTCTAAAAATTAGTCTATTTTTAATCTATTTATCAGTCATTTTTCGACGCTACAATTAGTCAAAATCAATGATAAAAATACCGTAGATAGTGTCAATTGTAATTATATTACAATTAACACAATAAATATAAGGATTCCAGTACACGATATCACAAGACATTAATCGCCAGATTAAAAAACCGCTGCGCTATGTAACGTATACTGTGCTAATATTATCCGAAATACGACCTTACACACCCCTATTTCTATTAAACACCGACATTGCACGCACAATCGAAGTGGCCTTGCGTGATGATCGATTTGTAACAGCCGGGGTTTATACAGTCGGATTTTATTTGATATTTGGACGTATAAGCAGAATTGTAAACATTATTCGATTACTTTCTACAAACCACTCTATTAATTTTTTTTTTTCAATAATATTTTGGTATTAATTTATTTAGAATTGTATACGCTATTGGTAAAAAAATATATAAACATTATATTTAAACGAAAAAGCAAAATCGGTGCATTCCTGAAAAATAATTAAAAAATATTTTTCCTATTTTTATTTGTTTTTTTACCCATTTTTTTGTTTGTTTTTTATTGAATTATTACACATTTTCATAGCAATTTAACTGTTAGAAAAAAATGGCATATTATTTATGGAATAAATAAATAGAGTGCCATTGTAAGTACTTAATAGGATGGTTACAAATTTGCATGCAAGGTCAGTCATTAGGGAACATTAGCGCGTAACATTATACATTTATACCATCCACGGTATTGTAATCGATAGCAATAACAGTTTTTTTTCCTTTTTCTTCCACATAGAGGAAGCTTTGTTTCCGTGAGAAAAAAATTCTGAAGTTTTCATGTCAGGACACACATAATGGACCAAAACGTCGAGAAAAGTGGTTCCACAAAAAATGTCCAGATGGATGAGTGTGTGTGGCCGGCATGCAAAATTCAAATCTTCATATCTCAAGAACTGCTTTAACAATCGAACTGAATTTTAGCACATATACAGGGCAGATGGACAACTTTGTTTGTGAAAAGTTTCAAAAAAATTCAAACATCTATTCAAATTTTATTCAGATTTGCATTTCTGAAAAGATGCCTGTTCGCGACCTAGTTGCCGCAAATTTTTAGCTATCGAGATAAAGAATTTTTTACAAATAAAGCTATGTCAAAGGACGACTGATATTGACTTTGGAATAACTGAAATTTTCTTTTTCAGAAATTTCAGAAATTTTCTACAGACGAAAAATAATACTCTCCACTGCTATATACAAAAATTGGTGATTATCGGTAAAGTGGTTTGGATATTGTGGTATTTTCAATTTTTTTTAAATTAATGGTTTCCTCTAACTCAGATCAACAGACACTCAATAAATGAAAAATGGAGAAGAGAGCAAGAAATGATATATATTTATTATTTGTTTATTTATTTTAAAAAAGAAGGCAAAGTAGAGCTTTGCACATTGCTTCGTCATGATTTTTTAATGTTTATAAAGCTTCCTCTATGTGACGTTCTCATTGAGGTAGAAAGTGCTTTCCTCATTGAGGTAGCTTTGTAAACATTAAAAAATCATGAGGGAGTAATGTGCAAAGCTCTGCTTTGCATCCTTTTTTTTTAGTCTTAACATTTATTTTAATATTGCAAAAAGGTAGATCATAAAAGTAGAAACTTGCACAATGCTAATTATTATCCACTTTTTATAAAGTGAAATATGTTAATCAACTTTGTTCTCCTTATAAAGTTATGTGAAAAATGAGACAATGAGGAAACAATATACAAAATTCCATTTAATGTCCTTGTTTTAAGAAAACGTGAGAACTGAAATTTAACAAAACGTATAATAGAAAAACTATGAATTCGATGTTCTAAAATCTCATTGCTTTCATACATTTTAACAATTGTAAACAATAACGAGACAATACTGTGTAATTGGTCTTCCACATTTTTTGTCGTCATTGCTCAAGTATTTTACGAGTTGCAGATAATTTACTTATAAATCTAAACAATCGTATTGAATGTTTAATAAAATTCAAATCCCTCGATCGATGGTCACCAAATTTGTTGCCAAATATCTCAGATCATTATTACATAAGTGCCTAAAGTTTTAGGTGGTTTCGTCAAATGTTTCAAAAGTAAAAGCAGTTAGAAAAATGAAAAATTTATATATTCCTATAATTTCAATTTATCCCTCAAGTACATTTAAACGTAACTCATCAAAATTTCCGTGAGTTAGAGTTATACTATAAAATTCGAATTTCTTTATAGATTCAGCTAAAATTAAATACTGATTGTCCTTGAAAATCTCTTTATTTTGAAATAACTATTCAGCCAATAGCTTGAAAATGTGCGGCAGCAAGAGCACGAATACAATTTTTTTATTGAAGTCTGTTTTAATTATAGTATACATTGTAAAAAACCAGATAACACAACCTCACTACTTGACTAAATTTGTGTAATGCCAAATTTCAGTACGATATTTTTTAAACCTCTTTTCTGGACGTTCCAGACAATTTTACGTATACTGATACAAAAATCTCGAACTCTCTTTGTATGAAAACAAATTTTCTCTATGAGGAAGCAAGAAGAATTATAAAAAATAAATTTCTTCTTTACAAACCTTTAACATAAAATATATCAACAGGATAAAGTCTTCCCTCGACACTCAATATCGTAGCCGTATCTTTCGTGCGATCCTTCGAAGTATTCGTATTAAAGAAATCGCGAAGTTGTTCGGCATCGACTGTAGCCGAGGAAACAATGACCTTTAGACTTTTACGTTTCTGCAATAAAAAAATACAAGAAATCACAAATAAACAGTGTTATCATTTTTTTAATGAGGTACGATTAAACGGAGATTTGGAGTATTAATACCAACTCTTATTATCTTTTTCAAAAGTCCCATAATTATGTCTGTGAGGAGAGTTCTCTCGTGAACTTCGTCCAGGATTATCACGCAATAGTTCGTCAACAACGGATCACCCATCATCTCTCTTAAGAGAATTCCCTCTGTCATATACTGCAAACACAGAAAAAAGAATAATGAGTAAATTATTATGAGAAAAACAATTTCGAGTATTTTTAAGTATTTTTGTCATAAGTTCTAGCTATTTCACTCTATTTTTTTTTTATTACACCGTTGGAGGAAAAAATTTCACAAGATATGTTTACACATTTTAAAAAAGTGTAATTTATTGGTATTACTTTATGAACGATTACGGAAAATTGAAAATCGATTACGATCACATCAAAGATTACCTTAATCCTCGTAGTGGAATCCGTAGAATCATCGAATCTTATCGAATATCCAACTTCGGCGCCTAAAATACATCCCCGTTCGTCGGCAACGCGACTCGCAAGTGAAGTAGCGGCAACTCTTCTTGGTTCCGTAATAGCGACCATTTTTCCATCGGCCCCCCATCCCGCTTCCACCAAATACTGCAAATTATCAATAAAAACGCTATTTAGTTAACAGTTCATTTTCTCCATTTCTCTTCTCCAAGTATAGGGAATTTTTTCGGGACCAAAAAAAAGACTCATAATCACTTACTGTTCATTAGTAAATGTAAAATTTATTAAAAAATCATTTTGTATATAAAGAAAAGAAACGCCAACGAGGCATTTTTGTAGACCTAAGTATTTATAGTATTTGTACAAGTAAATACTGAGACTTTAACATTCTTATTTTCAGTCCCGGTCCAAAATTTACAACATCAAAAAAACAAGTTTATGAATTCCAGTATGAACATTTTGTGAAGCTACGAACCGACGTTTCTTCACTCGTTAACTGAACACCAGAACTTCTAACATTCAGTGTGATTTGTGAAAATAATCTTAGCCAAAGGATTTCTTTTTCCGGTGACTAATTTTCCGGCGGAAGCAGCGGTTACAAGTGTGAACATTTTTCTACTACTAAAACTCCGTGAAGTAAACTAGAAGAAAAACAACGGCGTAGAGTCCTCACTGTACAGCGCTCAAAAACACGGCATGCAATAAAAGTAATCAGTAACAGCGTGAAGATTGAAATAGTCTCAAGAGAGTGGAGACAATCCAGAAGGTATTATTACAAAACGAAATTGGTCTGTTGTTCATGAAGCTCTTCCAGCGAGATTTCTGAATTTTGAGGCTTCTCAGACTCAAGAATGTCTTGATTGATATACAAATAGGGATTCCAGGCGATGCTGGAAGCCAAAAGGATGCCCGCAACAAGAAGAACTGTCAGTGCAACGTTTCGCAACCTGAATGTTCTTCCTGTAGAAAAACACAGCCGCCCAACATTTTTCCCATTTACATCGACGATAGCATAGGCTGAAGTTTTCACGTAGCTGTGCTTTGTGTATAGTCCAACGAAGATAAAAATGAAGAGATCAGAGTGTCAAGAATCCCAACGACGTAATTATTTAATGATCCCGACATCAAATCACTTGTATTTGCTTCCTAGCGACCTCACCTTCCAGATTAGTCATCACTGTAGTCACCAGACGTGTTTTCCTTCCCTTTACTGTATTTGGATATTCATTGAGCAGCGAAACAACTCGATCCAGCTTTTCCATTTTTGTGTCAAATGGGAATATATAGCTCCGTTCTCTTCGGACTCGTCAATCTTCAACGCGATAAGGATGAGAAACTTCAGGTAATCCGTGACAGGATCTGCAAAGATCAACCACGTCTAAAAGTGTATCACGTATAGATTTGCAATCAAAAGTTTGATTAGATTAAAATTTGAGTACTTTGCGACAAAAGAACAGTATCTTATCGATATCATCGATATTGAAGATACCAAGAAGATTGGTTTTTAATAATAATAATAATGCTAAAACTTCTTTAATAAAAAATTTTCAAAAAATAGTTTGAAATTTTGCAGTAAGCTGTAATTTAGTTTACTGAAATCATGATTAAAAAAAAATTCTTATATTTTCGAAAACACTACTTTTCGAACCCTTATATAAAGAATATTTAAAAACCGCGTATTTTTAACGACTTCCCAACAGGAATTATATATTTTTTTTAATTAGACAATTTTTTAACAAACCATAAGAATTCAGAAACATTAGGAATGTAATTTAATAACAAAATAAAAATAAAGTTTTCTAAAATGTCTTAATTTATTCGTTACATTTTGACTAAAAAGTTACTACTAAATTAGTTTTAAAAAATGGTTTGAAATTATTCGGAAAACTGTATTTTCTTTTGTCTTATTAAATAATTTCAGTGGTTTTTCCCAATTCATACGATTTGAACAAAAAAATGTATATCTTCGAAGTTCCTGTTATTGAGAAATGTTTATGACTCTTTTTAAGAAACTGTTACTTTAATGATCCTGAATGTTCTTCATTATTTTATGTGTAAAATGGAACCCTTAATACAATCAAGAATATGTAAAACCTACGTATTTTCAACCATTTCTCAACACGAAATATATAATTAAAAAAATGAAACTATTCTTTACCATATCAGTTTAATCAGTTTAGTAAAGTTTTCTGAAAGTGTACTGAAATAATTTATTCGTTACATTTTGGCATTACTGTTTTCTATATTCAAAATCAATGTGTTGTGTATCTTCCATCGCGTTAATTTTTAGAAAAATATTTTCTCCATTCGCAAATTACTTACGGATATTTCTTTCGTTGCGAAGCTTTTGATTTTAATCGAGTCAAACTTTTGTATATGAATTAACAAATTGATACATCGTTAATAACGATAACAATTTTTTTGTTTTATTTTACGAACCTTTAACGTAAAATATATAAATACGATTATAGCCTTCCCACGACGGTCAAGATTGTAGCAATAACTTTCGTTCGTTCTTTAGAAATATTCATTTAGAACAAACCCCATTTTGTTGTCTGGCATCAACTATACATCAACAACATCATTTACTCCACAATTCCTTTCCCTTAGCCTCTCTGCGCGTGAAGGGAATTTTTCAGGAGTAAAAGAAAAACTCATTTTTACTTACTGTTCATCAGTAAACGTAAAATTTATTAAAAATCTTTTTTTTTGTATATAAGAAAAAGAAACGCCAACGGGACGTTTGTAGACCTAAGTATTTGTCGCATTTGTACAAGTAAACACTGAGATATTACATTATTATCTCCAGTTCCGGCACAAAAAGAACAAAGCAAGTTTTATGAATTTCAGTATGAAAATTCGTGTAAATAAGATCCGACGTTTTTTTTTTTTTTTTGTTTTTTTTTAATTCAGTCGTTTAAACCCCGAACATCCCAGATGTTCTACGAACCGGTGTGATTTGTGAAAATAATCCTAGCTAGAGTATCTCTATTACCGGTGACCAATTCTCCGGCGGAAGCTGCGGTTACGAATGAGTATATTTCCCGATAATGAAACTCCGTAAAATAAACTAGTAGAATAACAACGAAGTAGAATCCCCATCGTACGGTATCGACGTAGTCCCAAAGTCGATCGAAAAACACGGCAAGCAACAAATAATCAGTAACAGCATGTGGATTACAAAGTCTCCATAGTGTACAGACAATCCAGAATGTATTAAAACGAAAGACTTCGGTCTGTCGTCCGTGAAGCTCTTCCAGCGAGATTGCCGAATTCTGTGGCTCGTCAGTCTCAAGAATATCCTGATAGAGATCCAAATAGCGATTCCAGGCGATGCTGGAGGCCAGAAGACTGCCGGCAACAAGAAGAACCGTGAGCGCAACGTTTCTCACGCGTATTTTCTTCCTGTAAACAACACAGCCACCAGCATTATTTCCATTTATCGACGGCAGCATAGTTTGTAATTTCTCGTAGCCGTGCTTCGGGAAATTCCAACGAAGATAAAAGAATACACCAATAAAAAGAGCAGTTATTCCGAGAGCGTCGCAAATCCCGTCAACGTAATATCCAGTGCTACCGACATCAGAATGCTCGCCCTTCACGTGCATTCGTCTTCTCGCTACCTCACCGTCCAAATCGTCCATCCACGAGCGTATTTGAAAGAGGAATACGCCTGTTCTACGATGACCGAGTGATTTACTCGATATACACTTGGCTGATACTATAGCGACCGCAACGTGCGTCACGCTGATCAAGTTAGGTGAAATCCAATGCCAGTTACTTAAGCCAACAGCACGATCGATCAGAGAAGCCAGTGGACCAAGCAAATAGTAATTTGGATAATCCAAAAGAAGTCCTTTAACTGTCACGGTGCATAGTGGATCAATATAACATGGAAACATCGATTTGTACTCGGTTTCTTCGCTGCTTCCGGTCGATGGTCTCACCGCGTAATCTCGTATTCGAAAATATAGCCGCAAATCCATGAGTAGAAAATAGAGGAGAGTTAAACCGCATATAGAGAGAAAAAGACGTTTTGCTAGAGCACTAAGATACACGCTCGCCATGTTCAACATTTTGTCCCACGCGCACTTGGCAATTGTTTTTGTTTTTTTGTTTGTGTTTTTTTTTTTTTTTCTTCTTTTGATTTCTATCCTTCACGATTGTTATAATCCAGGATGAAGGAAAATGATCCTCTGGAGTTTCTGTTCTCGAGTCATCTACGTAAGCTGTCGATATCAATGGCAGTTTTGTCAAATCGTAGTTCCATATCTTCTCTGATCACTTTTTCCATTATCTTATCAGACGCAGTCTTTCCTATCGACGGATCGATTTTATTTTAGTTTAAAAAAAAAAAATTCCGGAAGAAACGCGCACTTGAGTGTCGTCTTTATGACGAAAATGGGACAACTGAAATATTGGATGACGGGTTTTAGTGGTGGGAGTGACACAGAACTGAGAGCGGGGGCTTTTTAAAGATTTTTGAAGTAAGAAAAAAAAGAACACACGAACCGCGTGAAGTTACGGAGAGAACCGGATGGTCAAACCTGCGGCACCTTCAATCTTCACGCGCGTACTGACTATTTTTAGTGGGGACGGGAGGGGGGAGGCTCCCACTCTCTTGAGCTCTCCACGCGAACGATGATACAGTTAGAATGCTGTTTATCACGGTGCAACTCTAGCGAACCAGCGCCAACGGTAATAATTACTTATCATCACGCACAAGTCGAGTCTTTTTTCCCATTGCAGATAAACTTTTTCCTGGGAAAGCTGGCGTGATAAAAGAAGCCTGCAAATTAAATTTACGTTATTTTGTGTATATTTATGAAAATAAAAAAAAACAGTTTTAAAAAACGCAAACTAAAGAAAAACTGTGTTTTGGATCAAAATTACAGTTCTTTTATCTTCTTTAACGGAAAATGGACTTCCTGTCCACTTAATGGGATGTGGTTTTTTTTCATCTCCTTTATAAATATTTGATTTGCTGGCTGTGTTTAAATCTATTATTACGTTCGTTTAACATTTCAGATTTTGCATTACTTTGAAATAATCGAAATTTCAGTTACCAAAAACATTCTCTAATTGTGCGTATTAATTTGGTGGAACACCGATACAAAATTTCATCTATTTTTTTTTTATGTTCAGGTTTGATATCTACAAATTTTTTCAGATTTTTTAATCTCATCCTTCACACAGAATTTAATTTGATTTTTATTTTGGTTCGATTTTTTTTTAACAATATATTAAAAATACTTTTCTGTACTACGTGCGTCAAAAACTTGTCTCTACGTGCTTTCGAGCTAATTGCAAAAAGTCGCTTTATGTTAAGTGTACAGTTTGAACTTGACAAACGTAAACAATTTCCTTTTTTACGCCCATACAAATAACTGTTTTAATTTAACAACATTTAAGGCAGACTTCAGAAAATATCTCTCGATCATCGTTAAACCGTAAAGAAAAAAAATTATTTTTTTAGTACATTATGATTGGAATGTTTACATTTTTTTTATTGAAAATAACTCGATCAAATTTTGTAAACATATGGACTTTGCCATCTTCTCAATTTTTCTGTAGTTTGTAAATTTAATATCGAAAATTCTATGAAATTTCGAGGATAATTTAAATAGTCCCTCACAATAAATAATAATAATACTTTCCTCAACTCAAAAATCTAAATTTTATGATGGCAAATTTTTGTTGTATAATGCATCAATTTCAATATACAGCGAATGGTAAAAACAAAAGAAAATCTGTATTTACTTCTGCGTGTACTTAAGTACTTGATTAAAAAATATAAAATAATTTGTAAATTGGTAATTTCGTCAATTATCGAACTGAATTTTACGCCGCATTTTTCATGTGCCTAAAAATTTTACAGGATATTCAGTATGATAAGAGTTGATATGAATATGAATTAATTACTTTATTGATATTCGGTAAATCATTGTTGATAACATTTTTTACGAATACAGATGAACGTAATTTTTTGTTTTCAACCATTCCGTTTCCACGGAAGTCCGAAATTGAAAAAAAAAATAGTTTTCTCATAGAAAGGTTTTTTAACTATGAAAAATTCATACTGAAATGTTAATTTTTGTGTACTCACACGTTTAAGCAGACTTTCATGTATTTCTCCAAAATATTCTTCCTGATTTAATCAGAAGTTTACAGAGTTGGATGGATACATGATTATACTAAAATTGAATTTTATAATATTCAAATATGCTGGCATCATCTTTTCTACAGTATGAATCCGAATTTCATCCAAATTTTGAATTATTTTTATTTCCTATTAAATATAAATATTTTTTTAAGAAGCTAAAGTAATTCGGTATTTAGATGATGGTTTGCAGCAAAATCCTATGTTATGCAAAAATTATCTTGAAATCAGAATAGTTTGTGAATACAAACATTTGTATTTCTGGAAAAGTCATCTTTTAAATTAGATCAAATAGAATTAAATATTTTTGGAAACTTCACTACCTATGGAAATTCACTTTCTGTGGAATTCTTCATGTACTTGTTTTTTAATTATCAGCTTCCACGACACTCCAATTTTGGAAGGAAAAAAAAGTGCATCTCTCTAGTTTTGATAATTAAAAATCCTTAAAATTTCAGTAAAGCTCTAAACTGGTGACATAAGCCTGAAAATTAAATGTTGTGCTGTTTCATAATTTTTTTAATAACCTGTAAAATCAAAAGCCAAAACAAAGCCAGCTTTCTTGATTAAAAATATAGGTTTTCAATTTTTATTTTTCTTTTTAAGTTACTTCCTGTCCATTTAAAAAGTTTAGTTACTATTTAAAAGAAAACTAGACTTTCTACATAAATCAAGATTTTTGAATTACCACTTTTATGCATAAAAAATGTTTTAAAAATCAGAAAATCTACAACCACTCGGAAAGATAAAGAAACCATCTAAGGTATCAATTCCAAAGTGATTAATTTAACACAGTATACCCCCAATATACACAAAAACAAATCAACAAAAAAAAAAGTATACTTTCCTAAAGTTCTAGAAAATTCCGAGCACCTAAAATTAACAAAATAAAGAATACAGTATTCATAGAAATAAAATATTTCCTACAATGAAGCTGTCAATCAATTTTATAGCCGTGCTATCGATGCAAATCTTTGAGTCAGAATAATTTCCTACGGACGCATAAATGCACGTACGATAAAGAAATAAGAAATTATTCAGTTCATTATGCAAGTTGTTGACGCATTGCAGAAGAAAAAAAAAAAAAAGAATCAAAATAAAAACCATGAATATGAATCGGTCACCTGTGGCACTTGGGTGCTCTTTCCACAGCCCGTTTCTCCAATCAGCACAAGCGACTGATACTTCTCCAGCAGATAGATGATGTGATTTCTATTTTTGGAAATTGGTAACCTTTGACGCTGAAGATTGAGAGCCAATGATTGGTTAGCGTTGTAAATGAATTGAGTCGACGAGTGGGCGTCAATGTCGGGTTTGTCCTCCTGCCATGTATTCTCGCCTACGAGAAATTCGTGACAATTACTAAGAGCGAGAAATATAAGACGTTGGAAAGTACGACAATATAACCTAAAAATACGTTTTTTTTTGTTTTTTTTTTTTCTGTTTTTTTTAACAATTGTTCATACCTGGTATGAGAAATCGCGGCTTAGACGTCATCGAAATATCAATTTATACAGACTATAATGTTGATGGGGATTGTTAATAACGATGATTTTCGATGTTGCTCTTTCCTTAACGCCGCACACGGGCCCCGCACGTCAGTTTAAATCCAAGCAACCGCACTTATATCAGCGCTGCATACAGCGCAGCACGAGGGTGTTGTCATTTATAATTAAGACGAGATGTGTGAAACCTGTGTGAAACATGAATGGGTGCGAAAGAAATAGAACTAAAAATGGCGCTGAAATACGGAATGAGAGAGAAACACTGAGGATATGATTCAATGCAAGTATTTTATATTGAATGGGTCATTTTAATGGACCTAAAACCGACACGCTTATAGTGGAAGCGCTTTTAGGTGCTACGAACGGATTTTTACTACAGTGCCTTGATTGTTGTGATTTTTTTTTCCTTTATTTTTTTTATGTTATTTTTATATTTCTGCTTCTTCATAGAGGAAGCTTTGTTATTCGTTAATTAAATTGTTTTCGAGATTATATTGTTATGGTAGAATATATACACTTAAAATGGATTAAAAACGTTGAAAAAAGTGGTTACGGTCGAGATTTATGAATGTATTTGTGTTTTATGGATTTCGTTGTTGAGATATTCTGCTCTCGCTATTGTTTTTTTTTTATATATTAAGCATTTCTCTGTCAACTCAGACACTTTTTTTAAACACTCGGGTATTTTTTGTAATCGAAGAGATGTCACTTTTTGATAGTATATACTTTTTGTGAATAAAAATAAAAATGTAATCCAATATTTATTAGGAAACGCTGAGGTTTCTGAGACAAATGCATCACGTAAACGATATAACTCATGCACGGAAAAAAGATGTCTGTCCATAAACGTTGCAGTTCTAGAACTTCGCAATGAAATATTCCAGATTTATTCAAATTTCATATAATTTCGAAAAATTTTCAATTCTGTTTTTAAAATAATTTCGTGGATCTGACAACGTTTATTTCTTACTAAAAATGTATTATTATTGTTTCCTCGTAAGAGGAAGCTTTGTTTCCATGAGAAAAAATTGTGTGTGTCTGTGTGCGTGTGTTTATATGTATGTGTTGTGAATAGAGAGGGTGGATTTTATACATCCGTATAACTCGGGAACTACTCAACCGAATCGTCTAAAAATGTTGTGCCGTATATAGTACAGGTTTCTGTGGTATACGGGCCATTCCAAGTCAACTCACTTGGTCATTGGCCTGACATCCTCGGATTCAGTTGACGAATTCTTTTTTCTTGCACATTTTTATCTAAAAAAAGGGGATATTTTTTTCAGATTTTTATCACTTGTTTTACCATAGAAAATAATTTTTTTCCATAACTTTTGAGTAAAAATTCATTTTGACCAGGTTTAAAATTCGGCAATTCTTGTCCATAAAATCTAGGATAAAAAACAAGTATTTCCATCGTATTTCGAGAGTGGGCCGAGAATAATTGATACATATTTTTTTAATTTAAGAAATTTTTTTTTCCAAATTTTAGAAAATAAGAATTTCAATGATGGTTTCTTGTAGGCAAAAAAAGAAAAATAAAACATGTAGTAAACAAAAATTCCCATATTTTGAGATTGAAACAATGAAAATAATTTTTTTTTTCATAACTTTTGAGTAAAAATGAATTTTGACCAGGTTTAAAATTCGGAAATTCTTGTCCATAAAACAAACATCCCATATTTTGAGAGTGAAACACTGAAAATTCGCCCAATACTTAAAATCTTAAAAATTGTTTCACAGAAAAAAAATATCTCGATTTAAAATTTATACTTTCGTGCCAACATTTCACGCGATTTAAAAAAAATTATTGAATCAATAACTTTCATTTGTCTACAAAAAAATGGTTTTTTTAATGCCATCTTTATTGCGATGTAAGATATGTGCATTTTTCAGACGTTTATATTGATATATTGTGTACTTCGTAGCGCAATTTCTAAAAATTGCGCTAAATATTGCATTTAAAAACTTTCGAGTGCACGTATCTTCTTGAATATAAGTCGTATCGTAAAAAAACGTATATAGAAGTTTTTCATTTTGAAGTATACTTTTATGCAAATTTATTTTAAAAATTCTTCAACTCCTCCGAAGCATTGATTTTTAATTAATAAACATAAAAATCGTTTTTTCAAAAACTTGGACATTTTTTACCTTTTCCGAAAAAATCTCGAAAATACTACTAATAAAGACGAACTTTTTTCGAATTTTTATGAATTTAAAAAATAAATAAAAAATGAAAACTCTCATAAAATGTAGGAAAAAAGGTGGGCCACCTTTTTTGGGACTAGTAAATTCACTTTGGGACAAAAAATTGGGAGCGGGACAATTTTTTAATGACTTTTTTTACGTGAGTTAAAATATTTGTTTAATTTTTCAAACTCCCATTAAAAAATTGAAAAAAAAAATTTATTTTTATTTACAACCGAAGATTGATCGGTATCACTATAGCAATTTTTTAATAGAAGCAATCAAAGATTCTGCTATTTTTCTACCAAGATAGCATTTTTAATAACAAAAAAAAATTCATTTTTATAACGGAAAATGAAAAATTATCAGCACGATACAATTTTTTCAAAAATATCGTGAAAAGCTGATATGGAAGTAAAAATTTTAGCCCGAGAATTTTCTTTTTCTGCATCTTATAGTTTTCGAGATATAATGACTTTTAAAAAAAATGCAGCAGCAAAATCTGACAGATTATCAAAAATATCCGAGAAAGTTAAAAAAAAAATGGCTTGCTTGACAAAGAATGCTTCATATCTGACTCAAAATTGGTTGACAAGTGGTTTAGTATTAAGTTTTATGACATTTAGAAATGTTTGCAAAATCTATTTTTATCCACTATGGCGTGTAAATTACGAGATATCGAACTGAAATTTTCTACACAAATGGACTAACATTGAACCATGATTATTCTGAAAATCGACGAAAATCGAACGATTGGTTCTACTTTTATCACAATTTGAAGTTTTTGAAAAATGGCAATAAACATACAAAGTCTTGTAAATTCTTAGCCACCGGGTTATAATTTTCTACGTAAACTTACTGTAATTAACATTTATAATTTTTTTCAAATATCTCACTACTCTCGAATTTTGGAATAGTCGACTGTAATTTTCTAGACAAATGAATTATTAACACTGCAGAGTAACTGATATAGAATTTGGCAATAAACTAGTGTATACTTTGCTCATTACTTAGGTTTCTAGTATGCAATGTGACGTCGAAAATCCTTAAATTAAATTATTAGTTACGAAATACAAATCCTTACAAATTGATCCGTATGTAATACAATCGAGATACGAAGAACGTCGGAAGTATAACTTGGATCATTTCTCCACAACGGAAATATCAAAACTTCGTCTCTATGGGAAACCGTACTTAAAACAAAAAAATTTTATCTAACGAACTATTCACTGCCGATTTTTTGTTATACAAATAATAGTTTCAAAGTCCATTTTCTATCATTTCTCAAATGATTTCAGTGACATCATGCGCGATTTAATTAAATAAAAAGATTTGTCATTTACACCTACATAATTTCGAATGATTTTATATAAATTGAAACACTGTTTTATCACTTTGTAAATCAGATGAAACACGATGAAAATGGGTAACGAGTAACTACATATAGTAAAAATTGATAGCGTCAAAAAATTGAATCGTTTGTCATTTCATATGAAGATTACTGATTTCTAGAGCAAATAATCCCTCAATTCAATCGGTCCTATAATCTTACGAGATGGACAATAAGACAAGAATTAAAGTACACAGACTGAAATAAGTTAGTCTGAAAAAAAATTCTTCCCACAGCTAATATCTTGTTTTATTATTTTATTCAACACGGTTAATCAAAAACATTTTCATATTTGAGCCAATGAACAATTGTACAAAAAAATCTTATACTTGCATAGCATCGCAGAATGCTTATTGTAACGCTGGATGAATTGACGATTTCGATAAAGCCACGTATAAAGAAGCTTTTGCATTAGCTTTCCTCTCCTTTCTCCATTATCCTCTCATCTTTAGTAAACAGTCGTACGAAACTTATACAGACGGATATACACGCCATTTAATAAACATACATAATATATATATATATATATATATATATTTTTTTTGTACGTCACGATTATCATAATTAAGCTCCTTCTCTTTCTTATCGCGAGATACAAAAATCTTTTGATATTCGCGACTAACAATTCACTTCGTATCTTACAATTTATTTACAGAACAAGTTTACAATTTGCTTGGAATAAAGAGTTAATCACCGGTTGGCGAATTCCCGGCAATTCTATCCGTCGCTTCTACAATACATGAATGTTAAGGATATTTCATAGATACTGTTGAGTCGTTTCACAACTGAACATGCAAAGAAATTGTGTTTATGCGGTAAACAAAATAACTGTTTTGTCAAGAAACGTTAAAAAAAAGTTGTGCTTTGCTGAAAAATGTATAAAATTATACAGAAATTACATTTTTCCATTTTTTCGTAGTCATTGGTTTGCGTCAGCAATTAGCTGCTTTGATGCAAACATTTGCTGACAATAATTTACGAAAACGAAATTTAAAAAAAGACAATTTTGAAATAAAAATTAATTTGTTTAATCGGCAGGGTCGTGACCCTCATTTTTTTCCCTTTGGGATGTTGTAGGGAAAAAACAAGAAAGCACTCTAGATTTTTTTTTCAGATTTTTTCGAAAATGTCTGTTTTTATAACAACCCAAAATTTGACCTCGCAAAAATTACGTCGACAATTTGTCTGAAATTCTTACAGCAAATATTTTGTTCAAAAACAACATTTTTGAGACTTTCAAAGAAATCGTCAACGTCATTTTCGAGAAATTAAATTTTGGTCATTATAGGACCAAAAATTTTGGAAAAAAATCTAAAAAGAATTCTAGAGCGCTTTTTCACATTGCCCTACAACATCCCAAAAGGAAAGAAAATTACAAGGATGGCGATCCTGTAGATTAGCCGTGGAATGCCCCATATATAGATATGGATTTCAATTGCACTTTGACTTGTAATATCTTCTAAAATATTTGCACAATTGTTACTTTCATTTTTTTTTTTCTAATATCTATATCGGAATATCCTTAATACACACATACACAAAAGTCTAAAACTGAAATGTTTCGATCGGCACTCAAAAGCGATGAAACGCAGTGATTGCCTCTCGGTCGAAATACATTTGGTTGTCGAGCGAGATCTCCTTTTCCTGCAGCTTATTTTCTAATACAAATTTTCGCTAACCCTGATTCAGTCCCGAACCGTGAAGTTCGATAAAGCTTTCCAGCGTACGCGGCACATTCCCGCTGTAGGACAGACCGTAAGTCTTTACGGCTTTTGCGGCCATGCATTTCAGAGAGATCTTCGTCTGGGCACGCAATATTATCTCTGCTACACCTGCATTTAAGAAAGAAATTTATAATCTTATGACGAACAATCGTGGAGCTTAAGTAAGGATTTATTGTCCTTAAATATCAGCTTAAAGCTTCATTCCAGTAGAATTTAAGTACTTGACACGAGAAAAATCGGAAGAAATAAAATTAAAATTCAAATCTGAACTTCATTGAAGACACCGAAAAGTTAAATAGAAAAGTTATCAATACATTCTTTTTAAAAATTAATTTAGCAAATCCACCAAAAACCCTTTTTTATGAAATAAATTCCCGGATTTTTACATATGATTTTTTTTTTTAATTTTGAAACTTTACAAAATATTTTGAAATTTTCATTTTGAGATACTGTTAAAAAGAACAATTTTATTAAAAAATTCTTTAAAAATTATCGTGAAAATCATATGTAGTCGTAGAAGTCAGAGAATTTATTTCATATACAGTTTTTTTCATTGAATTTGTGGAACAATTGTTTTGAAATAATTTAAAAGTAACTTTTTGAAATAATCAATATTCAAAATGAATGTTCTTAGTAAGTTCGATAGCGTTGATATTTTCAAACTTTTCTCTTATAGCAAAATAATCAAAACGAAATGAAATTAATCTTCAGGTTGGGAATAATCGTGAAATGCATGCATAAAAATGATTTCCACTGATAAAATTAACTATCAGAAATATCGAACGCACACGATTTTTAAGTTATCGCAATTTTTTTTAATTTTTACGAAATTGATGATATCCAAAATCTGCCATGCCTGATTGTTTAAAACAATGTCCAAAGTATGCAAAAAAAAATGGCAGCTGTAAATATTACAAGTTGTAGCAATTTTGGAAGGTCGCGTGTAGCTTTTTTCAATTGATTTTGAAATATTTTTTCTCATGCACTACAATGGATTTATTGTAAGACAAAAAATTATATTATGTTAATGTATGCCAAAAATAGTAATAGTAATATTTTTATTGCGTCACGTATATTTTACATTCAACATTATATTTGAGTACGGTTGTGATTTTGTATGTGTGAGCGATAGACCATCGATCGGAGTCCTTCAGGCTCGTCAAAAGCATTTTCTGAGTTATACATTTTAAGAAATAATTGCTCACGACTGAAAATAGGCAAAATTTCAAACATTTCGACTCTTTATAAAATTTATGAGAGAACATAGTTTCCAAAAAAGCGCGATCCATTTACAAGTCGAATTATTTTAATTGGTCTAATGACTTTTTTAAACATCCTTTAGAGTACTCAGATTTAAATTAATAGTAAGTAAGGACAATTATTACAGGTCGTTTTTTTTTACATTAAATTAACTGTAGAGCACGAAAAAATTGTGGCATTTTAAAATCATTAAAAACAATAATCTAAGCCCTTTTAAGTGCATCTCCTCTGACTCCGCTAAACTTCTGAATAAATGTACGTACCCGTCGTTGCAGCTTCGTAAGGCGTTTTTCCTAAACTGTTGACCGTATCAACGTGAGCACCGGCTTCGATTAATTCCAATATTATACAGTGTAAAGTCATGAAATCGCTGCAAAAAAATAATAGAAGCCGTAAAGAAACGATGAAACTTTTGCTTCCGGCAAAACATATATACGACATGGATCTTTAAAATCATTGCGGGAACTGTCCACCAAAGTATTCTTCTCAACACTAGTATCTTTCAATAAAAAAAAACCATTTCATATTGCAGAAAGAAACATTAAAAACGCATTATTGGTTTTAGTATACGGGATAAAAATAATTGCACTTGAAGAAACGTTTTTATGATGTGTAATAATGTATGCCGAAGTGCAAAGGTGGAAATTTAAGTATACAAAAAACGTACCTAATAGGTTTTTGATAAGTGACAATCAAGTGAAGCGGCGTATTCCTGTCGTTGTCCATCGCATTTACGTCGGCGCCACACTGTATCAGAAGCTTCGATGTTGCTGCACAAGGGAACCTTAAGCATAGAAATTTAAAAATTATTATGCTTATTCTTTGATAACTTTTAACTTGAACGTCTTAAAGCTTTTGTTCCTTAAAATTATGTTATATAAAAGTTAACATAAATAATTTTTTTTATCATGAAATTGAATAACTAAATAATTAATTTAATAATAAAAATGACATTTTCATGATTAAATAATAAAAATTAGGTATTCGTCATTAAAAACTTTAAAAAATAGTGGATCTTATTTAAGAAGTTTTAAAAAGAGTTAATTGCATTGAGACGAGACTTACTTGCATACGTCGTTGGTGTGAAAGTCGTCAACCGGCGTCTTGGCATTCACGGCCAGATGCAATAACGTTTGACCATCTGTGAGAGACATTCTTAAAGCGCATAGCTTGTGTACAAGAAAATGAGCTTTGTTGACGTCAGTCTCGTCGTAGCCTTTTTCGTAGCCGTTGAGGGTCATTAGCTTCGTGAGTATCGTGAGAATGTAAAGCGTTGTTGTGATATTCGACTCACACTCTTCCTGCGAAAAAAAACGTAGTATCAATAAATAGGCATTAAATTTACCTAAGTTTGAATTAACAAAATTGCACGGAATCGAAAAAAAATACAAGGGAAACTGCAGAAAACTGGGGGAATAAGTTTTAAGTAAAGATGAAAAATAAAAATATAAAATAAGATAATGGGAATGTAAAAAAAAATCAGTAAAAATTCAGTCACTAATAAATAACAAAAATGGAAAGCTTAAGAATGTATTCCCCGTAAAAAGTGTTATTTGATTAGAATTTGCGTACTTTGCGAAATAAATATGGAAAAAAAATTATTAATAGTAATGCGAAAAAGTTATTAATAAATTTATTATACAAAATTGTTTCACAAATTCGATAGAAAAATTAATTTTTTGAATATGATATGATTTGTCTGATTTTTCAAAAATGAATATGATTTAAAAAAAAATAAATCAGAAAAATTGGAACCTCAAAATGCGAAGTTCGAAACCCAAACGTGGCAGGGAAATTCAAAGAAATTTAAATAAATTTGAAAAACTATGAAAGGAAGCAAATATTGAAAATTGAAATATTAAAAAAAAAGATAGAAATTAAAGGATGAATATTAGACAATACTTACAATGCATTGATCAACATCATCTTTAGAATCCGGATTTTCAATTTTCGCTTTATTCCTCCCTAATTCGATAACGCTTGCTTCCAGCACATCTAAAACTTGTAGGAACTGTAGATCAACGCCCACGTGAATCATCTGCGAAAAGACTTGAGCGAATCGCAGTAGATCCTTCACTACAGATATATTATTAAGTTGCCTAAGTTTCAGCGCATGAAGCCATAGATCAATGCACCTATCGAATCTCGCGTTATCCGCAAAAACAGCTCCTCGATAAATTATTGGATGTGGTACTTCGGGATTGTGTGTTCCTGGAAACCATACGCCAAGTTTTAGCGAATGTAAACTAAAAATAGAATAAGAGACGAGGAAAAATCACAAGAATTTCTCACCTAATATCCTCTCTCTTATAGCGAGCGATTCCATATGAATCGCGTTGTGATTATTTTTAATACTATCCAGCTTCTCTAAAGTCTCGCATTCTCTCCAATACTCGTAAGCCTTAACCGGCTCGCCAAGTTTTTTATGAACTACATTCTCCGGATCGTTGAACCTAGAAATAACGACAAACCAAGTGACGAAATCTCAATTAAATGTACAGTAGAACCTCGATTAAGGATATACTAGTCATGAAAGCAATATTAAAGATTTTTCATAACGATTTTTTAAAGGTTTCTAAAAGAATAATTTTCCACATTGTTGCTGAGATATTAATTAGCAAACTTCAGTTATTTTGCATATGCATTCCATATTAGTTAAGCCACTAAAAAGAAATCCCAAAAAAGTCTAAAAACCAGATGATATAATTCCAACAGACACCAAATTTCAAGTTTAAAAAGAAATTGAATAGACTTTTGAGTTATTTATCACTTTTCCCTAAAACATTTTGTATTTCAAAAAAGGTTTACACTATTTATAATTTTTAAAAAGTGAAAATTTGCATTTTTTATGGCCTATAAGAAAATTTGTGCACATTTAATTACGCTAATTTGACCGAAATTTATGGCGAAATAAATAAAAAATTAATGTGTTCGAGGTTAAAACCATCGGATTAAGAAATGAAGCAATCGGAATGGACGATTTTTCTACAATTAAAACTAATCTCGAAAAAAAAACCCGATACACTGTCGTTAAAACAATGCCAATAAAATTCAATGTTACAACGATTTGTTTATTTCTCTAAATCCGAAGCTACGAAGACAACGAATTTTTTTCCTCATTGGAAAGTGAAACAAAGCAGATTACTCGGTGAATTCGTAAAACATCATTCATTAAGATCGTGCCAATATTATAAATTAGACTTTTAAAAAAATGCGAACAAATATGCCTTATGGAATCATTGGAAATTGATTAATATATTTTTCTTTCGTTTTTTAAACAGGGATCCTCAAAGTGAAATCCACCTGCGTCTACTTTAGTTTGGCTTTAAAAATGTGTGCAGTTTTGGAAATGTTGGTACTCGAATAACATGACTTTATCGTCGGTGTCTCCGAAATAATTGATACAAATTGATTATTAAATTTACCTGAGTTCCATCGCTCGGTGCAAGTATTCGTAGGCACTCGTTAGGCAATAATTATCTTTGTCATTAGCGTAAGAAGCCCCGAGCAATTCGTACGCGTTGATAATTTCCTCTTTAGAAACGACCTCTTGCGAAATAAAAGCCTCAACGACCTCGCTGCGAGTTCTTTCGGCAGCCGCTATTATCGGCGTCATGCCGCTCACATTTTTCGTTATATTTGTCCCGTGTTTCAGTAACACAGAGACGATACGGCAATGACCGCACTCGGCGGCAAAGTGCAACGCCGTTGCTCCACACAGAGCTTTCTCGTTTGGATTTGCTCCTTTGCCAAGGAGAAAACTAACAACGTCGAGATGTCCTTTGTAAGAAGCGATCATCAGACACGTATTGTTGTATTTGTTTGCGATGTGTATGTCGGCCGAATGTTCCGAAAGGTACGTGACTATGTCGAGACGTCCGTCGAAACACGCCGCTCTCAATGGAGTGGAATTCGTCTTCGTTGGATGATTTATATCTGCTCCAGCCTTCACCAGAGTCTTTACTATATTCATGTAGCCAGCACCTGCGGAAAAACAATTTTTCGACATTGTGGTTATATATTTTTTTTGTCTTCTTAAAATGCAACGGAACTTTTTTTTTTATGCGTAATGAATAGTGAAATCGCGAAATGAAGATTAATTCGGTTTTTATATGAATATTAAAAATATTACACCTTGATAGGAGATATATGAATTTATAAATAACTTTGTTTGTAAAAAAAAAACAAAAATATTCAATATTCTCAAAGTTACAGCGGTTGTTAAATTCACGAGGGAAATTGCTTACTAAAACGTGCCAGGAATACCCGAGAACACTCCAATCGGATAAAATAGGAAAATATTTTTTTCTTAAAATAAAAAAAATATAAATTATTCTCGGCCCACTTTCGGACTATGATGGAAATACTTATTTTTAGTCCCAGAATTTGTGGAAAAAATTTCAGAAATTTAAACCGAAATTCATTTCCACAAATCAATTATTCAAGAAAAATTATATTGTAGGCTAAAACTGGTGATAAAAATCTTTTAAAAAAACCCTTTTTTTGGCACCAAAATATGAAAAATTCGTCAACTGAAAAAAATTATAAAATTTTTACAAACGGCTTTTATTTTGTTAATCTGTAATGAGAAAGTTAATTCCCACGTTTTTTTATTTATGTGGAAACCCAATTGAATGAGATAAAGATTTATCGCCGCATTCATAGTTTAACGTAATATCATTAAATTAAAATTACTGGGCTGAAGGACTCCGGTCAATGGCCCTTTGACAATTTTTATGTTAACATTTAAGATCTATTTATGCGTTGTAAAAAAAAAAAAAAGTGTAAATTGTCAATAAATCACTATTACTACTACTAAAATTACTTAATGTATATCTTAACATAATTAGCATCCGGAATCTGTTAATGCATTTTCCGGGCTAATTTAATTTTTTTTTTGTTCTAAAAACATCATTTTCGGTTTTAAATGTTTACATTTCTTAAGTTGATATACTTTATTAATGTCGAATTTCAACAGGATATTATAATTATAAATGTATTTATCTTTTATTGATTAGCAAATCCAATTAAAAATATTTATTATCTTTTGTTTGGGGGTGGATTTTATTTGTAACACAAGCTATCAAGAATTTCTTAGTTAGCATGATGTAATCACACATCAATATGAAGTCATTCTGTGTATTCTTCACATATTCATTACAACACAGTTAAAAGATCTGAAAGAAATTGTGGATTTTATTTTATATGTTAAGACTTTCTACAAAAAAAAAAAGTAATAACAATGAATAATTTTTTAGATGAAAAAATAGAGTGGCTGACTTAACATTTTTTGTCTCAAAAACTCGATAGATTACAGAAGGTAAATAATTGGATTCAATAGAAATATACAAGAAGGTAAAAATTAGTAGATTTATTAATGACTAACTATAATATTTGTATTGATTGCCTCTGACTTCTCCAGTTGCGTTGATTTCGTACCTGCAGCACACCAAAGAGCACTCGCTCCTTCAATAACATATCCATCAAATTTTACAGTCCCTTCTAGCTCCAAATCAGGCTTGAATTTGTCAATCAGCATTTTGACAACATTATCGTGTCCATATCTAGCTGCTATTATTAAAGGTGTACATCGTTGTCCATCTTCCTCTATTACTTTCTGGAATTTAAACGAAATTCAATGTTACATGGTGCAATACAGAGAATGAATAAAAAAAAAATTAATAGACCAATCTTTAAGACCTTTGTACAGTCTTCCAATTAATTAATTCCAAAAATATTCCATCAAATAAATACTGATGTTTTAAAATCATCTTTAGATAGAACTAAACAATCTGACAACTTTTATTGCCCATAAAACAAAATGTGTATTGCTGTTTTGGTCTTAAAATGAAATGTAAATGGGTGCTGGCCCAGAAAACATGAGTTTCATGGGCAGAAATAAATTTCAGAGCCAAAGGGTTAATGAACAAAGGCTCTCATTTCCTTTCCAATACAGAGAATGAATAAAAAAAATATGGAACAATTTTTAAGGCCTTTATACAATCTTCCAATAAATTTCACCCATTTTGAAATTATTAGGTTTAAGGAATCTCAAAATACTTAAAATATTTCAACAAATAATTACTGATGTTTTAAAAAAAATTTTAGATAAAACTAAACAATCTGACCACTGTTATTGCCCATAAAGCAAAATGTATATTGCTCTTTTGGTCTTAAAATGAAATACAAATGGATAGTGGCCCAGAAACTTGAATTTCACGGGCAGAAATAAATTTCAGAGCCAAAGGGTTAATGAACAAAGGCTCTCATTTCCTTTGTACAGCAGATCCGCTTGATCCAGCTTCATGCGTAGACATTATTGGCTTGATGCCAACAAAACCAGAGAGGCTAAGTGTGTGCTTGGGCACGTGTCAATAGGAGTATGCACCCCACTGCCAGTCACGAGATAGTCTTGAGATTTATAGTACCTAAGACTATTTTTAAACTAGATTGACAATCTAGCACATTGCTACATTATCCTGACACAATTAATTACAATTTTTGCTCAGCGCCGATAGCCACATTTTTTTGTTCCTAGGGTGCCAAATTCTGGGATGTTGCAGCAATTGACCAAATTGTCAAATTAGCTAGGGACAAAGACCTTTGCTGAACATTCTAAGCACAATTCTTGGAAAATAGCATCATAATATTGTAATTTCAATTCTGGCTTCAAAAAATAATGTTTGCCAATTTCATCATATTTCAACAGCAAATTCAATGTCATGCTGAATTTGAGTTGATGTAAATTGAAAAAAAAAAAGAAGATAGATAGAAAATAAAATCAATGGTTTTATTCTTTTTAATTTTTTAACATGAATTAGTATACTTCTTTTATGCTTTTTAGAAAGCAGTGATACAAGTTGCAGTAATTAGTATACATACAAAAATCCAAGAAACAATTAATACATTTTTTTTGTCAATTACTTCATTTTGATATTTAATTTTCCTACATTTAGCTTAGCTTTATATTTTAAATAAATAACATTTTTAAACATCACTGATGGGATTTTTTTTTATATTCTTTTACATAAGTTTCTGTATGTCATGTTTTTTTGGAAACCAATAATTATACTCTAAATATTTTTAAAAATTGGGAAACTATTAATCAAATTTAATTTTTTTCCTCAAATATCCCATTAGTCATTAATTATAGTACGATTAATAAATTCTTGTACTCAACTTGAAGTAATGTGCAGTTCCTACATACTCAACTTTGTATTAAAAAATTAATGATACATAGATTTCACAGATTGCAACTTTTTTTAATGTACATTTGTGTACTTTACCCTTTTTGAAGAGCAGATGCAATGACTAGCAAACCTATAAAGTCAACAAACTGTTAATACAATAATTAATTTTCTTCTTAAGATATTCCCTTATTATTCGATTAGTTATTTTTATTTTTAATCCTACAAAATAACACCTCTACATACTGAACTTTACAATTTAAAAATAAGTAAAATAAAAAAGATACTAATTACGTTTATTTTTTATTTTTTAAAAAGTGTTTAAAATTTCATGTTTTAATTTTTTGCAGAGTATTAATACAGCTACACTAATGTACACATTCATGCAATCATAACATTAATACTTTTTATGTTATTATTCAACAATTATTATTAATTTCTAATCTTGCATAACAATACAATTATATAATAACTTATTAAATAACTTATGATGTAAAAAGATTAAACCAGTTAATGAAATAAATGTGAAAAATTTCAGAGGAAAGCTTTATACATAGCTTTCTCGTATTTAAAAGCATTACGAAATTTGGTGGCAAAAATTATCTTCGTACTCTCATTTACAAATTACATTGTGACAAAACAAATTTATATTCACATTAAAATGTTATCTTATCAAATAATCACAAATTTCTGATTTCCCAGCCATTTTTCACAAAAATTTAATACTATTAATTCCTGTATGACACTACACACATATTTGTAGCATCAGCTCCTTCTGTAAAATGTTTGTAAAGTAGAAGTAGTTAAAACTTGAAAAAAAAAAAAAAAACTGATATTTCTATAAATTCTAAATCAACTAAATTGAATCGGTAGCAACAAATTCATACTCTATTCATGCTTGTCAAAAAAGTGAGTTCAACTGATCAAACTTAATAAGAAGAGTACGAATGACAACATAGATTCATTATAAAATTTGATATTCTAGAAGATCCAAACTACTTACAAATTCAGCTTAAATTCAATACTGGCAGCTAGAACATAATTTTTATAAAATTCAAAGTCTCAGAAAATCTCAACGGATGTTTCAATTATCGTGTAAATGTTTTACAAACAAAGAAGCATAACTTCTATATCTATGTGCCAAATTTCATCTAAATTTACAAAGCTGTTCGCATAATACTGAAGAATTTCGCGAGACTGATTAAAACGCACGCAAATCCATCATTTTTTTCTAAATCTCATATCTGAATTTTTTACATCATTTTGAGTATTCTTCAATTTTTTTTTTCAATAAAAATATTATAAATAAACAAATTAATAATGCAGTTCAGCTCACGATTTTTTTGACCATTTTGCATATCCTGACAAGAAAATCTTCAATTTCTTATTTACAATAAAAATATTATAAATAAACAAATTATTTGATTAATGACGCCGTCAATCTGTTCAGCTTTCGATTTTTTAGACCAACTTGAGTATCCTGATAAGAAAATCTTCAATTTCTTTTTTTTTCAATAAAAATATTATAAATAAATAAATTACTTGTTCGATGATGCTGCCAATCTGTTCAGCTCTCGATTTTTTAGACCATTTCGCATTTCCTAAAATACGAAATTTCGACATTTCTTTCGTCTTTTTATGAAATACTAAATAAATAAATGACTCATTTAAAAATGCCGACAATCTGTTCAGCTTACGATCTTTTAGACGATTTTGAGTATCCTGATAAGAAAATCTTGAATTTTCTTTTGTTTTTCCAATGAAAATATTACAAATAAATGAATTACTTTTTTGATGATGCTGTCAATCTGTTCAGCGCTCGATTTTTTACACTATTTTGCGCACAAGTACGAAAATCTCGAAATTTCTTTATTTTTCTATGAAATAATAAATAAATAAATAAATAAATTACTTGATTGATGATGCTGTCAATCTGTTCAGCTGTTTTGTCGGATAGAAGTGAGAAGATGGCCATTGGCATGCCATCCCTAGCCATGTAATAAACCCGATTAATAAGGGAGGCGATTAATAAGCGTTCAACATCCGTTTCCTCGGCCATCGTTGCTCAGGAATGTGACACAAGAGTCTCTCTACGCAGTAAGAGTATCAAATCAGCGGGATAAGTTTCTTAAGCCGTAGCTTGATTATAGCCGGGCAGAGAGGATCTTTAGCACGAAGTACACAGACACGCGCGAGGTAACGCGATAAAATTGGTGGTTCCTTCACGACGAGTCACGACAGCTCGACTGTTCGCTCTCGTGCGACTCGATAACCTCAAAAACCATTCTGCGACGCTCTATTTACGTTATAAATACGCGGTCGGAGACGTGACGACATCTATTTCGAGTGAATTTACACGCAAAAATGTATCGATCCCCGCGTGTCGGTAAAAATAGAACCGAGTGACTTGTCAGAAGAGCGTATTTCTCGCGCCAAACTTTTCCCTTCCTTATAGCAACACGTCATCCAGATATCGCTCTTGAATCGCGTCCAAAGCTGTAGGAAGTAACATTTTTTTTAAATCTTCTTGAGTGTCAAAAAAGAGAGATCGTTACGCGGAATACGTTGAGACTCTTGCACTTGGGGGGGTTGATGATAAAACTCTGCGTCTTAAAGGACAGTCTTTGTTGACCTTTACTTCGGGGAACATATAAACATCAGGTGAACGATCGCTCGGCGCGCACAAAGACCTGCTGACAAGCTATTTCCAACGGCATTTTATTCGCACGCAATGGAAACGAAGCTTTACGATTAATTATTCTGATCTGCGCATGCGCGTAGCTTTTCATCGTAATAAAAGGCGCGAAAAAGAGCGTAAATTCAAATTGATACACTGGCGGAAAAATAAAAAATTCACTATATCAACGATAAATAACTTTAGGTTAATAACGATAATAACTAGGTTTCGTGAAAATTTGTTTTTTGCATAACATTTGTGTAACTTTTTACAATAAACTACAACCTTCTACAACAAGAAAATAGTTGGTTGTACTTTTTCAGGTAAACTTTAGCTATTTATTATTAAATACAACTTTCTACGTTAAGTACCCAAAGTCTATTGACATTGTAAATGATTTAACGTAATTTGTTGTAAATATTGTAGAAGTTAAAATTTTCTGTGGGATTTTATAACATTCTATAAGTACGTAAAAAAAGGCGCGAAAAAGAGCGTAAATTTAAATTGAAAAAATAATCTGTTTCTTGTACAACGTTTGTATAACATTTTTATTAATTCTTGTAGAAAATGCAACATTATATAGAAAATTACGAGTTTCTACAAAATTTCAACAACAATATTTTGTAATTTGTTGTGGCTACAATTTACTAGAGAATAAAAAAAACTTTCCACAACACAGTCGAATTGTAAACGAATTAAAAAAAAAATAATTATGGCACAGTTAATTCATAAATTCTTGTAGAAAGTATAATAAGATTTTATGACTCTCTCTTCAACGAACTATTAGGCAACCTTCCTAACTACTCCTTCGTATATAGTGGATCCATCATTAATGGAAGTACAGGTTGTGCTATCATCCTTGAAGGCTCCGAATTATTGTTTCGGTTGCCGAAAGAATTCAGGATCTTTTCCTGCGAAGTTTACGCCATTCTAAAAGCGTTAGAAACAATTAAAGATAAAAATAGAAAAAAAAAATCTTTTCAATGAACTACTTTCTATGAAAAAGTGAGAGATTTCAAGGTTTGACAGTGAGTTATTATAACGTCACTTCGCGATATTTTTCTCACAAATGCACAGCCTATAAAATGGAAGGAAGTCTGGAAATTTGTAGAAAATGTTCATAAGTTTCCAATAGAATTACATCCAGTTACATCCACTGAATTTCGACTGAATAGATTGCAAACATTATTCTATTTAGGACTGCAGAATGACTGACTCGGATACTTCGAGTGTTCGGGATAAGAAGAAGGAACTGAAAAGCAGAGTTGATAAAATGCGAGAACGTCTCAAAAATCGTGTGGACGCAAATATGTTTGAGGGCATTCGCGAGGATAGATTGAATCATGGATTAAAATTGACGTATTCGACACCCTTAATCGGAACTTTTGCAGATATTTGCTTCTGCAGCGAGACTCAGGTACAGAATTCCGCTTTTTCTTCCTCTTACTTTACTATTTTCAATTCATCTACCTACATTAAACAAAGGGTACTTCGCCCCCCTGCGCGCAAGAGAGTCTTTATGTAAAGTTAGAAAAATCAAGCCCTGGAAGGGGCCTCATGGGGATTTAGAAAAATCAAGCCTTGAAGAAGGGCCTCATGGGGATTTAGAAAAATCAAGCCTTGAAGAAGGGCCTTATGGGGATTTAGAAAAATCAGACCCGAAAAAGGGGCCTTATGGAGACTTAGGCTCTGGAAGGGGCCTTATGGTCATTTAATAAAATAAGACCCTAAAGGGGGACCTTATGGGAATTTACAAAAATCAGGCCCTAACAGGGGCCTTATGGGGATTTAGGAAAAATCAGACCCTGGAAGAGGGTCCTTATGGAGACGTAAAGAATCAGGCCCTGGAAGGGGCCTTATGGTCATTTAAAAAAATAAGGCCCAAAAGGGGGTCTTTATAGAAATTTACAAAAATCAAGCCCTAACGGGGGCCTTATGGGGATTTAGGAAAAATCAGACCCTGGAAGGGGCCTTATGGTTATTTTAAAAAATAAGGCCCTAAAGGGGGTCCTTATGGGAATTTACAAAAATCAGGCCCCGAAGTGAGTCCTTATGGGAATTTACAAAAATCAGGCCCTAACGGGGGCCTTATGGGGATTTTGGAAAAATCAGACCCTGGAAGAGGGTCCTTATCGAGACTTAAAAAAATCAGGCTCTGGAAGGTCGCTAGGGGCCAAGCTCCTCTACAGTTCATTTTTTTTTTCAGGAATATCTTGTACTGGAAACTGGTATTATGATGCATAGGTATTCAATGCAAGGAAAAGTTATTCGTCCTTCGTATCCACTCGGCTCCACGATGCTATTTACGAAAATGATATGGTGTTCCGAAGCCAGAGTTTCGGCTTGCTATATTCCTCACGATGATATAATATGGCTTCTTACAGCTTCCTGCAAGCTTCTTCAAATAGTTCGCAGCGAATTTAGAATCCAAGGGCTTTTCTACTCGTCAATCAAAAACGAGATTATTGTTGTTGGTGCAAATAAAGTAACTGTGAGTATATTTAATCATCCAAAATAATCCTGGTGGATCGTTGTAAGAGAAAATAAATTTATGCACTCCGTAAAGAAAAAATCAGATAAGAAATGAAAATGAACAACAACGAATTAAATTTGTTTTCAGCACTTTATAAAGTAAATTTTATTTAAATTTCAATTAAAGCGTAATTCAACTAGTTTTATAACTGCTACATTTTCTTTAATTTGTTGGCACAGAAAAAAGATGCATACATTTTTGTGCAATTATAATTTAATTTTATATGTGATAGCAATAATTACTAATACACAACTGATAATGAACTGCAATATTGAAGTGCGCTTCACTTAAACTTCAGCTTACGAATTGCACGATGTAACCGTAACTTTCTAATTTTGATTTACTGTATTTTCATTTACAGAAAAAAATCAATTGCTACTGATATGATTTATAAAAGAAATTGAAAATAAAGAGCAATGAAGTTTAATTTTTTTTGGGATGATCTATTAGCTTCTGTATAATTTATTTTTCATTGTTTTACTTGGGTATTCATTTTAATGAATCAACTTTTCTTAGAATTATTCATTGATCGACACTGAACATCCACTGAATAGCTTGCAAATTTTGTCCTACTTGGATAGCAGTTGTGGAGCTTTATGGACAATCCAGCACTCAACTCTGATAGATCATTTACGTGAGTCGTAAATCAGTATTAGAAAAAGTAACTTTAAAATTTTCCATTATTAACAAAGCCACCTCTATGAAGAGGCAGGTTGATCAATTTCTGGTTTCTAAAATAGAGGATGCTCCGCGAAAAAATTACTTTGCATTATTGTTTGAAAAAAAATTAAAGGAATTGAAATTTATCTTATCAAGAAGATGAATCGTTGCTTATGAAACATACAAAATATATGCTAAATTAAAAAAAAAAAAAAAGAAAACATTGTTCCTGAAAAAAGAAAAAACAAATTGTAGATTAATTTCTCAAAGCATTTACGAATTACAGATTTCTTTTTCTTTACAAGTTTATCAATTTTTACGAAATTCGTTATTTAGTATCCAAGATCAATTATTAAATAAGTCTCTACATTTATTTAACGCTGAATTTCTTTAATTTTGTTAAATTTAGCACATATTTAAAAATTGCAAAAAATCTTAACGTCTGATAGCTTGCCTTAATTAGTATATAGGTTTGAAGGGAAAACATATATTTTATGACAATTTTGCAGTAATGTTGTAGCTTTACGCCTGGCGAGTTCTTACTTGACAACTTTATATATATTGTCAATGGAACCTCAAGGAATGGGAGAAGGACACCCAGTTGAATTTCTTGCTAAAAAGGTGTCTGCATCCAAAGCAGCGATAACAACATTGCATTATCTTCGAAGCAGCGAATGGATAATTACTGGTGATCAGCAAGGAAATATTTTGGGATGGAATTTACAATTGGAATGCACAATGATTTCTCCTAATGGTCACAATAGCCAAATTCAAATAATTTCCTCCCATCCATCAATTTGTGGATTTATAACTTGCTGTGAGGACAACATTCTGCAAGTTTGGAGTTGTAATCTCCGTGGAAAAATAGAGTCATTCGAGAATTTGGGTGAAATTTGGCAAGTTGTACTCAATGAACAAGCTTCTTCATTAGCGAGCCTTGGAACGAAAATTTGCAGCTTTCAAATGCATCAATTATATGTCTTTTACGCACCACTGACGTAAGATGTTTTTCATTTATTTAAAAAAAAAAGTCAAATGAGTGAAAAGAACGATTTTTTCAAATTTAATTTAATTTTCAGGTCGACTGCTAAGAATTTGTATTCAACTACGAATCCCATGTTTCCTACGCGAATTATCGTGAGCAGCGCTGACAATAATGTGAGAATTTTGGCCTCGCGAACCGGGAAACAGATCAATGTTCAGATTTTGCCAGAAACTTTGGAAGTCATCGGTGCAGCTTACAGTGGAATTTTAAGTGGGTTTAATAAGACAGCGAAAAGTAAAACTTGAATAAAAATCATAAGGGAACAATCAATTAAATGGATAAAAATCCGATCGAACCCTTTTAAAACCAATTAATTTTTTAACAGAATTTTATCCATTTGGTCGCTTTCCATCAGTTTTAGTCGGAAATTCTAAGCACGGAAAAGAGCATTAGAAAATATTTGGTATTGGTGATCTTTTTACTTTGTAAAACAAACTTGCATTGAGCAAGTTTCATGAAATACACATGCACTGTAAATCTGCAATTTTGCATATAATGCACTTGAATGCCGCGAGAAAAAATATTGTATATTTCACTTTTTGTAACTTTCAGGTCAAAACAGAATTTAGCTTTCAAGATCTTATTTTGTTTTTGTTTCTTTTATTAGCTTTAATTTTATTTATTTTAATGCACTATTAATATTTTATCTGACCAGGAATTATCCGGTAATTACGAACGTCTAAGAATTTTTACTATAATCTCAAAAAATCGTAATGAAAAAAGTAAAAGTAAAAAAAATACGATTTTACGAAATTGTATTCATAAAACTTTATCGAATAGATAAGAATAATTGAGGCAAAACACGTCAAGTAAGCCACGCCAATTTTTCATGTCAACAAAATGTCCTCAAATTTATTCAGGATTTTGGTCTGGTTGAAGAAAAAACGTAGGAGTTTCAGTTTTTTTATTGCATATTCCAGGTATTAAAAATTTCTGAAAATAGGCATTGTTTATTTTTTAACGCCAATACTACGGCTCACACAAAAAAATCATAAGAATATCAAATTTTGGATTTTCAGCGTACTTTCCAACATTTTTTGTAAAATTTTCCCATTTCATTTTATGCTACTTTTCAATAGCTGGAATATGCAATAAAAAAATCTGGAAACATACCTACGTTTTTTCTTCAACTAGACCAACATCCTGAAGAAATGTGAGGACGTTTTGTTGACATGAAAAATTGGGGTGGCCGACTTGACGTATTCTGCCCCAATTTTAAAATAAGCGTTAATAAGCATTTTTCAAAACTAATTATGTCAAGTACCTGTTTTATTAAAAAAAAATGTATCGCTCTCAAAAATTATTCAGTGGTATTCAAATCGAAAAGTGTTTTGAATACATTTTTATTTGATCCCTTTTGATGAATTTTAGACAAGATGTTCACGATTATACTAAGAACTGGAGAAATATTAGTCAGCACTACGAAAACTAATCCCATGAAGGCAAAGTTAGTAATCACTTGAAGGTAATTCAGAGCATAATTGAGTAATGAAATTATATGGTTTTAGAGATGTTTGGGTGAACGACGAATGTACGATAACTTGCATCGTTGCTTACGAATGGTACGAAAAAATTCAGGCAATCTTTGAAGACCAAGAAAGCACTATAAACCCTATCACAACGAAAATAGTAGTCGGAACTACTGATGGAAATCTCGTTACTATCGATGAGTCAAGTGGAAAACACGAAAGTGTTATTCCTGCACACATTGGATCAGTTAGGAATTTGTGCTCCTCGTCGCTATCCCGGAAAATTGTTTCCGTTGGAATCGATAGATGTGTTAAAGTTTGGAGAATGTTTCCTGATATTAAAGTCCCATTGGCGCTTATCTGCAGTATTTACTACACTGTGCCGATCACTCATGTAACTTTAATGGGGTATGTCTCAACAAATCAGAAGTTTTCGACTTTTTCGTAAATGAAAATGATGTATTTTCTACTTTTTTAAATCAAAGAGTTTGAATTTCTTATTTTAAAAAACAATTTAAAAAGCTGCAGAGTCTAATTGATGCATTAAAAAAAAATTGTAAAAATCAGGTTCAGCGGTTTTAATAGATATACCAAATTTCAAATAAAAAAAGAATCTGCTGGAGTATGCCAATTTTTTAATTTTTCATTTAATCTGCAACATCTTGGGAACGATTAATCGTATCGGCATTTCTAGAAAACCAACATGTGCGTTTCTTCATGACTCACAAGAAAAAAAGGAGATTAATTTTTAAATAATTTTTTAAACATCGAACATTTTTTCTAGCACACTTTTCTCGATTTTTCGCACCATTTGGAGTATATTGACATGAAAATCTCGAAAAAAATGTCAGGAAAATAAAGCTTCCTCTATGAGGAAGCAAAATGTTGATGTATTTCGATATTACATTTTTTTAAATCAAAATGTTGAGTTTGTAATTTATTTTAAATCTCTAATATGAAATTCTTCAATCTCTGGAAATAGTAAATTATATTTTTTTTTAGGTTTACGGTCTGCATGGTGAGCAGTACTAA
Organism: Perithous albicinctus; assembly: GCA_964016905.1. Classification (NCBI taxonomy): domain Eukaryota; kingdom Metazoa; phylum Arthropoda; class Insecta; order Hymenoptera; family Ichneumonidae; genus Perithous; species Perithous albicinctus. Next base: position 29,982,870 of record OZ024688.1, on the reverse strand, counting down.
GCAGACGAAAGCTCATCAAGTTTTAATGTATGATCCATCGGAAAGAAGTTAGTAAAAACAATTTTAAAAATCAATTACACCAAAATTATTTGTTTATGGAGTTACAATAAATTGTAATCAAATTTACTACAGAAAGATTGGACCATCACCCAACCAAAGATCATACTGACCTGGTAGTGGCTTTAGCTTCTTCCGAATCGCTTAAAATATGCGCAAGTTCGTCATCGGATAACACAATTCGCATTTGGGATCATCAGAATGATCTTCTCAAGATTTTACAGATCAACACTTGTGCTGGAAGCGTAGTATTTTCGTCGTTGCGGGGAGACATCGTTTTTGGAGCAGGCAGACATCTCTACAAGATTCCTTATGAGAACTGTAAAAAGCTACAATTTTTCGATAATTATTAAGTACTTAGATATTAAATTATAAATTTGTCGTACTATGAAGCTATAAAGAAATTTCTGAGTGTCTGAAATCAATTTAAAAACCCCCTTTTAGAAACCATAACTATTGCTTTTTTATTGCATTTATAAGAAGTAAGCTTCTTCTGAAAAAAAAAAACATGTATTATCATTTCTTGCAGATCTATCGCCCAAGTACAGAGCTCGGTTAATCGTTGATGAAATTCCTGAGGATTTGGACGAAGAAGAAGTTAAAGAGAGCGATAGTTATCGATTTTACGATGAAGAAGTTGACTTTGAAAAAGCACTTCATCCTGTGAGCAGCGTTCCTTTCGGATCACTTGATACCAAACATTCTGACGCACCGCGTCTAGAGCTTATGATGCTGGAGCAACTTTGCGCCACTTTGCAGTATAGAAACGAAGGTAATACTATTGTTGCCATTAAGGGTACATTAAACATACATTTCCAACCAAAACTTTCATTTGATTAGAATTCTTTCAGCCCCAAAAAAAAAACTCAACATAAACAAAAATACCAAAAAGTTATTACTCAATTAGTTTTTAAAAAATTGTTCAATGCATTTGAAAGAAAGTTTCGTTTTTTTAATATGAAATGAATTCTACTATTTTTTCATATTTTTTAACAAAATTTTCTGGTAATTGTTAAAAGTATTTTTTATTTTTTAGAAATGGTCCAGAGGATGCATTACACTTAAATTTCCAACCAAAACTTCGATTTCATTAGAATCCTTTCAGCCCAGAAAAATTAAAAAAGTGAACATAAACAAAAATACCAAACAGTTATCACTCAATAAGTTTAAAAAAATTCTTCAATGCATTCGAAAGAAAGCATAATTTTTTTTATATGAAATGAATTCTACTATGTTTTCAAATTTTGTAACAAAATTTTCTGGTAATTGTTAAAAGTATTTTTTATTTTTTAGAAATGGTCCATATCACTTTAGCTCTTTTTTGTTTTCCAACCCTCTAGAAATTTTCCTCATTTTTTTTTGTTTAGACATCATACAAATCAAAGATGGTGTATTGAAAGGAACGCGATTGGTGGGCGATAAATCTGTTTTGAGTCACGAGGCTTGGGAAAGACACATACATGAATTATTAGACACATCATCGAAAATTACGAAGGATATTCCTCATCGTGATTTTTGGGCAAGCGTTGATAAAAATGCTGATATTAAGAAGGCTTACAACGAGCCAGGCATATCCAGAATGCTTTATGGTGAGCCAATCGTTCAATAATGTTAATTCTGTATTTTTTAAACATTTATACGCCCGCATTACAGGACGAAGTATTGAGAGTTTTACGGACCATGCAGAAAAAGTTCGAAAGTCCTTAGGTTCACCAAAATTGCCACTTTTTGGATTTCTGCCCAATTCTGTAATTTATAAAATTCGCGAAGAAGACACGAGACACGAGAGTTTGCCAAAACCTGAAAAAAGGAGATTCAAGTATCAGTACCCTCTAAATATTCTGGTAATATTTAAACAAGAACATTACTGAGAAAATTGGAAGTATTGCAAACCAAAATTTGTGCTTGAAAAACGAAATGACAAAAGCTATCAGCAATCATTTTACAAATTATTTACAATGAAAATTAAACAGCTTTGTAGTTTTTTTTACTTTGGCAGCTCGTCGCTGAAAATTCTGACAATTATTCACTAAATTATTACAAATTATTGTTAATTTATTGTTATGACAATTATTCATCAAATCACTGCAGATTTCTTTTTGTTGCTAAAAATGTAAACATTTTTACAGTTATCAGGTGAACAACATGAGGATTCTGATGACGATATGGATATACCTCTGACGTTGTCTCAATTGGCGGAACTCGATGGTGGAGAAATAGCAGGAGAATAAAAAAGAAGAACTTTGTATACGATGTAAGAGTTTATTGGCGACGTGATAAGTGACTCGATGCTTAAATAACGGCAACAAGCTTCGTTAGTAACGGCCGATATGGAGAAAATCCTCAGTTAAACACAAGGCTTTTAATACTTTGAATAATATGGCATCAAATGGAAAATCGAATGACTGCCCAAACTACCTTTTTTTTAAGTTTAAAATTTCCTTTCTTTCTTATTCAATCTTTCAATGTCGATAATTCGTCTACATCACCCGTCGAGTCTTACTCTCTAGGAATATAAATATATTTAATAAATATATATATTTCGTCTTGGGGGCTGCCTATATGAGAATGTCAGCACTGGTGGTGAATCCTTTCGTCACTCTCGACTAACACACGCGTCCGCAAATGCACATTATTACGTTAAATTCGTTGCTCCCAACATGAGAATGATGAAATTGTCGTAAAACACGCGACATGTTAATGTCGCTGATGAAGGCAAAGCTTATATGGAAACAGATTTTTCTCTCAGTTTCAACGTAAGTTCGTAAAGATGAGTTGCACATATATATTCCCAATCGAAAGTTTGATTTTACTGGAATTTGAGTATTTTAAGAGGACAAAAATAACTGTATAAAAATCGACTTCATTGAAAATATCAAGTATCTTGATTTTTTTATAATAATAATAATGCCAAAAAGTTATTAATAAATTAGTAAAAAGATCAAATTTCTTATCGAATTCGAAAACTGTTTTTTTTAATATGAATTAAATTAATCTATTTTTTTTTTTTTTTTTTTTAAATAGTTATTTATATTTATGAATGATTGAAAAGTCTCAATATTGGGATATGTTTTTATAGCAAGGATTCATATTTCGTTTTATAAAAACAGTCTTAAAAGAAATACACGCATTCGGAAAAATCATACAATTCATTTCATATAAAAAAAAATATTGTATTGAATTTGTTAAAGACGTTTGAAATGACTGTTTTATCAATTTTTGGTACTCATTTTTATTAAAAATCCAGATACTTTGGATCTTCGATCAAGTTGATTTTTTAAAAATGTTTGTCACGTCTGATAGTACTCAAATTCTAATGAAATCAATATTTTGATTGGGATTTGAATGTCGTATATTCTTAACAGGGGCTTTATCGAGCCTAACACTGTGCAATTAGAGTCGTGAAATTTATACGATGGACGGATGGAAGGTTAAGACGAGAAGGGATTTGACAGAATCCAAAAAAATGCAATAGAATGATAAAATCGATTGCGAGCTCGAAGTGTCGTTTTGGGCAGCGCATTGAAAACGGTATTTTGGCGGACTTTAGACACCGTATTCACAAAACAATTACCTAATGTGCAACAAATAGTCGACAAGTACAAGTGCCAGAGCGAAGAGATTATAATACGCTATTTCTCACAATAATACAATCAGTCGACCGGCTGTTCAAGATTATGAACTTCATGGCGTAAAGAATTGATATCAGTGATTATTTCGTCGATAAAAATTGACTCGTACAATTAAAAATTTCGTTTCGAAACTTGTAAATTGATCAACGATATGCAAAGAAATTCTTCTCTTAGTTACAACGAGATAGAAAAAGAAAGTGACGTCGACCGCGCGAAAGAACGCTGACAGCGTCTGGAAAAGACCTTCAAATGTTAAATTGAGGAAGTATTTTATTAAATTAAAATTTAATTCGCCTGATTAAAGTGTTTTGTAATTCAACAAAATCGTGGCTAGTTCGACAAAAATGCTTGATTATTCTTCCAACATGCGTCGAATAGCATTTTTTAAAACTTTGCGTAATCAGTTTCTCGATTAAATTGATTCGTACAATCGAGATTTCGTTAATTTACGAAAATTGTACATTGATCAGCGATATGACACGAAATTCCTCTTTCCTCTTAAATTGAGAAAGAACCTTAAACATTTAATTCAGTAAATATTTCATTAAATAAAAATTTCATTCGCTAAATAAAATCGTTCTTAATTCAATAAAATTCTGGCTGATTTGATAAAATGCTTGTCACTTCATTCAGTTTATTCCGATTGGAATTAAAAAAAGAAAGACTTTGCGCCTATCGAAGAAAAAAAAAACAAATTGGCATCCCAAGATCGCCGAGTCGCGTGATTCGCGTATTCGTCGATAGAACTACGTACGAAAATATAAAAGTTGAATAAGTATGGTTATCATTCGTGTTTCGTTGATTGCGGGCTTCTTTGCGTTGTGCGACGACGAAACGCAGTAGGGAAGCTTGCAAAAATTGGCAATTAAAATTATCTCTATTTGTATACGCACGATGTTCGAAAATTCATATAAAAATAAAATTATCGCGAATGTCGGGAAGAGAAGGAGGAAGAAGTAATTGCGATTAATCTATATGGTTGGCTCAAAGACGTTCATCGGTGATTCGAGACACTCCTCGTCCTGGAATATCGATGAGAAGAAAGGAGCGAATCAGAGAAGACGACTCGATGGTACTCGGTCGCTTCTCGCTCTAAGACGATGATTTTCTGTACGGTTTCGGTTGTTTTTTTTTAGTCACTACTTGCGCGGGTTTAAAATCAGTACTCCGTGCGTCTAGGAACCGGATATCGAAGAACGAGGGCACTGTCCGCTGAGATTATTGGAAGAGCATTGTCGCAGTGATGATTCACCAAATGACTCACGCTGTCGAAAATTCGATCCTTCGTTCGTACCTGAAATCATTTATTCCTTCTCGAACTCTTCTACTACATGTTTTATGACGCATTCAATATCAGTCTCGACACTCTAAAAAAAATGTCTAAAAATCAGATGCGTTTTAAATTTAATTACATAATTGTGAACCAAATTTATGTGCAAAATAAACCAAAAAAATCACGTCCTCAAAGTGAAAAACATTGGATATTGGCACCGATTTATTTTATTTTAATTGTGTTAGACAAAAACGAATTTTTGGTCGAAATTATTTTATGGAATTCGAATTTGATCAGAAGGGAACGCCATTTTTATGTTTTTTAAAATAAAAACAATCTTTTAAGTTCTTTAAATGGATCTTTAATAGGAGTGGAAACGTGTAGTTGTCTTAATTCTCGTGTTTCGGCCGCTTTTAGGGCCAAAAATTAATCAGTACTTATAGTACATGCGGTCACTGATAAATACAGTTAAAATTGATCTAAAAACGCTTTTTACTCACCACTCCCTCTGGATCTATTAACAATAGATGTTTAGGGGTTCCGTTGTTCATGCCAGTGAGGACATACTGTCCTGGCGAGCCTTGAGATTCTCTGACTAGGAAATCCCCGTCTTTCGTGAGCATTGATTCCGCTTCGCTTCGACTAACGCTCCCGTGAAACCAAACTTCCTGCTTCAACTGATGCTTCTGCGTTCTGGGACTCAGCTTTGTCATTTCAGATATCGCAGTGCTCAGAGGTTCTAAAATTTAAACGATTTCTTTCGATAATCGATTCCACGTAAATTTTGTGAACTTTCAGAGATTTGGAAATCCGTTCAATATTGCGTTTGAAAGACTCCTACATTTTTTAATAATTATTCCTGAGCCCATTTTTCAAAATAATGAAAAGGAAACCCAAATTAAATTCATGTAATATTTCAAGGACCCGACAATTTTTAAAATCCCATATATTTGTATTTCTTTAAATTGTCAATTTATAATTTATGGTTAATTTTATAGTTCAAAGACTTTGGAATTTTATTCTTACGCATATCGAAGGCATCGAAGAAAGAGGTTTGGTCGCGACGATTCTCTCGACTCGCCGCTATCACCTTATCGTTCACATAATTATGTTCCGCCTGAGCGATAGGATTTCCTAACGATGACGAGCCGTCTGTACTTAGATCGATTAGATTTCCAGTTTCTGTAAAAATGTAGTAAAAATAGTTTCCGTTGTAAAAGCGAGACTTAATCGCACTGCGAAAAAAAATTACCTGTCCACTGTTGCGCCTGCCTTCCGCGACCATTTGGAAACGGATCTGGTAGCGGTGTGCATTGAATTCCGAGGCCCGCGCCTGCAGCTGAGTGATTTTGCGAGGAATGGTGATGCTTTAAATTCGGTAAGGTCGACGCGTTGGTCGGCAGAGGTGGAACCGGAGGTGGCCCTATATCCGGCGGTACCTTTCCCGGTAGATCGTTGTAATAGTCACGTTCCGGCTCTCGCATACCGTTTAGTGCTGGACTATTACATTTAAAAAGATTAAATATCATTTATTTTTTGCCTACAATTAAAACTTTAGCGCTAATTAAAAATATGATTTGTTTCTAAATTGCGATTTTCAAATATTTTCGGAACTTAAATCTCAAAAGACAATCAAATATTGATTATATTTGATTATATTTGATATTCCGATAATTCGTTTCTGTCGATGGTACTTAATATATTTAATGCTTAAATTAACATTTTTTTTCCTAGTTATTTTTGTTGATATTCCAGAAAAATCGACCCTGAGACGTTCAATTTGAAAAAATTAGAAAGATAATTTATAATTTATTTTTTCTATAATCTACTCGGTGACGAAACTTAAGGTGATGATCTGTCTTCAATTTGTAATTCTTGGAATTGAAATTTGATGTCAATGTTCTGAAAATTCGTATCTATGGATTTTTTTATAACACTTGACAAGATAAAAATTAATTTTTTCTTCATTATTTTGGTTGGATTAATTATAGAAATTGTACTGATAAAATTAGCACGAATATACATTTCATCACGAATCGCTTGTAAATTGCAATTTTCAAGCATTTGTAGAAATTAAATTTGATTTTGATGTCCCAACAATTCGTTTCTGTGGATTTTCCTTAAAATATATGATAAATGAATAAAAATAAAAATAAAAAAATGATTTTGTTGAAATCGTGCTGAAATCCATTTAAAAGAATTTTAAAAGTGTATTTTTCATTTTACCGTTATTAACTGTATAAAGATGCTCAAGACGATGATTTTCCTTTAAATTGAAAAAATTAAAAAGATAATTTATAATTTATTTTTTCTATAATTTACTAGGTGACGAAACTTAAGATAATGATTTGTCTTTAATTTGTATTCTTGATAAAGTGTACCACTTGCAACACTACAGACCACGTCTCTTGGTCGATTAAATGTCCGAAAAGACCCACAACTCCAATAAAAGGAATCCCAAACACTCAGATTAAATCCCTCAACAAAATGAGCAGAGAAATCGAACCTTCCCTGACCATCAACAACCGCATTCACGAACCGATAACAGCCCACGATATCATCATCAACACCTACGCTAGGAAAATTAATCAACCAACAACCACCAACAGAGAAGAGCTGATACAAAAATTGAAAAAACGGTTCATCCGAGAACTAAATATAGACACTACTGTGGTGTTTACGGGCAACTGGGTGTACATCCTCATGATCGACCTTGACAAACCTGAGGCCCCCTCCCCAACACAACCGATTAAGGGAGCAAGCTGCTCTATAACCAACAATGGCTCTTAAATTACTATATGGAAACGTCAACTGTTATAAAAATAAAAGCTACCTCATTAATCATGTGATAGAGAAATACCAAGTTAATTGCACAGCTTTTGTGGAAACTAAAAATAATCCGGACACCAACATAAAGTTCAGAAACTGGACGGTAGTGACACAACACGGAAACGTAATTAACACGAACTTAAGAGGAGGATCATTAATGCAATTCAGTCCAGCTACGGGAGTGAGAAAAGAAAATGCACCAAAAATTAACGACACCAGAAACAACGCACTCCACGTCTCTATTCCGTTCTTAGATGATAGACTGCACATCATATTAGTATACGTCCACAACACCAGCCTAATAGAGAACTCAATCTTTATAAAACTCAAACTACTTAAGTACGCGATCCTTCTCGGCGATTTCAACCCGAACAGAAGAAAACGAAACCAAATCACAAATTTCCTTCAAAGTTCAAATTTTACCCAAATTACTACTCAGCCAACCTTCATAATGCAAAACAATAGAGACACCACACCGGATCTCCTATTCTGCACGCGAAATATTCGGAACAACTTTACAAACATTGATGTCATCCCTGATTTAGGATCGGACCACCTATCAATATTACTTTCGTTCGATACAAAAAAGCCAATAACAGAACATCGTCGACCAGAAAAACTCAACTTCATGATGACAGATATGTGCGCGGTAAATCGTGAAATAAATCAATTTCTAGACACTCACCCCAATGCCCCAGTTGACGAAGGTTTAATCGAAGCATTTAACATTAAGCTCGCTGAGTCAATAGCACAAAATACCCCGAAACTGAAAACCCAATTTTTCCAACACACTCTCCCGCCATTCATCGTTCGTCAAATAAAAATCAAGAGACAACTGTACAGGGAATACCAGAGGAATCAATGCAACGTATTTAAAGCAAAAGTTAATATATTTAATAAGAACATTCAAACAATGATCCTGCAATTTAAGACCCACTGCTGGCTAAAAGCGTGCGACGAAATACGACAGGCTCACGGCAAAAATTACTGGCAAACAATCAAGAAACTTACAAAATATAAACGGGCGGATAATCCGACCCTAAATATCACGGTCAACGGCAGGCAACTAACAAATAATGACGATAAAGCTAGAGCCTTTGCAGAGCATTTCGCACAAACCTACACCGTAGACAACGATCCCAACTTCGACGAAGAAAATTTTAGAGAAGTCTCCAATTGGTATGAAGATTTTTTCAACCAGCCACACATCCAGGACCAACCAATTCAAGACATAACAATAGAAGAATTTGAGAAAGTCTTAAGAAGCTGCAAGAATACGTCACCAGGCATCGATAACGTCCCAATATCGATAGTCAAGCAACTTGATCCAAGAGCCCACCACTTCCTCGTCGACGCATTTAACTTCTGCCTAAAAAACTCGCATTTTCCAAGCCTCTGGAAAGTCGGAGTAATTGTAACGATCCCTAAACCTAAGCAAGACCATAGCCTACTCAATAATTATAGACCGATCACCCTACTACCGACAATAGGGAAACTCTATGAAAGAATAGTCAAAATCAGACTAGAATCAGCATTAGGCGACTCAATCCCCGCATATCAATTCGGATTTAGGAACGGGTTATCTACTCTGAATGCACTCACTATCCTCACTTCGAATGTAGAAGCCAATAAAATATCAAACAATAAAACTGCAGCGCTGTTCTTAGACATAGCAAAAGCATTCGACAGTGTTTGGCACCAAGGCCTCCTTTTCAAATTACATATTCTACAGTGCCCCCAATACCTAATTCACCTTATCAAGAATTTCCTCGAATCTCGCTCACTCATTATTAAAATCGAAACTGCAATATCCGCCTCTTTCACGCCTGAACAAGGTGTACCCCAGGGTTCTCCGCTATCGCCACTGCTGTACAATATTTACTGTTACGATATATACAACCATAACCTAATCAACAAAGAGTGGGTAGACCCAACTCAATACACACTGCAATTTGCTGACGACACAGCACTGATAGCACACAAAAACAATGTAAAAAGATCGATAGAAGCACTTCAACATTCAGTAGACAGGATAACAAGCTGGTTTAACAAATGGCGCCTCAAAGCAAACCCGCGAAAATCTCAACTTATCATTTTTAACCATAAAATAACACAGGACTCGCCAAAAATCCACATGTTTAACACAGAAATCCCCCCCCTCAACCATGCAAAATACCTCGGAATTTATATTGACCAAAAGCTAAACTTTAACTTACACCTTCAAAATTGTAAATCGAGAATGACATCTAGAGCTTCACACTTTAGATGTATCACATTCAAGAACCGAGAACTGCACGTGAAGCACCTAGCAAAAATGTATAAAAGCATATGTCGACCGATAGTTGAATATGGGCACCCTATTTTCCTCAATTGTAAAGAAAACGCCCTGAAAAAAATAAAAACCGCAGAAACGAGCGCAATTCGGCGATTAACCCGCATCCGAAACCCGAATAATCCTCTATATAACCCACGAAATACCCTTCTCTATGAGACTACAGGCATTACTCCGATAATAACCTGATCTAAAGAACTTTCCAGACACTTTGCCCTCAAACAATTAGAAAACATCCAACCACTCTGCAGCCTACCGCAACAAAATGTAGCTAGAAAGACTAAATTCCCCACACACACCACTTATCAACTCCTAGAAACAATGTGTAATTAAGAAACCGCTGATCATTATTAAGTACTAAACGTAACTGTAATAAAATAGAATTCCTCTTAACAATGTTGAAAATTTATGTTAAAAAAAAAAAAAAAATCTGATACAAAAACTAGAAGCATGGGCTGAAGGACTGCGGTCGATGGCCCATTGACAATATTGTTAATTAATAAGGTTAATCCTAAGCGATGTACTCAATCAAATTCTGTCATGTATTGTCAATAAATGTTCACTTACTACTACTACTTGTATTCTTGGAATTGAAATTTAATTTCAATGTCCTGAAAATTTGTTTCTATGGATTTTTTTATAACGTTTGATGAGACAAAAATTCATTTTCCCTTAATTATTTTGGTTGAGATTGTAGAAAATGTACTGATAAAATAAGCACGAATTTACATTTTATCTTGGATTGCTTGTAAATTGCAATTATCTAGTATTTTCAGAAATGAAATTTGATTTTGATGTCTCAACAATTCATTTCTGTGGATTTTCCTTAAGATATATGATACTTTAAGATATATGAATAAAAATAAATTTAAAAAAAATTATTTTATTGAAATCGTGCTAAAATCGATTTAAAAGAATTTAAAAAATGATGTATTTTTCATTTTACTCTAATTAACTGTATAAGATGCTTAAGACGATGATTTACCTCTAAATTGAATAATTTTTAGAGTCGAAATGTTTAGTTTAATATCCGAATATTTCGTTGCTGTGTCCTTCAAATGTTGTTTACTCTAATAAAAATTCTTTTTGCTAAAATTATATGAAAATTATGCAACTCACTGCAAGGACGAGGGCTTTGTAAGGAATTCCTTGAACCTGAGTTCGAACGCTTGGCCGATAGTTGATATAACTTCCTGGGCGAGACCGCCGCCACATTCCAGCACGTAGCAGGCTCGCCATTCCTGCATATTCTTTGCTACGTATGCGACAAAGTCCAAAATTTCCTAAAGGAGAAAAAGAAATTTGGTAATATAAGACATTTCGTTGTTGAGCGAAGAAGACAACATTAAATGGATACCGTGTCCCCTCCCGAAGCAAATGATATTCGCGGCATTTCGTGTCTCGCGATTATTTGACCAGTCTCCAGAGTCGTTAGGGCTAAACTACAACTACTGATAGTCAGATTGATGTTGGCTCCAGCATGATCCATACACGGTTTATCCGCGATTGCTCTCAACACCTTTCTGTCCACCCGTCTTTTCTTGTCTGCTGATTTTAGGCCAGCTGCTTCGCAAACACGGTTTATACATTCTCTGCAACGAAATTCAATAAATTTAAAATCTCATAATCAAGATTATTTCACACGTACATAAATTATAACAGATTCTTTACTTGGCCACACAAGATCTGGTCTCAAAATCCAAACTCTTCATAGACGTGTATACCTCCAGGCAACCAATATACTGAAAAAAAATCAATAATTTAGAACCCAGTTATGAACAATTACAAAAATAAAAATTATACAATTGGAATTCTAAACGTCTCTACTAATTGTTGAACTAGCAAAATATTATATTTTGAAATCGTGAATTTCTACAAGTAATTAATTTTTTTCTACATTTAATTATTTTTTGTCAATGTTTTACTTAAAAATCAATAATTTTCGAAATCACAAATAATAGTTTATTAAATTTAAAAAGTATAATACAAAAATTGAATAATTATTAAGTTCAACTGCTGCTAATAATAAAAGCAACCAAACTATTACAAAAAAAAAAGGTATATTTTGGAAAATATCATTTTCTACAAATAATCTACTTTTTATAAGTTTAGTATTTTACAATTAGAATTTAACTTTAAAAAATCAATAATTGGAGAATACAGTTCTTAGTTATAATTGAACCAATTAAACATGATCAAAGATAATGTCATATTTTGAGATAATCAATTCAACCAGTAATCCCCTTTTTGTAGATGTAGTATTTTATAATTAGAATTTAAACTTACTCTGACTGCATAGGTGATTCCTTCCTTGCTGACTAAATGATCTGGATGGAGCCATCCTCTTGCAGGCTTGCTTATGAAATTACCGCCACTTCCGGTAGCCATTCCTGCATCCCAGATTTACTAAAGGACAAAAATTGACTTTAATATAACTTAAAATAATACAAAAATTGCTCTGTATCAATGAAAGTACTTAAAAAACTGGAAGACAGTGTATTTATGTAGTCAAAAGTATCACAAACTTCTTAACTCCCATTTTGCCCATTCTAAAAAGTAATATCAATAATTCACTGCTTTTAAGGCAAAATTTAACTCTGAAACTATAATTCATCAAAAACAAATGATTTTAAACATTTAAATGCTTGTATACATGAAAAATGATAGGTATCGCAAGCTTTCCAGCAGCAATTTCACAAATGATTCAAAGTAATGGCAGTTTTTAATATAAATCGGCCACTGAAAGAAAAATTCATCTGAACCAACGATATTTTAATGTCCAGAATATAATTTTTACCGCACATCACCATTATGACAATTTTTTTAACTCTCATATTCCAAACTAACAAGTCATTGAATTTAAGACAAATTGGACACTGAAATATCTTTTTTTTCCTTTACTGATTTGCCTTAAATGATTCAATTTAGTAATTATTCACACCTGAATTGTACCATGCAAATGGAATGTATTACAAATCTATTCATCCTCAATTTTACAAATTCTCAAAAGCAACTATAAACAATTAACTGCATGTAAGACAAATTGAATTGTGAAACTCCAATTTATCTCAACTCAATTGTTTAGGATCTTTGAAGTTCTGAAATGCAGCGTACAAATAAAAGGTATCACAATTTGTTCAACTTTAATTTTACAAATTCTCAAAAGCAATAATAACAATTAACTGCATGCAATACAAATTGAATTGTGAAACTCCAATTTATCTCAACTCAATTATTTAGGATCTTTAAAGTTCTGAAATGCAGCTTACAAGTGAACAATCTCACAATCTGACCAACTTTATTTTTACAAATTTTCAGAAGCAAGAGTACCAAGTCATCGGAATTAAGATAATTTACACTCTGGTACTATGATTCATCTTAACTGAATCATTTAGAAATCATGAATACCCTTAAATGTAGCATACAAGTAAAATCCATCCAGCTGCCATTTTGCAAATTCTCAAAAAGAATAATAACAAGTAACTGCATACAAGATAAATTAGATTGGGAGACTGCAATTCCTCTCAACCAAATTGTCTAGGATTTTTTTAATCCTGGTAAACAGCGTAAAGGCAAAAGGTATTACAAATTGCCCAACTTTAATTTTACAAACTCTCAAAAAACAATAGTAATAATTAACTGCGTATAATACAAATTGGATTGTGAAACTGTGACTCATCTTAACCAAATTATCTAGGATCTTTAAAATCCTGATATGCAGCGTACAAGTGAAAGGTATCACAATCTCTCCAACTTCAATTTTACAGATTCTCAAAAACAACATTTAACTGCATATTAATACAAATTTAATTGTAAAACTGCAATTTATCTCATCCAAATTATCTGGGATCTTTAAAGTTCTGGAATGCAGCATACAGCTGAAAGTTATCACAATCTGTCCAACTTCATTTTTACAAATTCTCAAAAACAATAACAACATTCAACTGCATATTAATACAAATTGGATTGTAAAACTGTGATTCATATCTACCGAAGTATCTGGGATCTTCAAAATCTTAAAATGCAACAATCATGATGACTAGTAAAAAATAGAAGAGCTCACACTCATTTCTCATTTCCAAATTCTAAAAAAAAAAACCTAATAAACAAACTTCGCTTTCTAAGAAAATTCAAGAAAATCAGGTCATTCTAACCATCGAGAAACGTCGCACGTTAACAATCCTTTCACAGTCGACCAACAACCGAGAGAATACATATTCACCGAGTGATTATACGAAAACTGCTATACGTCAATAAGAGCCAAGTATATAAGCCGAGAAGGCGCAAATAAGATTCCAAGCTCGTTGCAACTCACCTCTCTTCGACAAATATTTTATCCAGCTTCCAACAACAATATATCACGGCCCAAGGGTTCTCCACGCGCTTCGGGTGAACAGCAGAACAAAAAAATACACACACACAGACACAGACTCGGGGTTGTAATCAATCAAATTGTTATCTGTGCAATAATCGCGGGGAGGAGGACGGTGGTTCCGACTTTGTTGGTAGTAGTAGTGGTAGTCTGGTGATAGTACGCTAGAAGCAGCACATTCATGATCGTCGGCGACAGACGGCGAGCATATAGAATCGCGATTGAGGGAAGAGGGGGAATTAAGGGTGGGAGGGATATGACAGCTGATAACAGGAGCGGCGCAACTCTGTGACTTTTTTCCTGATTCTTTCGGCGAATACCGCAGAATTAACCACAGAAAAACTATTAAATTAAATTGACTCTCTTTCTGATGTTTCTCATCATTTATTAGTCAGATTTTACTACTATTTGTACCTGTATGCCGAATTTTTTAAATAAATTTTTGAGAATTGTTGATTTTTGCTGGCGTATAGAGGAAACTTTGTTTTAGCGACAAATATTTTCATGTCAGTATATTTAAAACTGTCTGAAACGTCGGAAAAAACAGTGTTTGGATGTATATGGGGCATTCCAAGTCAACTCACTTGGTTATTTGCCTGACCTCCTCGGATTTAGATGACGAATTTTTTTGGCATATATTTTGGTTGGAAAATAGAGGATTTAATTTCAGATTTTTATCACTTGTTTTACAATATAAAATAATTTTTTTTTTTTCATAATTTTTGAGTAAAAATTAATTTCGACTTGGTTTAAAATTCTGAAATTTTTTCCATAAAATCTGCGATTAAAAGCAAGTTTTTCCATCGTAATTCGTAAGTGGGCCGAGAATAATTGATATTTTTTAAAATTTAAGAATAAAAAAATTTTCAAGATTTTTAATATAAAAAAATTCAATTATGGTTTCTTGTAGGAAAAGAAAGAAAAAAAAAACGTGGTAAAAAAAATGCATGTTTTTAGAGTAAAACGCTGAAAATTCGCCGAAAAATTAAAATTAAATTGAAAAAAACCATTTCAATTAGAACAAAAATTAGGACATTTTTTTTATTAATATAAAAAAAAATAGAATTTGTTTTTAGTCCTAGATTTTATGGAAAAAATTTCAGAATTTTAAACCTGGTGGAAATTCATTTTTTTACTCAATAGTTATGGAAAAAAAAATTATTTTATAGGGTAAAACACGTAATAAAAATCTGAAAAACAACCTCTTTTTTGAACTAAAATATGCTCAACAAAAATTCGTCAACTGATTCCGAGGGGTTCAGATTGATGACCAAGTGAGTTGACTTGGAATGCCACATATGTATGTGTGTGTGTGCGTGAATCAGACCCGGAAAATTCAAACTGCTGTAACTCGAAAATGCTCTGAGACATCAAAAGCTAAATTACCAGCTGATGATTGGTATTAAATTTTCCAAGAACCGCTCAAACATCAAACAATTTTATAAGATTTTTCATTTTTCGAATTTGTATGAAAAAATTACTATGAATTTTCCGAATCGACCATATATTTATTTATCCAGCCGAAAGTTTTGTACGAAATCTTTAACAGAGAGTCAAAGAAGTACTTGAAATTTCATTAGAATTTATGTACGCATAAAAATTCGATAAAAACCAGTATTTTTTAGAAAAATGAATATGAAGAAAAATAAAATGTAGCTGAAAGCTGAAGAGACTAAAAGCAAAATGTATATATTGAATATATTAGACATTTGATCGTCCAGATCGATATTGGGATTCACAAATTGAAAAAAGAAAATTCGAAAACAACACAGCAAAGTCACATAGAATTTTCATTTTATTTTCTATCTTGCTCAATATCAATTCTGACTTCCTCATAGAGTGGACACAGAGCAGGAAGGAAATTGTGCAAGATAGAAAATAACGAGGAAGTTATGCAGCCTAACATTCATTTTCGTCAAAAAGTCATAATGTTTTAGGAAAAATTATAGAATTGATTTCACATTAAAAAAAAAAATAAAGCTTTTATCGAATTTATTAAACCAGTTTTATTAAACTAATTAATTCATATTCAATCTAATATACAGATTTATGCATAAAAACATCCAATAGCAGTGTATTAATTTTTATAAAGAAAAACTTTACAATGACCTGTTGAGATTTTTTTAATATGCTTTGGATTGTTTAATGTAAATCAACAATTGCATGGGAATTTATACACATAAATAACGAAAACTGTAAACATATAAATATATATATAAATAAATAAAGCTATTTTAAGCTCTGAGGTCCTGCCTCAATGATATGTTCTTAATGAATACGATATTAACGACAAAACGAATGAATAATAATAAGCAAAATAAACAAAATCATTATTCTTACACCGTATTAATGAATATAAAAATGTCCTGCAGACAAGAAAAAAAAAGCGTTAACTTGAATAATGACTTTTTTGTTGAATCGGCAAAATTAGTGAAACTTATTCAAAGTCGTCGACATCCTGCCCATTTTCATCGAAGGACTGATCGTTTTCTTCTTCGACTTCTATTTCTTGATACTGCTGGTATTCCGATATCAAATCTGTCATGTTAGATTCGGCTTCGGTGAACTCCATCTCGTCCATTCCTTCGCCGGTGTACCTGAGGATAGAAGAAACCAAAATTTTCTTTAAGTTAGTTCTTTTGAATTCAATTCAATGGAGCATTGATATTAAAAAAATGATTGAATGGCTTTTCCTTCTTGTTATGTCGAAGGATATTTATAAAATGATCCAACATGTGGATCTGCTGAAGAAAAAAGATCTATTTGAATTACTTTTGGAGTGGGCAAATCTGTTTAAGTTACTTTTAGAGTCAAAATCGTATTTGATGTACTATTGGAATAGAAATTATATTTGAGTTACTTTCGGAGTAAAAAAATCGATTGAAATTACTTTTGGAGCAGAAAAATTTGTTTAAGTTACTTTTAGAGTCAAAAACGTATTTGATTTACTATTGGAATAGAAATTCTATTTGAGTTACATTTGGGATTAAAAAAATCGATTTGAATTACTTTTGGAGCGGGCAAGTCTGTTTAAGTTTCTTTTAGAGTCATAATCGTATTTGATTTACTATTGGAATAGAAATTATATTTGAGTTACTTTCGGAGTAAAAAAAAATCGATTGAAATTACTTTTGGAGCAGAAAAATTTGTTTAAGTTACTTTTAGAATCAAAAGTGTATTTGATTTACTATTGCAATAAAAATTCTATTTGAGTTACTTTTTTTTATAAAAAAATTCTTTTTGAATTACTTTCGGCGTGAAAACATTGGAGTTATTTTTTGGAGTTAAAAAAAAAGTTCAGCCTACCAATGTAAAAAAGCCTTTCTCCGGAACATAGCGGTGTACTGTTCGGAGATACGTTTAAACAGTTCCTGTATGGATGTGGTGTTGCCGATGAAGGTACTGGCAACCTTCATTCCATAAGGTGCGATGTCACAAATCGCGGTTTTAATATTATTGGGTATCCACTCGACGAAGAAGGCCGAATTTTTGTTTTGTACGTCCTTCATGTGCTCGTCGACCTCCTTGACGGAAACTTTACCCCGAAAGATTGTCGCAACAGTGAGATATTTGCCGTGGCTCGGATCGCAAGCTGCCATCATGTTCTTTCGATCGAACATTTGTTGGGTCAATTCGGAGACCGAGAGACTCTGAAATTTCTTGTTCGAGGCTGCTGTGAGAGGAGCAAAGCTGGATACGAAGAAGTGGAGCCTCGGAAATGGTACCATATTCACAGCAAGTTTCCTCAGATCTGCGTTCAATTGTCCCGGAAAACGAAGACTTGTGGTAACACCTGGAAAATTAATAAACAGAATCAATAACGCTACCGACCAAAATTTTCAAAATTTTAATTATTATTATCAGTTATGAGCCAAACACGTTTTTTCAGATTGTTTCTTGCATATTCCAGCTATTAAAAATTTCTGAGAATAATCATAGTTTATTTTTTAACGCCAATACTACGGCTCACACAAAAAAATCAGAACAACATCAAATTTTGGATTTTCAGTGTACTTTCCAACAGCATTTTTTGTAAAATTTTCCGATTTTATTTTATGATATTTTTCAATTAAATAAAGTTGCCACATTTTTCCCTCCGAAACGGCATTTCCGATTCAGCTGAAATTTTCGCATTTTGTTCTTTGAAATACCTAGAATCTTAGAAAAAAAATTGGAAGATGGAAAATATTCTAAAGCCCGCATTACATTTTTTTATTCTCTAATTCTTGTTTTTTGTATTAGATTACCGCGATGTTTACTTTCTGAAATGTTGAGGTATGGAGCAAAAAATGAAGCAAGTTTTTCAAAAACCTTGTTGAGCGACTTTTATTGTACGGACGTGATTTGCTGTTTGAGGGTTTTCTTTGAACCTCAATTTACAATCTATATTACCGGATTTCTGATATTCCATCTAGATCTATTATTTCATACCAAAATATCGATATTTTTGCCTTATTCAACATAATAAGTCCGGTAATACAAATCGTGAATAATATATTTGTGAAAATATCTTCCAAATTGCAACTCAACTCATAAATTGGTAATGTCGAGAGGATTCACTTTTGAAAAGAAAAAAAAATTATCGTTTAATATTGAAAATAAATGAAATAAAAATCTGGTCAGCATCACAGATTTTTAAAACGTAAAAACAAGGAAAATGGAAAAATATATAGATTTTTAAGACATAAACGCGTCCCGAAATTTTACATATAAAAGAGTTGAGCATATTAAAAGGAAAACGTTGCCAAAAATGAAATTTCTGATCTTTAAAAAAAAGACTCTATTGCCTCCTCTTAAAACTGTGAAGCAAGGACGATTGGCTCTCACCAGACATGGTCATACAGACGAGATGATTGAGATCACTGTAAGACGGTTGCGGTAGCTTCAGGGTCCTGAAGCAAATATCGTAAAGGGCCTCGTTATCGATGCAGAAAGTGTTATCGGTTTGTTCAATAAGCAAATGCATCGATAGCGTCGCATTGTATGGCTCGACGACGGTGTCCGATACTTTGGGGCTTGGCACCACGCTGAACGTCGTCAAAATCCTAAATTAAAATGCTCATAGTATTATTTGTTCAAGCGTATTAATTAAGGCTATCCTTTTCGGATTAATTAAGAGTCGCGTTAGCGACACGACGCCAAGTATAAAAAGAAAATTCGTTTGAATGATTAATTAAGAGAGCAAAATACCTGTCTGGAAATTCTTCCTTGATTTTCGAGATTAGAAGTGTTCCAAGTCCAGATCCAGTTCCACCTCCTAGCGAGTGGCACAGTTGGAAACCCTGCAGAGAATCGCAGCCTTCGGCTTCCTAATAATGAATTCCATTGTTAAGCATCAATATTATAAATTTAATTTATTGCATTTGTAATTGAAATGAGTAAAAAAAAATATTTTTATTTGAAATATATTTTATAAACAAAAAATGTTATGTCCTTTATCTGAAATCAGTGGAATGTAAATAAATAAAATAATAATTGACTTCTATTCTATTCTACAATTGAACTTATTTCAGTAACAATTAAGACCATCATTATTGCTGTTATTATTTTTATTTAGATATTGTCTACACAAACTTTTCTGTACGATATTTTTATATTTAATATTCATAAACTCAATCTTTTACATTAATTTTTTATTAATTTAAATTTAATAACTTTAATATAAATAGAAAATTAATTTTTGTTTTTTTTTTTTTTTCAGAAAACGATTAAAACACACACATGTTTTTATTTCACAGAAATTGTAAAGCTGCAACGCAATTCTCGAAAAAATCATAGAACTCTTTCATATTAAAAAAAAAAAGTATTCTATTGAATGTGGGAATCAAGATTTGTATTTTTAATTTGAAACAACTTCTTGGCATTGCTTTTTTTTTAAACAATGTTCTAAGTATTTGTAATCAAATCAATTTTTTTGAGTTTTTAGTCTAAAAGTTCTAACATTGTAATAAAACAAAACAATTAATTGGGAATTTATTGTATTAATAACGGATCCTCAATATTATTTCACGCTTGATTATTTACACACTTTAATATAAATAGAAGATGAATTTGTGATTTTTATTTTCAGAAAAGATTTAAAAGTCGCGAATTTTTCTCATGTTTTCGTAGAAAAGTTTCATCCCATATAAGAAGTTTCATAATAATTAAATAAATTTCATAAAAGCACCCCTAAAAAAAATTCTTCAAAACCAACATTTTAAAGCTGCAAGAAAATTCTTTAAAAAATCATACGTATTCTAAAATATAACTCTTTCACATTAAAAAAGGTTTTATATCGACTGTGTGAAATAAGGTTCTTATTTCTAATTTACAAAAAAATTCTTGCCATTGCTATTTAAAAAAAAATGTCCTCAGTATTTGTAATTAAGGTTTTCTAGGTTTTTGTCTAAGATTTCTTAAATTGTAATGAAATCAATCAATTGATTGGGAGTTTATTGTATGTGTAACAGATCCTCAATATTATATTTACACGCGTGAGCAATGCCAACAGTGTTCCATCATATTCGATTGCCTTGCGATTAAGCATTGAATAGAGTTTTATTTGTAAATAAAGTTGCGTGTGTACAAATTGAGAGATACACCTTTCTCGTGACTTCGAGTACAGATTCAACCATCTCGGCTCCTTCGGTATAATGGCCCTTCGCCCAATTATTACCCGCTCCGTTCTGGGCATTAACGAAGCTGTCTGGTCGAAAGAGCTTGCCAAACGGTCCGGATCTAGTAGCGTCCATTGTACCTGGTTCCAAATCAACGAGAACTGCCCTTGGGATGTAATGTCCTTTCCCTGCCTCGTTGTAATAAACGCTGATTCTATCCAACTGAAGTTGCTGAGTGTCGCCTTCATAATTTCCTGCTTCATTAATTCCGTGCTCGTTCGAAATTACTCCCCAAAACTGCAAAGAAACGGTAAATTCGTGTTCAAGCTCTAAGATTTTAACGAATAAACAATATCACGATCAATTAATTAATTTTTTTTTTTTTTGAAGTTTCAGACACTTCTAAATGACATAAAAATCTGAAAAAGAGGCATATTGAAGGTGGTGCAAAGATTGATTTTGCATAATAATAATACCAAAATGTTACTAACAAATTAATGGAAAAAATGAATTGTTCAACAAAGTAGCCGGCAACCCAACTTTTTTTTAAACTGAAAATGATTCATTATTTTTATTGAATACGTATGAATTTTTTCAGAATTTTGTCTACTTTTTTACATTACGTTTTTTTTAGACAAAATGAAGGGTGGAATCCGCAATTTAAAAAAAATTAGATAAAATCCTGAAAAAATTCATACGTATTCAGAAAAATTAATGAATCATTTTGAGTTAAAAAAAAAGTTGGGTTGTCGGCTAATTTGTTGAACAATTAATTTTCTCCATTAATTAAAAATTGGTGGCATTAAAATTTGGTGGCATTTTGAAAAATGTCGGTCGGGCAGTAGCTCTCACAAATTACGGGATATTTTATTTTCTAGTAAAAAAGGAGTAAAACTTTGCAAATTACTTCCTCATTTTTCCAATTTTGACGAAGCTTCCTCCATGAGGAAGCGAAAATTGATCATTATACTTCCTCATAGAGGTACCTTCGTCAAAAGTGGAAAAATGAGGAAGCAATTTGCAAAGATGGACTTTCCAGCCTTTTTTTTAAATATTTACTACTTACTCTTGTACCAATTTGATTGCCACATTGGCCAACTTGTACGTGCACAATTTCCCTCATTGTTATAAATAATATTAACGAGACTCTGCGACCACTTTTTAAACGACGAATGTAAATTAAATAATTAATTCAACAGATGTGCGATTTATAATTTTCTTTTTCTGTTTTTAGCAACGTTGAGATTCATACAGGAGGTCCTTCGCCAAATACGACGAGCAGCGTACTGATTTCCTTTGTAGCTCTGAGCCAAAAGAGACCACTAGAAGTACGTACTGAAAAAAAATGTAAACTTTAGGGAAGAGCGTTCAAACGTATAGAATTCAAAAGGAATATTTCATGACCTTGTATTATGGTTGTATTCATCTGCAACATCAATATTAACAAGCTATATATTTTAAAAACCGTATATCAAAATGCAAAAGAGATAAAGATATTCGTTTTTAAATTCTCTAGGTGAATATTCTCTCAAGTATGTGCGTATTTACTTATCTAAAGTTTCGCAAAAGTTGTATCATGAGAACGGTGAGAACGATATGAGGCATATTCTCCACCAATTTCGCTACTTTTTTTTCTCGATCCTCTAGAATCTGTTTGATAATTAGCCACATATATTAGTACTACTTAAAGGTACTCTCTGTGAATTTTTTTTTGTATTTTTTAATTGACACGTTTTGGAAATTATTTTTTTTTCAAGTCTGTATATCGTGGAAGATTGAATCGACAGGAAAAAAATGTATAAACCCAAAAGTTACGTTTTTTCATGGACTATTTAATGTAAAATATGTTATATTTTTTTGCTGCACCAAAAAAGCCATTTTCACAAAAAAAAATGGAAAGTGTATTTTTTTTCTTTCAATGCGATACCTTTTATTTCGCTGTAGATTTCACAGCGTATTTGGCAGGATATTCAAAGCGTGTGAAAAAATTGGAATCGTGGAATTCGGTAATCTTGACGACTGAAAAAAATATATTACAGAGAATTAGATCAAATATGACATATCTTTCGTTCTTCCTCGGTCAAATGGGATTTCAGTCGAACAAAAAAAATGCCTAAACAAAAAGTTATGATTTTTCATGAACCATTTAATGCTTTAAATAGCATATTTTGCTTTAAATAGCATATTTTTAAATATGACATATTTTGCTTTAAATAGCATATTTTTAAATATTACATATTTTGCTTTAAATAGCATATTTTTAAATATTACATATTTTGCTTTAAATTGCATATTTTTAAATATTACATATTTTGCTTTAAATAGCATATTTTTAAATATTACATATTTTGCTTTAAATAGCATATTTTTAAATATTACATATTTTGCTTTAAATTGCACATTTTTAAATATGACATATTTTGCTTTAAATAGCATATTTTTAAATATTACATATTTTGCTTTAAATAGCATATTTTTAAATATTACATATTTTGCTTTAAATAGCATATTTTTAAATATTACATATTTTGCTTTAAATAGCATATTTCTAAATATGAGATATCTTGCATTAAACGGTTCATAGAAAAACATAACTTTATGCACTTTTATGTCCGACTCAAAATCACATTTAACCGAGGAAGGTGTATTGATTAATCTAATACTCTGTAAAATATTTTTTTAGCCGTCAAGATTTCCGATTACCACGATACCAATTTTTTTGTACGCTCTGAATATCCTGCTAAATACGCTATAAAATCTACAGTGAAATAAAACATATAGCATTTAAAGAAAAAAAAAATCCGATTTTTTTTGTGAAAATGGCTTTTTTGGTGCCATAAAAAATGGAACATATTTTTCATTAAATAGTCCATGAAAAAACACAACTTTTTTGTTTCTACATTTTTTTCTACCGGACTTTAATCTTCCACAATATATGGACTTGGAAAAAAAATTCATTTCCGAAAGAAGTAAATTAAAAAATCCGAAAAAATTCACAGATTAAGTAGTACTGGCTGGGGTATATGGCTAATTATTTAATTATAATTTCTTCACATTTTTTTCAAAGCGATTCTTTAGATAAAAAAAAATTAATAAAAAAGTCGTTTTGAAAAAATCTGGAAAAATTCTCCAATGTCCTAACATATATAGAAATGTTGAAGCAACAGCGAAAGCTTGCAGTGAAATTGTTTTTACGCATCTAATTTTTTTCAATTTTCTTTTTGAAGGAAATTCGTAAAAAAATATTGATACAGGATTTTTGAGAATTATTTCAGAATTTTTTATTCTGGCTAACAATATGTTAGCTTTAAATAATCATAATTATATCAGGGACAGTAAAATAAAAAAATATGTGGATCAAATCCGAGAGATTGAGGGTCAGACCGAGGTCGACACGGAATGGAATGCCCCATATATACAAGATGTCCAGATTTTATAGAATTTTTCGAAAAAATGGCGTGATTCCTCTAACTTTCGTAAAAATTCGCCGATTTAGCTAATAAATAGTTCTTCATAACTGAAGACAGATTCAATGTTGTTCGGCATTGAATTTCGACGAAATCGCTAAAGCAGTTCGTTTTATAGAATTTTTAATTTTTCAGAAAAAAAAAAAAAGAATAATCTTGCTTTAAATCACGTCGAATCTCAAAACAAATGAACTGAAATGTTTCACAGACGAAAAATAACATATTGTATTTTTGAAAAAATTTAGTTTTTCACTCAAACTTCCGCAAAAGTTAAGCAGATGTGTACCAAAACTATGTACTTGACTTGAAATATGATCGCAACGTTATTAGTTACCGAATTTTCGTTGCAACGTGTGACATAGTTTGCTTTGTGATTTTACGAATAAACTACCAATAAAGCCCTCCAATAAAAAAGAAAAGTTGCAAAGTAGGCCTTTGCACGCTGCTTCCTCATATAAAATTTCTTACAATTACAAAAGTTTTACAAAACGTAATTTGTAAATTTCGAGTTTTCGTAAAGCTTCCTCTATGAGGAAACCAAAATAATAAATATCTTCCTTCCGAGAGGGTAAAAAAAATGGCCGAATAGTTGACGAACGCCTCATATAAGTATTATTAGATTATTACGTTGAAATAAAGATCTCATCTGAACTCCCACGGCTACTCGACTATTTCAACTCTAATGGCGCACCTGTGCTAATACTTTTGTTCGTCGCTGTGTGTAATCGGCGATAAAGTCGTCAGATATCGGATAGAATCATTGGTTGCGAAGAGAAGGTAAAAAGGAGTGGGGGTATGTGACAGCTGATAACCGGAGTGGCGCAGACGGCTTTTCAGAGCTCGCCCGATTCACGTTTTGCTGTCTCGGCTCTCTCGTCAATTCTCCAGAAAGAAATACGCGAAAAGGTGAGCAAGTGAGTTTCGCGCATGTTTGCGTTGGTTGATAATTCAGTAGCAGTGAGTTTTTAGCGTCCACACCTGTCAGTCTAATTGCGTCTCGATAGGCAAAATAATTTGTGAACTCTTGTGGAACGAGAGACACTAGTGAAAAACACATCGATATGGCTCACTGGTTTCATAGAAATTTGCTAAAAGCCACGACAAATCAAAATTTTGATCTCAAGATCGAAAAACCAACCGAGGCTACAAGACGACTTTGCAGGTTCGTTATGCACTCCAACTTATAGATTGTTAATCTCATTTAGATGTAATTAGGAAATAGGATTTTTTTTTTTTTTTTTTTTCTGTTGAATACGCGTTTTTGTGGAGATTATAAGAATTCTTAGTGTCATTGACTTTGCAGTGATTTGAAATTATCGCGACATCGCCTGTTGGATCTTATCAGAAATCCCAACAATACAAGTGAGACTATAGAACCAGCGTTTACCGCTTACTTGGGTTTGCTTTACGGATTGATTTGGGAGATTGAAACCTCGGAGGAACAGTCTAGAAGAGTCGGAAGACCAAATCCAAGCAAACTGAGAAATTCATTTGTTTTCAAGTGGACGCACTCGCTGCTTGGATCAACCGCATAGTAAGATTTTAATGTTTATACATTTTTTTTAAATTTTAAAGCACTTCTGGGTGCTTTAGGAATCGGAGGAAACTTTGAGACTTTCAGATCAATTGTATATTGTATAAAACTGCAGAAAATTCTGTTTTAAAAAACTTGCAAAGTAGAACTTTGCATATTGCTTCCTCATTCATTTCCATTTTTTACATAGTTTCCTCTATGAGGAAGCTTATTTATTATTTTTCGCTTCCTCATAGAGGAAAGTGTGTAAAAAATGGTAATTATATTGAGGAAGCAATTTGCAAAGTTCTACATTGCAACTTTTGTATTTGAATAAGTGGTTTTTTCAATATGTTATCTCTATATCTTTGGTAGTTATGGGTGCAACAACACAAAAAAAAACAATAGTTGATGTTATTCAAGTTTTGTGTAAAATTTTGGATCAGTCGCTTAAACCTTTCTTGAGTTACAACATTTTCAAGAAAATTACAAGAATGGAAATTTCTATAAAATCTTAACTATTTTATTGATTTTTCTCAAATTCAGCATCAAGTATTAACATTCTATTTAAATTTTATGCAAAAAGTTTAGACGAGTTGCTTGAACCATTCGCGAGCTATCACATTTAGAAAAAAAATGTTTTAATCAATATATTTTGCAACCCTGGTTTATGTGTTCTCTGTGACTAATTTTGATGAATTTAATCTTGATATGCCTTCATTACTACTAGATTTAAAAAAAAAATCTTGTAATTCTGTGTAGAATTTCTATTGGAAAATTATAGAAAATTCAATAAATTTAATGTACACAAATCATTAGGTCTTACAAATCCATCACATTTTCACTGAAACTTACCTATTATAGAGCTATGTAGAAACTATATTTTTTAATTTTTGAAAATTCAATTTTCCTCTGTGTTAAAACTTTCTTTTGAATTTGGACTTCAAGTGACTTACTTTATAAAAAAAATAAACCAAGTAGGAGAAGAACTTAAAGAACTTAAGCTTGATAAGTTGTTGGAGTTTCGAAATCATTTTTTTTTAAACTATCCCATTACAGTTTTTTATTGAAATTCCATTTAGAATTAATAGAAACTTTTCAATTTTTCTTGTTATCCAAACCTTTTTCAGATTTTGGCCTTTCCAATAATCTATTTTTAAACAAAATTAAATTAATTAGCAAGAGTATAGAAACAAACTTGATTTATAGATTCTCTGGAACCAAATTTTTAAGTAATTGATTAAAGGACACAGAAAAATATGCAAATTTGTTTTCTAATTATTTTTGTAATAACATTAGAGCTAAAAACTGAAGATAAAAATAAACACAATTCCAAAGAGGACCCAGAAAAGGGTCAATATGTTAAATAGTGTTTTATTAATATAAACACCGACCTAGATCAAAATCATTGCTGCAACGTCATCAAAACCTAATATAATTGTATTGCAGTGCAAGTGCAGATTCTGTCTACGAAGCAGCCAACATAAGCATCAATGTGGGCCTCTGGTTCATGAAACACGCTGCTATGATTGCTGCAAAGGATGAGTGAGTAACAAGTGCACTGCAAGGATAATTTGCAGTGTAAATTTCACTGCACTGTTTCTGTTTCTTTCAGAGTGGCTATGAACGAGGCCAAGGCTGTTCACAGTACACTCAGACAGGCTGCTGGTATATTCACGTTTGTCCAAACTGAATTTCTACCACAACTTGCCAATCCTCCTGCTCTCGGCAGCGATTTGGATCCGCGAGTTATAAACGCGTATATAAATCAATGTACCGCGGAAGCACAGGAAGGTACATAATTTTTTAAAATATAATAATTTTTGAATCCAACAAAAATATAGAGCGAAGAAAAATGCATGAATTAATTATAAGAATTAACTGAATAATTGTATCAATAATTTATTGTTACATGAATTAAATATAACAAAGTATTTAATTATATAAATTAATGTAATCATTCAAAGTCAATGCAAACATTTTCAATCGTTGATTGAATTATTTTTTAAATTTGCAGTGACTGTAGCAAGAGCGGTAGAATTGAAACACAACGCAAGCCTTATCTCTGCCTTGGCCAACGAAACGAGCAAATTATTTTCCGATGCTGCAAATACTCTTCATCCATTCAAGCCCGAAATTTCAGCGCAATGGATCAAATATCTTGAGCTTAAGGCTTCTTTCTACCGTGCCTACGTAAGAATCACTACAGCTGAATATATACAAACATTTGCGGATAATTGATTAAGCTAATATATATTCCCGACTATCCTTTCAGGCATTTAATTATTGCGGCGAGGATCTTTTAGCGGCGGACAGGTGTGGCGAAGCGATAAGAGCTCTTCAGGAGAGTGAGTCGTGCTTGAACAAAGCGAAAGCTCTCTGCAAATCGTACGCTACAACCAAGGGACCTGCGCCTCGAGTTAAACCAGATCAACACAATGTCTTCAAGCGATTAGAACCTACTGTGAAAAGAACTCTCGATAAATGCAACAGAGAAAACGGCTTGATGTAAGTCTTACTTATCTTATCGCATTACGTAAAAGTGACAACTTTTTTTATCAGTAGGAAAGCAAAAATAACTCAAAAATATATCTTAAACGTTCTTCATGAGTGTAATCAGTCAACATAGCCACTTTTTTTTTTACTGAATCTCACAAATATTTTTCATAACTTCGCGGATTTTTCAAAATGTTCCGGCCAAAAATTTGGAAGACTGTGTTTAAAGAAGAGTGTATTGTGGAAGGGAAAAGAACCCACAAGAAAGTAATATGGCCAAATATTAGATTTTTATATTAACAATTTTTTTATGAACAAATAAATAAATAAGCACACTTTTTTGCCAATTGCAAAAGTTTCGATTTAACGTGAAGTTTTGCAGAATTTAGAAGGATGTATAAAATTCACATAAAAATCGGCAGCATGGACATCGAATATAATTAAGCATTACAAGATAAATTAGAAAAATCTGATCGAATTCGACAATGCGTTGCTTTGTTTCATTAATTTTTATGATTGCCTGAATATTCGATATACACTTTCCCGATTTTTTAATGGATCCTGGACACATTATTATCATTTCTATAATATTTCAAGTAAAATCGTAAGTATCGCATTGGTTGAAAAAAAATCATTGAAATCGAAAATCTTTATCTTGTATTTTTCGCTTGCGACATAATCTTTTTCGTTTGTTTATCGTTCCAAGATGTAAATATTGTAAAAAGGGTAGAACTCCGGTTTTGTTAAACGAAATAAAAACTGAAAGATATAGAAAAATCTCTTGGGTAGTCGTAAAATCTGGCTAATACCGGATAGTATCAGAAGGTAAATAAAGGAATGAATACATTAACATATTTTGTTAAACTATAGCAAAAAGATCTATCGGGAATGTGATGACAAAAAAGAAGTTGCTTCATCATTAATTCAGTCTGTCGTTCAGGCAGCCTCTTTCATTAGGATATTCATTAAACAATCTTGGCGTCCTCACAGAGGAAGCTTTCTGGAAAACGCTTTCGAGTTTTCGACAAACAGTGCAATGTTTTAAGAAAAACGTAACTTATATATTTTAACAAAAAACACAAAAAAGATTATCCGTTGCTTACATGTGTATGACAAATCTTAGCTGTATGTATTGCTTAAGTGATTTTCAATGTACAAGTATTTCATTTTTGGAAACATTAGAAATATAAAAATTAAAAATTCAGTCAAATGTAAAATTAAATCCCTTTTTTCGATTTAAAAAAAAATGTATATTATACCCCTTAACGCTATTTTGAGATATGTACAAAAGCAAATTTAGTTCGACTCAATATTTCCGGAAGTTACAATGATGAAAAATTAAAAAATCATAAACATCCCAAAATATTATTTCGTTTGTATAGAAATAATAAGCACACTAGTTCAAACTTTGACAACATTAATAAGATAACATCAATATTTCGAAAAGTTGAAAATCCTATAAAACCCAAACGTCTTTTACGATTTTGGCGAAATGCAGAACCTTGAACGTATCTGCAATTATAAATAATTATTTGACTCGAACACTGCCAATTTTGGAAAGTAAGGCCTTGCACGCTCTCCTTTCAAGAAATAATAAATCCCATAAGATCTGAAATTGTGTAAAATTTATTGCGAAAATTGCACCAAATAGAGAGGATTTTATGCCCTCCTTCTGTGCCAAAACTGAGTACAACCAAGGCTATCTTAAGAAGTAGCTGTTCGATTTTTTAATACTCCAACCATTTTAAGTATTCTGGCACAAAAAACTGAAATTGTTTTTTGTTGCTTCTGCTGTGAAGAAGCATAACAACGATTACGAATGTCTGTTGTTGAAAGAATGCAAATACGGAGCGAACGGCCTAACAGCTAAATATTTTTCTTTTTACGTATCTTGTCACAGATATCACCATACAGTGGCCGGTGAGATTCCGAGTCTCGATACGAAGGCAACATTTGGCCTCGTCAGTCCAATTGACTTTCAAATGGCGTCGGCCAATCCGTCGTGGAATCAGGATACGTATCGTACGTTGATCGGAGCGAGACCCGCAAAACCCGAACGAGACCACGACCTTCCCCCCGTAAAGGAAGAAACGATACATCAAACGGCACGGGATCCGAAGAACGAGAGCGGCTGCACTTTACAATGAGCCCGTGGCTTGTAAATCTGTCTATCTCTATCACAACGAAATTTTTAACACGCTAGACTGGTAGTATTACTGACATTCTGAGCTAGTCAATTCTTTTATTTAAGCGGCCCTTCCGCCCGGCTATATCTTACGATTTTAAATCGTACGATGCGGCCGCGTGGAATAATCGACTGACCTACCGTATTTTTTTGTTGTCTAAATGTGCAATTTATTTTTATACGCGTGTGTTTACGCGACAAAACGTAGACACACGTTGCGTGGTTTTAATTATATCGTAAAACGAAATACCGTAAAACGGAGCTTACTGACGCTATGACTAATATGGTACAAATTGTGAAATACACTGTTTCCTTCGCCCTGTTCTATTGACACTGCATCGGAAATGGACGACTCTCGGCATTTTGAATCAAGCATTCATTACTTCTTTTTCTTCAAAATTTATTGTAGTACTTTCGAAAAGTAACCTGCATCTATATTTGCATGAAGAGAAAATGAAAAGTTGACACTAATTAATAAATTGTGGGATAAATAAACAAAGAATACGCTTTATTTAAAACTAAAGCGATGCCGCACGTTATTTATCTCTCTTTTATTTATCCCAGAATTAATGAAATATGATATTTTCCAAAAGTTTAGAGCAGTTTCTATAACTGCATGCGTGAAAAAGAGTTCTAATATTTGAAAAATTGTGGGATACATAAACAAAGAACGTATCATTTTAAAGACAATAAGAGAGGTGCCTCGTTGCTTGGAAATAAGAATTTTATTTATCTTAGTATTAATTAAAAAAGGTTTTATTTCATAAAAGTAAACTGCATTTTCTAAAAGTGTATACATAAAACGTAAAGAGAACTAATATTTAGAAAAAATGTGGGATAGATGAACGCAGAATGCATAATTTAAAGCCACTAGGAGAGAAGCCCATTTCCACACTCTATAGTAACTATTTATCGAGCATAGCTTTCTACATGAATTTTATTGTACATTCATAAAGTACCCTCAGCGAGTGTACATAGAATAGAAAAAAAGCACTGTATTGTTGCAAAGCAATAATAAATCATACTCGAATATAAATTGTTTTTCAATTATAATTTTTTACAATCCTTTATCATTTCTCAGCTTATAAAACGAGTTCACGATATTTCCGATTAATTACAGTTAAACCGTCTGTTTTCAGTGCCAAGACAAAATTATGTATAGCTTCCTACGATTCAAATATATTCAGAAAATTAAACTTCATTTTTTATTACAGAACATTGATGAATGGCATTGGTCAATTTTTTAATGGACAGTAGTAATTTCTAAAATTATTTTTCGGGGGAAAAAAATCATCTTGATGAAATTGCAAGTTTTCTGATTAGACTTTTTTTATAAGACTGACAGTTTTAGAAAAACGTTATCTAGAAAAATACAGCAATTTGTAAAATGTTGGATTTCAAAATCTGAAAAAAAATCACCTCAAGTACTTTCGAGAAATACTAAAATTACGTCAATTAGGAGAAATATTTGATACAATCAGGAAGAAAGCGGGTAAATTGACAGAAAATGTATAATCTTCTGTATACCGTTAAAAATATTAGGAAAATAAAAATACTTGCATAGCAAGTTTCAGTTCAGACAACTATACATTAAATTTAATATACAGAATGAATGTACTTCTGAGTCATTCTTTAAGTAAACGACAAGCTCATAGACCTCATTAGCCTCATAGATTATTTTCCGATTTCTAATCCTAACTAATAAATTTGTAATCCCTTTTTTTTCAGAGATTTGATGAATTTAAAGTCGTATTTTACGTATGATTTTTAAAAATGTTTATGATGTTAAAAAATAGGAAAAAGTACATTCTTATGTTGAAAAGTGTCAGATTTCTAATATATAAACATATCGCCGATTTAATCGAATTTTTGAGGAAGAGAGTAGTGTGCAGAAACTTATAAAAAATAGCTTATTTAAGCGTGGCTACGTTTTTACGGGGACAAAAATATCTTGATTTGTCATATCAGAAATTTTTCCGTCGTTTGTACATTTTTTAGTTTTCCTTTTTGATATCTCAATGGATTTTCTGGAAATAAATTCAAATAGACATGTATACAGTAAAAAAAAATCCATTTTGTTATCCCATGAAAAGTCAGATTTCAAAAATCTGTAAATGACGTAAAAAAGTTCCAATTAGACGAATGACGATATTTTTGTCGACGTATCTTTTTTTTTGAGATATCTATTCCTTTCAAGAAATTCCATAAAACCGACAATATGATTATATAAAACTGAGATCACATAAAAATATATATTTTTCCTATTTTTTAAGGTAATACAATCTATTTCTTTTTTATTATATATAGTTAGTTACATTCTTCAGAATTACATACATATAATTTCGCATGAAATATACTCTACATTAAACAAAAAAGAAAATTGTGGTATTTCTTTTATGAAGAAATATCAACTTTGCAATAAAAAAAAATGTAAAGGACGATCAAGGAAGTAATAAAAATAAGATCGTATTTTTTATATGCAGATTCAAAACAATATTAATAATACTTTACACAAAAAAAATCATTCTATTATGTAAAAGAAAATTAAAAAAAAATACAATTTTATTTTTATTCCTTTCTTAAACGTCTTTCTCATTTTAAAAAAATGTAATATAGGATACTTTTTTTCAAAATTTCTTTAAAAATATGACTATGTATATAATTAAACAGAAAAAGAGAAATAGATTGTATTACGTTAAAAAATAGGAAGAATATACATTTTTATATGAAGTCTGAGTTTTCTAGTAATGTTTAACATTTTTCAAACTTCTTTAAAAAAATACAATGTTTTAAAATCTGAAAATCAATTCACAAAACTCAGAAGGTATTCGTTAATATATTTTAAATAATTAACAAAAAAAAATGAAACATAATGAATCGGTACTGTAATTTTTTTATGCATATAGTAAATTAAATATAAGTCACAAGTGTGATATCAATTTTTAAAAACTTTGTTATATCAATCTCGATTTTTTCTTCTTCTTTCGTAAATCATACATTATAATTTTAAATCGCATGTACCAAGTTTAATAATCCAGTTTATGACATTAGACCTCCTATTACACAGCAGGACATAAATAAATTTCAAACAGCATTTTTATCCAGTGCGCACAACTTTTTAAGGTGTTACGTGAATGCCATATATTAATTTTAGATCATTCATGTATATGAGGCGTTCTCCGCCAACTCGGCCACTTATAGTATATTGTAGTGCTGCTTAAAGATACTGTCTGTGGACTTTTTCAGATTTTTCTTCCTCGTAAAGGAAGCTTTGGTTTTATGAAAAAAAAAATTTCGGAGATTTTCGTATCAGGACACTCAGAATGGTTCAAAACGTCGAGAAATATGGTTTATAAAAAATGTCCGGATGGATGTGTGTGTGGCCGAAATGCAAAATTGAAACCATCATATCTCAAAAACCGGTTTAACAATCGAGCTGGAATTTGGCGCATATATGTGGCAGGTGGACAACTTTGTTTGTGAAAAGATTTTTTTTTAATTCAAACATCTGTTCAATTTTTATTCTAATTTCCATTTTTCGACAAATACTTGTTCGCGCTCTAGTTGCCGCCAATTTTTAGCTCATCGAGCTAAATATTTTTTTTACAAATAAAGCTACATCAAAGGACGACTAATATTGAATTTGGGATAAATCGGCAAATAGGTTCGATTTTTATGAGATTTTGAATTTTTCGAAAAAAATTTCATTTTGCTCTAACTCACGTGAAATCTCACCAAATGAACTGAAATTTTCTACAGACGAAAAATAATACTCTGCACTGCTATGTACCAAATTTGGTGATTATCGGTAAAGGGGTTTGGATTTTACAGTATTTTTAATTTTAAAAAAATTAATGTTTTCCTCTAATCTGGTCAACAGACAATTTGAGAAGAGAACTAGAAACAATATACATTTATTATTTGCTTTTTTTTAAAATTAAACATTTTTTTTTAATTGAGGAAGCATTGTAAACATTCAAAGATCATGAGCAAGCAATGTTCAAAGCTCTACTTTGCATCCTTTTTTAAGCCCACTTGTTTCGAGTGAAAAAAAAAAATAATTTTTTCTTCAAACCCATATATCATCTAAAACAAAAAAGTTATGTATGAGAAAGAAAATTCATTTTTTTCGCTAAAAATGGCCTATTTTATTTCATAAAAAATATTACATATATACTGCATTAAATAGTTCATTGGAAAGAAGAACTCAGAAGTACCTTAATGCACCTTCCTCCGTACATTTTTTTTCCCTCGGCAAGAATGTTGAGTTCCACGACGCCAATTTTTTAAATATGCTCTCAATATACTGCCAAACCCCCTGAAAAATTTACAGTGAAATTAAAGGTGACGCATTGAAAGAAAAAATATTTTTCATTTTTTTCGCTGAAAATAGACTCTTTGATGCCATCAAAAGATGCAACATATCTTGCATTAAATAATTCATGAAGAAAACATCACTTTTTTTGTTTTTACATTTTTTTTTGCCCGACCTTAATCTTCCATGATATACGGATTTGAAAAAAAAAAACCCCCCTCTTCCAAAACAGGTATATTAAAAAAGTGAAAAAATTCACAGAGTATCTTTAAGTAGTACATATATAGGGCATTCCATTTTCGCCATTCAAAAAAAAAAAATTCTCAAAATTTTTCTAAAAATCAGATTCCCTGGTATCAATAAATGCACGAAATTTAAAAAAAAATAATAATTCTGCCAAAATATACCAATTTTTTCATTTTTCATTTAGTCTACATAATATTTCGAAAACGATTAATCGTATAACTACTAAAAAACGAAAATGTGCGTCTTTTCATGTACAACAATAAAAAAAGTTTATTCAGAATTAATTCTGCATCTTTAGGCCACATTTTATGACAAAAATAAGAAAGAATTTTTTTTCTAAATGAAAGGACTTCCTGTTTCGTCATCGTGGAAATTGCCTCGAATTCTGTAAAAGGCATCGCCGAGTTTTGAGTATTTTTTTTTTAATGTCATTCTCAAATAAAAAAAGAAATAAATTTTTTTTTTCACGGCATTCTCAAATAAAAAAAGAAATAAATTTTTTTTTTCACGGCATTCTCAAATAAAAAAGAAATAAATTTTTTTTTTCATGACATTCTCAAATAAAAAAGAAACAATTTTTTTTTAATTTAAAAATCGAATACATAAAGATCAGAGAGAGTAAAAAAAAGTTGAATCAATTGAAGCATTTTCTGCTAAAAAAAATATTCCACAATAATGTTGATAAAAAATATAGCATAGTAATAATGCCATATTAAAAAAAAAGACATTATCATATAAAATATTCTGCTAGCGTCGTGTCTCTCCGAAACGCATCGGCAATGCGCAAGGCCTTCTTTTCCTTCTCCTTTTCTCTTAACTTCCTCAAGTCAAAAGCTGCCTCTCTCTAGTTCTGTTATCTCTCTCGTCAATCGCCTCGAGGTTCGAGGCAATCGTCCCAAAGCTTTGGCCAGTCACTGCCCGAAGCTCGGCGCTCGGCTCTCGCTTCTTTCGTATGTTGTGCGAGTTTAGTTTGCTCTGTCACATCATGGCGAGCAGTATCGCACGATTCTGCAAGACGATGTAAACCGAAACGTCGTTATAGATCGATTACGATAGTAACTTCACAATCTGCTGCAGTGACAGTGACTGTGAATCTAATTAATTCGCGATTTTATTCCCGCGTGTATTCATCCTTTAATCGCGAAGTCTGTGTGTTATACATCACGTAACCCCTTTCTAGTCTCCGAGAGCCACCGAGAAATACTTCAGTTGTACCTTAATGGCATAACCCCCCCCCATATATTTTAAACCAAGATTTCAACAATTGCTAGTGAAAGTAGTCAGCGTCTTTGACCCAATTCTGTCTGCTGTCCAGTGCAGAACTTAAATATTAAAAAAAAAAGAAAAAAAAGATCTCTTAACTGTCGTGTAGACATTTTTCTTCCACGACTTGTCGAGAATATTCCAATAGCTCTCTGACGTACGATTGGGAATAAATGAATGAGAATAAGGAAGAAACTATGGCGAATGCCGAACAGCAGGATGTTATACGTGTTGGCTCGCGCAAGAGCGAGGTAAGTATTATTCATGTACTTTCGATCTTGCGGATCACTTTCGTCATGCGATCACGTGGCCTCCTTAATTGACCACCCAAGGGTCACGTTTTTTCGTTCTTTCTACGAAGCTTTTTGACCTTTTTTTAATCGTAATTTGGACATTGAATTTCAATACAAAATTCAAAGTTAAAAAAAAAAAAAAAAAAAAAAAAGGTAAGAATATTTGTATGGAAAAACCCATTATTTGTAATGGTGATTTCATGTTTAAAAAAAAATTCCTCCGAAGGATTACAAAACAGAATACAGAGGGCGCTGCATTTCTCTTTTGGACGAAAAAAAAAGTTCTTCTGAAATCTATGTTTCCCTCTCGTTAAGATGGAAATTAAGATGGCTTGTAAGCACGCAATTGTGTTTGACTTTAAGTTTGAACTTGAACTTACAAAGTTAAATTTCACCTTAAGGTGATGTGAAAAATATTTTTATATTTCTCTCTCTCACTCGCTGCGAGTGCCATTAATTCTATCCCACTCGCACATATTTCGTATCATCTTAAGGGTCAAACTGCTTTGTCACTGGTGGAATCCACCAGTTGCACTACTTTACCACTGAAGGGTCACATTTTTTTTTGGATGTTTGTTCGAAGGTCTTCACGCTTTTTGTCAATGTAATCTGTACAAAATTTAAGCTTTTTTAAATCATGGTTTTTTGAATTGTCGGTGGAAATATTTGTATAGAAAATCCCACGCGCTTAATTATTTGTACAGGTGTTCTCATGTTTTAAGAAAAATCCCTAGGCACGAATACAAAAAAAAGAATATAGAGGGCGTTACGCTTTTTTTCTGAACGAAACCTTTCCGAATTCCGTGTCACCTTTCTCCCATTAAGTTGGTAATTAAGATTGATTGTAAGCACACAATTGACCTTTATGTTAAATTTGAACTTATAGGAAAATTTGACCTTAAGAGTCACTCTGATTCGTCATCGGTGAAATTCACCAGCTGCGCTTCTTAATACTTTATACACTCAAGGATCGAATTTTTAAAATGTTAGTTCGACATTTTTTTAGCTTCATTTTTACGTTATTCAAACACCGAATTCAATTTAAAAATTCTTGGTTCTTTTAAATTGTCGGTAGAAATATTTATTATTATTATTATAATTATTATTATTATTATTTGCTCCATTTCTTATATTCGAATCTGGGGATTTATGAAATATTTTTAAAAGTTTGATCTCAATTTTGCTGGATCAAAGTTTGACCTTAGAACTCCTTAATTAACAACTCAAGAAATCTTTTTTTTTAACGCAATTTCGAAATTTCTTCGCATTTTTCTTTAAGCACAATTTACGCACCAAAATAAATAAAATACTATGTTCTATTTTCATTTTTCTATAATAAAATTATATCAAAACATCCTGCGTTTTATAAAAAAAAAAGTTAGGTACGAACATAAAAATGTAGAAGCAGCTCCATTTTTTTTTTTTTTTTTTTTTAAATATTTCCTATTACAATTTTTTATCTCCAGATCTGAGATTTAAAAATATTTTTAATCTCGCTTTTTTTTTCGATAAAAAATTCTCTTTCATTTTGGATCAATCCAAAGATCGAACTTTGAACTCAAGATCGTCGTGAAGTGCGCAATTAACTTTGTTTCGAACTACGTCGAAAAGTTTGACCCGAAGGATCACTCGTGAAGCTCACCATTGGCATTTAACTACTACATAGATTGTTTCGGATGTTTACTCCGAAAATTGCTTCGATCATGCTTACTCGGCACTTTTTCCTTAGCGACAATTTTTCTTTGGCCAATCGAAGCTCATATCACTTATCATATTATTTCTATTTTTTCTAATATATCATTTATTTTTTTACAGCTGGCTCTCATCCAGACAAGATACGTAATTAGCACGCTGAAGGACATTTATCCGAAGAAAGAATTTGAAATTGGTAAGAATTGCTAAGTTATTGAGTGATAAATCTCGTTATCGATATGCGGTTGCAGCTATCTGATAAGGAGAAACAATTTAATGTTGGACCATTGCGTAATTGTGTTATGTTTTTGTATCTACAGTTAAAATGAGTACAAAAGGCGACAATATTTTGGACAAAAGCCTGCCAAAAATAGGCGAGAAGTCTCTGTTTACCGAAGAATTGGAACTGGCTTTGGAGAATGGTGGCGTTGATTTTGTCGTTCATTCGCTCAAAGATTTGCCCACCACACTACCAGAGGGAATGGCATTAGGGGCTATTTTAAAGTATGAAAATATTTGTATTCGCTTTGTATGCTTAGAAAGATATTGAGAAGTATCGAGAGCCTCGATTGACTCTTTGGTTGCCTCAGTAACACGTTAATTGTCTTTGGTTTCCAGTATTTCGTGATTTATGGACTTTTTTTTTTATTAGAAAAGTAATTTAGTAATTATTTTAAAAATTGCAAATGCTATACATTTTTTTTCTCTTAAATTCAGTTTACATGAATTAAAATTCTCGAAGATTTTCTAGAAAACAAATGATTATTTTAAATCCGGATTGAAAAGTATTTGGAGAATAAATTATGAGGTAAATTAAACAAGCACAAAAGAGACAATTAAACAGAAGATCAAAAACCTTATCTTTTGTTTGTTTTCTTGATAGTATTCTTAAGAAAGTTGAAGCATTTCACATTTGTCACATCAGTATTACACTTTTTTTAATCGTATTTAACAAAGCTTTACGAATTTACTTTTCTAGCAAGTTTGTGACTATTTATGTACATTTACTTCTCTAGATTAAATTATTACAAAAATGTAGCATTAAATTAGCTAGTGCTAAATTTTTTAAAGTTTCCGTACAGTTTTTGGAGCTTTAATTGACTATTCTGAAGTCTGGCTTGTGCAGGAACTTGTGTTTTTAGTATATATAAAATCACAATCATATTTTGGTATGGAAATTGAGGATATATGCTAATGGCCAATAATATGTTTTTTCACTTAATTTACAAAAGAAGTAAACCATAATATTAGTTTGGTATTTACGTACAACATGCTCGTTTTGTTTATTGAAAAGTACTCTTACGACATTTGTTTATAACATTAATCATTTAAAAGTTTTAACAGTTTATTCAATGTTAGTCATACAAATGGTTGTAACTTTTAAACACATAATATTATAAAAAATGTATGCGACGAATCCGTAAAGCATCCTCCAATAAACAAAATAAGTTATCACGAATTATAATTGAATGAACATTTTAGCGTTTATCCTTTGAAAAAATTGGCCAAAAAACGCATTATCGAAAATTACCGAAAACTGTTCACCTTTTTTCAATTACAAGACTATGATTGTATATTAAAAAACACTACAAGTTATTCTCCAAAATCGACAATCAAACTACAAGAAATTGAAATTTTTTTTTTTTAAATTACTATTGATTTTACTAATGTGAAACTCCAACCGTGTCAAAGAATTCTGTAAAATCCCCACCATTGGAATTGTTAAGCTCGACCTTGAAATCTTGTCAATCTACGTAAAACAACACTTCTTTTTCAGGAGAGAGGATCCCAGGGACGCAGTAGTAATGTCGAAAAAGATGAAGGGTTTTACATTGCAATCATTGCCGGAAGGCAGTGTTATTGGCACAAGTTCATTGAGAAGATCGGCGCAATTGGCGCGAACAATGCCGCATTTGAAAGTCGAAAATATCCGTGGTAATTTGAATACTAGATTGAAGAAATTGGACGATGTAGAAGGACCGTATTCGGCGATAATACTAGCAGCAGCGGGAATGAAGAGAATGGGTTGGCAGGACAGAATAAGTCAGGTGATTATCGATAAACCTTGAAATATAATTAACATCGACAACCGGACATTCTACTGTAATAACCGGTATTCTTTTTCTTCATATTCGCAGCTTCTGGAGCCCGAGGAGACATTATACGCGGTCGGTCAAGGTGCTTTGGGCGTTGAGTGCCGAGAATCAGACTGGAAGATTCTTGCGCTATTGGAACCGCTCTACGACGTCGAAACGACACTCAGATGCGTCTGCGAACGTTCTTTTCTCAAAACCCTCGGCGGTGGTTGTTCCGCGCCAGTGGCAGTGGCATCAAATCTCTTCCAAAAGGATTTAACTATAACCGGCGCTGTTTGGTCACTCGACGGACAGATTCTCGTCAAAGAAACTCTGAAAACAAAACTGTACATACCCGATGACGACGGAGAACCACCGAAGTAAATATTTATTCTCTATAGGCTTATCACTAACGCTTCCGTATTTTTTCCAGCTTTTCGGGAGTTTCGCGATTTCAATAGCTGGTTTTATTTCATTTTTCAAGGTTTTTCAGTTCTTATCTGCCCCAAGTAAACCTTGAGACAGATAAGAATTCAAGAAGTGTTGGGAAGCATGATTCTTACGACTACTTGGAAAGAAACTGTCTACAATAAATTTAGTCTTATTGTAGCACATATTATTTCTTTATGACGAAATAATATGTACTAAAATAATGAGCAGCTTCCTCAATAAGGCTAATATTCTTTATTATTCTGAGCAATGAATATTGTCAGAAACAAGATCAGTCCCAATTAGGCGTCTCGAAAATCGTTATCTTAACGAATTTTACAGTTTTTCTCGAATTTGAGACGCCAGAGGGAGTTCTATGTGCCATTCAAGCTCCTGCAAATAACTTTGTTGCATACGATAGATTTTGACCTCCTGAATACGAAAATATAAGGCGTTAACAAACCAGTAGCTCCCAAAATATAGATCGTAAACAAAAATCGTGAAGGACTTTTATTCGTCAAATGAACCAAGGTATATCGGTAATCGGTCCTTTAATTGTTATAAACGTTCGATAGTAAATACCTAAATTGAAATTGGTATTTTCGAACGGCAACTTTCAAAAATTTATTGCTCCGGATCTACAGGTTGTAGCGTAAAATTGCATACGACCTTTCCGGTTAAAAATTGGACACAGTATTAAAAAAAAAATATTCAAAGAGGAAAAAACAAAATGTGATATAGATTTTTATAAACTTTTGTTTATAACATGGCGAACGACCGGGTTTTCAAACAGCCAACTCACATATTTGTACCTAACAAGAGAAAATCTATCGAATGCCATAAAGTTGTTACACCGACCATAATTATCTAGATGAGAGGAAAAAATACCGTTGCGCTGCCTCTCCACGAATACTTCTTTTTTATTCTGCACATGTTCGCATTTTATTTTTCATATTCCTCGGTTCATTTGGCAAAATAAAGTTCTATTCAATTTTTTTCTACGACCTATCTATTCGGAGCTATTAATTTGTTAAGCAGAGCAATTTTGGTCTAATCGAAACTTTCAAAAATTTATTACTGCGGATCTCTGAGTTGTAGAGTAAAATTCTATAGGATATTTTCGACTCAAAATTGACAGGACTATTAAAAAAAAATATTCGAGGTGAAAAAAAACAGCAATTTATATTGTTAATAAACAAT
Organism: Perithous albicinctus; assembly: GCA_964016905.1. Taxonomy (NCBI): domain Eukaryota; kingdom Metazoa; phylum Arthropoda; class Insecta; order Hymenoptera; family Ichneumonidae; genus Perithous; species Perithous albicinctus. Next base: position 29,940,602 of record OZ024688.1, on the reverse strand, counting down.
CGCGATAAACAATTGAACAACCGGGTTTCCAGCGAAACACATTATATTTTTTTGTTCAGGAAGTAAAAATCTATTGTATGCAACAAAGTTATTTCGAAGACCTCTAATGGCACACAGAACCCCCTCTGGTGTCTAAACTACCGATAAAAATCAACTTATTATGGTACATTTCACTTTGCTTTGATAATTGCGTACAGTCACTTTTTAATTACGATAAGTTTCGTAAATATAGACTCTGTATTTCGAATATATCCATGATTCATCCCTTTCATAACAGCCGTAATCTATTACGTAACATTAGACTGCAAGTTTTAAAAGTTATTTATGCGTTGGGTATGCACAGAAGACCTGACGTTTTTATTTCATCGTTACTACGAAAACTAAAAAAAAAAACTCCGACATTCCTTTATTCTTATTCAACGTTAGTCTAAAAATTGAAAATGTAATGAACAAAAAAGTATTTTGTTGTGCCTTTATCAACTATTTTTTTATATTAATTATCAGATAATTTGTGGTAAAATCGCGATTTCTAACTTAACGTTCACTTCGTACTAACTAAATAAGTGTTAAGTACTTCCAATGTTTTATGGATAACTTGATGCATTCATTGACACTGTGTTGTCAATTTGCATTGCAGCCTTTAACCTGAGAAAATATTAATAACGATGGATTTGCGGAATCATTAACTGCACATTGTGAACTTTTATAAAGTTACGTTTTCGTCGTTTTCAAAGATTGATCTGTAATTTTTTACGAATTTTAATGCGCTCATTCTGTCGCCAAACTTTCTCTACGAATTCATCACGTACATTTTTTGTAGTGGTGAATAATTTGTTCATAATTAAAATACTACGAAATTTTTAGACGGTCAACACTGCAAATAAAAGTTCGTGGTGAATTCATAGATTAGCTTTTAAGTATCGAAATGAGCTGTAAAATTGTGAAAATCGTTAAATATTACGAAACATTCTTCGAAAAAAACTCAAGGGAAATGAAAATGATCATTGACCAGTTAATATTTTCGCAAATCCGTGGCTATTGATGTTTCTTTAGATTACTGGTACGTGCTATTACATAAATTGCCATTCACTACCGTCGATCAATACATAAAAATTGGCTTGAACAATTATAAAAATGCAGCACTTATTTGACTGCTACCTTAAAATATCCCTCTTGTCACAGTCCATTTAAACTTTGCTGATGCAATAAATGGTGCTCAAGAGTCATATTTAAAGTTCATGCGATAGTGTTTCACCTTTAAATATTGAAACCGATTTTAATTTATTAAAATGCTTTCTTTCTTTATAGCCGCGTTGCTACTTCTGCTCTTATTTTTTCCAGGGAAGATCATTTCGTATTGACTTTTAAATTGCCACTTGTATTTTGTAATCTTATCTAATCTAATCTTATAACTCTCGCAACTCTTGCGTAAATACAGGAAACATAACTTTCAACAATTAAACTCGACCAACAAATAATTAGTCGCAAGAGGATTTTAGCCCGCGTCAACTACCATAAGAAATTACAGTAATATTAAATCGATATCGCATTGTGCCACGCGATTCGCTCGTTTTTACTAATGCTCAATTTCTCTTAATCAGGAAATGCCCATATCGAGAACCCCGCCTCTACTGCAGTATAGCTCCTGGCAAAGTAAGCAGCATGAGTCTCCTGGGTGCGGAACAGCTGGGCAAGGACATTGCAAAAAAGCTAATAAATAGAGACGCGCTGGAAATAATGTCGAAAGCGAGAGACGAGATTCTCAGTTCAACGTAATCAACCAATCGTACAAAAAAAAAAAAAAGAAAAAAAAAAGAAAAGCGAGCCGATCAACGAACGACGAGGCTGTTCTCAGCTGGAGTCTGGGTAGCGACTCACTGCCGTCGATTACTAATCTAAAATACCCGCTCTACTGTTTTTAATTGACATTTCTTGTAAATACATATCCGTTTTATGTCGCAATTCGCCAGTAACGGTTGATCGCGAATCCTGTAAATAATTAATCTGTAAAAAGTTTAACAATCGGCCCACCTACAGCTTCCAGTTTTTTTTTTTTAACGACAATTTGTCCTTCAAAATGGCAGCACTTATCGCGAAGCGCAAATATTTTTTAAGCAGCTGCTACGATACCACAATAAAAAAGAAGTTTTTTATCGGTAAAAAAAGAAATTGTGTTAAAAAAATCTGATGAGATTAATTGATCTAAACAATGTGCTCATGTAAAAAATATCCCCAGATCTGAATACAAAAATTGTAGTTCCAGATTTTTTTTACCGATAAAAGAAATAAAAGTTTTTTTTCCCTGAATTAAAAACCAGGCCTTAAAGAGCAATAATTATGTTATGTCTAACGCTACACCGGCGAATTCTGCGGATAAAAAGAAATAATTTAATAATAATTGTACAAAAAAACTTTCGGTTGTTTCTTTTTTGTGCTCAAAGACGAGAGCTCAAAGCGCAAATATCAATGTTTTCAGTTGTTAGAAATGATAATTATGTTATGTCGCCACAGCATCGAGTTCCGCGAAAAAAAAACCGTTGAATAAACGAAATCGTTGAAAATTTATGTACAAAAAAAAAGACAACGACTTTTGAACGGACTAGCGCCTGTGGTTTATTTGTTGGTCTATCGATGACAATTGTTTTTTTTTTTTCTGAGTATACAGAAAGAGGAATATATATGCTTGTATAATAGCGAAGGAATATGGATGTTATTTATAAAATGTACATACATACAATTGTGTATGCATCAAAAGTGAAGGGTATTTAATAATTAAAACAAGATGATTAACGGTTTACACAGCAGTGTTAGTTTGAATTATTAGTTTTTCATCGTCATTTTTTTTGTTCTAGTGCTTGTAGTTTTTGTTTTTTTTTGTTGTTTTTTTTTTAATTACCATGCAGTATTTACATTTCCATCGAACACAGCTTCACAATATACGATATTGCGCAAGCTGAGGTCATTCAAGTTTTGATTGCCAGAGGATACGCGCGAAATTGTAGGCTTAGCCATGGTATTTGGCTATCATTCCTTGAACGAGTGGAACCGTGCATAGGTTTTCCTCTTATTTTTTGGTTTGGTTTTTAATATATAGTATGTATTTATTACCAACATTGCTTCGATTTATAAATAACCAACGTGATCGTCGATCACGTTGGTTATTACACAACTTATTCGACGTCTTCTTCAGTCATCGCGGCCTGGGAAGCGATTTTCTGCAATACATAAATTATCGTTAGTTGATTTAGCAATCGATCGAACATTTTTTAAAGAGTAATTCTTAAAGAAAAAGCCGGAAAATTCGTTGTATATTTCTTCGTCGTTATTTCAGCCTTTCACTAAGCCACCAATATAAAAAGTGTGTTGATCGAATTTCATCACAGACGAGGCTTTGTAAAAAGTTGGAAATAATAAGAAAGTGTGCAAGGCAATTTGCAGGCTTGTTTAAATACTTATCTACACTTGCAGGTTGAGAATGCGTGAAAGTTGGCGAAACGACCATTTGTTTGATTTTAATAAAATATAAAACAATCGTTCGGTTCTTGCTAAACAACAGAGTTGTGAAAACTTGAATGTAAAGCTGATACATTCCATTATTTTTTAATGCATGATGTAACTTAGATCGATCAACCATCATTTAAAAAATGGATTATGTACTCAGATCCATTATCTATCTTTTAAGTGATTTTTGATGAAACTTAAATCCATTAGCCATTCTCTAAATGAGGGTTGATGAAAACGATGATTCGTTAAAAAAAATATGCATTTTCCCAACTCTGCTAAACAATGTACCAATTAGTGTTTAATTTTAGCCCATATGTGAACTACATTTGAGTTTCTTGTCTCAAAAATTTCCAGGGCTGGAGTTGACGAGTAAATTATTCACGTAGACATTTTATTCGAAACCTGTTTTCTCGATGTTTACAGACAATACTGCTTCCGCATAGAGGAAACTTTGTTTTCGTGAATTTTTTTTTTTTTAGTTTACGCCAAAGTACTCTAATGACATTGTATAATTTGAAAATCAAACTCTGAAAAATTTCCTGCTGTTGCGTATGTTATAGGAAAAAAAATCAACCAACTATAATTCCTGGTCTTATAAAATTTTAAAGACAGAAAATAAGTTGACAGGCAACGAACGCGTTGTTTCTTTTATTAATAAAGCGTTTATTAATGTTTGTAAGACATGCATAAAAAATTCCCCTTTTACAGAATTTTTTATTTGTTTATTTTTGTAGACAATTTTGCCAAAAAATCTCGAAAGAAGTGACTCGGTTGACGCTGAATGCTTCAAATGTTGTTTTCCGAAAATGAGAGATTTAAAAAAATGTATAACTTGGAAACTATAACCCCGAACGATAAGTGTGTAAGCACTTTTTCTCTTCAAAATGGCCTATATTTAAAGGAAAGAAGATTAAGATCTTTAGGAAATGTGCTGTTATGAATGCCGAGGTCCATTCAGTAAGCCTCGCATTCAAATGGAAAATCAAAAAGGTCGTTAAGGCACCTCTAATAGTAGTTTTCGTTACAAGGACGAAAAAAATTTTTCTGACGAGTGTTGTAATCGCATGAGTCAAGAAAACGTTTTTTCGTCCTTGTAACGAACAAAATTTTGAGATTCAAGATTTTCCGTCGAGAATCGTACAAAATTTTATTTTACAAAATGCGAAAATGGGGTTTGACGCACATAAATTATTTTTTTCGGTTTTCAAATTTTAACTGACATATTTTGAGATTCAACATGAACGTTTCATGTTAGAGCCGATTTAATTTTTTAAAAAGTTGTTTTCTTGAAATACCCTGATACAGATATGTACTTTTAATGCCGAAAATTTCGTAAAAAACGTATAGAACGTTTTATGATGGATAGTCAATTCATTGGCATGCATTAACAGGATCTCCTTTAAAAAAATAGTAATAAGTGTGGCAAAAGCAGTAAACTCAATAAATGCAATAAATTACCTGGCCAACAGAAGGCAACCGCTGTAGGAGTAGGTGGAATACTTGTGGTGGGAGTGTCTTTTGAAGAACTCTCAGAAGTTCGTGCGGTTGACCACAAACGGCTACGGCGTTACCCAGATGCTCGATTCCTCCGTCCAGATTTCCAGTAGCTAACATCTCTTCTCCCAGTTGAACCTATTCAAGGAAGGAAAAAACGATATGTATAACGCTTAAATTGCATGATTTTAGTCCAAGTTTTTGGGGCTTACCTCTTGCAAGAAAAATCTTTGAACGACTTCCTGATCCTCCATGTTCAACGGTATCGAGCTCGACTTTTGTGCTGTCTTTCTGGCTTTCCTGCCTGTAATTTTATTCAATAAAATGTTATGTGTAACTTTCAAAAACAATTTTTCTTTTATAATATTTCGGTCATTAGTCATAAATACTAATTTGATTTCATTAATTATAATTTGTAGCATTGTTTCAATATAGATTTACTATAATAATGCTCAGCTTGCATGACTTCAGGAGTTTTGTGATTAAAAAAAACAGTAAAACATAGCTTTCAGCAATATGACTGCAGAAATGTCTATATTTCCAGGGCTGTTTTAAGGTTTTCCAGGACACAAAATAAAAGAATGGTACATCTCCGAATATACAGAAATATAATTTTTGATAATCTGTTTATCTAATTTTTCCAATTTGCTGCACATTAAACATTAATGTTTAGGTTTTTGAGTATAGAATTTTGTTTTTAAATTAAATGTACTAACAAACAAAGAAAATAAATCTTCATTCATTGTAATAAAATTAATTACATTCTTTTATTTAAAAAACCTGATCAAACCTTGCACAGATATTTATTTGCCACATGACTTTTTTTGTTGTTGCAGACATAAAAATAAAAATTCTGTTGAATTAGATGCAAGATTAAGATAGCCCTTTAATAAAATAAAATGTTATTAACACATACTACTCATAAAGACATGAAACTGAGTCTGGGTAGCTATTGAAATTTAAAAAATAAAAATCTGTACAAGAAACCAGAATTCTGCACTGAAACATGTCTTTATAGAATATAAACATCTACATAAAAATGTAGATAAATAAAAATTGGTATTTTGTATGGATGTGACACATGCCTGGGTCTCATATGAGAAGCAAAAAATAGTGAAAAATTTAGTTTGAATTTATATATGTAAAAATCAATTGCCTTTGGCATTAAGAATTGTGTCTCATTACTTTCAAACTCACTACTTGTTTGTTCCATAAATAACTAAAAATGATTTTTTCTTTGTTTTAGCTTATTCTTGGTAGAATATTCAGGATATCCTTGGTAGGATATTTGGATATCCTTGGCAGGATATTTGGATATCCTTGGCAGGATATTTAGGATATCCTTGGTGGGATATTTAGGATATCTTTGTTAGGATATTTAGGATATCCTTGGTACAATATTTAGGATTTCCTTGGTAGAATATTTAGGATATCATTGGTAGGATATTAAAAAAAAGAATGTAAATTTTCATTAAAAAATATATTTTCAGTAAGATTATTCTAAAAAAATGTATAAGTCTTATATTTAAAGCAAAAAAAGTTTGCGCATTAACAGTTATTTGAAGATGTTATTCAAAGAAATATACTGTTATTTATCTTTTCACGACATTTTTTTAACAAATCGATATGAAAAATATATGTTTTTGCTGGAGTATGAATGTACTTAAAGTACTCAAATTTTTACTTTTAGTTCAGACAAAGTATTATTACAAAAATGAAAATGGAAAAAAGACAGCACATATATCTTTTTGGTCTTTGTACCGGCATAACAAAGTTACAACTTAGAGATTCCAACAAAGTATCTGCAAATTATTACAACTTGATTGAACATAAATAAATTCAATAAAATATTTTAAAAACTAGAATCTTCATAAAAATTTGGTCAAAAAGGAAGAAACAAAAGGAATTAATGTGTTCTGCAGATTTTTGACAAGAAATGATTTCTATTTCTAAATTTATAATTTAGATGCAAGTCTAGATCCTGATTTTTTGGTAAGTTTTATTCCTATTTTTAGACTATAGGTTCTATAGAATAAAAATAGCAACAAAACTGCAAACTAAAAATATGAATAAAACTTACAAGTGAATTCTGATTTTTAGTCTTTAGACCCTACATAAAACTTACCAAAAGATCAGAATAACAAATTTTCAAAAACCATATCTCTGGAAATATGCATCGAAACAATTAACACTATAGGACCTAATCTCCATTAAATTAACTGCAGTTAAAAAAAAAAAATAGTCTTACTTCAATATTTAAAAAATATATCACCCGCGTTTCAAACAAATGTATCTCCTGCTACAATTTTTAATATTCTTACCCATCAATCCTTTTTCGTACTTTGTATACGATTCTTAATAATCAATCAGATTTTTTTATATAATTTTTTTGCCTATTCTAAAAGTTTGACAATGTTAAAAAATCATATTTCTTTTTTCAGTCCAAAATATGTTGTTAACAGTAACAAAAGGCATGTAGGTGAATTTATTCAGATTTTGGAAATCATTATTTCCAATAGGGAACTCTCTCGGCGGTCTCTCCTCTTAAGTACTGAATACTTCAAGTACCTGGTACTTCAAGTACTTTGTATTCCAAGTACTTTGTCCAGCTCTGTATTGCAATATTCGACTAGATAAAAGCGACATTATTTCAATTGTTACGAAATATTGGAAACAATTTTGCAATATTCCATGCTAAGTGGGATAAAAGTACAAGCACATGACTCTCTTATGTGTGAAAACTTTGGGAAATAGAAGTTATCAGTTTTCATGAGCAACTCGTAATTTCCATTGCAACATAATTTCCACTAAATTAGAAAGATCTTAATGGTTCAACGATGAAAGAAAAAACCGGTCATGTGCGTAAACGAATCCATAGCCAAGGGTTATGATTGCCTTAAACGAAAATTGATTTGCTTCACTAGCGAATAATTATCTCGAAATGAACCTAAAACCATGGCAAACATTTTTATCGTGTCAATTCGACGTGTCGTCGCCAATTAACCGAAATATCTGAAGAAATCATCCAGCACAGGAAATCATGTAAAAAAAAAAGATGGAATTCAGAAAATGAACTCACGTTCTCTGAGCTTCTTCTTGAAGTCCGGATCGCTTCGACGCTTCTTGTCGAAATAGAAACAATAGCCGACGAAAATTCCGGCAACTCCGACCGCGAGACCCATCGCAGCTTTCGAAATCATGACCATTATTTAACACATAAAACGCAAATATTTAACAAGCGATCGGAGATTTTCAGAAAATCTCCATTGCTGCCTCGACGCGAGATTACGAAGAATAAAAAAAAGGGTTGCGTTCGACTCGACTCATGTATCGATAGCCGTCGACCTGTGATTGGTCGAGAGCATGAGATTCTCTTAGGAGGATGATGTGCTACTGCTCGGTCGGTAACAAAAACTCTAAAGCGTTATTCTTATTCCCGTTTGATCTTTTGAACAAAAGATTAGAACGGTTCACTGCGTTTTAGAATTCTGTAGTGAAACGTTCTCTGTCTTTTGTCCGAAAAATTAACCGTGGTCGAAAACAATGCTTCGGGAAAATTCCGCTATCTCTCTCGCACTTAAGGGAATCTGAGGGAGACAGAGCACATCATGTGATGTGGCACATGTTCGAAAACTACTGGGAAACTGTAATCGGTATCAAAAACTGTAATCAAATTTATACAGAGATGATAAATGTTCTAGACAAAAGCAAATTAGGTTTCGCTCCGTTGTAGATAGACGAAGTGAAAACTAATTTGCTTTTGTCTGAAATATAAACCGGCTCTGAGTAAATTTGATTACAGTTTTCGATACCAATTGCAGTTTTTGCACATGTGTCGCATCACCCATGTGATGGCCATGTAAAATGCCATGTGAAAGATGTACCACGTGACATATGAGTGCGAGAAAGATAGTTGCATTTTTATCAATTGTAAGATCGTTGCTGTTTAAAAAGGTTACATCCGCTAATGCTTTGCTTTTCCCCAAAATGTCTACGGTCTCTGAATAGCATTCATTACAGATTTTGGTTACCGACTGAGTCGCTTCACATGTCCTTAAGTTAGGTTTTATTGGAATTTTTGAGTAATCAAGAGAAAAATCTGAAAAAAAACAACGTAATTGAAGATAAAACATTCTTGAACAAACAATTTGCGGTGAAATTTTTTAAAAAATTCTAAATGTACTTTTTGATTAATCCAATTTTTTTGTGATTTAACATTACTTATCTATTTTTTAAGTGCTGTCCTAGGCTCACGCCCATTTTCAGAGTAGACTCAGAAATGTTGCGTTCGAACAAAAAGAATTCACTACAAAAATTACAAACAAATCCTCGACGTAGCTTTTGAGAAATCAAATTTAGGGTGATTATAAAACCGACAATTTTTGAAAAAATCGGAAAAAAATTCAAGAGTACTTCGCTTCGTATTGCCCTGCAAAATTTCAAAAGGAAAAAAAAGAAATGAGAATCATGACCCTGTCGATTAGAAATTTATATCTTTAAAAATGCGTGATTTTGCTTTCTCATATGGGAAGCTTTGTTTTCGTGAAATTTTCTTTTTTACATTTTCATGTCAGCATACTCAGAATGGTCTAGAACGTCGAGAAAAGTGGTTTAGAAAAAGTGTCCGGATGTGTGTGTGTGTGCGTGCGCGTGCGCGTGTGCGTGTGCGTGTGGTCCAGAAATTCGCATTTTCCAATTTTTTTTTTAATGCTGTAACTCGAGAACGGTTGAAGTATCTGACCCAGAATTTTACATAATGATTGGATAGAATGTATCATTATTTGATATTAAATTTCGAGAGAATCAGACAAAGATCTAATATTTCAGATTTTTTTTTTTGAAAACTCAACTATTACACACAGGTTTTTCAAAATGATCTGATATTTTGAACGTTGAATGTTAATAACTTATAAAAAGATTGATTATATTAAATATATAATAAAAATATTCTCCAATATTCAATAATTTATATTATTATTGAAAACAAGGGTGTAAAATTGGACATTACACATTGCTAATTTATCTTCCACCTTTCCCAAAGCTATACCTCTATATGAGGAAGCCATAATTGGTGATCACATAGCCGCGTAGTGGTGGTTCTGTGAAAGGTGGAGAATGAGAAAGCAATATGCAAAACCCGACTGTGCACCCTTTTTTGTTTTAGTTTTTTAAATTATTCAATATAAAGAATAGTTTGGAAATTTCTTCCCTTTTGTAGCCTTGGCTGCTCCATCAAACCATGAAAGAATATCAGGAAAACTCTCCGGAGACTCTGTCGGTAAAGTCGCGACGATCATATGGTCAGTGAAACACAATTTTGGCGGTAAACGTTGCTATGTTACGTTCGCTCCAGTTAAGACGAGTTTCGACAGGCAAACGAGTCGTGAAAAGTTGCGACAATGGCAAATCTCGGTGACAGGATAATTGTTTTGATAGATATGGACTGTTTTTTCTGTCAAGTGGAGTCCAGATTGCAGCCGAATCTGCAAGGAAAGCCTGTTGCTGTGGTGCAGTATAACCAATGGAGGAATGGAGGGTGAATTTATTTTAAATAATTTGTAGAAAACGTTGACAATCACTGGTCGTTTTTGTTCAACTGTGTTGTTCTCACTACTATTATTTATTATTGTTCTTATTGTCACTATCGTCAGAATAATAGCTGTGAATTATGAGGCGAGAGATTTTGGAGTTACAAGACACATGCGCGGAACCGAGGCCAAGGAAAAATGTCCTGATATTGTATTGGTCAGTGTGCCATCGCTTAGAGGCAAGGCGGACACTTCCAAGTGAGTTACAAATTTTCTATTTAAAAACTTATCTCATTGAGACAACACACTCAATTTCTCTGTAGATAATTATTTGACACACAAAAAAGTGTTTTATTTTGTTTTATTAATCAAAAACAATTAGATCATAAAATCCATACAAATAATTGTTGATAATAGCCACCTGCTAATGCAAAAAGATCCAAAACTAACAAAATGCAGACAAGGATCATTTTTCCAATATTATTTTTTTAAAGATATTCTTTTTAAAAAAAACAAAAATGGAACTGCTAACATTTTTGATGGTTACAATTTGGGTTTTAATCATGGATGTGAATAATCAACATGGGGATTTTTTATACAAACTTTTTATTAACAGAAAAATGAAATAAATATTTTGCTGGTAATCAGTGAAATAAATATTTATGCAATATTAATTTTCAACAAGCGAAAAATTTCACTATTTTGGTTCTCCACATGATTTTTTTTTTCCTATGGATTATTTAAAAAATGACTTCAAAAACAAATTTTAGGTGAAAAAACATTCTGAAAAGAAAAAGTCATAATCATTCAAGATATCAAAAACATAATGGTTTAGAATAATAATAATAAGAATACCAAAAAGTTATTAAAACTTAATTTTGTGTTACCCGGCTTTCCTACCTGTAATTTTTATCAATAAAATGTCATTTGTAACTCTCAAATAACATTATGATTGCATATTTCATTTGTTAGTTACAAATACAATTTTTTTTTTTTTTTTGTATTTTTGATGCAGGTTTTTTTAATTTGTATTGCATAGGATAACTTAATAAATGTAATTTATGTTAGAGTTTTTGAGTACTTTTACGTAAGAGTTTTCTCTTGTCCAGACAATCTGAAAAAAAATAAAAAGAAAAAATAAGTTTTCATATTTAAAACTTAGGTTTTATTAACATAATCACAGGTGCAAATAATCAATCACATGGGATTTTTATACATTTTTTTACCATTGAAAAAGATGATACTTTTATTCACCTTAAAACAGTGATATAAGTTATTAATTATACAAATAATTTTTTTCATTAAGGGTTATTAAAAATCTTACTTCAAAAGCAGCTAATTTTTAAAGATAATATTTTTATGCCTCATGGTTGCAGGTATCGTTCTGCTGGCAGAGAAGTTGTTGAAATTCTAAAACAGCATTGCAGTATCATTGAGCGTGCAAGTGTGGACGAGGCTTACCTAGATATCACAGAACTAGTTGAAAAACGAATTGCAACTGTTTCAGCCTCTCAGAGTGATTTAATAGGATCTCTGTCCAACACTTTTGTGGTTGGATACTGTGACGACGAAAGTAACGACGAAGGTAATATACACGAATACACGTAATATTTTTTAGGAATTAAAGATTCACAAAATACAGATTTTTGTGTTCCAACCACAATTAGAATCGTTCTTTCACATGACCTGCGATAATTAACAGAGCAAAGGAGAGACGGCGTGGAGAGATGGGTAAAAGAAGCTGATGCGGAATTGGGCGACGGACAAGCGCGAAAACTCGCCGTAGCCGGAGCTATCGTCGAGGAACTCAGAGCTGAGATATACGAGATATCTAAATTCAGATGTTCAGCCGGAATATCGTACAATAAAGTAGGTATCCCGGGCTGTGGCGATATTTTTTCACGATTAATTTTAATTGTTAAAAATTCGCCCATTCTGATTGATTCATCAATTTACGAATCGGTGAAGCAATTAGAGTGGACAAAAATGAAGGTTTCGAAAATGTTTGAGATTATCCTATTTGGGAAAATCGATAACGTCTGAATCTTCGGCAACGTTGATTCAGACCCGAGTTACGATTTGCTAAATTTCCGTCATAATATAATGGTTGCTAATAGACGCAGCTTGAATACACTATCGTTAATAACCTAGGTATAGTCTATAAAAAAATAAAATTCATTCCTAAAGACGAAAGACTGTATGGTAGAATCTTGCACATAGCTTCGTCACTATTTTTGCATAAAGTGCAAAAAGTCCCCTCTATGAGAAAGTGTGTACTCTATTGAATCAATTTTGGCTTCCTCATAGAGGAAGTTCTGTAAATTAAAAAAATGTATATATACAATAAGAAATTAATAAGTTAACTTCGTGTGTTCGATGTATTATGGATTTTTAGAAAAATTCATGACTTTAAAACTTTATAATCTATTTTCGTCAAATCGAGCTTTTTAATGAAAAAAATGATAAGTAAATAAAAAATTCTCTGAAATATGAACTGTTTGATGGACTCTCGCCAAATTTAGTATCAAATAATAAAACAGTCTTTTCAAGTTTTATGCAAAATGTTGGATCAGATGATAAAGTAGTGACTTTATCGATTTCGCTTAAATTCAACACCAAAGATCGCACCACTCTGATAAAGTTTTGTGTCAAGTTTTAGTCCGATAGCTGGAAATTCTCAAACTGCTATAACTTATAAACATTTGCGAATCCCATGAAAACAATAATACCCAAAATTCGGCGATCGCTTACAGACATCGAGGCAACTGTCCCGATGATGAAACCGGGTATCCTACTATTAAAAAAAAAGTGTTTTCGTTGTTTTCGCCAAAAAATGGCAAAAAAAATGAAAAATTTAAAAATTGGCATATTCCGGCAAATTTTTTTATTTTTTTATTTTTTCTAATTCTAAAATTTGGTGCATCTATTGATATTACTGAACCTGATTTTTAGAAAAATGTTGAGAATTTTATTTTTTCGGTGGCGAAAGTCATATGTAATGCCTCATATACAAGTTTTAAAAACTATATAAATGTTATAAACGGTCTCTATTATTGTTAATCTATAATAGAAACCTGAATTTTCTCGTCTTTCTCATTCGAAGACAATCGCGAAAAAATAAATGATTTATCTGTCTAGAAAATGTATACCTTTATATTATATTTTCGAGTAGATTTTGGCAAAACTCGCCTGTGGTCTCCACAAACCCAACAGGCAGACGATATTGCCTGTAGCCGCAGTTCCATCCCTCTATTCCACGTTACCGGTGAAGAAGGTGCGAAATCTTGGAGGTAAATTTGGAAATATCGTTATGGAGTCTTTGGGATGCAACGTCATGGCCGATTTGATGCGTTATTCTCTTCAGGATTTACAGAAACGTTTCGACGAAAAAACTGGGTATCTATATCCTGAGTTTAATAGAAAAAATTAGCTTAGTATTAGAAATTTAATGATTAAATAATTGGAATTTTGTAGATCTTGGCTTTTTGATATTGCGAGAGGCATCGACAACGAGCCTGTTACCACGAGACTCGTGTGCAAGTCTATCGGGTCGAGTAAAAATTTTCCGGGACGGCAGGCCATTGTCAAGCTGGACGTAGTGAGTTTTTTTTACAAATATATTTTTTATTATTTCGAATGGGATTATTAACTTATCAAAAATTGCGATATTTCACATTTAAAATCGTATTCTAAAAGAAAAAAGCTCTGTTGAGATCCATAGATAGGCACGATACGAATGAAAAAAAAATTATCTTCAAGCAGGAGTACAGATTTTCACGTTTTTGCATAAATTATAAATAACATAAAATTGTTATTCTTTTTGCAATGAATAATTATTATTTAAAATAAAAATGAAATAAAATTAAAAAATTAAAAATCGCTTGGGATGTAGTACAATTTTTAGTCTGGCTTTTTTGCGCAAATCTATTTTTTATGAGAAAAAACATGCAACAAACGTGCAACAAAATGATTTCAGCTAACACATTGGGTGGGCGAACTGGCAGCAGACGTGAGCGATCGTCTAGAACAGGATCTCGAGGAGAATGAACGTCGCGCCACAACGCTAACAGTCACTTTTTCCTATTACGTAGAACGCAAAGTGACATCGCAATCACGATCCTGTCCACTAAAATCCTACAAAGCCGAGAGAATAGCTTTGCAGTCGCTTGATCTCATAACGAGGTCCACGAAGAAACCTGTCGCGCACATAGGTATTGCTGCTTCGAAATTTGTACCGGCCAAGGGTAGCGGAAACTTTGTGAATTTTTTCAAAAACAACGGACCATCGATATCAGGTGAAACGACGATCACGGAGACGTCTGTGAACCAGGATATCTTGAATAAATCGAGCGAAACCTGTTCAAAAGCTAACAACAGCGCGTCGGCCAATTCTGAAAGCGATAGTTTGGTTAATTTGGTTTCTAAGAAATCCGATTATTCAGAATCATTTTTTGCTGGACAGGCTCAAATTAGACAAGAAAATTCTAAAGTCAACGAGCCTTTTTTAGATAAAATTGCAATCTTAGGAAATTCCTGTGAAACTGAAGATACAGAAACGCGCGAAAAGACGATATCTGACGCCGAATCATTTTTCACGACACAAGCGCAAAGTACAAATGAAAATTCGAAAGTCAGTGAGTTTTTGTCATCATCATCTACAATACTAGGCAATTCCTGTAGAACTGATGATACAGAAACACCGGAAAAAGTGAAATCTAAGGTTGACTCGTTTTTTGCAAAACAGGCGCAAAGACAAGAAGAAAAGTATTCCGGTGAACCTATTTCACCGAGTACTGCGATACTGGGCAGTGCTCAGTGCAAGAAAGCGTTAAATCGTGAGAATTTAAAGAATTCTTTCTTCATGAATTTCTTAAAAGATTCGAAGCCCGACGCAACGGACGAGTCGGAATCGGTTTCAAGTTTCCGTACAGAAGAGCCATCCTCAAGTGCGCAACCCGAAAATTATCTCGCGAGTCCCGTAAACCAAATGGAGAACATCGAAAGCAATCGGTTACAGCAAGAAATAAAAGCTGCCGCCGAAAGTGATTTATTAGCTCAATTGCAAGAAATATTTCCGGATCTCGATAATATCGATCGCAGTGTCGTTCAGCTTTTGCCAATAGAATTACAACGAATAGCAAACTCGTATTTGAAGACGAAAGTAGCTCAAAAAGTTCAGCCAGTTAAAAACGCTCCAAAAACGAAATCAAAGATTAATAAATCACAAAAAGGCAACATTGCTCCAAGTTCCTTCCAGAATTTTTTTGTAAAATCATCCACAAACGCCGGCGTTGATTCCTCGTTACAAAAGTGCGACGAATGTAGTCAAATGATTCGAATTGAAAAATACGCGGAGCACAAAGATTTTCATGTCGCTCGGGATTTGCAGAGAATGATGAATCAGGCTGAAGCGAGAGAAGCGTATAATTCGCCGGCAAAAAATATAGCAATGGATTTTCCAATAGATTCGAACACTTTGAAACGAAGATTACCCGATGAAACTCCGAAACCTAACAAAAAAGCAAAAACTATATCATCATTCTTTTGTGCGTAGCGTATAAATCAATATAAAAATGTAAATGAAATCTCAAAATCTGTGATAGTGTAAATAATTTTTTAACCAGTGCAAGCGTTTTTAATTTATCATTATTGTATATTTTGTATACTTCGAGTGTAAGTTGCAGTCGTTCGAAGTTATACGAACTAATTTATATCGAATTAGATTCGTAAATATAATTACTTTTATACAAAACTGATTATAATTTATTCATAATAATAGTACGTGGTAATTGCCGGAGAAAAATCTATTTTGACAGTGAGAATAGATTCTTGTTTCAAAGCGTTGTAAGTTTATAAATATATTACTTCGTCGGTATTCACTAAGGCAACAAAAAAAAAATTACTTTTTTAAAAGTTTGCTCATCGAGATTCTTGTTCTTTGTTTAAAAAAAACAGGTTTATGAAAAAGAGCCAGCCTTTAAAAAAAAACGATTACTACTGACCCGTGAATATTTAAAATTAAGAAATATGATTTTCATCAAATTTTTTATACATTTTCGGTAGCAACGATATAATATACATATTTATTATGGCAAAACTAATCTTCATGCGAAAAATTAAGACTTGGAGCTATTTTTAAAATTCATTTCCTTTCAAATATTTTGTCGACAACAAAAAAGTGCAAATTTTGCATTGAAACCATTGAATCAGCTACTATACATCCACAATTTTGTTAATTTATATCTATCATGTTAAATATTTTAGAGTAAAAGTTAAGAAGCTTGCAGATTAAAAATCGTATAGTCAACACTTTTAACAGTTATAATGTAAAATGCACATTATTGTATTGATGATGTAAACAATTTAAAAGGAATGGAAGACGACGTGTACCATATTCATGCTTTCCAAAAACGTTGATTTTCTCATGATCGATATATACGAAAAAATAATTCCTTCTATGTATAAATTCTAAACTTAGTGGAAACCATTTTGCAAAATTTAAGAAATTCACGATACAGTAGTAAAGAATTTTTATGACAAATTACGAAATCCTCATGAGCTGCTGAAACAAAAAATAATTTTTTTTTACGCGCCATAGTATTCACGAATTACTACGTAATTAATTGGTGGTGTCCAGTTAATAGCGCTGTTGTCCACCTCGACCTCGCTGATTCCATCCACCCTGAACTCTGCCGCCTCGTCCGCGATCACCTCCACGACCTCCTCCTCCTCCTCTATGGTATTCACCACCTCCTCCTCTTCCTCCTCTATGGTATTCACCTCCTCCTCCTCCTCCTCTATGGTATTCACCTCCTCCTCCTCCTCTATGGTATTCAACTCCTCCTCCTCCTCCTCCTCCTCCTCCTCCTCTATGGTATTCAACTCCTCCTCCTCCTCCTCCTCCTCCTCCTCTATGATATTCACCTCCTCCTCCTCTCTGATATTCACATCCTCGAATCTCACCGTAATAACCGCCTTGATTTGCATACCCGGAGTAGCGGCCGCCTTGTTGTGAGTCGTCACGATTTTGACCAAAATTTCTCGATGCGTCTTTGTGATCTCTGTATCCTCCGCCGCCGCCGCCACCGCCACCTCCACGTCCTCCGCCGCCTCCGACTCCTCCACGTCCTCCGCCGCCTCCGCCTCCTCCACGTCCTCCGCCTCCTCCACGTCCACCGCGACCACCCCTGAAAATGTTGTAGATCAAAAGACTTTTTATACCTTTATTCCAACAGAAAATCCATCTCGCCTCCGTAAAGTTTATCATTATCGTGATGATAAAAAATACAACTATGATTTGGTAATGCGATACAAGACAATACATGTGTTATTAAAAGGCTACTTAATATATAGATCTTAATATGGAGGTTTGAAAAACATTGAGCGTCCTAAAATTAATTAGTTTTCAAATGTCAATGATTATAAAAATTATAATTAGGAAGCAAAACAATCTGTTAATTAATCAAAAGTTAACTTTCTTAACTTTTAATCTACCGTTATTAAATGAAGTTTTTTTTTTTTTTAACGAAAATAATGAAACAATGTGCAAAGTTCTACTGTGCATCATATTGTAGGGTGTAAAATCTATCGCATCAAAGCAACAGGATATTCAACCTGCGTGTAGAGTAGGACCGATGACGTATGTATGAGTGAGCCTAGCATGGGTGTTAAGATTGAATAGCGATATTCATGGCATACGCGTCATAAGTCAGCCGTAGCGAAGTGGAGCTTCGGTTCACGCGTAGTTTCAAGCCCAATACGCTATGGTATCATTCGTTAATAAAGGTACTCAGTTTCATCTAAATGCTCCTGGCTCGATGGTCCCAAAACAAGAGGAACCAACATCTTTATTTAATCCTGCGCGGAATTCGATTTTCCGGACGGACACTAATGGTTGAAAACGCCTTTTTCGATCGTCAGTGTCCGCGCAGCATTCAAGTTTCCGGGCAGAGACTAACGGTTGAAAACGCCTTTTTCGCCGTTTTCGACCGTCAGTGTCCGCGCGGAATTCCAGTTTGCGGGCGGACACTAACGGTCTGTGATTGGCTAACTTTAATTGCTAATAACTTGGTCAAATTTGGTCATAGAAAATTTTGACCACAGACTTTTCTGTTTTCTCCCATATTCGAATATATAAATATCATCTCATAGTTGCGAGACACCCTATATATATTTTTGCAAATCGGTTACAAATATGTAGCATCGATTTCAATGGTCAAAAATTCTCCAATCTATAAAAAAAAGCATTTCTAATCTGGCAAAATAGTGGTTAATCTATTCTGAAAAAAAAAAAATATTTGCATGGCTTAAACGATATTGGTATCAAATTAATGTTAATTTTATTAAAAAGAAAAATAAGAAATGAAAGAGAAAAAAAATAATACTTTACCTAAAACCTCCGTCAGGTGCTCTGTCTTTCTGCCAGGAGGGCATCTCGGGTGGCGGAGGTTGTTGATCTTGTGGTCTTCCTCCTCGATCCGGTACAGCGCCGATAATAACTGTATTCACTCCGCTTCGCGTGTTCTTACGTACAGTAGCGTTGCTAGTTTTCTCGATGATTGCCAGATCGTCTCGCGCGGCTAACAGATGAGCGAGAGTTACGTTCGGTTGATTGGACATGAGATTTCTCTTATCATGGTAGATTGTGGTTAGTTGATCCTCCTTGGGTTTTATTCTATCCGACCACTAAAATCCAAACAAACCTTCAATTCGATATTGTACTTGCAGGCCAAAAAATACTTTGATAATAATCTTCAGATTACTCAACTGTAACTAATCTCAAGAAATTATTATTATTGATAAAGACCACCAACTCTAATTTTTTAGCAGCTTTAAATACTCGAGTATTTGAATATGCTGTTTGATGCTGAATGGTAGATATGCGAATGCTGTAGAATAATTACCAGAAAAGATTGTACAGTCACGTCCAATCGTTTCAACAACATTTCTCTTCTCATTTTGTACTCGACGTTCATATCCTCCTGCAATTTATCGAGCTTTTCCCACTGGGCCGGCGATAATTCACCCGTAAACAGAGGCTTGCCAACAAGCTCTGCAGGAACACCAGCAATCACTTCCTTTAGTTTAGCTTCGAGTTTTTTAAAGAGCATTTCTGTTGATATGTTGTCGGGTGGCTTTTGAAAATTGAGAGCTATTAACATGTCTTTCAGACACTTTGCAGTGCCACTCTCATGCTGCAAGAAAAATAATATTTTATAGACAATTGTCTCAAACAATTGTAATTAAATGATTCAGTTAATAATTGCTTAATTACTAAATATTAAATGAGCATTGAAGTGTTTAATTTTAATGAAATAAAAGCAAAGTACAATTTAATGATTAGTTTAGTTAATTCATTCACTAAATAATTAAAATGTTTTTAATTTTTTTTTTTTACATGAGAACATCAGAAAACATGTTTTTTGTAATCACACCTAATGAATATCATATTAAATTTGTATTATATTAAAATATGAAAAAATATGTTATAATTTTTTCTCTACAGAGTACTTTTTTTTCAAGATGTTTCTATTAATCTCTATTTTTTTTTTTGTAAAACTATCAGTTTTCAGATAACAACAAATTGAAAATCAATTAATAATCAAATAAATATTTATCACTCTATAACTATTGTTATTGTTTATAGAAAGTTATATATGTAACTTCTAAAAATTTGCTTTCATATCATTAATTCAAATTACAGATGAAAAATTGCTTTTCTTTTACACTTTGTCAATTATCTCTTTTTTTTTAGACTCAACATTTATTAGTTTAAAACAGATTAATCCATTCTCTAAAAAACGTCAAATTAATAACCAAATAATTATTCATTAAATACATAATTAATGTAAAATCTGTTTTTGCTCACTATAGTCAGTTCCAATTTATTAGCATCCTCCGGTTTCTTCATCATGACTATCTTCACGGCCATAAGTTCCGTGATAAGATAGTTCAAAAGCAATATTCTCTCCTTTTTGTTGCCCAATCTTTGATTTACATTTCCGCTCATCAATTGCTTATTAGCGCATCCCAATTCCTTTAGAAACAGACTTAGCTCTAAAAGAAACGAGCTCGCGTCTTCCGGAACTTCAGTCGCGTGTACTTTCTCATCCAATTCTCCGAACAGGACTATTTGTTCGGTGAGCCAGGCAACAAGACCAGTAAATATTGCAGACTTTGGACCCTTTTCCAGAGCTTCCGACAATTTCTCGGCAGGTAGTGACGATCTGTCATACCTATACCGAAATTATAAAATATTTCACATTCAAATTTCACGTCCTTCAGGATTATCAATGAACATAACCTAAAAAAAAAACTTACCCTACGTCTTCGAGGTTCTGAAGCAAATCAGTCTCCATGATTTGTATACGAAATTAAATACAGATTTTCGGGAAATATCACTGTTCTTTATAAATCAACAATCGTAAATCAATAGGAGAATACTTTTATGCAAAAAAACACATTCGTCTCAATATTGCGACAGTTCGGAGCCGGCGTTCGACATCGACGATAATTTTCGCCTCAGTGGTTTTCGCCATTAAACTCATAGGGATTTTTATTTTCATTAAGGAGGTTGAAATGCTTTACACTAGTCAAATGAGTAACCCTGGTTAGAAATTGCGATTAAAATTGATACAAACCGATTAAATGGACAAAATTCCGATTAAAAATTAATCGACTTTAAAAGGTTTTAATTGAATTTTTGTTCATTTAATTGGTTTTAGTGAATTTCACTTAGTTTTTTTAATAACAATTTACACCATTTGTCCTACTTTACGAAATGTTTTGATACCAGAGAGGGTTACCATTAATACTTTCAAACACATTTCTTTTTATGTTTACTTGCATGTGCCATAATAAAAATAATAATTATTATAATTATTTTTTATTCAATAATTTATTAATCATAATTTTTTTAGTGTCTCTTATAGCGTATTGTTACAAAAAATGTATAAATATATGTAAAAAATATTTGTGCAATGTTCTTTTTTATGTTGAAATTAAAGCAAAGACTCTTGCATTTGCATTATCAATTAGAAAGAAATTGTAGTATTTTTGCTAACCCTACATTTTTTTATGGACGAAAATTATAAAGTGAAAAGTCGGAACTTTTTGCATGTTCCATAACAGTAATAATAATAATAATAATAATAATAATGGCTTGTTCGATAATTTGATTTTTTTTTGTGTCTCTTAATATATTATGTGTCGAAAAATATTTGGGCGTTTTTTAGGTTGAAATTTAAAGAAATGTCTATAAAGTAAAAATCACTTTCCACTTATTTAATGTGTAAAAGTTTGCAGAAACAATTAAAATATTTCAGCATTCAATATTTCTTTACCGAAATTATTTTGCTGAGATTTTATTGATATTTCTTATTAGATTTGAAATTAAAATGTAAAATTCAGATTTTGTTTTTTTAAATTCTTAAAACAATTAAACGTCCTTGTGTTAATAATGAAAAAAAATTTGATTTATTTTTCATTTCCAATTAGAACCAATAAATTTTGTTGTTTTTGTTTACACAACATTTTTAAATCTTTGGTTCGAACCAAGAGTACTTAATTTAGGTACAGTCATTAAAAAAAAGTATATGGTAATAAAATTGAAAAAGCCAGAATTTTTTTCTAATTTTTAGTTACGTTTTTGCAATATTATTATTATTTTTTTTTTTTTTACGAAAAAGAAATATTCAGCACACATGCAATAAATAGGTTCTAATAAATAAAAAAGTGTTTAATGTAATTTAAAAAACAATTAAATATATAGAAGATAATAGCAGAGAAAAGGTAATAAAAGTGAAAAAGGATTTTATTCTAATTTTTACCTTAATTTTACGTTTTTGCTATACTATTTTTATTTTTTACGCAAAAAGAAAATAAAACTGAAAATGTACATGCAATAAATAAAAATCACCTTCCTGTACTCTTATTTATTAATGCATAAATCTTTTAAAAACCGATAATCAAAATTTATCACTGTTTTGACTAGTTTCTATTAAAACGCGTTAACCTCCTTAAATTCCCCACTGACGACATAGGGAAATTGCGATTCTCATGTAGGTATCACTAAATTCTTCATCCGTGTGAGAATGCGTGCACACACATTACTTCGGGATCCAGGAAAAGTCAAGTCAAAAATGGAATGTGACACCGTGTGACATAGCTTCAGCAATTCTGCAAATCTTATTATTGTCAGATGCGTCAAACGCCTGTCTCTCTGTTTTTTTGTTTTCTCGTGCCGTGTTGTTAGGCCGCGACTTTGATATACAACAATGTATTAAAATCTTTTCACGTTATAATTATAACTCCCGCGACGTCGTTTAGCGACGAAAGAGAGTGCGAGAGAGAGAGAGAGAGAGGGAGAGTGAGTTCGAGAACAAGACTGACGTTTTTTGGGCTGCGACAAGAGAGAGAAAAGACGAGCAACAAATTCCCGAGTAACCCTGACGCAAAAATTGGAATGTTCGTAACATCGAAGCATGGAGGCAACAAACGCGCCCAAAGTATTAGACGCTTCTGTCTTATTGACAGACGGCAAACTTATCAACAATGAGGAAGATAAAAATTGCCAAAATTCCGAGCCTGTGATCAAAGAAATTTCTTCAGGGACGAATAATCACTCGTGTCGTACCAAGAATGAGGAATCGTTCCGAAAAAACCATAAGAGCAAGGATTTGGAGCAGGAAAATCTACCGTTGAAGATCATCGAAGGTGCAGAGAATTGCGAAGCTGCCAGTTATGTTGGTGCATCACGATTGACGGATAAGAACTGTGAAAAAGAGTCTGGAGATATTGCGGAAGGAGCTAAAACTTCCGCTCTGTGTTCTCCGGCTCCTCTGGCTTTTACCATTGATTTTGGTAGCAATAAAGAAGTTGATACCGCGAGATATCAAAATTTGTTTCAACGCTACAATGCTAGACACAGGAGAAATCTTTCCACCTCAAAGGTAATATTTTTTTTCATTTTTTTGTTTTTCAAATTAAAAAATTTGTTTAAGTTTGATAGTTTCGTTTTTTTTTGTTTCAGTGATATATATATTTTTTCCTGGATATTATTATTGGAATAACAGTCAGATGTTTAGTTATCAATTGTTATTAATGTCAATTTTTAGCTTGCAATTTATCAGATAAAATTACTTTTCTGTATATAATTTGGATCTTATAACTAAACTAACATTCGGATGTTAGATAATTTTACTCCAAATTCTGACTTTTTGAAATTATTTAGTTATGGTCTGAGTATATTTGATACAAATTTAAAGATTTTTTTGTAAGTTAAATTTTTCAAAATACATTTTAGTATTTTTATTCCTGAAGTTATTACAAGTAAAAAATTGTTGCAGTCAATTAAAAAATTGCTCATAGTCAAAATTAATCTACTTAAGATTTTTTTTTTGTAGATTTAAATTCTGAATTATTTTATTATTTTTAGAATCAATGGATATTGTTTTTATTCCCTCAACATTTGACTCTATATGAACTGATAACATTGAGATGTTAGATAATTTTACTCCAAATTCTGAATTCTTCAAATTATTTAGTTACGGTCTAAATATATTTCTTGCAAAGTTAAAGATTTTTTTTTGTATATTGAATTTTTCAAAATACATTTTGGTATTTGTATTCCTGAAGTTATTAGAATTAAAACAATACTTGTAGTCAAAATGAATCTACTTAAATTTTTTGATTTTTTTTTACTTTTGAAATTACTGTTCAGAATTATTTTGTCATTTTTAAAATCAATGGATTTTGTTTTCTATTGCCTCAACACCTGAGTTTATTTGTGACCCTGAATTTTTCTGCATCTGCAAATTTCACACTTTGACCAGCTGTTACTAAGTAACTCTGCGGTCGATACATTTTTCCCAAGGCAGATTATTGCATTTTACGATTATCATTAAAAATTGGCAGTCATTTTCATAATTTTTTGTTGACCATTTTACTATTTCACCTATTTGTGCAATACATTTTGTTCCAAGGCAGATTCTTTTGTTTTTCGATTATCTAGTGACACTTCTTGTGTTCATTTCTTTTTCATGATCTTTAAAAATAGGCAATAATTTTTTGCGAACTTTTAGAGATCATTAAAAAACAACTACTAAAAATGTATTGACCCATTTAGTCATTAAAATATTAAATTAAAAAATGTTCTTTGTTGTGGTTGGCAAAATAAAATACAGGAAATAAATATTATAATTTGCTGAAAGTGTGACAAACGAATTTTGTAAAACCTGTATATTGTAATATTTCAGAAATCTCGATTAGCTGTTAAGAACAGTTGCCCTTGGTTTGGCATTTTGGCTGGCGTCAAGATTGCCCTATTGTTATGAATTATGATGCCTTACTCACCTTGAATAAACGATCCCATTAAGACCAATGAAACGTACAAAAATCCAATTGAAACTTTTTAAAACCGATCAGTTTTTAACCGAATTTTTGTCGATTCAATCGATTTCTATCAGTTTTAATCGGAAATTTTAAGCAGGGCAGGCGGCATTGAATTTGTGACGACAGATCTTTCGCGAATTATACTTGCTGTATTGTTATATTGTCTGTGGCCGAATTATTTCGCCCCAACTGCCACAAAATGGGCAAATATCTTATATTAATATATTTCATTCATTGTCATCGACGGATATACGAAAATGCTAAAAGTCATAAAGCAGTATTTAACAACAGGAGTGACTCGGTAACGAGTCCATTGAGTCAAACGAAATATACATATATTATAAATTACAATCGATGATTGTGCCAATTGGTCAGCGGTAAAATATCTATTGCGCCGACCAATCATTGATTTTCGTTTCTTTTATTACCAGTTATTATAATTGTTTACGATGTATCAAGAGTTGCGGTATCGACTCGACGCCAAGTATTAAAAAAAATTAAATTGAGTGAAGAACCGCGACTTTTTAATCAAGCGATACTGCTACTTTTACTTATTCCGAGTGCGGCCCTTGCGCGACCACTTTCGAATTGCTACTTGAATTTTCTAATGGAAAAGCTTTGCAGACGAAAAATATATAGTAAATACGTAAAATTTATAGTAATTCATAGTTATTTATAGTAAAAATTACGAAAATATTTTTCTACTTCATATAAAAAGAACAGCGAACATTGATTTTATATTTTATATATTTACTTTTTAAGCTGTCTGAAAAAGCCTATTTAGAGAATGTTACCACTGAAAACTTTTTTGTAAAGTTCAATTAAAAACCAAAAGAATTTTCTTGATTTTTTTAAGTACAGAAATGAATGTAAAGGATTCTGCATTTTTTTTTACTTTATGGAACCATTTTTTATTTTTAGTGATTCCTAGTTTATGCATTTTTATTTACAGCCAAAAGTATTTATCATACTGTAATATTATTGTTTCTTTTTGTAGATTGAAATTAAAGCAAAGAATACAGTGGTTGCTTCAACACCGAATTTTGTGCAGAAGCAAAAAGCTCCCAGCACTCACTCTGAAGGTTACTTCAGTAGTGAGGATGACACTAAACGTAAGGCTGATCAATTGTCACAGAAATTAAAGGAGCTAGGTGAGTGTAAAAGAAAATTGAAGAATTTAAAAAATGCTCCAATGAATGAATGACTTTGATACTATTTTTGTATTGAGAATGACTCATGCCTAAGACATCCTCAGCAGCAGACCTTTACAAGGAGCTCATTAGTATTCCAGGGGCACTTTGTGTGTGAATCACATACCATCCGAACTCTCAATATTAAAGTGGAATCCTAACTCTTCCTTGCAGTCTTCAAATAGTTAAATATAAATAAAGTCGTCATTGTTAAATAAAAAGAAATTTTTTTTTTAGTTTTATTTATTACTGTTTTTCAAAGCACAAATAAATATTTTAATGCTTTTTATCTTCAGTTCACCTTAAAACCTCATCACCAAGGAATAATAACACTTTGAATTCAAACTTATAAAAATAATTTGTTTATACAATTAGTAATTATTAGTTGTGAAATAGTTTACCTAGGAGCATGTTTTTAATATAGAGAAATATTTACAGCCACGCTATTGAAATAAAAATGTAAGAAGAAAACTCATTTTTAAAAACATGCCTTTTTGTCTAGTTCCTTTTTATTGGATAATATTTTTATAAATAAATTCGTTTTTTTTGGAAAATGCTTTCTTAATTTACTGCATAAATTTATGATATTAGTTATTAGTTGTTTTAAAGTTGCAACCATTTGGTTACTTAAGAGTCAATAAACAAATGGTTGTAACTTCTAAACTACTAAAATTATAACAAAACCTTTCAAAAGTATTGATAAAGCATCTTTCAATAAACTAGATAAGCTCTTGCTCATCATAATTAGATTAATATTACAGTTTTTTTTTTTTTCCAAATATGGCTGGGAATATATTTATGTATTAAGAAGACATGTTGCTATTACATCGAACGTCAGAACAGTCAATTGAATTACCAAAAACGGTAGAAATGCTTTTAAAAAAACAAGCATTGATTTTCTTTAAAAGCCTGAATCTAACTTGAATACAATTTTTTTCATAATTAAAATTACAATGGTTGCGGTTTTTTAAAATTATATCTTTTTGTCGGTAATAAAAATTGAAACAGGAATCACTGATTGTATTTAATAGTGTTCCGGCAACATTTTAAAAGATCCCAAAATCAAAATACAAAAAACTGCAGGACGCCCGAATTTTAAAAAAATCGAAAATAGTTTTTCCGAAACAAAAACTACATCTAAATATATTTATATTTAAACCTAGATTTTTTTTACAAAATTATAAGATTACCATTACAAACTTTTGGGTGCCTGTGATTTGTTATATGATTTTTTTACCGACGAAGAAATAAAGAAAATGTGTTATTGATAATTATTCTTAATTATAGTAATAATTATTAATTATATTTTATTGATGGGAAAAAATCAATTTTTAGGTCTCAAAACAACGGGAAAATCTCAAGGAGCTACAAAAAAGACTGACGCGATGTCGAGATCGTATACAGAAAAATCTTTTAAAGATCTCTCTCCAAGATCTTACACGGATAAGTCTGAGAGCGTTCAAACCTGCCGTGAGAATCTGTCCCTCGAGTTGAACAATCGAGCTAAGCCAGGCTCGAGTACCTTCCACAATCTCCATCATTCTGCTACAATGAACGATCTTAGCGGCGTTCAAAAAAGCAGCTTCGAGGATGAGCGAACGAATCGGGTGCAATATTCACCGGAGAAAAAGTACACGAAAAATATCGAGTACATCGAGATAAATCACGAATATTTGAACGAGGAGCGGCTGCAAACAAGCCACATCGATTGCTGCGAGAAACTGTCGAACGTGAATTATCTGTCGGACGACGGAAAGTCCAACGAATTTGTCTACTCCGAAGTTAACGAGAGTAACATGCAAATATCAAGCGCGAGTTTCACCGCAGATATGAGTGTCGACGGTGCGGGAAATATGAATCTGGATATATTTAATGTAAGCAACGCAGACGCTGGCTCCGACGGTACGGTCAGCGAAGCGGGAACTTACACGATTCACAAAGACTACACGGACGAGGAGAAAGCGCGAATGGACATCGATAAGGCCTTTAGCGTTGGTGTTTTGACTGAACAGGAGAGCGAAGAAACTTATGTTCATCATTTCAAGGTGCTGAACAAGCAACGCGCCTCGTAAAACCGTATATTTTCTTATAACGAAGCGTTTAATTAATCGACTTAATCGCTTCACAGATGACGAACTCTCGTGATACCAACACGTGGATCTCGGAATGGGCGACGCAGGTCGCGGAACACAACTCTCTTCCACCGCCCATTGGAGGATCCACCGGTCGGACACCACCTATGAGCCCTTCGAAAATTCCTTCGCCCGTTTACAACAGATCTCAGAGATTACCGAGGAGTCGTTATGTTCGTATAATGGTTTTGTTTTTTAATTAAAGAAATTTTTAGTGTTTCACACTAGAGTGAATGAAGCAGTTAATTAATGAACTATAGTGAATAAGTGGTCGTTTTCAGGATCCATTATAATTTCTGACGAGCTGTTATAAAATAATTTCTATACATAAAAGTCCACACCATCTTTAAAAAATATTAGACTGACTGTTCAAATAATGTTAATTTAGAAAAAAATACAAATTTTAATGGCAAAATAAGTAATTTTTTTGTTATCGGTAAAACATTATGAATTAATCATATAGATTTTCGATGATGGTATTTATTGAAAAACAACGGTCTATTCGGCGAAAAAATCCTTCTTAATCAAATAGCAATAATTATTAAACCGTTAATATTATCCAATATCGTCATCAATCAGTAAATCAATCAATTCGTGAAATTTAAGAAAATGATACAAATTATTTTGCAACATATTAATTACTAGTGAAGCGCTTCAACCTCCTAAAATTACTAAGAAAATAATTTTATTGCATATGATTAACATTTATGTTTTGACAATTTATCTAAGAATTGTCATGATTTTCGCAGAAAAATTATTCGCGTTTTCGACAATTTGCAATCTTGACATCTTCTGGTTTTTATAATCGAGTAAATAAATCTATTTGAAAAATTGTATTTCTTTTCCATAGGAGCAGAGCGATAGCAGTTTGGATCTGGAAACACATTTACACATAAAGGAGAGACTGGTTACCGTGCCAAATCAACACACTCTCATAGATTCCGGCGGTGAATCTGACGAAGACACGAGTAACAGTTACGTTACGCCACCCCATAGTTCTCAGCGTACTCCGACTCATGGTGCTTCCGCCGTACGTCGAAGCAGTTTATCCGAAGCTTTGTTCAAGCGGGCCAACGTCAACGAAGGTCGACGAAGTGTTCGCAAATATGTGGACAACAAAAAAAAGGATGAAGCTGCAGTGCAAAGTCCGTCCCACGCATTGGCCTGTCTTCATCTGGAACGAAGTAGCTCGTTAGACAGGTAATTCATTTAATTTTTTCATTAACAAGACTCTTTATTTTATTTCTTAAGAGTTGCCTTATAAATTCATCACGTAAAACTTGTGTTTTTCATTCCTTACAAATTGCAGTAGGTAGCTTGTTTATGAGGAAATTGTTTCGTTGGATAAACAGCAAAATAAAATAAAAAGCATTTTTTTGTTTGAAATCGCGAATGATTTTAACTTCTTCATATAGCAATATAATCGAAAATACAATAATATAATTTAGACTCGTAATTTGAAGACAGAACAATTACTATGGTTCTTTCCACACGAAGTGGACCACAACTGTTTCAAAATGTCTAAAAAAATTTTCATAATTTTCTCGTGAGGGGTTTAGAGTACCTAGAATATGTACAAATTATTTCAGAATTTTTAATCTTTCATTTCAGCCAGGATTATATAGCGACTTTTTACTTTCTTTTTTTTCGATTCGTTGTATACATATATATCGAAAAAAAAACGGAAAAATAAAAAGTCGCTATATAATCCTCGTTGGAATATAGGATTAAAAAATCTGTAATAATTTGTACCTATTGTAAGTATTCTAAACCACTCACAAGAAAATTATGAACTTTTTTTTAGAAAATTTGAAACACAAACATCCGTGTGGAATAACCCATATGTTTCAAATAGAAAAGTTCAACCCCCGTGGTAAGTGTTGAAATAAAAATCTGGAATAATTTTAGGATTTGATTTGATTTATTTGGAACCACTTGGGAGCGGAAGGGGGGGGGGGGGGGGGGGTACGATGAAAATTCGATCAGACCACAAATAACTCAAGGAAATCGTAGCTCTATTGAAACTAAAACTGATCAGTCAATGTTATTATAAATTCGTCGCTATCTATCATTTAGTGCATTAAATTTTGTATAAAACATTGTGAAAATTAGGTACAGTAAGCACAGTAGTTATCTATAGCTAAGTAATAAATAGTGCACAATCCGTGTCTCTTCTTGCAACTACTGTGTTTGAATTGCAACGATAATGCAGCATAAATTACTCTCCCAGAAAGGAATATACGTCCGATACTGCCGAATCGAATTCGTCCAGGAAGAGTAGCTTGAAAAATTACGCCGAGGATAATCTAAAACACACCAACAGTCCTATTCTCAATCGCCTAAGGCCATCCACTCCAAAGCTTACCAACAGTCCGATATTAGCACATAAGGAACTCGCAACGAAAGTAATTAATTCACCGATATTGGATAAGACGAAGCATCTCATTAAATCCTCGGTGCAAGGCCAAAACGTTGGCTACTTCACCTGTACGGAAAATAGGTAAATTTAGTTGAAAAATACGTTATTTAAAAACGTTTGAATTATTAAATTTTAATTAAATTGATAACTAATTATTCACATATTTGGAAAGTCTTAGTAATTCAAAATTTTTTTACAATTTCATGATTTAATTTTAACATTTTTTGTAAATTCGAGTTACCTAACTGAATATTTTTGTTTGTAGTCCGTACATGCTCAGGAAATCCAACAGCACCAGTAATTATCGCGAGGAGATTTTGCTTCACAATAGAAAAGATCTAACGTCGAATATAAGCAGCGTATATCAGAATAGTCCTGTTCTTCAGCGGAATGTTAATATACAACGTTCGTCGAGCAACGCCAGTATCCGAAATGCCAAGCTTAAGAGTGTCCTGACGAGACGCAGCAGTTTCAATAACAACGACATCGATCGTCTGGTGTCGTCAAAGGGTTCAATGTTCAATAACGCGGGTTCAGACAGCAGCAGCGAAGCGGGTGAACAACAGGCTGCTCCCTCGGTGCCGCCAATTTCCACGGGTATCAAACTCAACAGAGCTTTCAGTATACGAAGAGGAAGGCTAAGTTGCGAATCTGATACTACTCCGAACACGACACCCGAGGAGAGGAGGAGAAAAGCACAGACGGAGATTAAATCCGCTCCGTGCTCGGCAAGGCAACCCAGTCATCATCGTGGCAGAACGAGCAGCGTTGGCGCAAGTAGCAAAGAAGTTTTTAAGAAACCGGAACAGCCCAAACCCAGAGCACCTTCGATATCGAGGACTGATACCGGAAGATTCAGCATGAGAACTCCAAAAACATCACACGTAAGATAAAATAAGATACTTTGAAATAGTAATTAATTTTTTTCGGTGAATCGAAGAGTTTTTTTATTGAGTAAAGAATAAAACCCAAGACGAAAATTTGACTGAAATAGCAATTCAATTTTCTTTTTAATTATTCAACGCTTCAGAAATTTTGGGGTAATAATACAAATTTTTTTCTGAATTGAACAATTCTACTGAATACAAAATAGAACTTGATTTAATGAACTATCTAGAATATTGAAAGTTGAATTAATAATATAAATGTTGAATAACAAAATTGTTACTTAATAAATTTAAAAATGGAGAAAAATTACAAGTCTTTGAGATCCTTAGTTCACAAATGTGTGTTTTTTTCAGGCATCTCCTGCGACAAGGCCTAATCAAAAACCGAGCAAGGATCACACAAAATCCACGAGAAGCAATTCTACGCTGACTTCGAAAGAAGTTGAGTTTCAGAATTGGAAGCGACGGAAAAGTTACGATCCTATGAAAGCCGCAGCAGAGGGAAAGAAAAAGGTCGATGGACCAAAGAAACATCACAGCATTGAAAACGGCTCGTCAAGGTAATTGAACAGATTCAGTGTAAATTATAAATAAACTTAAAAATGTCTCTATTCATTATTTATTTGCAATACATTGGCAGCCGTGACAATTCGGTTTTGCGATCTGCAAGCTTTCACGGAACTAGAGGAACTCTCTCCCTGGCTGACGACTGGTCCGACAATGAACTCGAATTTACTCACAAAGATATTCAAGCGCCTCCGCCTTGCAGTCCACAAATGGTAAGAGACAAACGAATTTATCTAAATTTTGTTTAGACTGACCCTATAATTAGTTAAAGAAAGGTAAACCGATTTAAAACAAGAAAAAGTGTATTTTGTTTTCTTACGGTAATAAAATCGTAAAAATTATGCTCTTGATGATGCATAAAAAAATGGTAATGCATTTTTTTAAATACAAAATATTGCAAGAAATGAAACACCTTATAATTTTTTAAATATATTAACATGCAAAGATAGTTCAGATCCGAGTTGTGCTTCGCAAATTTTTATCTTGTAAAACAAAAAGAAATCGTGGATATACACAGTGTCTAAAAGAATCTTGAAAAGAAGACCATAGCTTACTAAAAAAAAACTTTCATCGCAATCGGGTTAATATAAATCTACGGCGTTTCTTCAGGGAAGTGACAGTGACCTGGAGACCTCATCGTACCTCCAAACAACTCACAACGTTATGTCCGCGATGTCAGCTAGAATAAACGTCTATAATCCTGCGTTAGTGGATTCCGGTGGCGAGAGCGACGAAGACACGAGCCACAGTTTTCGCCAAGGAAGTAACAAAACGGCACGTGAAGCCAGTGATACTGAAACCAGTGACGAGCCTCAAGCAGCTACACAATCTCCTATAACTAATACTAAATATAACAGAGCTTTCAGGTACGCGTTCATTCATTTGTCGCCAAAAATTGTTGTTTGCAATCATAAAATGTATAATTCGTATGTAATCGTTACAGCTTACGCAGAGGAAGACTAGAACCACAAGACGTTAAACAAACTTCTACCGCTACGACCAAGCCTAAAATTCTGCCAGCCACTAATGCTAAATGCAAATCAGAAGCAGTGCCAAGTATCTCGAGGACCGATTCCGGACGCTTCAGTATGCGATTGCCAAAAACTTCAGCCAATGTAAGATAAATCAATTAAAAAGAAAATTATACCAAATATACGCCCGAAATTTAAGACAATTCGATAGGTATTTAAACTTTAAAAATAATTGTTATGTTTTTATTAGTAGCATTAGTAAAAGAAAAAAAGGCATTTCGCTATAACTAGAAAATCTTTTTGAGTCGGCTATTTTAATTTAATAGGATTTGTTTTGATTAACATTTTGTTGTTGTTGTTTTTTTTTAAATGCAAAACGACATAAACATATACTTTATAGAAGCGAATTCATACCCAAGATTGGTTGATAACTTTATTTGAACAGAGTTGATAAACACATTAAATAATTATAACTTCTTTTTGTTATGTCTGGAGTAAATGTTTTTAGCTAAAATTTAGCAAGTCGAGCATTTACGATCCAATTAACTTGTTAAAATTAATTGAAATTGTCAAAGTCATCGAAATTTTATGAGGGTTTAGTGCAAGTCGACGTAAACTTTTGTGTAAGTATCAAACTGAAACTTTCTACAAAAATAATGTTACAACCAACATTGATTGGAACTAAGTTTGTCGGGGTTTGGTAATAGATTTTTAAACAAGCCTGCAAAGTAAATCTTTCACTAAACTTTTGCCATGATGAAGCCAAAATTGATTAACATACTTCCTGATGTAGGTGGCTTTGTGGAAAGTGAAAAAATAATGAGGAAGGAATTTGGAACGTTCTATTTTGCAGGCTTGTTTTTTTCCTGTAAAAACGTATCATATGTTTAATTTGATATTAAATGACTCTGCGCATTAGACTTCAAAGCCCAAGTCAAAAGAGACTAAAAAGCCGGTAGCTCCAAACACGCGGGAGGTAGAAATGCAGAATTGGAAGCGCCGAAAGAGCTACGATCCGATGAAAGCGGCGATGGAGGGTAAACGAAAGGCCGGACTTGTAAAGCGTGACGGAAATACCAATTCGTCTTCCAGGTGAGATTCCAATATTTACAATTCTGTCTGTCAAATGTGACTTGCATGAAAAAAAAATATATAGTAACAATTTCACCGTGTTGTTAGGTCTTGTAGCGATCGCAAGTAGAGATAGACTTCATCGGTCCGAGCAAGCGGTATGATTACAATTACTACATGCATAAAGCGTGGAGTATTATTATTATTTTTTTCAGCGGCCTTTTACGTATTCGTAACATTCGTATTTGTTTTGTTTTCTTTTGGGCTTGATTACAATTTATCGCAGCGATTTGCTTATTCTCGCACTGCAGCGTACAAAAACACATCCAGGCCCGAAGCTGCTTCCAAAGACGTATAAATTTTCGTGCTGTGTGATCCGTTTCAGAACTGGACATAATTTAACTGAAAAATAATGCGCAAATCAGTTAAAATCATTATTTTTCATAAAAATAATATTTTAAATACAATTTTTTTTGTAATAATCGAAAATAATTCATTGAAATAATTGACAAAAGCAGTTGTTTTACATTTCTGAAAATTTTTGTCCGGTACTGGATCGTACTATTAGGATGGTTAAAAAAAACGCTTTATTTATTGATTAAATTGTGCATTGCGATATTATACTTCCTGTTATTAAAAAAACAAGATTACACGAAAAGGCTGGTTTTAAAAAATTTGTTACTACGACCGCGCAAACTTTCTACATTTAAAGAAACATTTGTTTACGATAAAACTAACGTTTATGAGAAATCTAGTGACATTTAGATTTTAGTTTTCTTTTCACTGCAAAATAAATAGTTTTAGCGACATTGTAACGCTTATGTTTCTCCAAACAATATAAACATTATTCATATCTTTCAAGAAAGCCCATTTTTATTTAACTATAAAATTTATAAAAATTTTAGGCGTTGTCGATTACATATTTAAAAATTGCCAGAGTGTATATAAATTTCAATTACAAGTAATTTGTATTTCCCTGTGATAAAACATTTTCAAGGAAACATTGATCAGTCAAATAACCGTTATATTTTTTATTGTTGAGAAATCAGCTTTATCAGTTCGATTAAAATATATATTAAATTTCATTGAGAAACTGATACAAAACTGCAACATTCACGATGAAACTTTTTTTTCTGTGATTTACAATTAAAAAATGATTAGTTGAATTTGAATTTTTTAAATTTGCGAAAATTTACGGTAAGTACTTTTAAGTAGCACTCAAATATTGCTATGAAACAATAAGAAAAATCTCAGAGGGACAGAAAAAAAGTGGCTTAATTGAGAGAGAATACCTTGTATATTAATTCTAAATTTAATGAAGACCATATTATTTCTAAAGTTTTATAATTCACGCGACAGTAGTAACATTTTTTTTTGCTTTTTTCCGTATATCTTGTTTTTATGATAAGGAACAAAATTCTCTATGAGCAACACAATAAAAAAAATAGTATTTTAAAAAATTGATCTTGTGTACTAATCGTATTCGCAAATTATCGTGTTCGCACAGCGTCGTTATATCAATTTTTTGCTGTTATAACCGAGAAATTTTCGTGTTTTTCCATTTCAGTCATGTGTCAAGATCTCAGAGCTTCCACGGACCGGCGACACTCGGGATCAGCGAATGGAGCGACGAGGATGTGTCGGCATCGGCTGACGAGGCGCCGATTTACTAAAGAATCGCGATATTTACGCGCTTCTCGCAAGCAGATAACGGAATAGCCTACTCTTATACATACTATATATTCATCAACTTAATATCTTCCAATGTCATTAAAGCTCGCGCGAATTCTATACTATATTATACATGTGATAAATGCATTGTTTTTGTGGGAGACCGCAGAGAGAGAGAGAGAGATTAAACTCGAAGTGTCGAAGGTGCTTTTGAATTTTTGTTCTCTTTACACGAGATCGTTAATTTGATGACTTGTTACTTGGTTCGAATAGATTTAAAGACATTAAATACGTGTACAAAAAAAAAAAGAAAAAGGAAATAAAGCATTAGTGTAGCAGTAATTACCGCCAATTTGAACATAGGTTTATCGATATTTGTATAAACAGAATCTTTGATTAGTTATATTTTCGTATTTTCAGATGTGAATACAAATAGCTCTGTTGTTCATATAGTGAAAAACAAACGATTTCTCTGAGTTTCGTTAAGTTTATGTATTTGCCGAAGTAATAATCCGTCTAAATTTATTTATTTGAAAGTTTAATTAATTTTGATTAATTCTCGACGATTTTCGATATTTGTATACCTGTTGAAAAGGCTTGTTCGAAGACTTAAATGAACGAAAAATTTTAAATAACAAAAAAATAATAAGTGCAATGCCGATTGTATGTGCAATTCTCCGATCATTCATGATTCTTTAATGTTCATGCTGTACTATTGAATTTGTAAATTCCGAGTACCAATAAAAACAAAAGTTGTTTTGACGATAATTTGTGTAATTTTTTTCATTTTTTTCTGTGCATTCACCTCAAAAGGTCGGTTTAACGATACATCGTTATCATAAATACGCGCATTTCTTCGATTATATGTAAGTATTTGTCTCGGTTACTTTTCCATAAAAAAAAAAAGGTTTGCAATATCAATATTAGAGTGGTTCTTATTTGGGGTCCCGACGAATTTTGTCATGTTCGCCACCCAAATCGTTTCCAAATATATTTTAAAAAGATACTCTAAATATTTCAAACCCACCCGGGTCTAATTTTAAAATAAAAATGATTTAAAATAGAAAATTCAGCCCTTCAGAGCGGTGAAGAGGGCTCAATTTTGTTATTTAAAATACATGAATTTTCGAAAAATGATGGGATTTTCAGCTCCTGGAAAGTCCTATCATTATTTTAATTCCTCAACGGATTTACACCAAGTTTTTTAATCACAATAATCCAGCTGTGGGCCAAATTTGAGTCTGATATCTTAAAAATAGCGCGAGTTTTCTTTCAAAGCTTTCTTTCAGTGGAAGCAAAAAAACTGAAAACAAAAAAAAATTTATTGAATGTGTAGCGAAATCCAACCTATTTTAAATGGGAAAATTGAGGCCACTAGAGGGACGGTTTAATCTTAAAATAGAAGTCTCAAATTTTCAGAGTATTTTTTAATATACATTTGGAGATGAAATGCAATCGATAAACCAGTTACTATCCTTATTTTCAATTAAGATGCTTTATATTTATATTGGCGAATAAAAGTATGATACGATTTGCATTTCCGTACTTTACTTATGACAAAAAATCTTCGGAAAAATCAAAATACATTGTAGATACTAATAACATTCATTTTGATAAATAATAAAGCGAAAAACGTAAATGCAAAATATATTAGTACTTTAAAAATACACAAAACTTAATTCTTTCTCACTTGAATTCAATTCGTTAATTTTTCGAAATACATGATTTGTAAACAAGAATTCGTTCTTATTTATTTTCATTATTTTCTTAAAATTTCAAGACATCGTTGAAAAGTCGCGAATTTTAGATGTTTTAGAAAAAAGATTTCTTCATGCTCCAATAATCAACGTGTTTTTGTATTGTACGATCTATTTATTAAAATTATTAATCATTTAGAATTTTTCCAGAACCAATTAAACATTTGAGCGCATTTCCAGGGTATTTTAAATATACAGTCAAACTCTAGCGCCGACCTCCCATTCACCGTATGCAATTGTATTTATAAATCCGGTGTAAGAATAACAAAAACGTTTTTTCGATGTAAAAGTGTGTATCTCATGTTCTTCTGCGTCTTCGTCGTACAGTATCGGGTTAACGAGCCCATCGTGATTACGAATACGCACATTTATTCGTATTATTTATGACAGTTACATTCGATAAAAATAAGGTACGTAAATAATCAACATAAAAGAAAATAATATTTAATGCTTGCGACGTTTATCGCGATCGTCTCGGCGTTGTTCGCGATCTTCTTTCCTCTTCGCAGTCGCCGTAGAGCTGCTTGCTCTTTTAGCTTGTTTCAAGAACTGATCAAGACCGAAGGGATCCTCTTCATCCTTCTCAAATTGTACAGGACCAGATCTTTGAGCGGATCTGTCGGTACCGCTGAATTCTTTGTCAGGAACAAATCTATTCGTATTGACAAGTTTTTCCAAATCATCGCCGTAATTATCCTTATCGATATTTTTGCCCGGTCGATAAATGTGTGTTCCAATGGAGCTGCTGTCCCTCCATGGCTTATCGTAGACATTGTACTCGTCTTCATGACCATAACCACTATCCATACCCTTCGTGGTATTGAATAATCTTTGGTCAAACTGAGTTTCCCCAGAAGTGCCGACACTCTTAGCCGGCAATCCAAGCGCAATTTGTTCGCTGATATCCCTCTCGCGTTCGCGTTGAAGCCTCGTTCTCTTGTCAGGAGCAGCACGGGCCAAATTCCGTTCTCTCGCTCTGTCCTTGTGCCTTTCCTGCCTGAGCTGATCTCTCTCACGGGTTTCCTCAGCTTTATCCAAAGCCGCAGCGGATTTTAATCCAGCACGTTCTTCCCTAGCTTTCTGAGCCAAAAGTCTCAAATGATCTTCCTTCTTTTCCTTCTCCTTCTGCGCCAATTTTTTCTCGAGCTGCGCTCGCATTTCAACGGCTTCACGGGCTTTTCTATCAGCGATATAAAGCGCTTCCGCTAGCTTAGCAAAATTTTCATTAACGTGAACTTGCTGTAGTCCACGTCCATCTGCTGCTAGACGTTTGTCCAACGGAATCGTGTATCCTTTAGCGTTTTTCCAATTACTGATACACGGCGGGATCTTCCATTCCTTTTGCTCCTTTACCGTGACTTTCCGAGTTGGGGAATGCATGACTGGTGCTGGAGGCGACGGCGGTCCTCGTGGAATTTTCTTATTTATCCGGAATTTCGGAGGCTCCATTGGATCGACTTGAGCTTCAACCATTCGTATAACTCTTTGTTTAGCACCAGAATTGAAGGACTGACCCTGTTGCGAAGGCGTGTATCTAATATACTGCGCAGGACCCTGTTTTTCTGCACATCTTACTGGCATTGCTGCCGCGATCTTCGATTGCGTGATTTTCTCCAAAGCTTTTTGTGTTTTCTCGGTGAGATCGCTTATTTCTTCCTCGTTTGGTCTTTGGAGGCTCGGGTCATTTTCATTCGTTATTTCCGCCGGTAAAAGGTCGCTTAATTTACTATATACAATTTTGTCCTTGGAATGACCCTGTCTGGCTATCAAGTCATATTTGACTCTACCCTGAGCGTCGAGCTGAATCGCCAAGGCATTGCTTGTGGATTCTTTGCCTTTAAAACCCATAGACAGTGGATATTGGGCGACATGAATTTCCGGAAAGGCTCCCCCATCCCCAAAATCCTCTGGAGTCCGTGGTATCCATCCCTTACGCTGACCATATGGAGGAGCAGTTACAACAGCTTTCACAAGCGCAGAAACCGGCCGTTGACGAAGTTTTTGCTCTCGAGCTTCATCCTCCCTATCCCAGACTACCTGCGTTGGCGCTGGTAGTAAACTGGAAGCAAACAACAAAGTCAGCAAATTCATAAATTCAAATTAAGCCTGGTTGAAGAAAAAACGCAGGAATTTTTTCAGATTTTTTATTACATATTCTCGCTATTAAATTTTTCAGAAAATAACCATTGTTTATTTTTTAATGCCAATACTACGACTCGCACAAAAAAATCATAACATCAAATTTTTTATTTTCAGCGTACTTTCCTACAAATTTTTTTGTAAGATTCTCCAATTTTATTTTATGGTATTTTTCAATTAAGTAAAGTTGCCACTTTTTTCCCTCCGAAACTGCATTTCCAATTTAGCTTAAATTTTTACATTTTGTTCTTTGAAATATCTAGAATCTTAGAAAAAATTGGCGAGATCGGCTGCAATTTGGCCCCAGAGTTACAGCTCTTCGAACGATGGAACATTGTGGTAATCTAATGTATAATTGCTCTCTACGTCCAGGAGGGCTGAGAATGTCTATGGAAAATATTCTAAAGCCCGCATTACATTTTTTAATTATGTAATTCTTGTTTTTTGTATTAGATTATCACGATATTTGATACTTCGAAGTGCTGTAACTCTGGATCGAAATTGCCGCCTATTTCACCATTTTTTCTAAGATTCTAGGCATTTCAACTACCAAAATGTGAAAATTTCAACTAAATCGGAAATGCTCTTTCAGAGGGAAAAAAAAGTGGCAACTTTATTTCATTGAAAAATAGCATAAAATGAAATCAGAGAATTTTACAAAAATGTTATTGGAAAGTACGCTGAAAATCCAAAATTTGATGTTCATATGATTTTTTTTGTGAGCCGTAGTATTGGCGTTAAAAAATAAACAATGATTATTTTCGGCGATTCTCAATGGCTGGAATATGCAATAAAAAAATCTGAAAAAAATCCTACGTTTTTTCTTCAACTAGGCCAACAACCTGAAGAAATATGAGGACGTTTTGTTGACATGAAAAATTAGGGTGGCTGACTTGATGTGTTTAGCCCCATATGTGGTTAGTGTCTTTGTATATCCATAAATATTCAAATAAATTTATTCTACTTTGTTAAATGTATTAGAGCTTTCAGACAGCATTATTATATTTGATATTGTGCAATTATATTAATTTTTAAGGTTGACATATCGACAAACATTTACAATTATATTTTTGAGGTTAATGTTTCTGTATTTCGTAAATATCAACAAACAGATTCGTTTGCATTTCGTAATGGTTTTTCAGCAGGATTTCGTTACGTATCTGTAGAATATTAAAACATTCATCATTTTACATCTCAAAATGGTGGACTTAGTGTCGCAAGTTGGCGTGTTTGGAAGGTTAACGTCGTTAAAATAGAAGATCCAAAATTATGTTGTGATGATGAATTTTTAGCGCGTTTGGATTGATTTTGGGTATTTTTTTACGAAAGATATGGATATTTACCTGGATAGAGACATTTTGTAAATAAATATGGGCCGCGGTGTCTTTTTCTTTCAGTTTGAACGGCTACGAATGGCATCAGCTATTGCCTTTAATCCATGGTCTTTACTGTCTTCGTGCACTAAATGCTTGTTAGATACTCAGCAGCCGGAGCGAATCCTCATGAAAAAGAAGGAAACAGGGTGACTCAAGCGCAACGCTTATCTTATCTACCGACATTAATACCACATCTCTGATTGGCGGAGTCCTGTCCACTGTCCTTTCCGCTCACAAATCAGTGATGAAAACGCACCATCACTGTCTGCTTCATTCATGCAGTCATAAACTGTCGGTATTATCAACCAAATCGCTCTCTGCGATTTTGCCGACGGAGTCTCCACAGATTTTCGAATTTTACCTTCGAAGTTTTCTCGATACTTCTGTTCGATGGCGCAGTCAAATTAATCTCATGGAAATCCAATCGAATCACATGTGTTTTTAGCAGAAATTCTAAATAAACATTCTTCTGCTGCGCCAACCGAAAGGATTATCGCAAAGAAAATAATATTTTTTCCTTGTTGTGTTTGTAATAATCTTCGATGATTAAATTTGCGGCACGTTTTGTGTCTCCAGATAATTTCTTCTGTTCATAATTCGTTCCGAATAATCTGTTTGATAATAAGCCGGTATGTTGCATACATTGCAATTCGGTAGCAGAAATATCAAAAGTTTGCCGAGGAATTTGCTCAAATATTTTCGCGAAAATGCTCAGCGGACATCGAAGCTCTCATCAAGCTCTTATTCAACGCAAATTACTTCTGAAAACAGAAGGAAACAATCTGTTCTTTATAGAGATTTGTCTGCCAAAATTAAAGCATGTGGACCCATTTCTGTAGCTGATTACATGAAGGAGGTTCTCACTCATCCAACTGCTGGATATTACATGAACAGGGATGTTTTTGGGAAGGAGGGAGATTTTATAACTTCTCCTGAAATTACACAACTTTTTGGAGAAGTACGTTGAATTTATTTGTATATTAGGGAATTTTAGAAATTTTTTAAAGTTAAAAAAAAACATCTTTTAAATGCCAAAAAAATGTCAACCACCTCCAAAAATAAGTTGTTTTGTTACATTTTTCTGGACTGATCTCAATCTTTCATGATATACTGATTTGAAAAAAAAAAATTATTTCCAAAGCATGCCAATAAAAAAAAATTGAAAAAGTTATGGAACAGATTCAGGAGGGTAAAAAAAGTGGCTTGCTTCATGGAGATTTCTCATAATTGTTTAGTTATACTTAATGTTTTATTTGTTTTTAACAACATTTTTTGTTGAATTTTCAAGAGCCTGTAAAACATCCTATTATGTATAGGAAGTTACTTGGAATATTTTTATTTATTTATTTATTTATTTAATTAATACCAATACAGAGTTGTATTAATTAAGTTGATCACAATAATCAATATTCTATGCTTTCAGATGATTGGAATTTGGGTGATAAACGAATTATCCAAAATTACTGGAGGTGAATTTCAACTTGTGGAATTGGGTCCAGGCAGAGGAACTCTGTGTAAAGATATTTTGAGGGTAATTTATTGTAGAATAAGATTATTGTATGATCACTATTTTGACTAACATTATCATTATTATTACTATATTAATGTGCAGATTTTTTATTTTTCCTGATTTTCAAATATCTTTGAGAATTTTGTCTTTTGTCAAACTTTTTTTTGTCTATCAGAAGTTTTGCCATCAACTTAACGAATATATAAATTTTCATAAAAATTAAATATCATAAATTTTATTTATTTTTCAATATGAGATTTTTTCATTTTTTTTATTTTTCAAAATTGCCTTCTAATTTTTAATCTTATAAGTTGGATTATTCTTGTTACTTAAATCACTCATAGAATAATCAAGAATTATGAAGTTTCAAGTCATTTTGAAGACAAGGTTACACT
Organism: Perithous albicinctus; assembly: GCA_964016905.1. NCBI lineage: Eukaryota > Metazoa > Arthropoda > Insecta > Hymenoptera > Ichneumonidae > Perithous > Perithous albicinctus. The sequence goes on along the minus strand of OZ024688.1, from coordinate 29,897,600 downwards.
ACTTTTATTTTTTACTTGAAAAATAAAAAGATTGAAAATGTGACTAGTCTGCAATATTAATTTAATTCTGATTCTCAAGTTTTATGGATTTTTGTCTGGCAAAATTTAAGTTCTGTCATAAAATTAAATTACTTATGAGGCAGTCTGAAAATGCATCAATTTACAACTAATTTTTCAGTTATATGTGATATTTTGGTATTTTTTAATATCAAGAATTGCCAAATTCCAGTTTTCACTATTTTTCGTTACTAAAAATTGGATCTACTTGTTGCTTAAAAAATTCATTGAATAATAAAAAATGATCAAGTCTTCATAAATTTTGAAAATAATTTTTCTAAGAATTAAAAAATGTAAAAATAGGAAAAATGTGAGTCCAGTTACTCTAATCTCCATAAATAATATCATTATTTTTCAGAATACTGTATTCTATTATATTTATTTTGGCAATTTTCTTGAAATTATGCTAAGATTATTTCTTAAGTATCTAAGTATCTAATATATATATATAAAGGGATTAGATTAACAATCATCTCAAAGCATAAATAAATATTCTGTTGTATTCTATTCTATTAAAGCCAAAAGTGTTTTTTTTAGGTTTTCAAGCAGCTGAAGATGATAGACAAACTGTCTGTACACTTCGTAGAAATAAGTCCAGCACTCTCATTCATACAGGCGAAAAACCTGTGCATATCTTCTAAGGAAATTTCTCAGCAAATCAATGAAAAGGAGCATTCAGTCAGTCATTACAGGCAGGGAATCACTGAGGATGGTGTTAAGATTTTTTGGTATCACTCTGTGAAGGACGTGCCAAAGAAATTCAGTGTCTTTTTAGCACATGAATTCTTTGATGCTTTACCCATACACAAGTTTCAGGTATTGAGGTTGAATCCTCTTTTTATTTTTTTAATCAAGAAAATCAATTTAAAAAATGTTGCTTTTTCTTCTGTAGAGAATGCACGATGGCTGGAATGAGGTAATGGTTGATATAGATACAAATTCATTGGACGAGGAGAAATTTCGTTACGTCGTGACGAGAACTCCGACACCAGCTAGTAAAATATTCGTTTCTGTAAGCATACATTGATTCCTTTATTTTTTTTTAAACACCAAGGCCTAATACATCATATTTCAGGAGTTATCAAAAATAGGAAAGATTTTTGAAAATTGAAACCTCAATTTGTTATATTCGGATCTGAAGGAATTTCTACAAAACCAAAACACGAACAAACAATTGCATGACATTTTTTATATGATTCTTTTTTACTCATTCAGTAGTGAAGTATTTGTTTCTGTAAAAAAGATTCAATTTTTTTGTTATGTTTAAGCGATCGTTTTCCTGAAAAGTCGAAAACAATAGAAAGTCTCAATTGATAATAACGGTATTCTGATAATGTAAAAAAAAATCTCCAGATCCGACTTTTTTTAGATATAACATTTTTTTAATATCTCATTTTCTAACAAATTCAACAAAAAAAAACTCCTCGCTAGGAATGGAAGCGAGAGAGGGAGACAACCGTAAAAATCCGAAAAGGATATACGGAAGGGAAAGAATAATATGAAAATTAAAAAGCAATTAATTAATTACTCGTGATTGATGAATATTTACAATATCGTTAATTTTGATTGAATATTGTTGCAGCAAGATGAGCAAAGAGATCACGTGGAGCTGAGTCCCCAAACGATGGTTATAATCGAACACATGGCATCGTTTCTCGAGGAGTTCGGTGGATTTGCATTAATAGCCGATTACGGCCACAACGGCGATAAAACAGATACATTCAGAGCGTTTCGGAGGCATCAGCAACACAATCCTCTAGTGGATCCCGGGACCGCGGATCTCACGGCCGACGTCGATTTTTCGCTTATCAAAAAAATTGCAGAGAGAAACAACAGATTAATTTCTTTCGGTCCTGTGGATCAGAGACTTTTTTTAAAACAGCTGGGAATAGATGTGAGATTGAAGGTTCTATTAGATAATGCTTCTGAGGAACAGAAAAAGGAGATTGAATCGGGGTATGACATGATTATGGATGAGAATAAAATGGGCAAATGTTTTAAAGTTATATCACTGTTTCCCAGCGTCCTTAAGGAACATTTGGCCAAATGGCCGGTAGAAGGATTTAGAAATGATGTCGAAAAAATTGAATAATTTAATTACTGTACGTCTTGTCATGTAAATAATAATAATTATAATAATTACATTTCTTGTCATTTTGAATTAAGATGTACCCAATTTCGTACAACAGTTTATAGGCATATTTTGCGGTTATCAGGATTATTGATTTCATTTTTTTTTTACTTTTTTATCGGCAAAAAGATCGCATACATAATGATTAAAGATGAGACTACAACTTCTGTTTCTTCATAGAGGAATAGTTTTGTTTTCATGAAACATGTTTTTCGAGATTTTTGAAGGATTAATAAACAATAATAATAATAGTAATAAATCCTTAAAAAAAGGTTTTTTTGCAATCTAATTTCTATAAACGATCTTCAGTGTAAATTCTGCATTACATGATTTATTTTTTGTTTCAGCGATCTCAAAACATACATATTTGGTTTTTCGATCTTAATGTATTATTCATAAGATTGTACTTGGCAGAAAATATTCCGCTTTAGAAATTCTAAGGAAAAAAGTTATTTAGCGTTTTCGAAAAAAAAATTTAATTTTATTTGAAAAATTATGAAACCAAATATTTTCTGCTGTCTAAAAAAAAAAGCCATGGTTTTGTCGTAAATATAAAAATCTTTAGAAAAATAAAAACGTTAAAAGCACGTTCAGTGTGAACTCAACCTAAATATGAATTTTGCTGCTCATTCTTCGAAAATTCGAAAAATAAATTTAATTTCAATTTTGAAGATTGTCAAATCTCAAATTTTCTGCTATCTAAAAAAAGAAATCCTGATTTTGTTGTAAATTAAACAATTCTGGGAAAAATAAAAATGTCCTAGGAAAAAAGCAGGTTCAGTGTGAACTCACCCTAAATGTGCATTGTATTCTGCTATTCAACCTTCTAGTTGAAATCCGCCGCGCGCCGCTGCAGTTTAATTCCCACATTATATTCCGATTGCGCTCTTGCATTTCGACAACTCTGTCGACGACCTTCAGAATAAATTCTGAATTCTGAGTGTAAATAGATGATTTATTTTTTATTTCAGCGAACTCAGAACATACATATTTAGATTTTTTAAAAAATGTTACGCTTTGCATTGTAAGAATTTTAGAAATTAAAAAAAATTCAACTGAAAATCGTAGTAAATCCTTAAAAAAAGAGTTTTTCAAAATGATTTATAGAAAACAATTCTTTTCTTAAAATTGAAATCGAATATTTGCTGCTGTCTAAAAAAAAGAGATCATGATTTTGTTGTAAATTTAAAGAATCATGGGAGAAACAAAGATTTTAAAAGTAAGTTCAGTGTGAACTCACCCTAAATATGCATTTTGTTCTTCAACCTTCAGTCCTCCGAGAAAGATTTTTTTTTTAGTTTTTAGGATTGTCAAATCGAACATTTTCTGCAATCTAAAAAAGGAAAACATGATTTTCTCGTAAATTAAAAGATCATTGTAAAAATAAAATCGTGAAAAGCAAGTTAAGTGTGAACTCACTCTAAATATGCATTTTCTCCTCTCCAACGTTCTACTTAAAATCCGCCGCGCGCCGCTGCAGTTTAATTCCCATATTATTCCGTCGCACTCTAGCGTGTTTCGGGACGGCCGAATAGAATTCCCCCAAGAGCGTAAAACTTCAAAATGGCGTAACCAACTCATTGTAAACACCCAGTTTCTGTTATAAGTGGAGCGCGAAAGAGTGAAAGAAAAGAAAAAAAAAAAAAATCGCGTATTGTGTTCGGGAGTCGGTGTGCGACGTGGTTTCTACTATAATCGTGTCTGACAGGTGTAAGGGAATAAAAATTTAATCTGAATGTTTACTATCGAAATGTCGATCGCCCATTCCATGCCAGGTAAACGTCGAATTCTCACTTACGAAGTTTGACGTTGACGTTGGAGAATTTTTTTGCTCTTCGAGTCTAAAGCTCTCCGCGTATTTTGATCCCACAAATTTCGGCCTTTTTTTTTGTCACAATTACAATTAGGAGTGAGCGTAGAGCTTGGATTTTTAATGAGTTTCGATCGATTCACGAAATTTCAATGACCCCCCCTAGTTGAGTCTGCAGTGCATTAGCTATGCGTGTGCGTGTGTTTGTGTGTCTCTTTCTGACACGTTCGTAAATTTTTTTGAAAAAAAAAAAGAAAACAAACAATGTGTCTCGTTAAATTCTCTGATCAAACAGTCAACCGATAAATAATGCTTGTTTGTTGGAGATCAATCTACTATTTTGAGTGATTTAATGTGTGTCTGCGTCAATTGCAGGGTCCGACCCAACCAAAATGGCACAAAAACGCAGCGCTGGCAGTATAGGGTAAGTTTTTTATACGCTTGCTTTGTTCTTTGCAATTAACTTTTGAATGTAGAGAGATAAGCATTGATTCTAGTGATATGTAAAAGAGTTGCAGCACAATGTAGTGTGAAACTATATTTGTGTATACGTTTTATGAATTTTATACTTTTAAGCCGATTCTACACGATAGTAAGTTTTTTTACTCACCTGTTATACTGTTTGAATTTAATTTTCTTTTATGTAAAGATGGGTTTATAAGAATCAGATTTGTAACCATTTGTTACTTTTGAACTTACTCCGTTTGATTATTTCTTCTATAAATAGTTTGATATCAATCATTTTTTTAGAATATCCTATCATATTAGTAAGAAAATGCATAAACATTTTATTAAAAGTAAAAACAAAGCTATTCTATATAAGTTTGTTGTAGTAAGTCATAACAAATGAAATGTAACAAAAATGGATAATAAGAATAGTAATGGCTCATTATGTTCTCTATTACTTTGATTTTTGTCATTTTTTAATGAATCTTTGTGAGAAAATATTTTTGTTTTGATTTTAATCAATTGTTTACATTTTTTTTTACTAATATTATAGGATATTGAAAATCAAAATATTAATAAGTAATTATTTATGAAACAAATAGAGTAAATTCACACGTAACAGGTCTATGAACACTTTCTACAAACTTTGTACTTTTAAACTGATTCTACGTGATAGTAATTTTTGGTATACCTATAAGTTTTTAATAAGTTAATAATAAGTTTTTGAAATATAATGTATATATTTTGGGATAAACATTGAGTTTAGTGATATGTAAAAGATTTGCAGCATAATGCAACATTAAACAGTATTTGTGTTTATTTTTTCCACACTTTTTTTTAGCTCATTCAATATGAAGTAACCTTTTTGCTTTATACATTGTTTGAAGCAACATTCTGGATATTTAGAGACAATGGTTGATTCTAGGGATAAGTAAAGGAGTTGCAGCACAATGCTATGTTAAATAATATTTATTTACACTTTTTCAGAGTTTTTACATTTAAACTTACTCGTACAACTAATGTCATATATTTTTCATAAGATATACTTAGAAAATGATTTTCAGGGTTTCTTTAAAAGGTTTTTTAACATTATTTTTAACTACCTTGGAATTTGTAGGACTACAGCTTTGATGTCCCGGCATACATTCTAAAGCTATACTTCAAATATTTACTTGACAATAATTAGTAATCAAGTGTTCATATTTCATCACCAAATCATATTTATCTCCTCATTCCAGCTTGTGTGCTTTAATATGCTTGCAACTCTCCAAAGTATGGTTTGTTTGGTCTATTTTCTATTTTTTATTTATTTATTTCGCACAAACAGGCCAAAGCCCAATTACAGGTTGAAGGTTTACATCCAAAAAATGTCACAGTTAAGAAAGTCAGAGACATAGAAAGGCATTTGCAAGCATTATACAACATTATACAGTTTTTCATGTCAACACAAAATCCTCACATTTGTTCATGATGTTGGTCTGGTTGAAGAAAAAATGTAGGAATTTTTTTATTGCATATTCCAGCCATTGAAAATCGCTGAAAATAATCATTGTTTATTTTTTAACGCCAATACTACGGCTCGCAAAAAAACAATCATTAGAACATCAAAATTTGGATTTTCAGTGTACTTTCCAGCAACATTTTTTTGTAAAATTCTCTGATTTCATTTTATGCTATTTTTCAATTAAATAAAGTTGCCACTTTTATCATCTCCGAAACGGCATTTCCGATTTAGTTGAAATTTTCACATTTTGTTAGTTGCAATTCCTAGAATCTTAGAAAAAATTGGCAAAATGGGCGACAATTTCGCTCCAGAGTTACAGTTCTTTGAACAATCAAACATCGCAGTAATCTAATAAAAAAAAAGAAAAAAGAATTACATAATAAAAAAATGTAATGCGGGCTTTAGAATATTTTCCATAGACATTCTCAGCCCTCCTGAACGCAGAGAGCAATTACACATTAAATTACCACGATATTCCATCGTTCGAAGAGCTGTAACTGTGGGGCGAAATTGCTGCCCACCTCAATTTTTTCAAAGATTCTAGGCATTTCAAAGAACAAAATGTGAAAATTTCAACTAAATCGGAAATTCCGTTTCAGAGGGGATAAAAGTGGCAACTTTATTTAATTGAAAAATAGCATAAAATGAAATCGGAGAATTTTACAAAAAAAATGTTTTTGGAAAGTACGCTGAAAATAAAAAATTTGATGTTATTATGATTTTTTTGTGTGCGAGCCGTAGTACTGGTGTTAAAAAATAAACCTTTGATTATTTTCAGAAATTTATAATAGCTGGAATATGCAATAAAAAAATCTGAAAAAATTCCTACCTTTTTTCTTCAACAAGACCAACATCCTGAATAAATTTCAGGACGTTTTGTTGACATGAAAAACTGTATAATATTGTATAATGCTTGTAAATGCCTTTTTATGTCTCTCACTTTCTTAACTGTGACATTTTTTGGATGTAAACCTTCAACCTGTAATTGGGCTTTGGCCTGTTTGTGCAAAATAAATAAATAAAAAATAAAAAATAGAAAATAGAAAATAGACCAAACAAACCATACTTTAGAGAGTTGCAAACATATTAAAGCACACAAGCTTGACTGAGGAGATAAATATGAACAGAAATTATACATATATTTACAAAATTTGCAGGCTTTTTTGCTGTTTAATAGTATGGGTTTTAATGTGAACTGAATTGAAATATTTTGTACACTGCTAACCATTACTTAATTGTAATTAATCATTGCTTTCCTATCGTCTGCAATCGCAATACAGGTTTATTAGTTTTGATTATGTATATTATGTAATGTTCCCAAATAGAGTAAAAGTATTTTCTATTGTTACAGTCAATAATTAGGAATAAACTTATTAAATCAGCTGCAATTTATTTTTCTCAATTTCATGCATAACAGTGTATATGTCAAATGTTTGTTAACTGATCACAAATAATTTGTCTAATTATGATCCTGTTATGACCTTGTTACCAGAAATTAATTTTCCAATAAAAATGACGAAATAATATCTGTACATCCTTCTGCATTGAGTTTCAGTATGACTGGATATTTTTCCAGGTACTTCAAAGCTTATATTACACAACTTGATCTAATTATTAGTCATGGATCTGTCTTATCTTCTGATGGAATTGCATTGAAAGCAGAGCTGGATAAACTACTGAATGTGCAGAATATTTCAAGTACTAAGTATTTTAAATATATGTCTTTAAAGTACTTTTGTATCAAGACATTAATGCTTGTATATTTTTGAATTTTTGTATTTCAGCAGTTTGTAAATAATCGTTTATAACTTTATCATATTTTTAATCTAATAAGAAATAATTCGCTTATTGATCTACAAAATTTTCTATTCAAATCTCAAGAAACCTAAGTGAAAAAATAAAGATTAAAAAAAAGCACAAGTTTTAATGTGATTCTCGATTTTTTGTATTTTTAAAAGTCTGTCTAATCAGAAATGTCCTGCTAATTACAAATTGAATTACGATTTTGAAGAAAATTTAAAAACTGTATAAAAATTTAAAAAACGTAAAAATTGAGAAGTTGGAACTATACAGTACCGATATTAGCAAAGAACTGCGATATTAAGAAGTTCCTCAACTATTCTAAAACCTACAAATTAAATCAAACCTACAAAATAAATTAAATAATGTGAAATGGTTTTGGTTCTTGATGACTCAAATTTCTATTAAATCAAGATTTTTAAATGTATCTAACAAGGATGCAAAGTAGAGCTTTGCACATTGCTTACTCATTAATTTTCATTTTTCACAAAGCTTCCTCTATGAGAAATCCAAAATAAACAAATAAACTTCCTGATTGCGGCAGCTTTGTGAAAAATGAAAATGAATGAGATAGAAATGTGCAAAGTTCAACTTTGCATCCTTGTTTTTTTTGTTGTCATTAATATTAGGGTTCATTTTTTATTTCATTCACGCTTGTTAAAATTTTCGTTATTGCATTTAAAAACTATAGAAACAAATTCCATATTTTCGTGACATCTGGTCAGTTTGTTTACTACATAAATATACAAAAATGAATTAAACAATGTTCTTTTAATAGAATTTAAGTAAACAACAGTCGACAATTATTTTGAATCTCAACTAACTCTGTATCATCCTGATCCAAAGTTAAAAAAAAAATGTATCATAAATCTAACGAAATCCAACAAAAGATTATGCAAATTCGTTATTTGTGTAAGAAGTGACTTTGACCCTTCGACCATTTCTTCGTTAAAAATTATGTTAATTTTTCGTAGATCCCATTCTCTTCGTCGACACCTCTACATTCTGTAATCCCTCAGAGAACGAGAGAAAGAGGAAAAGAGAGTCGTAGCTGCGCTACGGACGTCTGCGAGGAACCGTTTCTCAAAGCTAGGAGGCATTGTCTCCGATAGTTTCGCCGATGAACCTGTCCTGTCGGGAAGCGGTACCCGTAGGTGTCGAGCCAGTCGTAAAGTGCATAGCCCAGCGTACAGAGAAACGCGTTGACGAGTCAGGTAGTCGATCCTTCAAGGGGGAAGAAGACGAAGAAGAAGAGGAGGGTGGAGGAGAACTGCAAACCAAGAGAAGTGAGAAGGAGAAAGAAGCGAGAAGGCGAGAGAATCCCGAGGACTATTCCTCGCCCGTTGTCGCGCAAAGCATTGAAGTCTCCGAGAGAGAGAGAGAACGGTCGACACTGCACGTGTTTTCTTCATCATCTTCAACTATTTTCTTACCTTCACTGAAACATTGAAAGAAAGAAAAAAAACGAAATTTACAATTTACTCGAGCAAGGAAATTGTAAAAAAAGAAGTGAAGAAAAGAAAAAAAAATAGACGTTGAATTGAAGAAATTCTTGGATCGCTCGCTGGTTCATTCACCGTTGTGGTGGGAGAAGAGATAGGCTCCGGTATTATATGCGGCTGTATGGTGGAATCAGTCAGTGGCGAGTCGTGGGTGGTGACGAGTCGACGATAGTCGGTCCGGACTCACGCGTCTATAACCAACACGTTTTTTCCCTATTATTGGCACATGCCGCTGAGATTGTTCTGTAATTCTCAACTGGCACAGTTCTAGAGTTTTCGAGAATTGTGCTTTTTATAGTCGTTTTTATTTTGGGTGACTGTTTTGAGTTGGAGAAAAACAAGGTTTACTCGTGGGACAGGTGGAGATTTGTGTTGCGCGGGAGGATTAAAAACTGCAAGGGACAAAGTTATAGTTTGGTTGCAACGGATTGTAATTTTACATTGTTACATCGCAACACCTGGAGACCTGGAATGAGAATTATAGCTTGAAAAAAGATTATTATTAAATCTGAGAGGATTTTTTGAACAGCATACAGCTACAAAGTGGGCACTGTTGTAGATATATTGGTGTATTTATAGCGACGGATAACTGGTTTAAGAAATTCTTCAACTACGCGGAATTTTGGAAATTCAATTTAGAAAAATGTAATTGAGGAAAAATGAAAGTTACTACGAAATAATTTTTTGAAATAAGAAAATGCAACGAAGTGGGGTCCAATGTACAATTATTCGTTGACTTGAACGAAGAATTCCAATCTTAAGAAGTTGTTTCAACCAATTGTAGTTCTAGAAGATAAATTTCGAACAGTGTTGTATTAAGTGAAAATGAAATTTACTATAAAAGAATTTTCTAAAAGGCAAAAAGGCACGAAAAAGAAACTGTCTTAACGGCACTCGCGGATAACCAGGAAGTTCGATCTCAAAACCTTCTCTATTCATCCTGCAGAGACTTGAAATTCTTAAACAAAACTTTAAAAAAATCAACCAGATGAAAAGAATATTTACTCTGAAGAGATTTTCTAAATGACAAAAGGTTACTAAATGAAAAATGCTTTTAAGAATAAGTGAGATCTTAACCAGCTTTACCTTCATGCTACAAAGATCCTGAAGTCCTGAAATAAAGCAAAATTATCATGATAAAGATGAAGTCAACACCAAAGGAATTTTGTAGACGGCAGAGATCGACGAAAAAACCGTACAACGGCACAAAAGCTTTGAAATGAAAAATGAGGATGCAAACTGATCGCAGATCATAAATAACATTTATCGTAATTTATAAATCGACCGGTAGATTCTCATCGATCGCAACGATTAAACTTGGCAAGTGTAGCCCTCGCCACAGCCAAACCCACGTCTCAAAGGCGAGAAAGTGTCCCCCCCCCCGTTAGTAATCGGGGACGATACCTGCCGAACTTTCCAAAACGCAACCGAAATCGTCGTGGCAATTCGTCGAGGACGAAATAGCCGATACCAAGAGATATGTCTACATACTGCGTGCGTGCGTGTCAAGTTCTGGTTGAACGTCGTTAAATAACGAGTCGTGAAAGTGAAAGAACCGTGAATTAGTGCATTTATCAAAGAAGAATTCAAGAAGAAGGGATTTATAAATAAGTCAAAGAAAAAACCGTGGGAGAAAGGGAAGAGTAAATAATAAAAGGAAGATTATTCGGCAAGATAGAGTATCCTGGGGGCAGCGGTATGTACGGGGGCGGCACGGGGAGCTCAGGCTATGGGGTGGGCCTGAGCCACGGGCCGCCAGGCCCTTCGCATTACGTGCCACCGCCGGTAGCCTCGGTAGCTTACCAATTGGGCCCGCCACCCCCGTTGCCTCTTCCCCCGCAAGCGCCCCAGTGTCAGGCCCCCGGGGGACTGTCGGGCCCTCCCGGAAGTCAGCCACTGTCTTACGGGACCAATCTATCGCCTCATCACATACAACAGCCAAACGATTCACCTCAGTCCAAACGAAAAAGGTAAAATCAAGTAGGATGCAGAGTAGAACTTTGCATATTGCTTCCTGATTATTTTCGAATTTTTACAAATATTATGAGGACGTATGTTAAGGCTATGAGGATGTTTACCTAGTTTCGCTTCCTCATAGAGGATGCTGGGTAAAAATAGAAATGCAGAATCTAAGAATACATTCTTTTTTAGATTCAAACATTTTCATGACATAGAACATTTTTCTTACTTTTGCGGAAGCTAGACAAAAAAAAATACAATAAAAAATCAAAATCACGTAAAATTCGAACCATTTTATCGACATTGTCGAAATTCAGTATGAAAAAAAATATTTAATGTATCTTCAGTTATGAAGAACTATTTAGCTGAATCGTCGAACTATTATGAAAATTACCGCGCGGTCATTTCTTTAATTTAAAAAATTAAAAATTCTATAAAACCTACATAGGTGGATACATTTAGTAAGAAATCGCTGTTATTAAAGACGTGTTAGTAAGTGCAAATTTTAAGGTCGTACTGTTCGAGAATTATGGACGATTGATTTTTCGATGTCGGACATGGTCACGGACATTTTTTTCTAAAGCACCTTTCTCGGTGTATTTGGGTGAATCTGAGTATGCTGATATGAAAATCTCGAAAACGAAGTTTTCATGAAAACAAAGCTTCCTCTATGAGGAAGCAAAAAAAGTTGGCTATTAAATTGCCACGTTGCTTCCCCGCTGTTTTCTTTTATTCATAAATTTTCTGTTATGATAAATCAAGTTCTGTAATTTTTGGATACCCCGTAAATGTCACAATTCCACATAATTTGAACCAATTTATTTATTCTTTGATTCTCCATTGTTAAATGTAGTATATTTTACGTATGTAGACAAATGTACTGAACCGTTCATTCATCAGTGAGGACTCACATGAGAATATTGTGAAGGTATTGAACAAAAACTTGTTGCTTTTTTTAGCCAGACGTTTTCCTTATTTTCAATTATTTTCTAATCGCGTTAATTTATTCTTCAGTCACACTTTTTCTTTATATTTTTCTTTTTTAATATCTTCCGTGTAAGCGAAATTTCAATCGGATATTTCAGGAATGTCCCGAAAAATAGACAATATAAAATCATGGTGGCCACTTGTCAGGGAAATCAAGGAAGTTACAGAAAAGTCAGGAATATTTTTTATTGGTTAGAGGTGATGATACGTAATAAGAATAAAAATCAAAGCTTTATTCAAAAAAAGAATTCTTATTTTTTTTCACACGTTAGGAATCTTTAATCAATGAAAGTTAATAAAAGTATAAAAAATTGAACTACATTTATGCTTTCAACGTTACAAAGTTTGCTGTTGATATTTAGATATTCTGGTTCTTATTAAAAAAAAGTTCTTATAAAAGATATAATATATGTTTGACGATGGATCTGCGCATGAGAAAATTTGAATAAAACGAGTTGACAAATGTTTGCTGGAAATGTTTATGCAGAAAATGAAGAAAAAAAAAGAAGTCGTTAATCTCGGTGACTCAGTTACATGAATATTATTTTCATAACCATTAAGGGGATGCTGGAGTAGATATTGTTACTGACTTTTGTACTTTACACTATTCGTCGTTAATATGCTCCAATTTCTTCAGGATTACAATGTCATCGTGCCCTGCATTTGAACTTCGGATGAAAACTTACGAAATATGAAGAAATATGTATTTTCCTGAATTTCCCGAAAATCATTATGGCTGCCTGAAATGTAAACACCGTTTGTTTTTTAAGATATAAAAATCACTCGAACTCGCTTAGGTAAAAAAGCGTGCACATCCATTCTCGGAGGTCCTCAGAATATTAAAAAATCTTGAGAAAACCGATCGCACATAAGAAATCCATGCAAAGTGTAAAATACAAATTGCACTATGATTTTTTTTTTGTGTAATTGGCTTCCTGGAGCTCGTGGAATATTCGGAGGACCTCCAAGAATGGTCGTGCACTTTTTCTTTTGGCGTATGTGAGTTCAAGAAACTTTTATATTTTAAAAACCAGATGGTGTTTTTGTTTCAGCAGCTATACTGGTTTTCGGGAAGTTCAGAATATTACCTGTTTCTTAATTTTTCTTGCTTTTGAATTGGTATTATAATCGACACATAGTGCAAAGTACGAAATTGCCTATTCTTACCGATCGTAGTCAACAACAAAAAGGTCGGTAACAAAATCTACACCAGCATCGCCTTAACTAAATTAAATTTTTATTTTTAGTACCGATGAATTTAGAGGTCAATTTATGATTTCCTTGCATTAGCACTAGAAGTTTGAATTTTAGTCAGGGAGAAATTATGATTTGGCCAGGTAATTTTTTCCACTCTTTTTAGTGGTCACCATAAAAACGTTTTGTTTTTTCTTTTATATTTTTAAAGTTTATTGTCAACTATGCATTCGTTCCAGCTTACTGGGTACATTTTTTTTTAGTTCAAAGTTCCTGACGTTGAAATGAACTGTCTATATTCTGAGTAAATTTTCAACTATTTTTGCTTACAATTATTCTAGAAGTATGCGTATTCTGAAGATGTTCTAGAACATTGAAAACGTGGATTTTTTTTTCGATTCTGAAAGTATTTTTTAAAGTCTTTTTTGCTGATTATGAATTCGTTGGGGCTTAATGAATAAATTTTGCTTTAAGACCAATGTTTCTTTCGTTGAACTTCTCATATCTCGATACGAGATAAATTTTCAACTATTTCTGCTTCTTGTACAGAGCATCCCACGTGAAATAGTAGGCAAATACAGTTTTGATTTGTTAAAAAGGTTTTATAAATTTTCTAAAAAGTTTAGAGTATTAAGAACCTCTACAAATAAGTTCAGATTGTTAAATCACTTTACCCACAATTGCTTACCAATGTTTATTGATCTTGTTTTTTATTTTGCATTGAAAAGTATTAATCATACAAAAAAAATGTTCCATCTTGGAGTTTGTGTTTTTAGTGGGCACTGTTAACACAATCTACTAGAAAATTACAGAATCAGTATCGGTAGATTTTATTCCTAAATTGGTATATTAAAAAAAAAGCAAGTGTAATGAAAAATTAATGTACGGTTTACGAAAAACTTAGATAACCTTGAAATTTAATATACTGTAATAGTAAATCCATATATTTACTTTCGTAAGATTTGGACAGGTTATTCACTACATAAATATAGAAAAATTAATTAAAAAATATGCTTTCTCTGTTTCACAAGGTTGAGACTATGTAGAGGTATTATCTAAAGCCCGAAATAATTTTTTTTTCATTTATTTAAACTCGATACGAATAATACTCAATTTTATACTGGAATATTTTTATACAATGGTTTGTTTTTAATATACAGCGAATCGCAAAAACGAAATAAAACATCAGTATTTAATTCTGAGTGAATTACTTGATGTAAAAAATCTGATATAACTTGTTAATATTCATGATGCTCCAAAAGAAACTATTTAAAAAAATGTATGTACTCATTTTGAGGTCACGTAAAACTGGTGGTCAATTGCTTGTGGAATGCCCCATATGTGTTCTGGACAAACGAGATCCCGAAAGTATCTTGGAAGTTTTTGATGTTGTTATAAATTACAATTCGGTCTTCTCAAGTTGTGATGCAACTTCATTAGTTTTTCATATATTAATTTACATGAAATGTTTCCATGGAGTAATTATATAGTGAGAGGTATAAACCTGTTTTATTGATTTAATTCAGGACTGTGTATATGCAAATGATTTTTTAAGTGACCTACAGTATTTGAGTCAATAACACCCAGTATTAGTTACGGTCTTAAATGATACGACAATTTTTTTATAGTAGTATTTGTGTCTCACTTATGCTTCTTCAGAATTCTACGCATTATTCCCACTCTCCTTTTCCCCTGGTTTCCATTTCTTGAGACGTCCCCCCTCCCTCCCTCCCACGAAGAGAGTTGCATGCAGCCACTCTTTCTTAACAATGCAGCAAGCAGCCACCTATAGCAATACTGGTAGTAGGAAATGCTGCTTTGCATGACAGAACTCCAATTGTTTAACATGTCACCACCGATGTCTTAATTTATAATGAATTTTCTGATAAAAAATTACTTCGCTATGAAAAATTTAATTATATTATATTATTATAATTAAAAAATTTAATTTACAATGAATTTTCTGATAAAAAATTGCTTCGCCCTTCTACATTAATTGTGAGTTTCAGTATCAGCGGTAATTTTGTTTGCTTATAGAGGAACCTTTGTTTTCAAGAATTTCTTTTTGTCGAGATTTGCATTTCAGGATACTAACAATGGTTTAAAACGTCGAGAAGAGTGATTGTAAGAAATCACTTGCAGATTCCAAAAAATCAATTGTGTCCGTACGTGCAGGGTTTCTAAAATTCAATCACCGGTAACTCAAGAACCGTGTAAACTTATGAGCTAAAATTTGGTATACAAGTGAAGTAATTATTCCCCTTTGGATATTGTAATTTTTAACAAAAATATATGCAGGCAATTTAGATTTTGGATTTTTTAATTTATCAAAAAAAGGGCATAGTCGTTGTAACTTTTGTAAAATTTTGGCTATTGTGCCAAATAGTTCTTCATAATGGAGATATGTTTGAGGCTTTTTGGAATTGTATGTTACCAAAATTGGTAGAGGGATTAAAATTTCATGAGTTCTTGAATTTTTCGAAAGATTGACTGCACTATTTTTCGCAAAACCTTGAGCTGCTGAGCCCAAATTTTCGACATAAACGAAGTACTATTCGGAGACCGTTGGCACATAGTTTTGTGACAATCTGTAATGTGGCTCAAATTTTAGAGGATTTTGAATTTGAACATTTTTTCTAGTTATAACTTCCGAAAATATTGAAACGATGGACAAAAAAGTTGTACACACCTAATAGCATTAAAGAATATTCGGCATAAAATTTGATCAAACTTGATTAAAGAAATTAAATGTTATATCAGGTTGAAGTTTAAAATCCTGATATTGTTACTGTTTCCGAAAATGAAAGATTTTTGCATTAAGAATCACTTGAGCAAGATATTGTGGAAGTTAAGAAATAACTTCTTAACTACCACAATTTCCCTTAAAATATATGTGAACCGCTTCTCAAAAAATCCAGAAAAACTGTCCCCTCAAATGCAAAAAAATATTGCCAAGTAGAACCTTGCAAATAGCTTTCTCATAACTTTTAATTGTGCCATATTCTACTTCACAAATTTTTTTCCAGGTAGTTCAAACCTTATATTTCAGAAAATACAAGCCTCTACTTATATTAGTCATGCATTAATCATGTCTTCTGATGATCTTGTGTTAAAAATAGAGCTGGTCAAAGTACTGAATGTAACATGTCGTTATCATACTAAGCGCTACTGATACATACCAGTAATACTCATTACATACAGCAGAAAAATATTTCTTCTCGGCCACAGAAGGTAAAGAGAAATAAAGATCAAGGATGTAGTTTTGGATATGTTTGCCGAAAGCTTTGGTATCAATTAAGATGTTTCTGGAGCTGGAATAAAATTTCCAATGGTAAAAGATACTATATTTATTCTTGATCAAAAATAGAAGGTAACGACAATGCAAAATGAAAATGACTCAAAGATCAGCACACTTCAGAAACTTAACATTTAATCAACGCAATATACACATTGAACACTTGACAAAAATGTACAAATCCATATGGCGACCGATAATCGAATGCGAACATTCTGTATTCAGAAATTGCAAAGAATCAGCACTGCAAAAAACAAAAACAGCGGAAACCAGCGCCATCAGGCGCCTAACACGTATCCGCCATCCAGCTAATCATCTCTACAATCTCGCAACGTACTCTACAACGTGACAGGCATCACACCTATTACAACCAGAATGCAAGAACTAACCAGACGATTCGCAAATTCACAATTAGACAATATTCAGCAACTTTGTATACAACCCAGCCAAAATGCAACTCGCAGATACAAATATCCCGCGCACACAATACATCAACAACTCGTGAGAATGGTCTATGAAGAAGAAATTCAAGCTAACGCTCAATTATGAGTTGCGAGTTGTTAGTCATAGCTAAGTGATATTATATTTATTCATTTATCAATATTTTTACAAAAATAATGTAAGACACATAAAAAAATTGTAAAACCCAGGGCTGAAGGACTGCGGTTGATGACCTATATTGACAATATATACCAAGATAAAATGTCAAACAAAAATATGTTTATAGCACTGAGCGACTTAAACTCGCTTATACCGCACGCTTTCCCGTGGAGTATGCAGTGTTTTCTGGCATGGTGCAGACGACAATACTAGTGAATCGCACACGCGTATTTCACACTGGCGAAGTACTATACGCTTTTGAGAGGCAGTGTCTCTTCCCCCAACACACCTCAAAATTTCAAAACCTATTTTCTCCCAAAATACTCAGCAGACAGAGCTGAGATTTTGACAGAATGTGCGGAAATATTGCAGAATTGGGCTGAGCTTCTGGCTCCTCGACATTTGAAGCCGTTCGTTCAGGAGAATCAAAAAACAAACAGGTGCGAGAGAGAGAGAGAGAGCGCTATGTGCGATAGAGACTGCCCTATAGGCGTTTAACATTGGGCGACGAAACTCCGAGCCTCACTCTCGGTATCACTGCCTCTTATATATAAAAAATCGATCAAACAGTTATATTAGGAAAATGCGGTTACATTATAAAAATATTAGATGAAAATTCATGTCAGATAACATAAACAAAGCTGAATAAAGAAAGTCGTGAAATCGTAACCTATGGTCTAACCTTCCTTATGAGGGAGTGATACGTAAACGCCTATAGGGCTGTCTCCCTCGCACCTTTTTGTTTTTCGATTCTCCTAAACAAACGGCTTTGTCTATCGAGGAGCCAGAAGTTTAGCCCAATTCTGCAATACTTCCGCACATTCTATAAAAATCTCAGCTCTATCTACCAAGTATTTTGGGAGAAAATTTTGACACTGCCTCTTATATGAATGGGGGTAATAATACCAAAATTGCTGTTATGCAGCTGACAATGTTTTTTGAATTCAAATAAAAGATTTTTGGCGAATTTAAGTCACACATGCTATAAAATAGTATACGATACGCGTGTTGTATATGCCACTGGTGTCGCAATGTACTAAACTAACGAAAACTACTTTTGTCAATAAGTACTACTACTACTACCACTACTACTAGAAGGCAAAAAGAAATACAGGTCAAGAATGTAGTTTTGGATATTTTGTGTAAAGTTTTGGTATCAATTAAAATGTTTTCGGAGCCTAAATTATAATTCGTAATCTTAGAAGATACTATATTTATTTTTGATAAAAAATAGAAGGTAAAAAGAAATAAAGTTCAAGGATGTAGTTTTGGATATTTTGCGAAAAGCTTTGGTATCAATTAAAATGTTTTTGGAGCTTAAATAATATTTGTCATCTTCGATGATAATATGTTTCGTTTTAATCGAAATATATAAGGTTAAAAAAATCTAAAGATCACGGATATAGTTTTGGATATTTTGCGAAAAGTTTTGGTATTGAGGTATTTTTGGAACTTCAATAATATCTGCAATGGTAGGAGATACTACAGTGATAGTATTTGTAGCGTATCTACGCGTGGGGGGCCCCCGGCGTGCGACCGTGCCCCGTCTCGTTTCTCATCCGGTTTTCGTGTCGTTCGGAAATCGTGACCGGCCGGCTCTGGATCTCATATCGAAATCGAGAGTTCAACGAGGGCACCACCCGCACCGGTTTAAAGCAATAGCTTTGGCTGTAGACGCGGTTTTCTTGCTTAACACACCGTGGCTGAATTATAATGTTCGCTAATAGATTAAGAAGGCTGCAGAAATTTATGAAACGATGTTTGTAATGAGTTAATAGTGTTTAAATGGAAAGGTATGACAGCTGAGATAATTTAGTGAAAGTTAGTAAGGAAAATCAGAGATTTGTTACACAGAAAAATGTTGCAGAAGTAATAAGAATAATCAGAGAATAAATTTCTTGAAATTATAACAATTTCGGTTTTTTGAGTATTGATTCGACCACCGAAATGTTTATTCAATACCAATCAAATGTTGGTACGAATATTCCATTTGAGACAATTTTTTAATTTATTGAATCGAATTTGTATTTACAGATCAATTTTATTGTAAGGAAAAAAATGATACTTTCTTCTATCAATTAAATTTACATAACAGATTAGGAAAGCTTTAGAAAATTGTGAAATGGTTCGAATGAATTAATGTTGTTTAAATGAAAAGACATGGAGACAGTATAGATAATTTAGTGAAAGTTATCAAGAAAGTCTGAAATTTAAGACTTCGAGTCTTATGTCACTACCAACCGAGATAATGGTTGACTATCAATTCGATTAGCGAAATTTTTATTGAATATTAATGAAATGCTATAAATATTCCATTCGAGTCAATAACAGTAGAGGGCTTCGAACCCTGCTCCAAGTCCCCGTGCCACAATAATTGTAAATTTTCCTTTCGGTGTTTCGTACATTTTGTAAACTTGTTATACACTTTAGAGGGAGGGGGACTCATGGTGGAAACCAAAAATTTAGGCCTTAGAAGGGGTTCCTTGTTGGAAGTTTGAAAAAAATCAAGAGAAAATCAAGGCGAAGGGATGGGATCTCATGAGGAACTTAGAAAAATCAGACGTTGGGAGGGGGTCTCATGACCCCGGTCAGCTCGATTGTCTTGCAGGACGATGGCGACATATTTTTATAATATAGAGAGATATGTATTTTTCTAAAAGGACCAATTTACATTTTGTCGTACAAAAACAAGTACTTCCTTATAGCTACAAAAACACATTAACAATAAGGAGACTGAAAAAAACTGTGAATCAGCTGCTGTTGATCAAATGTTGATAAATATTAATCAAATGCTAGTATGAACACAAATATTTGTCCAATATTCATAATTTGAATCGTTATTAAATTTTTTTTTAATCTAAAAAAAGAAAGAAAAAAACAATAAAAACTGATAGACAAATTGTATTACAAAGAATCAAGTATTCTCATGTATTTCTATAAATTTCGTTTGAATTCCTCTAATTTTAATTGTGTTGATCAAATATTTACGCAATATATTTGATATTTGTTTTTCAGTGTACGTTGTAGAATTTGTATGCTTTTGAGCTCACTTGTGTTCAGGAGAATTTCCTGTTATTTTTAGCCGTCGCTTCCTCGGTATGCATATTTTTTTCACGTTTTTGAGAGAGACAAAACGCAATGCGTTTTCGAGGCAAGCTATAAAAAAATGATTAACAGCGACACTTGAAGGAAGTCTCGAGACCAGAATTAAAAAAAAAAACGATAAACGAAGCTATTGTGGCTACTCGAATAAAAGCGCGAAAAAAAAAAACGAAAAATTCAACTTACTCGTGTTTCAAATGAGGAAAGTAATAAAATGCAATGACTTCGATGGCGAACGTTGACGCCTAACACTATAACAGCCTGATGGTTTCTCATGCGCATATAATAACCATACGTATATATTATACATACTTATACTTTTGTGTTTACGGAATTCGTTTATGCGATATCAGCAAGTTGCCCGAGCCATAACATTATAACTTGACGCGATGGAGCCTCGCTATAACAGCGAAGTTGATGCCACGCGCAAAACGAACGAACCACGAGGTCTTTTCTAACTCCGCTTCAACTCTCTCTCCTGCAGAATTAGAATTATCACTTTGTTGCTGGTAATTATAATTTTGAAATCATAGAAGACCACTTTTAAAAAATAAAATGTACACTTTTAAATTATGAAACGTGTGTGATTGGAATTGTAGTATAGAAATAATGGTTATAGATATTTTATTAGACATTTTATAAAAGTGAAGGGCGGCATCTATTATTAATGTGCAAACATAGTTAACCTTTCATGTAATGGAAAATCAATTATGGGATTAACAGCTCTGCTAATTTTTCTAACTACCACACATTTTATCTTTGATTTTTCTTTATGCAATTCAGGAATTTAATTTTTTTATTAAACATTTTTTATGAAACTATTAACTACGTATAAATATGCAGCTAATAGTTTGATCAAATTAATAGTTTATTTATGTAGTCAATATTAAATACATATTTTTATTAAACGTACATTAAATTTCCAAGTTATGAATTGTGTGATTGGAATTGTAGTATAAATGTAATTGTTGCAGATATTTTATTAGTTATTTTGAAAGAGTCAAGGGCAGTGTCTGTTATTATGTGCGAACACAGTTAACCTTTCATATGATGGAAAATTAATTTTGGGATTAATAGTTCTGCTCATTTTTATAGCTATCACACCTTATATTCATGTATTAATTCAGATTTGCCAGACATTCGTATTTTCGACTTTTTATTTTGAAAATGTAGCTCGAGAACGATTCAAGCAGCTGATTTAAATTGTTGCATAAAACTTGAATAAAACGATTCGATATTTAATACTGAATTTAGTGAGGATCCAAAAGAGTTCATATTTTGGAGAATTACACTTTTTTCAGTGTCTTTAAATTCACAAACTTCCCACAGGTTCAAATAAAAAACCTACCATTTTACTCGTTTGCCAAACAGGTTCATAAAATCTTTAATACTAACTGGAATTATTGCCTGTTATACAAATATACGACAAAAAAATGGTCCACAAATTTTCCTCTATGAGGCAGCCAAGATTGGCCGACGTACTTTCTCACAAACAGGAAAGGTTTCATTTCACAAACTTTTTTTCCATACAAAAAATGATATGCTCAATCTTTTTCTATGTCATTATTATTATTATTTTCTACATAATCCAGAGGATAAACGCTGAGACAATATTTTTTAGGCGCTTTAGAATGTTGTCACGCGTATACGTGATACTAGATGCGGCGGCAAGGTTTTATAAAATAATAAAAAGAGTATCTATTGAAAGATAAACAAGAAGCAATTTTTCGAGAAGAGCACGACGTCATGGATGGAGGTATCAATCACTCTATCATCTCTTATGTACCTTCATAATTGACGAACGTGCGAGACTGACTCTTGACTTAACATGCAAGATCGTCGGTTCTCTTCGATAGCGTTATAATTTTCTTTTAAATCCTCAACCAACACCACATGATTCTTTCTTATTCTTCAGCTAGTGAACTTTGCATACAAGATCCAAGCATAACGTAGCCGCGGGGCCGTTTCGATCCTTGTATATCTATGGATAAACGCGAGCGGCGTTGTTTATGCTGAACGGCTGTAGTTTCCCAGCAGAGAAGCATCAGCTAGCCAGATCAGCGCACCGAATGCCCATACCATATCGTTCACGCCAGCACGAGCCACCAACACCATCGCCAGGCTTTCGTAGTCGTTCACCACTTCCAACGTTTCGATGCAGCCGCTTATGCACCAGCCCCGGGTTACAAACAAAACCCACTCGTTCAGGAATTCGTCACGTAGCGGAGATTTGCGGCCTGGTGTTACGCGAATTCACTAACGGATCACCTGACTAATGCTCGCTGATCGTTATTACATAATCTGTTGTAGCTGGACTACAACAGTCAGAAAACTCATTGTTCTATGTAACAAAAATTCTGTAGAGTTTATAGCCAGTGATTCAGAAGCTCGGTGGTCATCATTTTATTGGATTGTAGCTGCAGTTGCTCTGAGTAACATTGCTGAGTGTTTTTTTTTTTTTAATTTGAAATATTAGAAGCTGGGAATTACACTTTTTAAAGAATGATTCCTGCTTGGCGATCTAACAAATTGATCAGGGAGCTTCATGCAGTAATTGTGGCATCGATTAGATTGAATTTAATTAAAAATAATAAAGGATTCAAAGATTTAAGGATTTTGAAATTAAATAATATTTTTAAAGTTATTTACTAGAGTTACAAAAATGTTTGATTTCTCTGAGAACCATTTTGCAGCAGGTTTTTTGCAATTAGTATATGAAAGGATAGAAGTTTTTATTTATTATTGATTTTTGGTTGACGCTTTGGGAAATTCAGACTGGACGTTGACATAGTAATTATAGAGTCAATTTAATTTAATTTTACGTCAATTTTTAAATTTACAACGTGCTAAATAATTGTGAAGAACATTTAACTGCTCAGAATGCAATTTCCTAACATCCTTTTTTTGGCTGCAATTATTAACTGCTTGAAATGGTGTTTTCTTGATGATTCTTGCTTAACACTCTAAGAAATAGAAACTAAAACACCAGACGGTAATTCTAATGTTAATTGCTTTCAACTTAAATAAATAATTACAGTAAAATTGAAGTATTAAGAATACTGAAATAAAATTTAAATCGTCACTAAATAATTAGAGTACTTTCAATTATGCGGAAATCGACTTTCAGCAGCTTTCTACTTTGCTTTCCAATATTAAAAGCTAGATCGTTTGATTTATTAATGATTATCAATTAACGCTCTAATAAATTAATGCCAGAAATTCTTGCAGTATTTATAACGTCAATTCGATAAAACTTAACTTAAAACTAAGCAAAGATGAAAGAAATTTGCATATTCCATCCTCATTATTTTTCAATTGTTACAAAGCTACAGTATGTCTACTTATTTTCGCTTCCTCGTAGAGAAAGCTTTATAAAAATGTTAATATAATGAGGAAGTAACGCGCAAAATTGTACTTTGCGTTCTTGTTTTATATAAATTTAAAGAGTATGTGTTATTTGCATATAATTTCTTGCTTACTTTTCCCAATCTTTTTCAAATAAAACATTCACTATTTCTTATATCTTTAAGATTCTAATTAGAAAGTGGAAGAGGTGAAGACATACAAAAATTGAAATTGCTACAAAATTCGAACCCCTTTATTGATCGTCACCACGTAACACTGTTGAATATTATATTTGTCCGCAGAAAATTTGAGTGAGAGTGATTTGATGATAGTTGACGTGAGCTCGAGCAAAACGTTGATTTTTCGAACAATTCAAAATTCCATAAAACCCGAACCTATTTATAGATTTATCATCAAATTCAATACAGATATTCCTTTAATATTTGTTGACTTCTAAAAAAACTGAAAATTTGTAGCAGCTAAAGCTTCATTTACATTAAAAAAAAAAAGTTAAACCTAATAAAAGCTGAACAGGTTTTTCAATGCTTTTGAAAATAATTACAATTAATGATTGTACGATTGTTGAAGAGATTTAAGGGTTTGAATTTTGCAAGCCCTCCACACAAATCCATCCATCATATATTTTTCTAAAAAAAAATGAAGTAAGGATGCGAAATTGAATAAAAAATTTAAATTCACCAAATATTGTTGGTAATGTTAAATATTTATTTCAATGCAACAGCTAGTATAACTCAGACATCTTGAGCTACCGTAAAATAGAGATTTATAAATATATTCCAATAGTCCTGTAAAACGTATCAAAATCATTGAGAGTAAGGCTGAGAAAATTGCAATGCATTATCCGCTGTAAAACAGACCGCAGGACGCGAGTAGTTGTCAGCAAACTTACGCACGACCGCAAATATACTCGGCAGTAGAAGAGGCAGAAAGAGCGATACAGCCGGAGTTGGAAACTCGTGGCAAAATTGGCTCCAGTTTCGTAATCAAATGAGAATAACTCGGAGGTACATTGAATAATGTACTGCCCCGGATTGGTTTCTCTCTATTCTCATTGATGACTCGCTTCGCTACAAGCTGTATTATTATTTGACAAACCCCGGAAAATTACATGGATATTGGAGAGCGAAGATTCTGTCGGTGAGGGGACGGAAGCTCGATCGGTTAGCCACAACGACGCAGTCACGAGAGAGGAATGGATGAGAAGGGGGCTGCTCGAAGAAGAGGAAGGAAGGAAAGGCCCCAATGGACCGCCCCTTCGCGCGTTATACGCGTGGCTAACGGGCCCACTCAGCCACCAATGGTGCGCGATTGAGTTCTCCGGGCCGTTTAATATGCTCGTCACAAGTTCCAACGTTACCCATCAACGATATCGTCCTCGTTGGGTATGATAATAAAAAACAAAATTACGTCAGTATAAAACCCCGCTGGCATTAGATTCCTAATCTGAATTTCACTCTGGCTGATGTGCTTGATGTCGAAAACGAATAAACGACACTTCTCCTTCGTCGTGGAATATCATTAACTCGACACTATCGACCGTTTAATTGCAGGAATTCCAGAAATAGAAACGTGGAGATTATCTCATATTTGAGGCAGAGCTGCTAGTTAACTTTTATTTAAACTTCCTCTTTGAATTTAAATCTCACGAAATTGTATGCTTTCGTTGTAAAACAATGGAACATAAAACGTGGAGATAATAGAATTATAATTTTTAAAAAATGTGGATATTTAATTTATTGAATGTGGAATTTTTTATGCATCAACTGGTACATTATTCTTAATAAACAAACATGAGGAATTCTTCGTTAATTATGTAACTATATATAGAATTATTATAGTTTTATTTTTTTACGACTTTAATTTAATTGAATAAAAAACTTAAAAATGTATCGTTATTTACGATTTTTTTCATCCAAATAAACGACAAAGTGGGGTTGTATATTCATTAATCAATATTTTTACATGAAAAGTATAAGTTTTTTTTTAAATGAGACCAAATTTGTTGTGATATGAGCAGGTCAGGACAGATTGATAAAAATCTGTGATGAAGTTGACACTCGTTGGTAATTTGACGTAGAATAAAAAATCAACGTTTTTTATAATCCATAATTAAGCTGGAACTACTGAAATTAAGAACAAAAGAATTATAAAACAGATATCGACTTTCAGAACGTTATTTTCCTTCTAAAAGTAGCCATATTTTTTAAAATCATTCATTTAAAAAAAAACGTTTTACTTTTTCATCAATTACAAATATTGTATCAGAAATCCCATGCGATTGATTGTTCGTAACAATGATTTGATCATGTAAAAAAATCCCCTGATACAAATTGTAACAAAATGTAGTTTTGTTTTTTCCAACATACTTTTATTGATTTTTTCCACTTTGAAAATTAAACTCCTACAATTCTTCTATTCAGACCTGAGGACTTTTTCACATGATGGAAATATCCTTACAATCAATCTAATATTGCATGGATTTTTCATACCTTTTTTTACCAATGAAAAAAGTACAGGAATTGTGCCTGAAATTCGTGGAGCCCCTGAAGGTGTAATTAGAAATTTAGGAAAGGTGTGGATTTCTATCTCAGATCAAATAATGATATCATTATTTTTTAATTGTATTCTTGTCTCAAAATGGAAATAACGAAATCCTCAAATAGTTTTTTTTGCCGTTTACTTGACGGAAAAATCCTAAAAAATGATTAATTTTTTCGAAACACACAAAGAGATGCTCACAATGATTGTTTAAAAATATGATAAAATGAAAGTGGAGCATATTTGTATTACTGAATATCTCCAAAAACTGATTAAGAAACTTCTAACCAGAGTCTTAATTATCACAACACTTTCCTACTCACTCTAATTATTTATATATTCTATTCATAATAGGATATTAATGATTTTTTTAGGACACATAAAAAAGTTTTCCGATTAAAATATATTTAAAAGAGTCACAAAAATCACAGTAGTGGATAAAGTGACATTTTTCCTATTAGTATTATCCATTATTTTTTATATGTCGTTTTTCAACGAAGTAATTCGTGACAAATATATTTTCAATAAAATATACATTTTCTCATGATACAGGAGAATGTTAAAAAAAGAATGACAAAATCCAAAACATTTGTGAAATAAAAATAAGCAGTAGCGACTACTTGTAACAGACGAAAGAAAAATGGTCAATTATGATTTTGGACTTTGAGCCTCTTTTCAGCAAACGAAAATTCTCTCTGCTCTCAAACTTTCGTCGCCCAAGAGAACAAGAAAACGGAGAAGAGAGCATTCGAAGCAGCACGAGGTCAAATCGTGACCGTGCGTCCCGCAAGAGTGAATGAAAAAAAAAAAAACGTATTTAAAAAAAGTGAAGAAGAGGAAGAAAGAAAAAAGCCAAAGCGCCACCGGGCATCGGGGCCCTGTTCGTCGTGTGCCAACCGAGTCACGTGTTTTTTCTTTCGTCGAGGGTCTCTCCGTCTCTGGCCCGATCTCTCATCGAGATCACCAAAGTATAAAACGGTACCGTCGCGTCGAGCAGACCAGTGAAGATCTTCCCTCAATATCAGGACGCGTCCATCGTTTATTACTTGACAACGATTTACGTTCCAAGCCTGTGGGCCACATAGCACTGTGTGGAATCTCTTCGTGCCTCACATCCAAAACAGATATTTCTCTACACCAAACAGTTTCTCTCCCGAGATCCTTCACGATCGGCTTGGCCACAAGCAAGAAAGCCACATGTATTCCTTAAGCATTGAATGTAAATCGACCAGGAATAAATACATTGTATTGTTACAGAATGGGACTCTGGGAAAGAAGCAAATACGAGTCTAACTGAGAAAAGGAAGCATCGAAATCCTGCACAGCTTCCTGGACATTTTTTTTTTTGTTTACTTTTGTTTTCAAAGTGCATAAGCTATTGGAGGCTTAGTAGTAACCATTCCATTACTTTCGAACTCACACTATTTGTTTTATTTTTTTTTTTTAATAAATAATCTTATATTCTTTTTTCAAAATATTCTATATTCGTAAGAAAATGTACAAATATTTTGTTAAAAATGACACAAATATTTAAGCAATGGGTCGTTATTTTTCTTTTCATACAGTTTTAAAAAAATTTCTGTTCTGTTTTGGGAAATCGTTTTTTTTTGTTTCTAAAAGAATATTTATACATTTTCTTGTCAGTATTGTTGAACATTAAAAAAACAATATTTAATTATTTTGAGAGTAAATCAAGAAATAAACAAAGAGTTCGTTGATAACGGTGATTCCACTTTTATCCTACAAAACTATCTCTATATTTAGATGATAATCTTCTGATTGGTATATGGGGCATTCCACGATGAAAGCACAATTTTTTTTAAGTAAATTGTAGAGTGGTATAACAAAATTATTTCTTAGGTTTGGTATAAAAGTTATGGTATATGTTAATGATTTTTACGTGACGCTGTTAGCTATTGCCAGTATAATTCAATTATAATATCTTATGGGAATTTCTGTGTTCAGTCACTTTTTCCCTATATCTCTCAAATATGTTTGAATAATTAATTGGATTTGAATACTACTTGAAAGTTCGAAGCATGTTTTTTTCTTCTGATTTTTGATTCTAAGAATATTATTTTATAAACTATGTAATGCAATTTAACTTCACAATATGAATTAAAAATATTAGAACCTTGTTAAAAAGAACTATATTTTATTTATGTCTTATTAGCTCTTTACACCACTAACTTTGAATTAACATTTTTTCTTTCCATTACAATTCTTGTTATATTTTTATATAATTTCATCTTTTCTTGATTTATTTTTGTCAGTAAAGATTTATTTATATTTACAAGTTATTTTTCATGTTCCTCTATGTGCCCTTAAACTATTATTAATTGTTACGAAAATTGATATTCAGTTCAAAATCACGAAAAAATCAGTAATATTTCACACACACACACACATTTTTTCTAAATATGATTTTCTGACGACTTGAAAACATTTTAAGTACTCTGGCATAAAAGTCTGAAAAAAAAAAAATGTTTTCATCATCGCAAAGCTTCCTCAATGAGGAAAATAAATGAATATAAAATAATGTCTACAATAAATAAACAAATGGATTAAGTTGAAAAGTAATGGGATGGTTAGAGAACTCAACATGGAAGTACAGCTGAACCGAGCGAGGCTTCAGCTCGCTGTATACCCGGATACGCTCGTTCTCCGGGGACCTACACCCCCACTTTGACGTAGGGCCTCTCTGGTTTTACTGTGCACCGGCAAACGTCGGAGGTCCGTAAGGATGAGAAGAAGAAGACGACGAAGAAGAGGAGAAGGAGGAGGAGGATGCAGTACTCGGTGCAATGCAGAAAACAGTATGGGCTCTCACTGGCGAGCTCTCTTTCGCTTCAGGGTCAGAACCGTGCATCACCCAGGCTCTATGGTACACCATAGCGTCGACTGTGGATACGTACAGCTCTGGACCTTGCCTATCGCTCTCTACGCTTCTTCCTCTTCTTCTTCTTCTTCATCTTCTTCTTCTTCTTCTTCTTCTTCGCACTCCCTCGCATCGACGAATTCGTATACATCGTACGCTACGTACACTATGCTGTGCACCATACCATAAGCCACGGCATAATTCCCGTATACTTAATCCCAACTCGGTAGAAACGTTCGGCGGTAATGAGGCGACTGCCGTTGCGCCCGCGGGTCTCTTCGGTGACGGATTTACGATCCTACGAGAACGATGGACTCTTGGCTGCTATATAACCAAAGCGAGACTTCCCTCTCAACCGTTTTCTCGCGGTTTATTTATTCTGCATTTGTGCGAAACTCTTTTAATTCTTAGTTTTTTAAAAAATCTTATGCAATTTACATAGACTCAAGATTGAATTTTTGGACATTAAGTTCGAGCTTAAGATCATTTTAAGTTTGAAGTTTAATCTTAAGATTAATTTTAAGTTCGAAATTATACCCAAAAATTCGGCTCTTAGACTTGTTTATCGACTCAAAATGTTTGGACATTTTTGCAACGATTTGTTGTCGAACAAACATTCATTTTTGTAACATAATTTTATGATCGCTTTTGTCAGAATGAATGCTACCAAACACACACTGCCAGTGGTTGAAAATTGGAGAAAAAAATTGCATCTATGAACGAGGCTTCAAAAAACAATGTAACTTATGACAATGTTCCATTTTTTTTTCAATTGTTAAATAGTACTTTTTATTAAGTGGCAAGATATGTGGAAATATCATTTTATTTTGATGATTTTCGTGCTATTGATTCCCCTCAAATATTATACTGTTAATTAATTTTACATCGTACTTCTATTATTAAATGCAATACACCAGTTTTTGCATGAAAGTTTACAGTACGAGAAAAACTAATGTTGATAAAGGAAAATGTCGATTACAGTAAACGTAGTACTCCGTTTTTACAAAATTGTTTTTACTCTATAGAATAAAGATTGTATCACATTTTTATTGTTTTGTGCCCAATTTAATTGTCCTCTTTTTCTTTGGCTTACAGGTCCGACGAGGATGATCCAAGTGGGCTGAAGTATAGAAGGATAGATGACGAGAACGTGCAGGACAAGGAGAGATTCGCTAGGTTCGTATAAACGACAATGTCTGCCTGAATTATTCAAATACAGAGGATAAGTTGATTCGATTCGTAGAAAAAATTCAAAGGTGATACGTTTTTATTGTAGTAAGAGATTTATCGTTAATACGTAATTATTTATTAATTATATTGCGGGCTGGCTTAATCTGCTTCTCCCATGAAACGCTCTAAAAATAAAACCTCTAATTATTTGATAGTGATCGTTTAGAAATTACAGCCATTTTACACAGTGAAAAAAAATCCTTTTTAATCAATCGATTGCAATTATTAAATGGTTCACTCCATCAAATATATGCCATAAATTCATAGAGCATTTTTCAACGAACAGAATTGGCCATATAGCTTGAAAATAAAAAAAAATAAACTGAAAAAAATGAAAGTTTGGGAATTAATATTAAGGCACCTAAAAAAAAAGGCACGATACAAGTTTTTTTTAAAGAAACTGCTGATTGTATATCAAACACTATAATGTAGCAATTTTTCAGTCAGTTCATATTGGAGCTCAAATTCTAAAATCAGGCTTGATCTGAAAGTGAAATTATAGTTTTGATATACTTTTTATACGGCTTTAGATTTTTTTACAATCAATTATATCACAAAAACGTTTTTATCATGTCTTTTCTTTTGGATTACTCGGTGGCTGTAATAAGTTAAATTTGTTTGTAAGTCCATAGCTATGAATTTAATTCTTGTTTATGTACACAGTTATCTTTAATCGCAGTGAATTAATTCGTAAGACTTTGTAAAAATGACTTTAAAAAATCGTTAGCATTGACTCAACTTGACTTAAAGTGCTTCAACCACTTTGAGTGATGCAGATAATTGAAAAATTCTCGATGTTATTGTAGGTCGAAAAGCAAGCCTCGCGGGCCTCTTCTTATTCTCCGGGGCATTGCCTTTGGACCATTTTTATTCGTTGGTTTTCTCAAGTGGCAGCAGCCGGTAGAACCGTGCCGATTCGAGAGCTCTGTGCGCTATTAGGTAACGTGAAATATGTCGATCGATCTCAACTCCCGCCGGATCTCTTTCTCTCTCGAGTCCATATCGATAGATCCTTTCCTCGGCTCTGATACAGGCTAGTTTGTGTTTCACGGCTCGCATTAGTCACGATCGGTTAACTCTCTCGTTGCATCCCTCCACTCGAGATCCACTTCGTCTTCTTCTTCTTCTTCTTCTGCACCTACTTCAGGGTATGTGTGCAGAACCTGTGCACCCCGCGTTAACCAGATAGATATAGGATACTACTCTACTCGTACTCCAGCGTGGGAACATAATGCACACTACTCGTAAGCAGAAATCTCAAAGAGCTCCAACCGACCTTTTTGTCAGTGATTAATGCTGGAATCTGTTGAAAAAAGAAATTAGTAGTGCAAGAAATTGCACTACTGCTTCTCAGTTTCAATCAGCTATGGAAATTCGAAAAATAATTATGATTTTGTAATCTCATTTGCTTTTTTTACGTTGCTAAAAGATGCAGCTTAAACATACTTTGCTAAATTGAATATATTTGTACTAAACTAATAATTAATCGAGTCCGGAAATTCGAAAGCAAATTATTAATAAATCAGATTTTGCAATCTCATTTATTAGACCTGATAGCTGAATTAATTGTGATGTAAAAACAATATCTGTCGTTTTTTCATTGCGAAAAAAGGCTTACCAAAAAATACTTTATTGATTTATCAACATCTTCATTCGTCTAATAAAATTAATTTTAAGTCAATAAAATTTTTATCAACTTGCTTCAATTACATGAAAATCGACAACCCTTCATAATATGTTGTCTCGATGTTGATACTGCAATGCAGCGAATAAACCATCAAGGATCCCTAAGTATAACGTCTGAAAATGGCAAAATTCTCGTTTATATCTTGAGTTGCAGGGTGGAGCGGTAGTGGAGACCACCGGAATGCGCGACAAGTATAATAGTCCACCAGCTCCGTCGACGAAGCAGAAATATCTAGCAGAATTATCATCAGAAGCAGCACGCGTCCCTTATAAACGCTCAGTCAAAGATGCTAGGCTCTTCGTTTCATCGTATTTTACATCTGGCATCAGAACGACAACAAACAAATTCAAATACATTCAAAAGGACAGAAGAGTCGAAGCAGGACAGCAACGTAGACTACAGGAGATATTATCCGAAGTGTCCAAAGCTAGGAGATGAAAAGAGCGAAAGAATGTTTTGCGGCCAAAGGAAAAGAGGCGAAGGAGGCCTAGCGAGGGATTTCTTGGTCTCCATCTTCGCCGCTGCGGCCCGGATCCCCTTGCGGCAGTCAGTAATTGCGTTATTAACTTAAAAGTGAGGTTCTTGCTCGCTCGAATCCTCGAGAGCGCTTGCGCGACATCAGACTGTTGCGGGCGGTAAAACCACCTTTCCAATTTTTCTCACCACTGCGGGAATAACAGATGACGGAATATCATTACTGTATAGCCATATAGGCTTTGCCGGACGATTCCAAAGGCCGCTAATACGGTGAATATGGAAAAAAAAAACAAAAATCAATTTTTTTTTCCGTGCCGTTACCAAGGATTTTTATCTTTATTAGAAATTATATCTCCTGTTTTATTAGAATTAAAAGAATATATTTAAAGAGGAAGTCACTTTTACGTGCATTAACTTCTTGCAAATTTTAGAGAACTTACAATCGCATCCAGAAATAACATTTTTTAAACACTTTGAGAAAATATAATAGAATGTATGCTGCTTGAAAAAACTTAAAATTTGTATTCTACTTATGTCAGAATTTGTAATTTTGATGTTTTCATCTTTACAAAAATGCGAATGTGTCTAAACCTGGGAAGCAAGAAATTCTCGAGCAGTACAGCTACGATTGGACACGCAAGTAAAGTAGTGCAACCTCTTAATGTATTGCCATTTTTGCAATACCTCAATTTCCTTCTTTCAACTGAGAAAAAAATAATAAGAAAATAGCAAAAAAGTTAATAATGTGTAAGAAACATAAAAGTTATAAAAAAAACATTTTCTACATGAAAATGAATTGCATAAAAACAAAGTATTAGCGATATTTTAATAGAAATGGAGAGATAATTAACTAAGAGAGAAACGCTGAGCTGGTAGCAACACTGAAAGAAAAAAAATGTCTTTTCATAGTCAACCTAGCCTGAAGGCACGATAGCGCTGTGAATCTTGAGGAAAAAAATTCTTTGGAAAGGTCCGGACAACTTGGATAATTCCGAGGTGAACATGCTGAGCCCTTTGCCAGCTGAGGTACATGCAGCATCCTCGAAACAGCTTAGGTTCTTGGGATATATAGGCAGTCGCAGCTGGTATTGCCGTTGCTTTTGCTCCTGCAGGATCGTACGAGAGAGAAGAGGAGAGGAGAGAGAAAAGTCGAGAGTCGACCAACTTCGGAGCGGTACTGACCTTTGACCCTCGAAGAAATCTCTCGGTTCTCTTTACTTGTCTTTCTCTCTCCTTCTCTCTCGGGATCGCCTTACTTCTCCTCCGACTTCCCTTCGAGTATTATAGTATTATTCCGCACATAGTGTACCGCGGATTGTACATGAACAAGACGACGATGGGCACTTTGAGTTGAAACGGCTATGCGATTTTGTTAAGGTCGAAGTACGTGGATCTCGTTATTAAAGATCTTTTGCTCACCGGCCAGGAAATTGTGGAATCCCAGCAGAAAATTTACAATTTTACAATCAGATTGTAACAGCGGTTATTTAGTAACTGATTAGGAGCCATATTTGTTTTAACTGTGCTGGAAAATGCTATTGTCGATAATAATTGGATCAAAATTGTAAAAAACGTGAAATTTCTCACGATTTTACTATTTATTTCGGAGAAATGTTAGGATTTTTAGTTAATTATAAATATTTGAATATAAATGTTTTTTATCCTATTGTATATCATGATATATTTTGTCCTCCTGCTTATAAATTCACCATCCATTTTCTTAAAAATTGAAGATTCGTCGCTTAATCCCAAAAAACGTGATTTTTCAAATGTTTTGATTATTATATTTTTTTAAATCGTGTAGACTCGAAATGAGCGATAGTCCCAGTAATATAAAATCTTTAGTGCTGTTAGGAGACATATTTCGCTTACAAGAATCTGAATGGTCGATATTGATTATGCAAATATGAATCTTAATAAAGAACCAAAATTTAGCCAGAGATTTTTTTTCCAACTCTAACTCGATGGATTTTTCTCCGCTTTTTGCATCAATATCGCTTAAAAAATGTATTTGAAAGTTTAATTATTTTTCACTATAGTTTCTACAGATTAAAAAAAAAAATGGTGAAGATTAAAAATCAACAATCAGATAACACTTACTGTATGGATTAGGGTCTATAGGGTCTATTTACTTGGAAGAACCAGAATCGGAGGAAATTGATTATTTATTCAGTTCTATAAAATAAACTCGGGCAAACTTCAGTTCGAAGCGATTAGCAGGCGTCGTTTCTCAAGAAATCATAGGCGGGTACCACAGAGCACACACACACACACACATTGACAGTTTCTCCCAGAGTCTGGGCTTGCATCCGTGGATCGCGATTATACCCGAGATTCTCGCGTGTCAGACTCCCGCGATTGCCTCGCGCGGACCACTTGTAAATTTCCCCGTGAATTATCATAAATTAAATGCTATTAAATTTACGATTCCACATATGTGCGGTTTAATGTACGGTGCACGTTAGTTATTACGTGAGCCGTTTATAAAAGTGGGAGAGAAGGGAGGTAAGGGAAATCCGTCAGCCCGTTAGTCTAGCATCCATACTATGTACCATATAATGCCAATCCCAACATGAGTTGAACGTATAATTTATGGCTCCAAGTCGTGCAGGTTTTAAACTACACGTGTTAGGCTCTTTCAATGATTTTTACATCGGTTAGGACACTGGGACCGTTTACCAGAAATCCGTCAGGTTCTTATTTTACACTTAGGGTTTAGCAAGAAGATTAAGGGGAGACTATAGGGTAGATGAACCGTTTGTGGCCATTTTGCACTCTTATGTAAGTACTATAATTATTTTTCTGGGTTCTCATAGTGGCGCTTTCATAGTATCTATGGGAATCGAAAAAGTTATCCACTCGACGTTTCTTGATTACAATTGTATTTAGAGGTTTGTGCTGTAAAGCGTGGTAGCTAAAATCGGAGCAATGTGGTAAAAACAACTGTACGATTACATTAATGACTGTATAACTGTATAAAACTGTATAAAACTTGAGTCAGTAAGCACACATTTTGTACACAAACTAAATACTCTTCAGTGATGACAGTACTGAGTTTCATCTAAATTAGTGGAGTAGTTCAGATTTAAGGGAATTATTAATTTGTCAGTTTTTCAGTGTTTCAATTTTCGAAAATGTTGAGGCAGTAGAATTAAAATTGTTGGATAGAGCATATAGCTATAATCAATAGAAAGGTTCTAACGTTATAACATATTACGTTTTTGATTCGGACATACCACTGAAATTTTTTTTTTAAATGTAAAAAAAAATAAAAGGCCTTTTTATTGAAAATCGTTTGTTTAATCAAGCCAAGATTTAGCCCGCAAATAAAGTTCCAAAAGATTTTTATATATTCCAACTTTCGTTTCAATATAATATAACGCAATATATTCTTTTGAACAACTAAAAAAAAAATATTACCAAATTGTAGAGAATAAAATATTCTTATTGTCAATACTTTATAATACAGATTTTTGGCTAAAAAACAAACACATAAATATTATAAGATCGTTTGGAATTATTGAATATTTATTTCGGAAAGTTATGGCTGCAACAAATAAAGCTGCAAAGTAAAACCTGGTAAATTGCTTTATTTTTCACGTCCGTCGTCTACAAAGCTTCCTCTATTCTTATAAGGAAGCCATAATTGATCAACGGATGTCCTCATAATGGAGCTGTATGAACGACAGACCAAAAAGAATGAGGAAGCAATTTGTAAGGTACTACTTTGCAGCCTTTTTTAAAATTTATTTGCTGATTTAGGTACAAAACAGAAAATTTGCAGTTTTAAAAAGTCGCTTGCGCAGTGAATTTTGTTTGTTAACTCGAAACTGTCCAAGAAACTCCTAATTATTGAAACTGTCCTAAACCCTAAGTTGTATTACCGAACTTTTGGAATTAAACCTAAAAATGTTCTTCTCATACAAAAATTCCGAAATCATTTTTTCCTCAGTATTTTCAAGCATTTGTAGACTCCATTTAAGTACCTTATTAAATATAAAGAAATCTAGACATAAAAATTGTAGATAATATGTTAGTAAATATCTGTGCCAAGTCTTAAGCGAATGTGCAAAAAACAATGCGCAGTCGATTTTTTGAAATAATTTTGAAAATCAAAGTTTTCAGAAAAATGTTTTCTTCGCTCTTATTTTTATTGATCATTACACTTATAATTATTACATTGCAGGATTATAAAATACATTTTATACTAATCATTTCACTTAAAAATAGCTTTAGATAATAAACATGAAAGAAAAAATCAACTTCTATAAAGTAAAAATATTTTCAGCCGAAGAGAAATCTAGACTTCCCAACACTTTAAAAATAATTGAGAAATATATTGCGTGGAACATTTTGCAAAAAAAAATTGGAAAAAAATCACTAGTCTCCTGTTAAAGATTATAAATTAAATAACAGTTCACTCCAAACCGACACTTTGGGACCCCTTTTTTTTATCTATGTTCTGTTTAACAATGTTTGGGTAATATAAGTGTACACTGAACAGCAATCTGGATCCTCTATTATCTCCAATAATTCACGGTTGCGGCAAGTCTGTTATTTTCTTTTTTTCGGAGTTCAATAGTTCCGTGTAAAATGTCAATCACTAAACGATCGACGAGGAAGAGAGTTAAAAAAAAAAAAAACTCTGAAAACTCGAGCACGAAACCCTCGCCAGCATCGGCTCGTTATCTTCTCTTGCTTCCTGAAAGCGTGAATTAGCCTTGAACTCGTTTTTTTTTCTGTTCTCAACAACAGCAGGGAGAATCATTGCGAAATTGAGCGTCGCAGGCGGAACAAGATGACCGCTTACATCTCGGAACTCTCGGAAATGGTGCCTACCTGCTCGACTCTCGCGAGAAAACCCGACAAGCTCACGATACTCAGGATGGCCGTCGCTCATATGAAGCAATTGCGAGGTAAGCTAATATTAAGCCAAGTGAATACGTTAAGAACACAATTACCGTATTATTACAATACAAAACTACTCTACCATTTAGTTTATTTTCAGTGGTTTTCTTCTTTTTTTCATTCCTTTGGAATTCCTCATTCCCTGTCGCAAGAGGCTTCAACGATGACTCGAACAACTTACGTGGCAGACCAGAAATAAAGAGAAAAAAACATGCAAGGAAGAGCTTTATTGTTGACAATCGCTCAGGATGCGATAAAGAAATTTTCAGTTAACGAGCGCGATAGCTTTTACGATTGAGCACGTATTTGTTCGACAACTCATGACTTCGCTTGTCCAGCGTCTTGTCCGAAGAAACACACCGAGAACTCCCGCGAAAGGCGCGAGAGCGTAATTTAATCAAGCTGTCTCGGCTGCATCGCGTTTCTCCTCCTCCAGAGGAGGATGCTAACGCGGGGCAACGAGCATCGCCTTATTTCATGAGTTATTTAATCGCTCGTGCCAGATACTCAAACATCAGACTGACTCCTTAAACGACACGTACATACAAAAGCTAATGCGCTGTCCCACAATGAGAAGAATATGCGTCGCGTTTAGATGAACTTGCGAGCAATATTCTAGAACGATAGCTGAAATAACTGAATGCGGAATGAAAATAAGCGTTGAATATATTGGATGGTAGAGATATGAACAGAAAATACGGTTAAAATTATTTTATTATTACACATTCATGATTATAAATTCACGGAAAATTGTGTCAACGTATTTAAATTAGTATTGTAAACAAATTATTACGTATACGTTTTATGGTAACAAACTGCTATGTAGATTTATCTACGCCGTTGGTTATTACAATTTACGATGGTAATAATAATAATCCTTGGACAAGAATTACACCAAATTGTGAGTTACATGAAAAAAAAAAAAAAAAACGTTTATGTTGAGACAAAAAATTGAATATCCGAAAAATATTCCAGTCCAATAAATTTCTGGACGCTAATTGAGATTCATGGACGTTTCAATGAAAAGTTTCATTTAATTAAAATTTGAATACTTCGCGACAAAAAAACTTAATACGAAGTTCGAAATACTTCGAACAATAGTAATAATGCTAAAAAGTTGTTAATCAGTTAAAAAGAAAAGGGTTTTAAGAGAACGTTGACTTTTATTTTACAAATTCACTGTTTTTTCCGAATACGTAACATTTCTTAAAGATTTTCTTACATTTTCGAAATTCTCGTTTTCAATGAACTTTTTAGCATTTTTTTATGAAACTGTTCGTTCAATGATCCTGAAACTTCTAATGTCGAATATTGAACCTTTCTACGAAAACATTCAAGATTCACGGATTTTCACTAATTTTTCAAAATTAACAAAAAAAATGTAATAAAGCAATTATTTAAAAAAAAAATCATGTGCATTCGGAAAAATCAGAGAAATCATAAGAAATTTAAAACCACTTTTTAAAATAATGTCTTATCTACTTTATTAATAACTTTTTGGGATTATTATTTAAAATAAATATTCTTAGTATCTTCAATGACAGATTTTTTGCATAACTTTCTTTTGTCCCGAAAAACTTATATTATAAACAAATACAAAATCGAACGTCTAAAAAAACAGTTAATGTTTTGATCGCGTTGCTCAACAACCCTTTTATTTCCAAAGTTTTGTTTTGGCGACAATCACACTCATTTCAAATATTAGCAGTTCGCGCGGCATTATTAAATATTTTTTAAAGAGGCTGAAGCGCTTCACGTTTATCAAACCAGTGCTTTTTTTTACGGTTTCTGTAGAGTTTTATGCATTAAACAACTGTAATGGAAAATGATTTGTACTTCATCAAGAGAAACATTAATAGTGATGGACGTTCGTTAATATTCGAGGAGTCACTTTTGAGTTTTTCCAAGAATGATCCGAAATTCACTGATTTTAATTCGATTCGATTCACTTTGTTTTTCAAACGACACGAGACAAATTAAACTCTAAATATTTAATAATGTGAACTGTTACAAAATGACAGTGCGTTGTTTACGCAGTGAAAAAAGTTCCTTCATAAACAAATGGCTATAATTATTAAGCGACTAACATTAAAAAATACTAATACTAAAAATATATGTCAATTAGTGGAGTATCTTTTGGAAAACAGAATGAAAATTGATAAAAAAAATTCTTGTGAAAACCTGAGAAAAAAGATGTTAAACATGCAATTAACCAGTTAATGATTTTATAAATCCATCGCTAATGAATATTTTGCGTGGCAGGTAGTATCTTTTGACCAAAAAAAGAATAATAAAAAGTACCATCGATCTATCAAACGAAGAATTTTTATCGAAGAAATTAGGGAGGAGGGGTAATGCGGGTTACCTACAAAAATTTATTTTTTTTTCGTTTTTATACTCTGCACATTATTGAAAGCAGTATGCCAAATATTCCCGCATAATTTTCACTTAAGTTTAAGACATGGCATGAGTGTAGCTTTTTATTTTATTTTATAGTAAAAATGACTAAAGTTATAATTTATTTTCAAAAACTTTTTTTTTTAGATAACCACTCAAATCTACGTCTTTGCTTCAACTTTACCTCTATCTCAAATCGTTACACTAATGCCAAAAACAAAACTAATCTCTAGCATGACTGAGAATTATTTTCCTAATATTTGGCCTGCTGGTTCTCTTTTTCAA
The DNA here is from genome assembly GCA_964016905.1 of Perithous albicinctus. NCBI lineage: Eukaryota > Metazoa > Arthropoda > Insecta > Hymenoptera > Ichneumonidae > Perithous > Perithous albicinctus. Next base: position 29,857,446 of record OZ024688.1, on the reverse strand, counting down.
AAGTGTGCAAAGTGTGAAAACAAAAAAAAATGGTTCTATTAGTTAACACCAAACAAGTAAGCAAGATATTAATCTTTGAATATCCGTAGATTCCACCTGACTCTCTCCTCTTAAATGAATCATGAGTATGCATCCCGTATACGATCCATGCCAAACGTATTGAAACAATAAAATCCCACGAGTTGTGATAATGAAGGCGTTAATATCCGGCGAATGCTTGCATCGTTTGGTAGACCGTGTATAGCTTAGAAGGGAGCAGGATTGTAGATTGAAGCTCGCGTTTGACGCTGGAAGGTCAGAGTCAGAGCGCCTGGGATCACCAGGAGCAGGCAAAGCCATATCGAATGCAGAAGACACGATATATGCTTCCGGTGCGTAGGGCACGGTGGGGTAGAGAGTGGCTCCTTTGGTCCCGTCTCTTTGGCTGCGAGAATACACGCGCGTTAAACGCACAATTCGTTGGCTCTCTCTCTCTCGCTCACTCTCTTTCTCGGGCTGACTGGCTAGCAGGTATGAGGCGGTACATACACACAAGACTTAAGACGCACGTGCAGGTTGCGTTACTATACGGAGACCGGGACTCTGTAAGATAGCTGCGCGTATCGGTGAAGCCAACCACGCATTGTTTATAGCCACTTCTCCTCTTTCCCGACAAGAGGGCAACTGAATACAAATTGCCGGGGAGAAGAGGTAGCCCGAAGAAGGTGAAGAGAACAAGAGACACACCGAGTCCGACTCGGCTCTCTTTCTACCTGCTGACCGACGCGAGAAAGAGAGACTGTCGCAAGGGAATACGGGGCTCTCGGGGTTACGCGCGTACACCCACCGCAAGCACCGTTCGACAATCGAGTGAATGCTCTTGCCAGCGATATTCCACTTCGAAACCGATCACCATTGACTCGAACAAAAAGAAAAAGCATTTACCGCGATTTCGATTACCCTTTTCGTTTCGGTCGTTGCCTCCCACTTTTTCCTTTTAATCTTTAAGAGAAGAACGTGGCAAATAAATGAAATTATTTTTGTGAAAAGGTTTTTGTAAAATTTAGGGGAAACAATGTTTTTTATAATGTGAACTAGAGTTTTTTAAAAATTTACTAGGTTTAGAAAACTGTAAAATTAATTTAATTACTTTTATTAAAAATATGGTACAAAATGGTCTTTCTGAAGATCCGAACTGGAGTTTTTTCACTTTTATAACAGTATATTTATGTAAGTGTTACTTTTACTAATGTAAGTAATTTTTGAGAGTCCCGAAAGGTATATTGAATTAAAAAAAAAATGTAATGGTTCTTGGGGCATTTTGGTATAACGCGTTTTCCGCAGATTCTGGCGAAAGTATTTTTTAATTTATCACTTTCTACTTTTTTTCTACTTATGTCTATGGGAAGTAAATTAAATTGTTTCTTGTGGTAAGGTTTTTGTGATTTTTTAAATTGAAACGCATTTTTTATAGAGCGAGACACGACTTTTTTAACTTACTATACTTACTGCTTTCGGAAGACCACTGAAAATAACTAAAATTATTTTTTGATTTTTGTGAAAATTAGACAAAATGACCTTTCCGGACTAATTAATTTGTTCCAAATCTAATTTAATCCAGACTAACTGAATTTTTTGAATTCTAATGTTTTTGTGAAATGTCGTCAACACGCTTTCTGTAGATACAGATTTAATTTTCTTTTACTTGTCACTTACTACTTTTGGAATACCACATGAAATATTTAAAACCATTTTTTATTCCAACGTTTTCGTAAAATCTAGAGAATATGCGTTTCTATCGATTCGGAGTAAATTTGTTTTACATACCATTTACCACTTTTAGAAGATCATGAGGAATAAATTAAATAATATTTTATTCGAAGATTTCTCTACAAAATTCGCAAATCGAGCTTTTTAAAGATTGACTAGATTATTTTAATTACTCTGAAACCTATAATAATTATATTATCATACGTTTTGATAAAAAAAAAAAATCTTTGCCATGCATCGAGTACTAAAAGTAAAATGACTATAGTATCGAAGGTCCTGCGATCGAATCGAGTAGAAGCAAAGAAGAAGATGCCTTCTCTCGCGTAGATCTTGTTTGGAAGTCGTTAAAGTTCCTCTTCCCGGAATCTCTCGCGGGTATATCGGGTCGAAGATCGGATCGCGGTTTGCTCGAGCCTCAACAGCCGCCTCCCAGGATTCTCCGTCCGCTTTGCAATTCCGATCTTGCACCTCGATAGTTACCCCACGCTGGTTGTCGATGTGCCCCCGTGTTCATTTTCGGTTACCATCCTCCTCAAGCCTCGAGCGCTCCTTACTCCGAGGGAGTTAACTCTCCTCCTCTCGCTTTCCACAAACGAATATTTATCTTCCCCTTCGCAACATGATAGTTTCATCGCACGCTCTGTTCTTCCCCTACAGGTACAGGTAACACCAGTGGCGACGGTACATACAAACCGTCCTTCCTCACCGATCAGGAGCTCAAACATCTCATTCTCGAAGCTGCGGATGGATTCCTCTTCGTCGTTAGCTGCGACACCGGCAGAATCATCTATGTATCGGACTCCGTAGCACCGGTGCTCAATTACTCACAGAGCGACTGGTTCGGCTCGACCCTCTATTCGCAGGTGCATCCTGATGACAACGAAAAAGTTCGCGAACAATTGAGCGCCGCGGAGCCACAACATGCTGGAAGAGTCCTTGATCTCAAGACCGGCACGGTCAAGAAAGAGGGTCATCAGTGTTAGTGTTTTTTTTTTTTAATTTTAAATATTTTTTTTTTTAAGAAAAATATTAGCCGCAAATGAAATTGCATAAAGTTGCATGGAACGTGACATTATTGTTCCAAAGTTTTTAATTTGTTGTGGTTTACGTTTCTTGTTAAGTCAACGATTTTCAGAAACGATAATTTTTAATAATGTATATTCTACATAGCGAAAATATCACTATTTATAGTAGAAAATTTATGATTATGCAGTATAATATATATCCTTCGGCACATTTGCTAATACAGACAAATATTCCGTTTGGTAAGCTTTATTTACTGAACTTTATAAACATTGATTTCGTTATTTTACTCACTTTTAATTTCCTATAGAAAATTTCCGGAAATGGTAGAAATAAGTTTAACAATTTAGTCATTTTTGTTTACCTAAAAATGTAGATATATTATTGGCAAATGACAAAATTAACACTAAAACCGTAGAAAGATTGTTATGTATTGAACACTGTTTTAAAACAATATTTCTCTTAAACATTAATTTAGGTTTCTAAATAGGTTTCTCATCATTGTTTTACTTACACAAAGTCCCTTGAATGATGAATTATGTTGATCACTTTGGCACAAGAAAATTCTACAAAATTAAGGATTAAAATAAAAACAAATTTAATTTTTTAAAATAACTAATTTAAGAAAAACGAATCCTCAACTCCAATAAAGCAAGAAAAATTAATCATCATCACACCTAAAAACGAAAAATTCACTGAAAATCAATAAAGTAGTTAAGATCATTTTGGCATATAAGTGGAGCAGTCACAATCCGATTGCCATGTTGAAGTTAAATCCAAATTTTATAAGATCTTTTTCCATTAATAAAAAACTTGAGTCGACCAAAATAGATTATAAGGCTTTAAAGTCGTGGATTCTTTTTTTAATTCATAATCCATTGAACATACAAAGTTAACCAATTAATTTTCTATTGAATATATATATTATTTGAATCTTTCACAAAGCTCATAGAGGGGACTTTGTGCGACGAGAAAAATAATGACGAATGCGTAAAGTTCTACCTTGCTTTTTAAAAAAAATGATTTGACTTTTTGGATATGTTCAGCTTCCGTTCGTCTAAGCATGGGTTCCAGAAGAGGGTTCATTTGTCGCATGAAGGTCGGCAGCCTGCAGACTTCAGGTGACATGGCTGCGGCTCAAGGTCTTCATCGGATGAAGCAGAGAAACTCGCTGGGACCACCGGGAAGGGACGGACAGAGTTACGCCGTAGTCCATTGCACGGGGTACATAAAAAATTGGCCCCCCACCGGTGAGTTCGGTATGGGTCTCGATATTCCATTGTTCCAATCGGCATTTCGTTTCTTTTATTTTTATTTATTTATTTTTTTATCCTTCAAATTCTTTCAACGTTTGCATGAGTCCAACGCTTGCATTTGTTTTATTTAGCCTCGTCTAAGCAAGTGTTTTGTGCTAGGTACGAATTTTCCGAAATGGCTCTAAATTAAATTTTAAGCAGTACAAAGCTCTAAATAAAATCGAATATTATAAATTAAGTAACAATCGCCACACAGGGAACAGTGGACTAATTGGGCATTTTGCGCTGTAGGTGATTTTGTTACCCAATGTGTACCAGGTGTGGGCTTAGGTGACAGAGGCCCCGGTGGAGTTCACACCGGACCGGACGGTGTTCCTACCGACGACAACGCAGCCTCGCATTGCTGCTTAGTAGCGATTGGACGACTCCAAGTCACTAGTACAGCGAATACTAATGACTTGGCTGCTTCTAGTAGTAACGGTGAGACAATATTGCATAAATTATCATGAATTTTCGGAATATATTTCGCAAGAATTTGTTGTTTTTATACACGCTCGATCGTTTTGATTTCGTAGAATTTGTCACACGCCACTCAACGGACGGTACTTTCACCTTTGTGGATCCACGCGTTGGTGGCATTCTCGGATACTCACCATCCGATCTTCTCGAACATTTGTGTTATGATTTCTTTCACGATGAGGATCTCCCGCATATGCAGGAGAGCTTTGAACAAGGTAAAAACTGTTTTTCGCCGTTATTAATACTTATGGGAGTGTGATATGAATTTTTATTTGTGTCCTTTGAGAAAACATTCTCTGAGAAGTATTTCAGATTTTTTAAAAATTGTATGAATGTGTATTTTCTTTTATTACCATGTAATCCAAGAAAATGTCTAAATAACGCATAACTGATGTAAAAATGTCTGATAAGACGAATGAAAATGTCATTTTTTTAGCTGATAGCACATGTGATTGTTAATATACAGGTGTGTCATTTTTTTAAACAATAACAATAACACTTCAATTTTTTTTTGGCTTCCTAACTCAAAAACTAGTCTCAGATTCTAAAAATCCTCCTAAATCAAATAGCTCGTAAAAAAAAAATTTAACAGTCGCTACCGAATTTTGAAGAAAAAAATAAAGTCAACTTTTTTTTTCTGTTCAGGTCAGCTTATTTTGAATTTAATATGTTTGCAGTGACAAATACTCAAAATAAAATTCTCCGTACATATCAAAAGATAACAAAAAAATTAGAGATCGCTATTGAGTTTAAATAATTAAGGGCAGAAATTACTATCGTCATTTATACATTCATCTTGTTTAGAATGATTTACATAAAATTTGAAATTTTTCTTTCTAATAAAATTCTGCTAAAACATGAGAACAAGCAAAAAAATATTTAGAGGTTGCTACCGAATTTAAAAAAGACGGGGTAAAAATTATCATCATTTATGTGAGAGCCAAAAAATAAATCCAAATTTCAATAAACCAACCTGAACAAAATAAATGAAGAAGAATGTCTTCAAATACTGTTTTACGTACTAATGGTTTAAGAGGATTTTTTTAGTACTTGGCATTGGTTTTTGAGTTGAGAGATTAATATTGAAAAAATGATATTCAAAGTTCCATAACATCTGATATTGCGTACGAATTATCACAAATTTGTATAGCCTTTCAATGATATCTATCAATCGGCTAGAAAAAATATAACACACTAATAACTGATTCAGCCTCCTTAAGCTCTCTTCGAATTATTATAGAACATTTGGACAACAATTTTAATATTTAATTCTTAAAATTTATGCAGTATTGAAGCTGAAGGGACAAGTGATATCGGTGGTATATCGATTCCGAGCAAAAAATCGTGACTGGGTATGGCTGAGGACGTCGGCGTTTGCGTTTTCAAATCCATGCACCTCGGAGATCGAGTACATCGTCTGTACAAACACGACTGCCAAGTAAGAAACCAAAAATAAATTTTACGAAAATGTGCATAAAAACGACGCAAACAACTTTGCACATTGTTTCTTGATTATTTTTTTAATTTTTGTAAAGCTATCTCTGTGAGGTTTACATGTTTATCAACATAGGTTTTCTCATAGTGGAATTTTGATAGAAATTAAAAAATAACGTGGAGACAATACTCAAACTTCTTTGCATCCATATTTCACGGAAACTTAAGAAGAATTATTTATATTTCATTTATTGCTCACATTCGACAATCTTTTTTAAATAAAAAATTCGCTATTACTTATATCTGTGAAATCAAAATACAATTGTGAATACAAAAATATAATGTTTTATAAGATTCAGACCAGATTGCCGATTTTCACCGAATCTAGTACATAGCACCGCTGAATATTCGATTTTCAATATTTAATACCATGAATATTCAATACCAATCTTCCTTTAACATATATTAATTTGTAAACAATTATTTACTCGATAGCTAGAAATCTGCGGTAACTAGAGTGCGTACAGAAATTTTTCGAAAAATTCAAAATTGAATAAAAATTGAGTACTTGTTTGAATTTTTTTGAAAATTATCACAAACAAAGGTTCGTCCTTATCACAAAAAAGGTCGATTGATAATAGACATCTTTTCTAAATCACTTTTCTCGACGTTTTCGACCCTTCTGAGTGTGCTGATATGAAAATCTCGAAGAAAAAAAATGTCATAAAATTAAAGCTTCCTCTATGAGGAAGCAATAAAGAAAAATTGTCTAGTATTTTCAGTGTTTTTTAATCAAATTCGTCTTCCTTTATTCAGATCTATTCATGGTGGCGGTGAGACACAAATCGAGACCGAAGCCGTGCCGACTTACGGTCAACCAGGCTTAGATTATTCACTCCAGAGACATCCCGCTCGCGACACGATGTATCCTACGCATCACATGATGCAACATCCGGGTGCAGTGGCAACTGCAGGTCCGCAGCAACCTCGACCAGCTAGTACTCAAAACGTATATCAGGGTTATGAGGCTACACAGTCGCCGATAGCTTATGGATCACCAGGACAGCAAAACGCGTCGTCCTCCGTTTTGAGTAGAATGCAAAAACCAGCAAATACGTCGCCGACACCTGTTCAACAGGCGTGGGCGATTGGTCGACAGGTAAGATCGTATTTTTTTTTTTCGTCTAAGAAGATAGAAAAACATTTACGGAAAACGATAGAAATATTAACACGTGTCAGTGACGACACGAGTTCTTATTAAATACGAGATTTCTTCATTTGTTACAGCCAGTGACAGAAGGGTATCAGTACAGTCAATTGAGCCCATCTAGATCGCCGAGCGGACCTACATACACGCAACTAAGCAGCGAAGCTAGAACGCCAACGGCGCAATATCATTCAGTCACAACGGTGCCTAATAATCCTGGTGAGTTGTGCACTCTTTGTAGCCAATAATAGCGTAAATCAGATGGACATTCGTTTATAATTAAGCAAGATCTTGGAGTATCTTAGACTTTGTAACTTGAACGGTTTTGTAACACGGTATTCTCAATACGCTGACTTTTCTGTTTTTTTATACTCAACCATTTATAAAATGGATTTTATTACATTTCGTAATTAACGTTTATCTTTAGAATTTTGAGTCGTAGTGACTCGAGACCGAGTACTGAAAAAAATGCAATAGGGGTTTTGGAGTAATTTACGCTGGTCAAACCATTGCTACAAATGTTTTAACGATTTTTACGAACTTTTACGGATGATTGGTTTGAATTGATCTATTAGTTCTACTTGATCTTAGTGTCAGATTGACAACATACTATGAAATATGTAGATGGTTAATTTGTAAAGCTTCTTTCGAAAAATAGAATGAGTCATTCATCATTTAAATCGTTAATGAATTACGGATTATTCTTTTAAAAAGCTCATCCAAAATGTACATTCACGGAAATTAACGTTAATTGATTGTTGCAAAACCAATACCGACGCGCTATTGATAAAATTCTCGGTTACATTTAAATTAGCATGTACTCGATTCTTCTAATTGAAAAACGTAATAGGTGGAAAATTCATCTGTATATGTAATTTTATTTTATCTCTGTTTTTCACGGCTTTAAAAAGAATTGTAAATTATCGTCGAGAAGATAGAGCCTTTCCTAATATAACCTGAACTTTACAGAGTGGAATAAAAACGGGATCATATTCGAATTTAATTAATCAATTCAATTTAATAATATAGAAATAAAAAATAAATCCATCGTGATGGTATCATCAGGTAGGTCGTTAACTAACTATGAAAATGTTGATTGCATGAACATCTACATTCCAAATTACAAAATAATTCATATTTTCATTTAGTTAATTAACAACCTGTTGATGCCATTCTAATGGATTTATTTCAATTTTAATATTATTAAATGTAAATAATTAAATTTTTATCTGTTTTTAATTATTTTAATATCAACTAACAAGAGACCAACTGCATTTTTCCGCAGTAAAATAAACAATTACAAACACAGCGGCGTTTCCTTGTACCAAATTTATCTTTAATAATCAATAATCGTAAAGTCATGTGGAAAATCCCTGTCAGATACTGCAGAATTGACAAAAATTGGCGTTTTTACAGTCGTTAAAGGAAGAATTGGAATTTCGATTAAATTAGAACCACGTTATCAATTCACGCCAAACTTTGCACCGATCATGTTTATTAATCAATACCAGTCCATTTATGTACACCGTTTTAGCCTTGTATCTAGTAATTTACAAAACTTAAAGAGTAAAAAGACCTTTTTTGAATTTTCAAAATTCTATAAAATATGTATACAATCCCAAAAGTTGTTATATGATTGCCCAGTTGTTGTGTAGTAAATTTGGCAAAGATATTCGAAAATTTCCAACAGTTATCGTACTAATAAGGAAATCTGCACATACACACACACAGACAATTTTTCAAAACCACTTTTCTTGACATTTTGGACCATTCTAAGTGTCCTAAATGAAAATCTCGAAAAAAAAAAAATTTCACGAAAACAAAGTTTCCTCTATGAAGAAACAATAATAAATTAATAATAACTATCTAACTTTCTCCATAACGCTCGAGGCGTCTAATGGAGCGTCGACATCGAGGAAAGAATAGTAACGTCAAATATCCTGTCACAATATACATCAATTTAATTGTTTTTCAGGCATGTGGGCATGGCAAGGTCAGCAGCATCAAGCACCTCAGCAAGACGGTGGTCAACCAAATAATCAGGTAACTGGTCAGCAGCCGCAGTCTGGACACGCGGCTCAGGGTGGTCCACAGCCACAGGAGCTGTCCGACATGTTCCAAATGTTGGATCAAGGCGGTGCGACCGGATTCGAGGAACTCAATATGTTTAATACGAATTTTGAGTAGACTATATTTTGTAGCGTGAAATTTGAGTGGTGAGAAACACGGCGGTAAAAGATAATGAAACTTCGCGCTCCGTGGAAAGATCTTCATAGAGCGCGTTTCACGGATATCCCCCCCCCCCTTACTTCTGCGGAAGTTAATACCCTTAGAAGCACACACACTTCTAATCAATCTTGCACCAGGTTTACCACGAGGTTTGTAATTAGCTATAACCGATACGATCTTCTTCTTCCCACCTGGGACGCAATTTGCCATTCCTCCAGAATGTTTAACAAGCGTATAAACGTATTTATTTCGTTTACCGCGATTTAAAAGACAAATGCTGAGTCGCGCACACAAATTCGTATTTACGATTCGATCGAAAATACCGGAAGCGAATCTACATCGGTAGATCTACGAAATTAACGGGTAAATCGTTTTGTTTTTTCCTTTTTTAAAACAACAACAAAATTTCTTAAAGTTTGTCGTTGACAATGAAAATGAATTTATTTTCTATTTTGGTGAAAAGTGCGATTGAATGATTCGTCCGGCTGATTATGGATTTAGGAGAAGCTGTCCGAAAGGCTTTTGCTTATCTCTGCAATTTATCTTAGTAAAGGTGTTAACGTCAATGTGCTTTTCTCGAGCATGTTTAAAACTTCTCTGACTTCGACGTTTTATTTTTTACCATAGGGATTCTAGTTTTATTTTATTTTATTTTTTCGATCGATCAGTACATCGAATTAATCGCAGTACGAAACGTAGCTCAAAAACCCCCATATGGCAAAACATATTTTTTAAAAACTCTTAGAAATGAAACAAAAAAAAGTCTACTCGCCGATCGTCGTAAATTTAATACAAGCTTATTATTAGGTATTTAAGTATAGCGTAATTAATTTTTAATTGACGAAAACAAAAAAAAAGCAAGCAACAAATATTTGTAATTATGAACAGTGCAATCATCAATCAAACCCAATTCGACGAAAAATTGTGCGACAAAAATGTGACGATATACAAATTATGTAATTCTCACTTTTTGCTTCTCGGTACGACACAACGTTTTAGAATTATTCAGAAAGAAAAATCGACAAATATAGATAACGTTACCGTCTATACATATATATATATATATTGTAATTGTATAAGTCGACTACTGCGTGATTCGTTGCATTTGTACATGTTTTAGCGTTTCTTTCGGCGTGGAAGGCACCTTGTGGGAAATACCGTGACGCCTCTCTGCCGTTGGAAAGCAGCGTAATTCATTGGAAAAACAATGATACAATTATATTCAATGCTAAAAAGTACGTGAATAAAGTATTCATAGATACAAAAAGTCCATAGTAAAGTACGAATTTCCGTCACCCTGGGCGCTATTGAGGCAAGACTATTTTCCCGCAAGGTGCTTATGACAGAAATAAAAATTTGGCATATCATAAAAAATTGATACGAGCAAACTAAAAAAAAAACAATTTTTTCACCAATATACGGGTTATGAATATGATTTTGTAGATCTTTTTAATTAAAACCCGATTGAAATGGAGTCTTATACGATTCGCTTTGGTGTAAAGTTAACCGTTTGTTGTGTGTCCTCATATAACGTCCAAATTATTGAAAATAATCCAATAGGTACGAGCATTCTCTGTCAATGCAGCCATTTGTTTTCTAGTTCTCTCAGATATTTCTCAAAAGTAGCCCGATTTGGGTATTACTTGAGAGTACTTTTAGTGATTTTTTTTGAGCTCTCAATTCCACAATTTCAGAATTGCAGATTGTTTCAGTCAATGTATCTTGAAAGCGCAAAGAAATTTATAGTTTCCCGTAATTAAAACTTAAGTGTAAAACGGACGTTTTCATTCAAACTAATTTCTTGCCTTGGCGTCGAGTCGTTACCGCTACCATCACTTGATATTTTTAACAAGATCACTGAGTCATAAAATTTCATGATTTTCATTTTTCTGCATCAGTACGTCGATCGGTGCCACTCTGGCAATTTTTTTAAATGGCATCAGTAGTACCGGCCGAAAGTTCTCAAAATTCTGCTGCTTACGTAATAGTAGGCTTGAATAAAAAAATAATTCTTGCATTTTTTGAGAAAAATTAACATTGACAGGTCGATGAAACGATGTACGAAATTTAATTGAAAACCTGATACAATTCTATAGTTAGACATTTTTCTGTGACTTATAGTTTTTAACTCCAATCGTTTCCGCATTTTATTGAGTCTGTATTACAAAAAGCTTTTTGCATGAGAAAGTATATACGTTGCTCAATTTTGGCTTCCTCCGTTTCCTCATAGAGATAGCTCTGGGAAAAGCGGGCAAAAAAAGAGGAAGCAATATGCAAGGATGTAACTTGAAACATTTTGTTAGTCTTGAACGGACTGTTCTGTATTTTCTACGACCTTAATTTGGTACTAAATATTAAGAAACTCGGTACGGAAAATTATCTCGATGCTCGCATTTCTTTTATGCCCATGAGAATCGGTAGATTATTCAAATGACGTGACCAGTGATCAGGTTTACAGAATTTTTGGGCAAAAAATAGTACATATCCAATCAATAATAAAAAGGGAAAAAAACAGACGAAACTGGAATTATCTAAAAACTTCGTGACTAAAAAAAAGTATAGAAAAAGCACGTTGAATTCGTGTTTTCACGTTCTCCAGCGGTAGGAAAAATTTTCCCTGGTCTATACATTTTTTTTTCTTTAATATTGACAATTTTTCAGTCAGAGTTGTTTTTTATTAAAAATTTCTTTTAAGCAGCAGAAATTTCTATGTAAATATTGGAGTGAGAAAAAATGCTGAACTCCGGTTCGGTGTGGCTGTTGTAACAAAAAATCTTATTTATTCGGATATTTACAAAATTTATAATTTCAGCTTAACAGCGGAATGTGCATTTTTGTCCTTCTTCTTGACGGCATTGCCAGTTTTCGATTTAATCTGGCTCTTCACTTGGTCCTGTAATTGAGCGAAGAAGGCGGTCGACGATTTTGTGATTTTGTTGCTGGTCTCGTCCATCTTAACAATGTTTCTGTCTTTTGTCAGTTTCTTGATAACCGCGGCGGCCTCGCCCTTCGTGTACTTCTTGCCACCGGGTTTCAGCTTCTGCGCCAAAGTCTTCTCCTTCTCCTTCTTCTCCGCTGCCTTTTGGTGGACACGTTGCTTAAGCTTCTTCTTTCTCCTCTCGCGCTTCATATCCGTACTCGTTCTCTCAGCTCTTCCCACGAGCTCACCGCGAGGTTTAGCTGGCAAGTGTTATTGAAAGATAAATTCTCAAGTTAAATAAAAAATGTATTTTTATGCAGTACTTACATTTGATTTCCTCTGGAGCGAGGAGAGTAGCGTTCGTGGTCGCAACTGGAGCAACTTCTTCCATTGTAACTGCTGGCAAATTACTGACGATCTTGACCTCCGGTTGAGCCTTCAATTAATGGGAAAAAAACGTTTTCAATTAAATTACCACATTGCTTTGTCGCTGTTTTGTTTTACTCATAAATATTCTGTTATGATAAATCAAGTTCTGCAAGTTTTTGGCTGATTTTTAACGTAGGCTTTCTTTATTCCACGACATGACCGTTTTTTGAATTCCATATGTTTGAAGTTTGTCGTTCGATAGGCAGACGGTTCACTAAAGGTGCAAAATTAATAATTCATAAAAATCATAATCCCACAAAATTTGAACTAATTGATTTATTTTTCGGTTTTAATTAAAAACGTTAATTTTAAACATCTTTGCTGTCCATTAACAGGGATATCGTTCCCTTCAATTTTCGATTATAAACAATCATTATTCAGATCGATCGAGAACAAATTTCGAAATTTAATAATTTTCAGCCATACTTTTTGCTTATATTTTAATTTTTTTTAATAACTTCAGTGTAAATCAAATTTCAATCCCAATATTGCTCAACAATTATGGAAGTTGGGGCAAATACAAAACTAAAAAAAAATTTTTAAATGGTATGAAATTTGAACCTCTTAATTGGATTCACGCCAGATTCACTACCAAACCTTGTTTAAATATCAGCAGGATATTTTTAAAACTGTGATCGCTATCGTGTCAACACGATTTTCTTTAAAACACATTCTATTTACTCTATAAATAATTAAATATTACATTTTTTTATAATATTCATATTGATAAAAAATGTGCAAAAATTTGACTGAAAACAAAAAGAAAAATATTTTCCATATAAAATTATTTCTTTTTAAATATGAAAGAAAAAATAATAGTCCATTATCTACTATCTCCGTTACTTTGATTTTTGAGACTCAATTCAAAATTGATTTGTACGAAAAAAACTTTTTTTTCGCTTCTAATAAAAAGTTCATACATTTTCTTGTCAATATACGTGGTCGTTAAAATTCTGTATAAAATTAATAATCGAGCTCAAGAGTTATATTGTTTTTAAAACATGACTCAAGAATCAAATTCATTTTCTTACCATTTTCGGAGTATAATGGAAGTTGGACAGAGCATCCAATTTTCTAAACACCGAATGCATCATCTCCTGAATCTCGATATGTTCCTTCGGTACCTCCTCCTCCCGTTCCTCCTTCTCCGGATCCAGAGCCTCCTTCTGCTTAACATAAGCATCTTCATAAATCTGTGCCAAGCTCTTTTTGCTCTTCTCCTGATCCATAACCAATTTTTTCTTATACTCGAGCGGCGTTTCCACGGGTTTAAATTTCCTCTCCACATCGTCCCACGCTTTATCCTTAATACGCTGCATAATAATATCTTCGAGCTTGAGCGTCGTCTGTTCCGTTATAACAGGCGGTGGTCTCGTAGTTATATCGAACTCGACAAACTCTTCAAGCAGCGAATTTTGCGGTCTGTTTGTTCCAGCAACTTCGCCCTTTAATTGCCAAGGCTTTTCGGATATCGCCTCATTCTCCAATTGTTCTATTCTCTTCTGCAATCTTTCTTGACGACCCTCCAAAGTCGATTTGTTCTTTTCATCTTTTTGAGCCTCTCCGCGAATCTCCAAACTGTCTGTGTCGTCAGAGTCATTTGTAAGATTGAATTTAACGCGTTTTTCCTCGTGCTTAGAACTTTTCTGTAATTCTGCGTTGCCAAGATCATCGTCATCGAGCTCTAATTCCTCGTTATCGCTAGCGGGACGTTTGGAACGTTTTTTCGTTCTCTCAGTCTCGTCTCCACTTTCAGGACTGTCGAAGAAATCAGCGTATTTCATCATTTTACCATCTTCGCTTCCGTCATCGTCATCATCATCTGTAACTGGATCGAAAAGGTCGACGGATTCCTCGTCTTCGTCCGATCCTTCGATCTTTTTGTTGTCTTGTGTTTCTTTTTTATCCTCTTTCGTCAGATACTCATCAAGTTCCTCTAACTTGAAGAACTTGTCGTCAACTATAGAGGGATTTTTAATATTTCTTCTAAATTCTGTTTTCTTTTTATTGATTTTACCGTCAACGTCCATATCGAGATCCATGTTTTCGTCGCTATCTTCGAGCTCCGGATCCTCGAGTTTTTCTTGTTCGTCGTCATCGGTAGCTTCGTTGTCAACGATTTTATCCTCTTCTTTCGTCAGACTTACAGGCAATTCTAGTTTGTTGTTTCCAGCCAAAACTCTGGATACGCCAGTGAGAAAATGTGTGAGCTCTCCTTCATTCTGTAGCTCCAATTGCTGCCAGATCTGCTCTTCATCAAAGTCTTGTATGACCAACTCAGGGAGACTATCGTTTTTCCGTTTAGTCTCGTCTTTTGTGAAATCATAGAGGCGTTTGATTGCATTCTTAAAGTCTGAAGCTACGTCGCGCTGTATACTGTGGAAATAGTGGGTTTAACATTGGTTAAATGAAAATGGATTGATTAATATCTAAAAAGTATAAAAAATTAATTGAAACGAAAGAAACATTAACCATTATGGCATTTAATTTTTACGGGACAATATTTTGTCAAATAAAAAACAAAATTAGAATCAGATTGGTTAATTATCTCTTAGGAGGTTCAAAATACTTTTATTATATAAAGTTACAGATTTTGGACAAATAAATATTTGTCAAAATTTTTTTTTTGATTTCCTAAAAAGAAAGCAAATTTTTTTTTTTTAATTGAACGGAATTATAGTAAAATCCTATGTATCTTAAATGGAAAAATGAGTCTTCTAGGAGGAGGGTTTAATCTTAAAATAGAAGTCTGCAGTTTTTAGAGCATTTTTTTAAATATATTTGGATACAATTTGGAGGGTGATTGTGACAATATTTGGCACTACCCCAAATAAGAACCATCCTAATATATACATTAGGATTTCACAAATTTTTGAAAATTGAACAATAACTGTTGTAAAAAGAAAATAATAAATGGAATTTCGTTTTTGAACTTGATGTACAAATAATGTACTGCAACTTCTTACAAAAAGTGTGCTCCGTCTATCAATTTTGAGTGGCTTCATGTTGAAAAAAAGAGAATTTTCTGTTTATTTAAATGAGACACTCCCTAAAATTTGTACCAGAGCCTCTGTTTTATAAAAAGGAGAGGTACATTATTTTTAAGGATACTTCGAAGTGGGAGACAAAATGTTAGTTTTTATTTTCATTTTACAATTTTTTTTATTGAATTTTCAAAAATTTGTGATACAAGCTGATATAAATATTGGTGTTAAGAAGGTAGAGATTAATTTCATTTCATCATTGTGTTTATGTGTGATATTTATAACATTACAAAAATATTCACATGTTTACAAAATTCCAATACTATGGAATACACTTTTGCTTTGAAAGTCATTAGACCTTCCAAATACTTTGAATTTAGAAGGTATAATTATCAGGGTAATAATATTTCTAACTGTATTTTTTATTCTTAATCTCACCCAAGAATTTTATTCTTTACCATGAATTGGACAAAATAAAATCGTAAACTGTTCAAAAAAACATATTAAAATGTTAATTAAGGCCTATAAATAGTTGGAAGTATGCAAAATTTTAGAACCAATAGCAACTTGACAGTGTCAAAATTTAAGTTTTTTGCCAAAAATCTTTTGTTTTTCTAATTTATCACACCTATCATATTTTTATTATAAACTAATTTTCTGAAAGTAAAGCAATTTACAGAGGAAAACAGTAATACTTAATGATTATTCAAGTGACTTACTTTAGCAAGTAACCAAGTCAGCAGTGATTAAATATTAATAGTTTTATATGTTACTTTAAAGAATTGCATGTACGAAAAACATAACACAGTACATTTTCATAATACTCTTCTTTTTTACTTATTAGTTTTTTATGAACAATTGATTATTCTATACCTTTGAACAATAATTTAAAATAAAAACTTTTTCTTTAAAATTTTACACTCTTTTAAAATTCTGGTGTAGGAATAAAAATAATTGGTTAGTAGGTATAATAAATAAAAAAAAGAAAAGGTTTTTGTGAATTTTAACATTTTTTAATGTTTTTTTCAGTATCTAATATCAATTTTATATCAACAAAGAATAAGATTTTTGGACAAGATTTGGTATTAAAAAATACTGCTAACAATATTGTTATCCCAAATGACATAATTTTATTTAAAAAAAAAATTATAAAATAGAATTGTGTCATTTAGGATAACAATATTGTTACCAGTATTTTTAAATTTTAATTTTAATTTATACATATAAAATGAAATGTTTAATTTTTATATAAATGGATACTATAATCAATTTTTAAGTAAAAGATATTGGTTTGCAGACATTGCAATTATTTGCAATGTCGGTTTTTATTCAAAATTGGAGTTTCTAAAATCAGTCTTTGTGCAAAACATCTTAATGCTCAAAACTTGTTCTTAATATTCAAAACTCATATTTTAAAAAAATGTGATATCAATTTTTATCACTCTTGAACTTTCATTTATCTCAGTACAGAAATACTGAATCCAATATCAAATTTTGAGTTCTTGAAAATCGTATTGTTGTTACGAAAAACTACCAAAAATGAAAGTGTTGCAAGTAAGTATTGTAGTGGTCTGGAAAAACCTAACCTCAAACCAATTATTTAAATAAGCGTTAAGCAAGCAAATTAGGCGACTAATATTTACTAAATTCAACATATTTGATGCTTGATAACTTGTGTTAGATTCGACATATATAAATTATAGTAATTCAAATTACATAGAGACTATTTTATCAAACTAAACTACTAAAGCGTCAACTGTTGCACTGACATGTGACATTAAAAAAAAAAATATAGAGAGATGGCTTACCTGAGAAAATTCTCAGATTTCTTCGTACGACTGTCGACAGTGGACAAAACTTCGTCGAGCAACATCGCAGCTTGAAATTGTTAAATAAACACGTGAAAAAATAACATTCCACGATGAGGTTAAACCACGCCGCGATCAAAACTCGTGCTCTATTAGTGAACAATACTGCAGAGCCATCTAGCATGAAAACGTAAAGTCCTTGTTACTCAGTCGATCACAAAAACTGTAATCCAAATATTCTCTATGCAAAGATTGGTCTGTCGGACAAAAGTCGTGAATAGTCATCATCTAACGATTCTATAGGAATTCTTGTGTCCGGCTTCATTCTTAAGACTGTAACAGTTTTTGATACCGACTGGGCACGGGTTGAGTGTTCAGAATGACACGTTGAAAAAATGTCAGTCGGTATCAAAATCTGTAATCCGATTTAGTCAGAGCCGGTTCATTTCTTCGACAAAATCGAATGAGGATCCTCTGCGGCGTAGATAAATCAAGTGAAACTGAATATGCTTTTGTCTAAGATATTGAAAGGCTCTGAATACATAGTTTTGATTACAGTTTTTGACACCGATTTCAGTTTCGAAACTTGTGCCAAATAACATTAAGACGCGAACTATGTAATGGCTTCTTTGTATTCAATAAATGTTCGACATCGCTGACAAAGTTGTTTACAATTTTTATTACCAACTGAGTAAGTTTTACCCTTTAAAATGATGTAATTTACTCCTCGGCCGGTCATAAAAACTGTAGGACATCTCTCGGTTGAATAAAACACAAGAACGGTAAATTGCGTCTTATAATTTTGCAGTTCGCTCTTTTAGTCACGTACCAAGAGATCAAACGTGGCAAATTAATTGGTGATAAGAATAAATATAGAAGATCTATGTTTGCTCTCTCAGATACACACTTTCGTAACTCTACAATGACGAAGTAGCAGATCTTTCAGTGTGAGAAAGATACTTGTATTTTTTAGATGAATGCCATTATTTTATGTAATTCATTACAGTTTTTGTTACCGACTGAGTGTGTTTCGTTGTGCAATATTTGTCTCTCTCAGATTGACCTACGCAAGAGATAACTGAAAAGAAACTAAAAAATAATGCACCTGATATCTACTCGGAAAAGTTTTTCTTTAGAAAATTAAAGTAGTATTTTGAAAACAGAGAGGAGAGAGGTATTTGCTACCGTTACTCTTGATTTTATTATCGCAAATTTCTCCGTATCAGTTGATCTTTCGAATGAAAGACGACAACAGCGAATTGCGCAATTGTGAGGGGTAGATCACCGTTCTTATATCTCTCACCCTAAATATCAACCGTGGCAGAGAAATATATATGACAGTTTTTCTTACCGATCGGGAATAAATCGGGAATTTTAGTCGAAAAAAAAAGTAGTTATAAAAATAGTCACATGAACTAATCAACAGTTTTGAATCCGCAGTTGATACGATTCTAAAATATACGTTTCATATCACCGCGCAACACAAGACAAAATAGAAGATCTCGATCGTACCGATAAAGACGTCTGGAGATTCGAAATCTCGAAGATTTGAAATTTAATAGAGAGAAATTGCGTTGGGCGCGAAAGGTGGGGATAAAAGCGTACGTTACGAGGGGGACGTTCGCGAAGGGGCCCGCGAAGAGAGAAAAAGGAAGGGATAGGTGGGGTAAAGGAATGGAGAGAAGATGAAGAGCGGCTCAACCGGCCAAGACCGAGGCTACCCTGTTCGCCGTAGTTGCCGCTGCCGCTGAGCTCTCTCGCGGCCACCGAGAGATCTTTTAGTTCTCGCGAACGCGCGGCCAGTAACGTGGAAACTTTACGTATATAAGAACGTAACACGCGTTCTCGCGCAACCGTCTACTAACGTAAGACGGTTTCATCAAAGTCGCGTTTACACGTGCCGTACACAAAAATTAATACACAGTGCAGTGCAAAAGTTTCTTATATATATATATATATTTTTTTTTAACGATTCAACGAAATTCAAAACAGTACAATCGACGTTTCGTATGTTGTATCAGGAGTACTGTCCGTGAGAAAGAAGTGGTTCCGAGTGCGCGTGGTGCGTGATTGTTGCCAGTGGTGCGATTTTAGTACCTGGAAAACACGACCACCTGTTTTTGGATAAATTCTGCACGCTAAGGAGGTAAGTGTGCATTTGTGTACAACGGTGTATTATAGAAACTTGTTCTCTACAGATACGAATGAAATGCCGGGTCGTTGGGGAGGAACGTCGCATTTTTTTTGTTTTCAACGAATAATACCTCAGCAATTTTTCGGGAGTTATCCAAAAGTGCTCTAATTGGGCGCCATAAATGTCCATCATTTAGGCAATTTTTTTTATCTTCTTGAAAATTGCTAACTTAGCTTAAAATATGTAGAAAATTAATATAATTTTGTTGGAAGTTTTAGTACGGAAATTAGAATATTCAATTTTAAATAATAATAAACACGTATTTTAATAATGTTTAGTACTGTACACGAATATTACATCATACTTGAAGTATTTAATTTACCTTGCGTGTTTTCTCCATAGAAACTTTTAACTCAAGCATATTAATATTTATAAAGAAAATTTGAATTTTTCGCAGATAATGATTACATAAAGTAGCCTAAATGAATTACAAATTAATGTCTCAGCATTTGACTCATAGTAATTAGCATGTGGCGGAAAGTTATCATTTGGAGTGGTTAATTTATGGAGAACAATCGGAAGGACATTTATGGTACCCTTGACGGTCATTTTGGGATAATTTTTTGAAAAATTATAACTGTATTATTAACATTTGAATATACTTGTATAGGAAGTTTTTGAGGTTTATTAAAGCTGTTGAATAATTAACTTTTTTTTCACGTGTTTACTACATTAATTTTACATCATACTTGTATATTTTATTTTGTTTCTGGAATTAAAAAATCCTAAGTATATTAATTTGCACAAAGAAGTTGTTTATAGTGCAATTAGTAAAACTTCAAAAAATGGTACATTTCGTGTACGAAAACGATTAGTTTATTTTCCGTTTAAGATACTGTTTTGTTCATATCTTAAGGATGTAAAAAGCCTGCAAAGTCGAAAAAATTGTTTTCTCATTATTTACCTTTGACAAAAGCCACCTCTATGAGAAAGTATCTTCATCAATGTTGGCGTCCTTATAGAGCTTTATCAAAGGTGCAAAATAATGAGGAAGCAATTTGCAAGGTTCTACTTTGCAGGCTTTTTTCGATAGTGGACAGACTAGTTTATCGACACGATATTTGTGCAAATCAGCGGATTAACAGTATAAAAAAAAGAAAAATGGAAATTATGATAAAATTTCGATAGATGCCCGTCAAATTTTGTTATCAATCATCATTCAATGTTGCTTAAGTTATATTATAAATTTTGTCGGATATCTTTGTTCCTAAATCTTGTTCAATCATAAACCAGCATGTGAACCAAATTTAAACTAAGTGAAAAAAATACAATTTTTTTTTCATGGCAGCAATGTTTTTTTTTTATGAAGCAAGATTGAAATGTACCAACATCGCGAGCATTCCTCACACAAAATTCATTATTGATAATCAATAATCGTAAATTCACGTTGTAAATTGCAGTCAGGTATCTCAGAATTTACTGACAATAAAAAATGTAATTGTCATAAAATTGGAACCGCTTGATCAAATCTTGGTCAAATTTATTATCAGTGATGTTTCAATGATGTTCTATTTGTGTATAAAATTTGAGCCCGACATACGGGATTTTGCAAAAATAATTTTGCGTGAAAATACTTTCAAAAAATTTTCAAAACGATATAAAATTTGAGCCTCTTAAACGATCCGCGCGAAACTCAACCCCAAACATTGCTGTATGATAGCCCACTTGCGTGCCAAATTTGAAGAAGATGCATGAAAAATTACGACAGTATTTAATTTCGGACTATTCTAAATGTCCTGACGTGAAAATCTCGAAAAAATAAAAAAAATTTCACAAAAACATAGTTTTCTCTATGCGAAAGCAAAATGATATAAACAAGCAGATATAATAAGAAATTAAATTAATTAAATTTTTTGTTTACCAGATATTTTTTTTTACTTCTAGTAACTTAAATCCAGCGTCATGAATGATTATGGCTGTTTTTTTTATCCCTGAGTCGCGATATTTTTTTTTGGGACTGGTTTTGGTGTGTATGGAGCGATGTCGAAAGGGGGGCTTCAAAAAGTTCAGAGTGGCATAGAGAGCGACCGCTAGAGAGCCGGTTCGCCTTTCTAACGGCGAGCCTTAGCGCAAACTCGAACGGGCAACGTGCTTCGTAAATGAAGGAAAAAAAAAAAAAAAGAAATACTTCCGGGGTCTCGTTGTTATGAGTCCAAGGAGCTGAGCGGTATAGGCCTGAAAAAAACAACAAAGTCGACAACGGTTTACGAGGGGCACGTGGAACATTTATGGGAAATTCACGTCCCCTTTTACCCTGTGTATGTGTGTTAGGGATTTTTTTTTCTTCCTCTTACATTCCAGCAGCTTTTGTCAACAATATTGAGAAAGCATTTGCGGGAACCGGCAAAAGCCGTTGTAAATATTATTTATCGTATACTTACGTAAACCCTTTTGGATTTTTATGACCCTTCTGAATTTTTCCTTGACTGTAATGTTTTTGCAACCGATTTATGCCTAAATACTTAATCACATATACACAGGGAAAATGTGTAAAAAAAAACATATGCAAACATTTTATCGCGAAATATATATTTATTGTATAAATATATCTACTGTATAAGGCATTCTATAGCAAGTCGACCACTCCAGCTTCGAGTTTTTTTTTCAAATAGTGCTCATACATTTTGTGTTAAGTTGTTTGAAGTGTCAAAAACATCTGTAAAGTATTTCAGATTTTGAAACCCATATTTCATAAACAGTGAAATACCTTTTTTTCGATTTGCTGTATATTTTTAAGTGAATTCATTGTTAAACTAAACTTTCAACGTTATATTTAGTTCATTGAATGTACTTTTTAATAGAAATGTGACATAGTTACTCAAAATGAAATAATTAGTAATTAGTGACAATGGATGAAATCGATTCTGATTGGCTATGAAAAGAATTATATGAAGACGTACAAACAAAAGCCTATATTTTCTCGCGAAACAATATTTCGTACAATTTCTTTTTCAATATACGTCCAATTGAAATAACAAATAAAAATGGCTGTTTAAAAATATGACGTTATAAAATCTCAAACAATTCGTAAATGAATTTATTAAATTTAAGTAAAATTAGTTCTGAAAATGTCGGTCTAATAGGATTTGTTTAATTCAACTAAATTATATTTTATTTAAATACAGTTTCATATTTTATTAAAATAAACTGATTCCCTCCTTTCTTTGGTTGTATGATTCAATGAATCAAGCGTTCACCCAACCGAGTACTGGCAACACGAAATACTGCCTAAAAAAAATAAACCGACATAACCGCACGCCGACCGCTCACCCATTGCCGACGGTGTTATTTTGAAGTAATTGCGAGAAACCTGAAATTCTCGACTCGCGTATACCTATATACACGATTCTTATTTACCCGAAACGGTTGGGAAGGGGATATTTGCACCGAAAACTCATTCTCGAAGCGGAAGGTCGTTTCAAGTTCGATTCTATTTCGCTCTTCGCTATACTTAGCGTTCCTTTTGTTTTTCTCCAAATTCGCAAAGCATTGTGGAACAAGCTAGCTGTATCTCGTTTGAACGAGAAAGCCAATATTACTGCGTTTGCAATATTCTCCGAACTATTGTAATAACAAATTGACAAAAATCTGGTTTAACTCAAGTTATCGCGGCTCTGTTGTTTATTTGTTTCTCTATAATTACTGATCACCTCTGACGGATATTTGCAATCTCAAAATCTATATTTATATTAAACCCTTAAAAAAAATATGTTGTTGACGATACAATTGCTAATAAAAATTGAAGGTCCTGCTCGATATTTGTTTATGAGCCGAACTTCCGATTTTCCTTTTACCTTCCACTTTTAGACTCACAGGAAATTTAGTTTACTTTAATTTAGTTGCCGACAAAAAACTAGGATACATAAAAAACGAGTAACTCAGCAAAAATTAAAATTTAGAAAGAAAATTCTGAACAATTGATTTTTGAAGGCTATATCTGTTAAGATCGTCGGGATAGACTGATAGATTTTGTTTTAGTTTTGTGTAGAATTATATATCATTTATTTATATACAAATTACTTTACATCAATGCTGGGTCTAGAATGACAATTTATTTTTCAAATTGTTTTTTCTCCATCTTTTTGAACTTTTTAACAAAAAATTACCATATTTTCGAATCACGGAGGATCTTGAAAGTCGAGGACTTTCCTTTGGACAACAAAATACAACGTTTGAGTGAAGAAACTGACATAAACATCAAAAATTCAGTTTTTTAAAAAACGACCTTATCAATTTTTTTCCTTTTGGTCTCAGAAATCATTACAGAAATAAGATTTTAAAAAAGAGTGGAAAGTACAACTTTGCACATTGCTTCTTCATTATCAAATTTTGCTGACCTTGCACATTTTGCGTTGTAAAAAAAAAAATCTCTCAAATTTGGACTCTTCGTTGGATTCCAACTAAATTCAGTATCAAATAATGGCACTTTTCAAGTTTTGTTGAATCATTCCCGAGTTATAGCATTTTCAAAAAGATTACAAAATCGCAAAATTTCCATAAAATCTTAAGTACTGCATCGATTTCGCCTAAATTCAATACCAAAGTTCGAATCACTATGCTAAAGTTTTTCGCCAAGTTTCAACTCGATACCTGGAGATTTGGTCGAGTTAGAGTGATAACAGACATTTTCCAAAATTTTTAATATCCGATAAAATGAAAATGCTTCAACCGATTGTTATTAAATGTGTATCAAAGAATCATTTCACTGTAATGTATACGGTGCAACAATTTTAGACAATTCGGATGACAAACAACTTTTCTCGACATTTTGGACCATTTTGAGTACACTGACATTAAAATCTCGAAAAAAAAAAACCATAAAAGCGAAGATTTCTCCATGAGAAAGTAAAACTAGGAGGTGCAAGCTCTTTTGGGTTCAGTTTCATCCAAGCTCACCGTGTATGTCCTCAACTTTTTGAAGAATTGAATCGACCGAAAAATGCATTGTCAAAGTTTAAGGGTCATCTGAAGTTCGTTATTTTCCCCCATCCGCAACATTCCACAACTCCCTCCCTCTCTCTCTCTCTCTCTGTTTTTCTCTACTAAAGCTTCAAAACAAAGCATTGAAACTAAGCTAAAAGAGTGTATATGCGGCCTGTTGTTTCTCGACTGGACGAGAAATCCGTTGGTCCACGGGTCTGGTGCGTGTGACTCGCGCGCGCAAACACGTTGCTGCTCTGTATAGTCTATACTCACACGAGTCCTATACAGAGTACCTTGTGTACTCGTATGGCCCCCTGGCGTAGTAGTACTACAGACGCGTTTATCGTGGCGATCCGTGGCTTCCCCTTTGCCGTGCGTGGCGCGGCTGTGTAACCCTTTCTCGTCCATGCGTGTGGATCTCTCTCGTGTTTTGTGTGGAGTTGTTGAACGGCTATCCTCCTTCCGCTTCATGCGGCTTCGTACTGAGACTGCTGCTGCTCGCTGAATCTCTGCTCTCCCGCTCCTCCACACGTGTGTATCGTGTATGAACGTAGGAACTCTCGTGGAAGCCGGCGCGCAGCGCTCGTCCCCGCGGCCTCTTCTTCGTTGGCTGGCATAGGTAGTCGTTGGTTGGCTCTGAGCGTGGAGAGCGAGATCCTTGGCGGTCGCGACAAGAGAGTATCGAGAATCAGAGAGAAAAGGAGAGTCCTGAGAGACGCTGTGTGCAACGTCGGGCGTGCGCCGCACGCTGCTGCTGCTGCTGCTGCTGCTGCTGTCGCTGCCGCTTCATCTCGGGTTACCGTTTTCAAGGCGAGCCGCGAGCAACGCGACGAACGCGCCGCTCTCTGACATCTCTCGGAGACTTCGTCGAGCGTGCAAGAAAGATCGCTTCGTTTACTACGAGATTGACTTTTCTGCTTTTGGATCGTCTTGCTGCTTCGGACGCCTTAAATACCGAATATAATTGGTATTTTTGAGAGAGGTGGTTATCGACGAAACCGGTATACATAGAACATATTCGAGAACTAAACGTATCATTCTGTATCTTGTAGAGACAAGCAGTTAATGGATCTTATGGCAGAGAAGGAGTTAAGGTCAAGTGCAGATTTCTTTTATAGATATGAAGCATTTTCCCTGAAATTTTTATAGTCATTTTTATATGATCCTCACCCATTCGAACAATTTTGATCATTTTTGTGCAAAAGGTATTTTGAAAAAGAAAAATAAGTTTTTTTATTTAGTCCTATAATCCCATATTTTTGACAACGAATATTTGTGTAAATTCGAATTTGTGGTGATTGCATTTTCTTAAGCGTTTGGGATGAACAATCATCTCTGATATTTTTTTCTACTTTTGTATGTAATTGTACGCATTATGTAATGCATACAATCTTTTTTTTTTTTTTTTCTAAAAATCAATTTTTTCGTATTTTATTTGACAATTTGATCATTCTAGACTGCAGCCGTGGGATTAATTATGAACCATTTACTAAACTGGCAACAACGCGCGCTTCATTTTTTTTTTGCAGAATTTTTGTAGATTGTAAACTTATTTAAATATATGTAAACTTATTGCGATTCAATCCAGCCGCCATACATAGCTCTGTGAACTTGGCACCTGACTTTGAAAATTCCGGATTTTTTGCTGTGATTCTTATAGATTAAATTATGTAGTTGATAGTAGTAAAAAAAAAAAAAAACTTATAGGACTTAGAAAAAAAACGCGTCCCCCGGATTAGATGGAATCCAAATTTAAAGATTGATTCTTATAGAGAATCGCTAGTAGTTGATTGTAGTGAAAAAATTTCCGTTAGTACTAGTAAGGAAAAAAAGTTAGAGCAATTTTTATTTTTGAATAAAAAAAGGAAAAAAAATATCAAATTTTTCTCAAAATAAAAAGAGTCTTAGCTTCAAAATCGTTTGTAGTCGATTGTAGTGGTCGTTATTTCGTTAGTAGTTCCTCGAAAACTTACCGAACGTCAAAATAAAGCGAGTCTTAGCTCTAAAATAATTTAGAATTGATCGAACGAGCTGCGCAAGTGATTTGTGGCTCTGCATCACCGTTCATGACAGACGATTGAAGTTGGCTCTGCGAAATACCGACCAACCAACGGGCTTATAAACTGGGCTTCAAGATTTCAATATATTTCAATATATTATCGCAATGTCTTTTTTAAGAGGGGATAGTGCGAGGCCGGATTATTTCTAAAACAGCATTAGGGCTTCGTAAATAAATGCCTCGAAAGTCAAGAAAGAAACTGTGTTTCTCTTTTGAAAGATTCGTTTAAATATTCCAATAATATAATTTAATCTCGTGCTGGAAGACACGTATAAGAACGATTACGTAAGCTCATTCGCGATACCTTATCTCTCGTTTATTCATTTTTTTCGTTGGTAAAGCGTTGCAAGAATTAAACGTTATTTATTGCTCCACTTTTATGACTGTCTCAGAGTTGTCAACGCGAGGTGTTCTACCGAGACTTTGCCACGAGTACTCGAAAACATAAGAGACCAAAATTATGTCTCTGCGTATTTGTAAATAAGTAGTTTGGCTCTGAGAGACGCGCGACCTTCGGGCCAATTTACGAGTTTAATTCGTTATGTTGTCGTAAGGTGGAGACTAAATGTCTGTGAGGCACAATTCATACCTGAAATGTCTTAGATCTTTATGTGGTGAATCTCGAATAATGGTATACGACTGGTATGCACAAAATAATGTATAATTAAAAAATAAAGATAAAATGTAGATAAAAAAAAAAAATAATTGCGTTGATAAACATTTTTGAAAACATTATAAGAATAGCAATCTTGATAATACAAAGTCCACAGTCTGCTGTTAGAGTTTTAAAAAAACAAGCCCACCTTGACAGAATTTAAAAATATATATATTCTGTAGTTTCCTTTCTTTGGTTGTACGTATGTTTATTTAATTTATACTATGTATACGTATAGGGCATTCTCTGTCATTTGAATCACATTTCAAGTAAATTTTAATGCTTCCTTAAATATTCTATTCTCACTCTGCTGAATCCTCTGCAGATTCAACATACATCCTTCTTAATTGTTAAAAAATTGAATTTAATTCTTCATATTTTGCGAAAAAAACGAATTAATTTACTTAAAAATAAAAGTACCTATTATCGCATTTTTTACCATATTTTTTTTCAGGTAACACGATAGAACGTATCAGCGACAAAATAGCCGCCCAAATACCCGACTAAAGAATATCCTCAATAAAAATATTCCACTACTAAATATCCCCACCAAAAAATATCGCATCATTCCATTGACCATCGCCAACAAAAACTTTTTGATATTCTTTGTGGGGATATTTTTGTTGTCGATGTTCTGTCGTGGGTTATTTTGCCGGGATATATTGTCGCTGAGGTGTTCCATCACGAAATTATTATTTCCTTCGATTTGAAAAACAGTTTTTTTTTTAAATGCAAGTACAAAATTGTTTGGAGAAATAAAGATTAAAAAGATGCACAGAAATTACTCTTAAGTAGAAATAAAATCTGACTAATTATGAAATATATCTGAGTGGGTCAGAGAAATCAGTCGATACTGGTTAAAATTTGTTTGTTAGGCTTTGGTTGGTTATTAATAACATTATTTTATTAAGCTTCGTCGTTTCGACCTGATTTTTCATAGATGGAATTTTTGGCACGTCATACTCGGGGTCTGAGATATCGGTGTCGAAGATTCTGATGTTATCGACATTCCTATATAGGAAAGTTTCAAACATATTTCGAATACCTGAATTTTTTAAATTTAGTTCTCCCTAATTGCTCCAGCAATGCATTAAGAATTGATGGAGCAACCAGAGCGACCAATTTTTTACAATTAAAATTAATCGTGAAAAAATAGTTGATTCTTAAAAAATACTTAAAAATCATGAAAAGATACTGTTTAAATGCAATACCAACCAAACTTGACCCTAACTACAATTTTAGTGAAAGTTTTAGTTCGATAGCTTGAAATTTGCTCAAGTTAGCGCGTTTACTTCGTTTTGCATTAAAAAAAAATTAAAATCATACGATTTTCATGACTTTGGTTTTTACCAAATTTACCAAATTCAACTTTACCAAATTCAACAGTATTCCACTTGTGTGTCAAATTTCAGCACGATGCAAAGAGTCGTTCTCCAGTTAAAAGATTTAAAGTAATAATAAAATCTCAAAAAAGAAATATCACGAATTTTTAGATTCAAGCATCTATACATTCACAGAAATTACGGGGAACTAAAATATTCAAAATTACTGGACAGATAAGAGGGTGGAAATAGTACATTTCAATACTAGGGAGAAAAAAAATTTTCAGCGAGTTTGGGTTCACCAAAACTCGCTGAAACGAGATAACAACAACAAAATTTCTCGAGTGATAAATGAAATTTTTCAGTACGACGTCGGAAAGGTGCGGTTTTCGCAAGCGACAGCTTACGAAAAGTGCACTTTTCTGCCCGGAGGAGTGAAACAAAAAATGAGTGTTTTGGCGGAGAATACCTCGTATAACGAGGCGTGGGCGAACGCCAAATACATCCTCCTCTACGAAGAAGTGAGCTCATTGCTACGGCTCTCTGTGTATATTGCCGCAGAACTCTTCCGAGGGTCATGGAGGGCCCGTTGTCATTATAAACTTGTTTTTGGGCTGCTGGTGCGAGCTGGCTTAAAACACTCCCAGTCCCAGAGAGACGCGAAGGACACGTGACGGTTGCCCTTAACAGCTAGCGCTGGCCACATGCTATGTCTGGCAAAAATCAATTTGCTTCCTCTTTCATCTTCATGATTTTTTTTTTTTCGTTGTTCGCTCACAGTTGGCGCACACAGCAGTTGCCGAGCATAGCAGTAGAGACAAAGGTGTCGTCATTTTTTAAATTCCATAATAAATTACTTATTACTATTATTGTCATTCGTGGCAATGTAGTGCTGTAATATGGAAGGTTTATTTTTTTGTCAATCTTTCTCCTCTTTTCCACACTCTGCTCTTCCGATATGCGTGAAATTTGCATTCGAACCTTGTTCTAAAGTGGATACACATGTGAACGAAATTATGTCTGTTTGAAATAATTTATGTCTGTCGAAATTAAACTGGATTTCATTGAAATCGGCGTGATTATTCGCAGTAAGTACGATTGGTATTAGATTCTACAAATTTCATTTCGTCAAACGATAGTTCGTTATTGCTATATTTGCGATTGGTTGCTAATAGCGACATAGAGTGGCCGTGGATTGGGACATAAGTAAAAACTGATGGTTGAGTACTGGTACATATGCTTTTCTCGCTTTTTCCAAAAAACTCAAGGATACTATTGCAGATGGAACTAATTATTGGTTACTTTCCAGAAAGTAGAGATTCTAAGCTTTCGATTCGTCTTACCCGTTTTTAAACAACAATTGTTAATATATGTGAAAATTCAATGATCATTTTCCTGACGTCTTAAATGGTTGGCTATTGGGACGTTTACCTTACTTACATTTCAATCACCTATAACGTGAAAAATTTTTTTTCAAAAATTTCAATATGCCATGAAATTTGAACTCTAACTGATCCGCACCAAATTCAAACCCGTTATATGTTAGCTCTGTTGAATACCAAATTTAAAACCAGATATACAAAAAGTTGCGATATAGCTACCGTGCTAACAAGAAAATTGGAACGCGCGCACGCATGTACACATTTTGAAAATGACTTTTTTTGACGTTTTGGACCATTCTAAGTGCCCTGGCACGACAATCTGGAAAAAAAAATTCGCGATCATAAAGCTTCCTTTATATGGAAGCAAAAACGTGAATGAATTGACAGAGAATATATTACTCTTTTCTTTTGCCTCTTCTTCTTCTTCTTCTTCTTTTCCATTCTTTTTCTCTTTCTCTTCGACTCTCAGTATGGAATTTTAATATCTTCGAACGAAATTCGAGAGAGGCGTCAGCTCTCATTCCGGCCGCGGTTGTCCGCGTGCGTCCCCGATATTAATACCGCACTCGCGGGGCCTCTCCCATTGTATTCATATCGCGAAGACGAGGACGTGACGGAGAGCTTCGCCCGGGCCAAGCATGGGCCGCACGCATAACAGAGAGTCCCCTTGTATACATGCATGGGACTTCGTCACGCCGGGCCTCACGTACATAGTCAGCCTCTCACGCGGCACACAGCACATTCGCCCGCGTATTCGCGCCAACAGCTGCACTTTACGACTTCTCTTTTACAGCCGCACCATATACCTACATAACGCGTGTACGCTTGCCGCCGCAAATGTAACACGTGGGAGCACATGCGGAAGTGAACTTTTCACGTTTCCAATTCTATTCCATCTTTTTTTTCTTCCTCATTTTCACAACGCATTCTTCTTTTTTACTGCTTATGGTATTTATAATGCGCAGATTAGTATTTTACTCGGCTGAGAGACTCGGCAACTGGCAATTATTGTGGACTCTTATCACGGAATTGAATAATTAAGTGGATTGTATTGTCGGTGAAACGATTTTTGTGAGAATGGTTTCTAGAACTGTACAAATTGTGAGAAAAAAAAAAATGTATTCTTAAGAAAATTTTATGATTCAATGATTTATAGAACCGGAAGTTGGATGACCGACATTTAAATGAAACATGAAGTACTTAAAAAAACTGTTTTTGAATAAATTATTACGCCTAAAAAAATATTGTCGTTTACTGTAAAAAAAATAAGTACTCTTTATTATTCATAACTGTTGTGAAAGTATGTGATTCATTGTATTTATTCTTTAAAAATTGTAATTGATTTTTTTATTGAAATGAGCTTTTCGTCGATCAGAATCAAAAGTCCTTTGATTCTGATCAACAGATGGTTGATGGTTGATGGTACCTTTTTCGGTTACGTTCAAATGCAACTGGAATTATCTCTGACTACACGTCATGGATGAAAAATATTATCAGGTTCAATTTTTTTCTCTCCTTCGAATGAGACTTCATGCAAAAAAATCGATTACCGCAGTGCTGAGATCTGGCAAGTTAAGAAAAATTGGGCAGAAAAGATTTTCTCATTTTTTCGTCTCACGCATACTTTCTTCGTTGAGTCTATGTCCAAACGCATGTACATGTTAATACGTGTGACACACAAAGCAACAACAGGACTGATTAGCATGGAGTTCAACGCACACATCGATTCGTTCCGACGTACTCGTCTCTGTCCAATCGCATGTACATGTAAGATCGAACGAACACACAGCGACGAGAGTTACCACACACCCGGGGAGTCGAGTGAAACGTGCGCGACGCGTATATACGTTACATGGCTGGCTCTGACGTAGCTCGCTCTGACGTAGGCTTGCTCTGACATGGAAAAAGCGGTTACGCACTGCTTCCCCATCACGCCGTTGACGTCATCACTTGTTAACCGGAGCGGCCGCCAGTCGCTAGTGATCTCGAGACCGAGCAAGAGCGAGAAGGAGACAGTGCAGTGCGAATATGTTTGAACGCGTGTGACAGGCTGCACAACAGTCATCGAGTTCTAATTAATTAATTAATCAATTAATAGTAATGTCGAGATTGAGATATGTTGCTACCGCGATTGTTGATTAAAAAGGAAATAAAAAATAAAATAAAACAATAGCGATCAGTGAATTAACCATCAGAAAAATGTAACGTCTGGCAAGCTGTAATCGACAGACATATAGAGATATTAAATAATAACCGTGATATATACTGTAGTGATTTTATGTGTAATAATAGGAAACGCGACATAATTGCTACTGCGTTTCTTGGTACGACGACCATAATTTTTCTATGTTTCTATCGGTAGCATCGTGTCGCGTTAAATTTTTTTTGTATTATTCAGTGATCACATTATTATTTTATTCAGATCATTGCATGGAACATGCGCAAATCTCGCAACTCAAGTAAGAGTCTCGAAATTCCTAATGGAAATACTTTACACATGTGAAACTCGTGACATTCAATTTTTTGCCAAGCCAAGACTTCGGAAATTGTTTATTCACAAATTCAAGGAGAAACTGTGGCAAGGATTCTGACAAAAAACCTAACAATAGTTTGCATATGAATTCAAAATACAGAGACATCAAGCTATAAAAGATTATTTTAAAAATAAAAAATAAAAAATGCGAAAGCTTGAAGTCAGGTTATACTTTGTTGTTGTAAATATGACTGGCAAATTCGGAAGCACCGTAACACAATAATTTCATAGCTACATTGTGGATAAGCAAATGAACATTATGCGACTTCGGCTAATCTGGGTCGTTACGTTACCCTATTACGTGTATGTAAAAGTTCTGGTCTTATCTTAATTTCAGCTTTAGATAAACCGGAACTTAGTTAGATAAATTAGCTATATTACAAGGACATGTCGAATGTCAGTTGTCGCCCTATCTGAATTGTCGTCCTCATAAAAACAAGGTAGAACGAAATACTAAGAGTAGAAATAAGATAATTGTTGTGGGAATACATGTATGGGGCATTCCACGACTAATCGACAGGGTCATCGCGATTACCGCGATGTTTGAGCGTTCGAAGAGCTGTAACTCTGGAACGAAATTGCCGCCCATCTCGCGAATTTTTTCTAAGATTCTAAGCACTTCAACGAAAAAAATGTGAAAATTCCAACGAAATCGGAAATACCGTTTCGGAGGGGAAAAAAGTGGCAACTTTATTTAATTGAAAAATAGCATAAAATAAAATCCGAGAATTTTACCAAAAATGTTGCGCCGTAGTATTGGTGTTAAAAACAAAAACAATGATTATTTTCAGCGATTTTCAATGACTGGAATGTGCAATAAAAAAATCTGAAAAAATTCATAGGTTTTTTCTTCAACTAGATCAATTTTCTGAAGAAATGTGAGGACGTTTTGTTTACATGAAAAATTGGGGTGATCGACTTGACGTATTTTGCCCCATATAAGATTAATTCGATTACGATAAATGACAGCTCATTTTGTCCGGTAAATGATGTTTTACGAATTTACCGAACCCAGTGAACTCTCTCTAAAGAGGCGCTTCGTATTGTCACGTTCCCCGTCGATGCTCTCTAAGATTTCACGCCGTGCGGGAAATAACTCTCTCACTCCACTTATTGTGAGTACATTTTCAATCAAATTTGACTTGAATTTATTGATTTCACAATGGATACATTTTTTTTTAATAATAAAATATTAGTCATCATTTTTTTTCAATATTGTAAATGCATTTCCATTTGTTTAAACTTTATTTTTTAAATTTAATTACGATATGACTAAAATAATCTTTCAATCAAATTTTAGTATATATTTATTAGTAATATTTATTATTTTTACAATGGATAAACATATTTTTTAAAAATTAATGTAACGTCTTCTGGCGTCAGTTTTTTTTTTTATTTTGCGACTTGGAAAGGCATAAAGACCTTCCAGGGAAATGAAAATCGCAAGCAATTCGAAAGTACGAGCGACTACTTGGGGATATGCAGGGAAACGCGTTGAGGATATAACCAGGTTTTACCTAGTGAGCTAGTACCGGTGTCGTTGATGCGATGCGTCGCGCCGTGTAGAATGTCAAGTTTTAGAAACTCGCAAGCGGTTCTCGAGGCGACGATTTGCCGACTGCTTTCACGGTTCCAATTCCGCTTTTACTGCTGCTGCCTGTTCTCGCCTGGGTCAGTTAAGGCGATAAATACAGCCTCTACTTTCATTCTGGCAATTATTTTTTTCAAGACACTCAAAAATTACCGTCTAGGATTGAATCGTTTAGGAGATAATTAAAATTATTTAGGAGATGAACACAAGCTTGTGCTTTATGCGGTTCTCTTTTGATCACTTCAATTTTGTTGAGACTTAAGATGCTCTATCAGAAACCAATTCTTCATGAGCTTTATTATTACATACAATAACGTCCAGTTTAATAAATATTACTAATAATGGGTAATAAATTACACAATATCAATGAGAGGCTAAAATTATTATTATTCTGTTTTTTCCCTGCCAATTTCTTTCAGTAGTAATTTTCTTCAGAAAACTCAGAAAAAAAATTTTAATTCTTTACCGTTGATACTATTCTTAACGTTATTATTATTAAGTCTTCCACGTAATAATTTTTTTGCCCTTTTATGTTCCCGAACTCCGCCTTTGTTTCACTCCCAATTTCTTCCATATTCGCAGATGATTCGAATAATCTGCGAATTCTAAGCCATGCATTCTGTAAATTTAAAATATAATGTATCAGAAAAATTATTTGGTTGAAAATAGAAATCGTAGGTGTCGTTGCTGTAGATTATCTTACATATAAGACATTTAAGAAGTACAAAAGAAAATATAAGAAATTCATTTTTTAATAGTGTGGATAAAAAAAGGAAGTCGAGTGCAAAATCGAGAAACTGCGTCACATTTTCTTTTACGCCATTTACAGTGCAAAATAAGAAAATAGTCTGTAGGCTGCTATAGTTATCATAAAAAAATAAAATACTTTTATCATCGCCTCTTAAATTGTATTACATATAATTTCTACCCTGATAATTTCACTAATAATAATATCTCTTTTTCATCTCCACAATAAAGAAAACTCTTTTCAACAGCTGCACTTTTATTAGGAAAAAAATGTTATACGTATAAGTAACCAGAGAAGTATCGTTATAACGGACACCTGACCATCCCATTTCGCAGAAGCTAATAAACGTAAACCTAGAGAGCCTGTGAGGACGCTACGTTAGTTAGCGGCTTTCACACCACTCTGTTCATCCGCCACGTGTCGTTTTACACCCATTAGATACTTTTCTGTCGTTCGCTGTACGGTATTCCCTGTCCTGCACGATCATATCGACCTGTAAGACGATGTGCGATACACGTTTTTCATTTTCTCTCTATCTCTCTATCTTTCTCACACCCCCGTTCCAACGGCGTCTCCGTCGATAAAGCATGTTACCTTATAAACGAGAACGCTATTTTACGAACTGCTTTTGTATACCTATATAAAGCTCTATCAAATTAGTCATTTATTTTTCAACTCTGATGTTTAAAATACTTGGCCAGATGTACGGTTCAATTTTTTAAAGATTTTTGAATCTTTGTTAGAACAAAAATCTCAGCCTAAAAGTTGTATGTTTATGTCAGCTTTCCACAATACTTATCAAAATTTGTTATGGATCTGGTGATTATAATTTCTTGACAAAAAGTCTCTCTTTGGCGATTTTTTTAGATAGAATTTATATACTGACGACTGAAGATTCTGCGAAATTTATGACGGAATAAAGATGAAGTTTTTGGAGAAAGAAAATAAGAAAATTTCTTTGTGGAAAAATTGACGTTATTAGCTTGATAATTAAAAATAATCGTATCGAGAGAAGTCGATATAAAAATACAACTTTTATGCCGAGACTTCTTTATTCTCTTTTTTCTTTGAAAAAAAAAGTGCGACGATTTCTACAATAATTGATTAAAAAATGTTGATGAGTGATTAAACTGTATCGCCGCTTTTCTTGATTTTATAAATTTTGGGAGTTTTCTTCATATTAAAGAATCAAACGGGTGAAGTATTTTTTAATTAATTTATAAAGTATAATTAGAAGAAAACGAACAGCAAAACATGCCTAGGAAAGCAAAGCCAGAAATACATGGAATAAAAAAGAAAGGATACAAATTCGGATAGCAGATCATCCTGAGTGGTTTCCATCGTTATGCTATGCCAAAATTTATTTCCAACAAAGTATCTGTAAAAAATTAAAGCGTACAGCAAAATATCATTGCGAAGATATTCACTAAAAAAGAAACCTGCTATAAGTTTAAAAAGTTTAAAAAAAATTTGTTTAAGTTCATTTTGCATTTGTCTTTTAAAGAAACAAATACCTTTCTTATGAAATAAAATAATTGTTTCCATCAGAATGACAATTTAAATGATTAAACTCCTTTTACCAAATGTATCTATCCGAATTTGTGTAGAGTTATTCGATTTAAAAGTATGACGAAAACCGGTACATTACGTGACCGTAACTGCTGAAATGGTTATTATCCTCCTTTTTCCCATTTTTTTTCTCGACACGTATTTAAATGTTAAAGCTACGAATTCGACATTATATGTTTCTGAGATATGAAATATATAAGTTAATATCCATGTTATGAATGTCGGTCCTAATCACGAGCATTAGAAATTGGAAAAATGAAAACAGTTGCCACAAACCGGTACATCTACCCTATAAATTTTCTTCGAGCCCATAAGGAACGCCTAAAGAAAAAAATGGGATGTAAAACCAATATATACCCGGTTTTATAGTTTATAGTCTGCACGATAAATACTTACACATACGTATAGTAAAGCAAGTCAGAAAGTTGTAACTCGCTTTTGCGTGCGTTGACCCATCGACCTATCGACCCGATCCGAAAGACGTGCCCATCGAGCACCTGTCGTCGTTGCATTCACTCTTGTATCCTGGCATACACACCACCGTTACGTATTCCAAAGCGTTTATTCAATTATCATATCGTCTTACAGCATCGCAATGCACAATGTATCAAAGAAATATCCAGCTGAGTGTGAGGGAAGGTCAGGACACATATTTTCATCGATGAACATTATTATTTCTGCAATAGCCTCGGCAAGTAAATTCCTCGCGGGAGAATAACTAATGCGTGTAATGGGAGATATCGTTGAAGGCGACTATGGAGCGTTGAGAAATTGTAGGAAACCGAGGTATCGTGTATAATGACTATTCTATTATGAATTTTGTGGTGGGGGGAGAAACTACGCGAAAGGTTATCGAACGTAATTATTCTCTCTTTTATATTGTCGGGTGTGTCTTGTGCTGCTCTTGTGATTTTATAACGTGGATGCTTTTTGGTGCTAGTTGTATACCTGATTATTTATACCGACTGTTTCACGCCAAATTGGTAATTGAGATTACTATAATAGCTCGTAAAATTAAATTTAGCGCAAGTGTCTTAAGAAAAGAATTGTGAAAGGCGTGTAATTTGTTAACGGCTTAAATTACGGTTGTATAGATTTGCACGTAGAATGTAAGTAAAAAAAAAACATCTTACTGCCTACAGCTTCTGGCTTTCCTGTTAAAATCTAAATTAATCGGGTATTTCCAACAGCAAAAATGAACTTCGGGCAGTATTTTATAATGTTGAAAACTGTGAACATTAAATAATCATAAACTATGGATTGTCAGATTAGAAGAAAAAATGATTGAAAAATGGCTGGAATGTCGAAAATATACTGGTCGTACCAATGTTTTTTTATTTTATTTTATTTAAAAGGATTATAATTATTACTGTAATTATAAATTGGAGTAACAATTCTGCGCATCTTCTTTTATTCCTGGTTGCGATAATTAATCGTTTAGAATTTGTTTAATTTTAACGTAGTTTATAATTAATGTTGTTTCAACATTTTTCAGAAATGCAGTTATTTTTTTTGTCTGGTTTCTTCTCTTGTAATTCCTTAGTATTAAGCTATCTTTGATAGTAGAGGTTATTTATGTGAGACCTTTTACGTCACATCAATCATTTTGAAACTTCTATAATGGGCCTTAAAATGGGAATCTTAAGACCCATTCTCGGAAAAACAGTAGTTAAACGCGTGTAAATTATTAACGGCCTGAAATGCGGTTTTATAGCTTTGCAAGCAATTATCCGTTTCACGCGCTGAACATTCAAAAAATAGTTGCTGTTTATTGCTTCTGACTGTTCTGATAAAATCCAATAATTTACAGAATAAATGCTGAAAAATAACTCTAATTTTTGCCGATCTTGAATACAGTGATAATTATTATATAGATATTCAGAAAAGTGGTCTGGCCACAAAATACTCAATAAGGCATGAATTGTTTCCATCCAGGCTACGATGACAATTTATGTTTATTTTTCGATACTTTTGCTTCCTCATAGAGGAAGCTTTGGTTTTGTGAACATTTTTTTTTTCGAGATTTTCATGTCAGCATACTCAGAATGGTCCAAAACGTCGAGAAAAGCCGATTTACTCAAATCGGTCGAGTGGTTCAAATTTTATAACGTTTTTTAACTTTTGAAAAATGTGGTTCGAGCATTCACTCGCGCAAATTGCGAGATATCGGGCTTAAATTTGTTTTACTTCTAGATTATGATAAAACAAGGTTTTAATTCAAATTTGGCACAAATCGTTCGAGTAGTTCGAATTTTATACCATTTTTTATTTTTTGAAAAATCTTGTTTGCGCAAATTAAAAGATACCGGCCTCAAATTTATTCCACGTATTGAGCCCCCTGAAGCAAGGTTTGACTACAAATTTGAAGAAAATCGGTTGGAAGGTTTAAATTTCATGACGATTTTAAAATTTCAAAAATCTTGTGAATGCGATTTTTATAGTAGACAAATTTTTAAAATATTTTTTTATATCACACACAAACAAGCCTGCAAAGTAGAACCTTGCCAATTGCTTCCTTATTATTTTACATTTTTTAAAAATGTTTACATGTATGCAAAGTAGAACTTTGCAAATTATATTCTCTACAAAGTTTCCTCTATGAGGAAGCCAAAGTAGATAAACGTACTTCCTCATAGTGGAAGCTTTGTAGAGAAAATAATTTGCAAACTTCTACTTTGCGTACATGTAAACATTAAAAAAAAATGTAAAATAATGAGGAAGCAATTAGCAAGGCTTTTTTTTAGAAAATTTGGCACGAAAAGCTGTACAGATTTTTTTGACAGTGAAAGTACCTGGTTGTTTGTATAGGATCATTTACGCCACATCAATCCCTTTGAAAATTTTACAATTGCTCGTAAAAATGAATTTTGTTTATGTTTCTCAGGAAAACAACTGTAAAATATATGTAAGGTTAGATGTCTAAATATCACAATGTCAAAATGTCACGTCGTATTAACACACGCTAAAATAACCAACTCAAAAGAAATCACGCATCAAAAGGACACATGCAAAAATAACACGACAAAATAATACTCCTCTAAATCGAATAAGCCTCTAATAGACTATTAACCGACTATTCGTATATTTGGAATAACTTTTAAAAAGGCTACTTTTTAAAACTTAATTTATTTAATTAACACATTAAATTTCCATCAAGTCTGGCACCGCCAGCGGTTATTTTATTTTCGGATATTTTTCAATCGACTACTATTGTTCGAATTATTCATTGGCTATTTTTGCAGAGATTATTTTGACGTAGATTATCCCGGATTATTCCGTCGAGACACCAAAAGCAATAAGGAAGCTATGTGGAAGTTTCTACTTTGCGGTCTATTGTTAGTTAATTTGGCATGAAATCTCCCGTATGCTTACTACTGTTATCCTCGTTCTATCTCATATCATTTGCACTCCGTTCTGCTCACTCCTAGTCTTCTTGATAGATGAGCTGGTTGGGTCGAGTCAGGTCGCGTGTACCCAATACAAGCTCATAATTATGTATAAGCGCGTAGCATATAATTCAGTGAATGCTCTGCTGTTTTCTCTCTTTCGCTCCCTTCGAGATTCGCATAGTAGATAGATGCATACACGTGCGGCTAACGGAGGGATTTTCTTAAGTATGTCTCTGGCACAGCGGCAGGCCGATTCAGTAATGAATGCAGCAGCATTGTGCAATAATACTACACAAACGCTATACGCGAGTCCCATTGCAATAGGCACATGGCTAAAACTGCGAGAATGTTTCGTGTCAAATCCTTCAAAGCATATTTCACATCGATTACCAGACGATAAATTTCTCTCTCGATATCGGTCGTCGTTGGGGGGATGACATTTCATTGAACTATGTGTACACGATTCCTGTTTTGCAACTTGTCGTAATCAACAGACTCGTCCGGTTGTGATAAAAATTTCTCTCTTCATTCCGATGATTCGTCGCGCGAGCTTTGATCGATGGAACTGTCAATTGAATTCCATTTTTTTTTCTCCTCCTGTTTAAGAGATAAACAGCCTGTGTGTTTATTTTATGGAGGCTTCTGGAGTGCAAGATGGAGGAGCAAACCGCGTGCCTCTTGTTATCGGCCACTCGCATTTGCGACTGTAATTAGAGCAGATAGAGAGGCAATAGGGTGGTCTTTTATTGAGGTCAATTGTCGCTGCAATCAATCTTTCGTTAAATCGCTCGATGATTGCTCGAAGGAGACTAAAAAATTATAGTTTCACATGGAAATTAATTTATATTCTTATTGTTTCCACAACGTGTATAACAATTTTATAAAATTATTTTGCCGAATGCTTTTTGGTTGAAGTAACATTTTGGCATTCGAACAACATGGTTTTACTTATTTTTTTGAATTGCAGAATAAAAGTAATGCTTCGACTATAAAAATTGGTTCGCTATATAAATGTTTGTGAAGCTGTTCGATGTGTTTAAGGGTGAGTTTTTATTAAATGAATCCGAATCTTAAGAAATATATCTGATAGAAATTAATTTATCTTACAACATTTCTAATAATAATTTAAATTTCTTAATGAATTTTTTTTTTCATTTTGAGATATAGATAATTTTGTATACATTTTTAAAATGGGCCTTTATTTTTAAGAATTGAAAGCCTCGGTTACTATTTATCTGTTTATGTATTTAATTCCAGTTAAATAAATGATTTCAATAAGATAAATGAAAAGCGGATTTAATCGATTCGTCGTATGGCTTCCGGAACCCGTTCGACTCATCCTCCATCGATCGTTTCGTGCGATCGGTCCCAGAAAACGTATCGCGCATTATAAAGTACCGATTATCGAGAATTCGATAAATATTTATAGAAAATCCACCGCTACGCGCACGATAGTGTGGCGCCAGTTCTAAATTAAATCTTCGCCCATAGATTCCGAAAGCATGTAACGACCAATTAAATAAACCAAGACGACGTCTAACGACTGAGATTACGAAGTGAAAGGCCGGGGGTATATATTAATTCACCGCGATGGGGTTATGGGAACCAATT
Source organism: Perithous albicinctus (assembly GCA_964016905.1). Classification (NCBI taxonomy): domain Eukaryota; kingdom Metazoa; phylum Arthropoda; class Insecta; order Hymenoptera; family Ichneumonidae; genus Perithous; species Perithous albicinctus. The sequence goes on along the minus strand of OZ024688.1, from coordinate 29,815,912 downwards.
CTGCGGTATATTCGGTAGCTAAATAATGTCTATTTCAAGATTAAAATAATCGAAGACGCTTCTCGCGCGTCATCGTGAAAGAGAATATAGCCGCGACATCAATTTCCGGATGAGGGAAATCCGCGAGCGTAATGTTCAAACAATTCCACGTCGTCATCATCGCGATTGTCAATGAGTAACGCTTCAATGACTATTAGTGCTACAAGAAAAATTCTTCCAAGTATTTTTCTTAGGTAACCAGTCACGATACTACTAAAAATAGAATTTATGTGAATTTATGAAAAAATAATAGAGTTCATAATTTATAACGAGAGCGGTGTGGAATATCTTGATTATGTATCAATTATTTTAGATTTTTTTAATCTTATATTTCACTCATAATTAAATACCGATTATCACTTTGATCGCATTAGAAATAAGCACATAAGAAACTTTCCGTAGCCTTAGTTCTTAACGAGGTTAACAAGAAAATTACCGGCACCGGCTTTTTCCTCGCAGGTTCGCGGATAACGTATTGAAACTCAACATTTGTGTAGCATTTCAATCCGGTGCCTCTTAAATAGGAAAATTCACATGGTAAAGAATAGAGACAAAAAATTATTTTTATCGGACATAAACAGCATTTTTAATCGTAAAATACATGATAGATAGGGACAGAAAATTCAATCGTCCATTACTCACGAACGGCACGATGGATCGAGCTGAAATTTGGCACGCAATTAGAGCAGTAACGCCTCTTTAATTGGTGTGATTTTTAACAAATTATATCCATATATACAGATTTTATAGAATTTTTAATTTTTCAAAAAAATTGCTTCATCGCGATAACTTTCGTAAAAGTTCGACGATTTAGCTAAATGGTTCTTTATAACTGAAGACAGGTTCAATGTTGTTTGATATTGAGTATCGACGAAATCGGTAAAGCGGTTCGGATTTTATAGAATTTTGAATTTTTCGATTAAAAATATTTTTGCTTTAAATCAAGTTGAATCTCAACAAATGAAATATTCTGCAGTCGAAAAATAACATACAGCGCTGCCACGTACCAAATTTGGCGACGATCGGTAAAGTCGTTCGGATATTACGCCACTTTGAATTTTTCAAATAATTTAAATTTTCGCTCTAACTTCCGAAAAACTTTCGCGAAGGTAAGTCAAAACTTTATACTAGATGGAAATATGATGCAACGATATTAATTACGAAATTTTCGTTGTCATGTTTAACATAATTTCTTTTTTCTTTATAGATAATACATTTTTAACTTTTAATTTGTGTTGTTGCACAAGCAGTTACCAAAAGTATAGAGGTAACGATATTTAAAAAAATGCTAATTAAAATGATAAATGATGCAAAGTAGAACTTTACAGGTTGCTTCCTCATTAAATCACATTTTTTACAAAATTAATAATTAAACTTCCTCGTAGAGGTGGCTTTGTGAAAAATAAGATTTAATGAGGAAGCAACATGTAAAGTTCTACTTTGAATCATTTTTTTTTTTTATAGCTATTTTCAATTTAAGTAAATAAATAATTTTATAATAATAGTAATTATTATTATTATTATGATTAACATGAATAGAATGGAATCTTATTAGTACAATATTTATGACAAATTGTCATGTCGAGATTGCTCTTTCACTCGTAAAAATACAGTATAATGTGGGCCAGCGGTTCACTTTATAATCCCACTCATCTGCGACGATAATAAGACAGGTATTCTAAGCGGGATCTGCTGTCGCATATAGAAGCGTCTTATTTCACTTCTCGCGTGTAGATGCCATCTTTGAGGACAGAGAAAGAGGGAGAGTTACATTATAAGCCCGATATAGATATGTCGTCATATAGTATACAGAGGAGGACAATTTTATAGATGTCCAAGGTTCAACGTAACGCTACTCGACAACTCACGAGAGACGTTCTCCCCCCCCACTATTTCACTTGATATCATTTCACTTGACTGGGGGATTCTACCAGAAATGAAAGATAAAGTATTTTCTGCCATGCTAAAAAATGATGATCGAGGCTGTTTTTTCTTGCTGATTCGGTGCTCTTCGAATTATCGATTTGTAGCGTTTTCTCGCGAATTTAGGATCACGTGTTCATTAATTTCTGTAATTGCTTCTGTTTGCACTCCTCTGACAATAATTGATTCAATTTCTTTAAATGATGGCATTGATTAAAGTGAAATATGCTGTTGACGTGTGTTTCACCAACCACGTTTAGAGATAAAAAGTTTGATTCTTGAAAAATATTTTGTTGACATTCATCACCGTTGAAATATTTCTGATAAAAACGGGAATATATTTATTGTGGCGATACGTATTTCTTTATTTGGTCATGACTGTGTGATATGACTCAATCGTACTAATGACTTTATGAGCTACTTTTTTTCCCCGTTAACTCTGGGTTTTCTTACTCATATTCGACTATCTCGGTCTCTTTCTATGTAGTGGGATCGTCGAGGAATAAGGAAGAACTGAAAGAACCCGTGAAAAGTATACTACCGATTTAATAATAATAAGACGAATTTGAATATATATTTTAAATGATTTTTTGCTGAATTATCATTCCGAGCTGATAATTAACTAATTCAAAATAAAAGCATAAATTAAAATTATTAATTTATTTATCACGAAACATTTCGAAACATTGGAAGAAAGGTTAAAAATTCGATCATTAAACAGTTTCGTTAAAAAATTCTTAAAAAATGCTTGTGAACTTATTTTTCACTACTGCAAGAAAATTATTTAGTAAAATGATATTCGAAAAAATAGCACAGAGGACAAAATTACGAAATTGGAAAAAACAGTTTGATTTTTGGAAACAAACTTTCAATTATTTTTTTTATCGGGCCAAGACCTTGGATTTAGAGTCTTGGTTTGATACGGTCTTGGTTTTGATTCGTTGGATTAATTCCATTAATCTTATCACAAATCATCGGATGATTTGAATCTAAAGAATTACTTCGATATAAGACTATATTTGTTGGAGTCATTTTTGTCAAAACAGGTGAAAAAAACAATGAGAAAATATTTTTATATATGACGTATAATATTTTAAAAAGTTACTTTGCAACAATTATTAATCAAATAGTAACTACACCAATAAAAGTATTGTATTGAACCAAATTAACATTTAGTTTATTTAAGTGATAAAAAAAATTAACCAACGAATTATTTAACAGAAACCAAAAAAACATTTCATGGCGAAAAATCTATTTCAAACCATTCACATATTTTAAATAATTTGATATCAGATAAAAGTGTAAAAAAAAAAAACACTTCAAAAATGTGTATCCACTGCAGTTTATTTATAATAAGAAATTGTATTCTATCATCCTGACACATATTTTCACATATTGAGTGCGCTGGCATAAATCTATGCATTAAAAGACACCAAGTTAAATACCCACATGATAAGAAATATTAATTACAAAATAAAAAGTATGCGAATTAGAACTTTGCACATTGCTTCCTCAATAGATTTTCACTTCCTCATTCAGGAAGTTTTGTAAAAATTAAAAAATGAGGAATCAATATACAAAGTAGAACTTTGCCTATTGCTATACAGACATTTTTCGAAAAATGCAAAGTTTAATCAAATTTGAACTGACGTTTCATTCTTTATTTTAAATAATCTAAAAAAAAAGGTGTGTGTACCAAATTTCAGATCGATTCATAAACCAGTTTTTGAAGTTTGAATTTTCCATGGCGGCCACACACACAAACGCACATCCATCCAGAATTTTTTCACCGACATTTTAGAGCGTCCTGACATGAAAATCTAAAAAAAATGTTTTCATGAATACAAAGCCTCTTCTACGAGAAAGCAAAGTGAATTTTGTTAATCAAAAATTCGAGTCATACGAATGTCTTATTGGTTCCCATTTTAAAAAACGTGTGTAAACTTCTGTATGTAAATTATTATTATTCCCGAGAACTCACGCGTTCTACATATTTTGCTGGCATTTCGAAATGTTCTCCGGTGGAGCTATCAAAGTCAATAGGACATGCATTCCAGATTGAATTCTTGAGGTCGTCAGACTCGAGGAAGCGGAACACAGCTCCGATTTCAATCATCACGGGCGGTCTCCTAGCCCACTGCTCCATCTGCTTCCCCCGTTTTATTCGCCATTTTATTCATCTATGCTTATATACCTATATATAAACGATGTTGTAGCTGAAGAGACTCGTACACCGTATTTCCGGTGCGCTCACCCGCGCAACTTCCTGCTATTCCGACAATGGTAATCCGAAGACCTTCCCTCCCGCCAATCCCTCCTTGGCACAATGGTCTCGGTAAACAAAAAAAAAAAAAAAAAAAAAAAATCGCCCAAGCGTTCTTTAAACAGACACTATACAAACGCTCGCTGTCTCACTCAGCCTGTTTTTTCCTCTGTTTACAATCAGAAAAGCAATGACGATGTTTTTAAAGTATAATTCCACTTTGATTCGTGACGGGACAAATTTGCATTGGATTAATATTAATGGTGATTGATTTATTCATTACAAAAAATACAAATTACATTTACTTGAACTCGAGGCGAATTTATAGCTGAATAATTGTGCGAATAAATGTATCGATGATCAATCGATTATGTCAGAATGTTAATATTATTTAACATCAAAATACAGTACTCCGATGCTAATGGTAATTTTTTCAATTTTTGTATTTTTCAAGACACTGAAATGAGAGATTGGTTGGTTTAATTTAAAGCAGCGGATGTGAGCCGACAAATAAATTTTTAAGCAACTACTTTTTAATTTATTATTATTATTATTTATTTACTTTTATTATTATTATTATTATTATTATTTAATTTTTAGCAATACTATTTTTCCTCACTCAATTTTTCTCAATTTCGATTTCAATTTTCGATCGAATCACGTAAAACATGCATTTTAAGATTTCTATGTTGCAATGCAATTTATTTTTATTTGCCTCTTTAAATTGTAACTGCTAATATCGGTAACAATTAATGTCGATGAAGCAATAACTTTGTGTAATTCGACTGATGGAATTAATTAAAAAAGACAATGCGATGACGTTAAAAATCTAAATAGAGCCGACTGCTAATAGTTCTCCCGGAATACCCGTTTCTCTATTACACCAGTGGCACTTGTTTTTGTGTGTTTTGACGCAATCGCATTTAATACCGGCAATGGAATTTATCTGGTACACGTATACGCAGTTTGTATGACTGCGGGCTCATATTGGAAAACCGATACTATAATCCGGTGACCAAGCAGCGAGCGATTACGTAGGTGTCTTTAAAAAGAATTCTGTTGTATCAACGTGTGAATCAACTTTTGTCCGAAATTTCTGCAGCTCATCGACGTACGTCGGAGCTCTCGTGGCAAAAATTGCACGTCATAATAAGTACTGTAACTAGTGCTACAGGGCATCTCACTAACGTAATAGGCAGCTTGCACAGAGGCGATAAAGCTACATCCTATAATCTCCTAGTTTATTAGCTCGCAGACACCGATAGTTATCTAAAGATAGGATTAACATACTTTCTGTGGGTGACCGGATGAATGCACGTAGGTAAAGACGTTCAGAGTGGCTGAGGACGTTAACTGTGTATATTATACCTGCACAACAGGACTGAGAAGATGACATTCCTCTTGAGATTACCAGGGACGAAATCCACCAGATATCTCGAGATTTTTATTCTGAAATACCTAATGCTTACTGTACAACAACAGTTTTATTTACTTCATTTGCCGATATGAATTTAAATATTTGAAATTTTTTTTTTTGGCTTTGAATTAAATCGCTTTTGCCTGCTTTATTACTACAATAATTTTATAATTTTTATAAAATGCATTAGAATTGCGTTCGATGTAACCTGCAGTTTTCATATGTTTACTATTTTTTTTTTAATACACAGAAAATTCGAGGTAGGCCTGACAACTATTCAGGTGGTTGGATCATTTATATTACTCTGTTGAAAGAATTTGGAATTAATATTCTTGTACAGAAAGCTGTTATGCATAAACTAATATATTAAATTAAAAATACAACTTATGAAGCAATATTAAAGAACTTGGTGTATTTTTTAAACGTGATAAGCTCGCCGTTATTTTTGTATATTAGATTTATACGCCAGTTTATGTTCAAATGTTTCTAGTGTAATTAGATTCATTATAATTAAAAAATGTATACGTGTTAGTGTAATTAAATGAATGCTAACAATTTTTAATCGTTTTTACAAAGTTTTACGAATTAATTAACTACAGTAAATGGTGAGGTGTATTACAATACGTGTATACATATTCGAGAAAAACATTCAACAATTTCAGAAAAGATATGTTTTTCTTCAGTTTATTTAAAAAATAATAAGTATTTTTTTGCGAATTTTAATTTGGTACACTTAGTACACTTGGTACACATTGACCAATTCTATATTTAGTTTTAACTTTACAATAGACATATGATCGTGTTAACTGTTCAATAATTACAAACGTTTATTTATGAACGATTGTTTTCACTGGACAAACAACTGCCTATAATTTTTTAACGAATAACTGTACTGAATATTTAGACCTTTAATTTGTAATACGTTGGTAAACAACAGACTTTTGCTAAAATGATGAAAAATATAATTAATTAACATAACAATAACAAAAATATACATTAATCAGTCAATGTTTTCACAAATTTATCGTAATAACAATAGCGTTTCTCTGGCAAAAAAGCGTGTATTTTAATTTTTTTATCCATAAAAAAAATGTTATCCAAGAAGCAATGAGCCAAGAATGAATTTGTATAAACATATTTAATAAAATAAGTAACATACGAAATGATCCAAATAATATACATCTAGTTCAATTAAATTCAAAACATTCTGCAATTATGGGGAAAAAAAATTCCTGAAAAAAAAAATGGTACTTGTAAAATTAGTCGGTTAACCATGAAAATATTATGCTTACCTTACCAGTAAAGTTGGTATTATCTTTTTTTTTTTCGCAGTAACTACGCCAATGCATCGAGTAGAGATACAAAGCACTCATATGTGTACAATACCCCTGAAGTGTCTGATATATATGGTCGAACGCTCTCGTACACGCACATTGGGAACGAGAGAGGAAGAGTGAGAAAGAATGTAGCATAGAAACACGGGCGAAGCGACGCTTGTGATAAGAGAGAGAGTCCCCTGTTAGTGGCTTCTAACTAACAGCTGAATCAGTTGGGTGTCACCATTCGCCAACGTTGCGGATTGCTTGTTCGTTCAACGCGAGTAAAAGTTCGATCGGGTGCGAAAAAAAAGAAAAAAATTATACGTTACATGAACATTTTTATTGGTTTCGTTATTAAAAAAAAAATGTTATTAGTAAAAGTGCAAAGAATGCAGGCGGAGTGAGTGACAATGCCCAGTTTTAAAGCAATCGTTAACCGTGACAGTGAACTCTAAAAATATTTAGTTGCAACACGCGCAGCATCGTAAGAAGAAAAAAAAAAAAAAGAAAAGAAAAGAAACCACAAGAATTTTACAATGGCCTATCGTTACGGTAATAAATTTTTTGTAATTGAGCGCTCGTTACAGACGAACGAATGTTAAACGTTTCGACTGTGACTGTTTCGACTAGTTAGACTGTAAATTCCCAAGACATGGATGTATGTAGGCACCTATTACGTATCGACTGTCTCGATACGCGAAAGAGAGAAACGCCCAACTGTTCCCGGTATTCTCTTATGGCAATGATAATATTTCAATGGGTATGGCAGGCCGGAAATGAGATCTACGAGCCATTCACGAGATCTACAATATTGGCGGACACTTTACCGCTGATACGCTAGGAAGTTAGGAACTGAAGAGTCTTATTACCAGCACTTCTGCGAATAGAGAAGTTCATTAAACTTTCTTCTACAAAACATCTCAGATATAAATTGGCGCATTAAAATTGGATTAAATGTTGTGCTTGAGTTTGGCGATATTAACACCGCCATGTTGAATCCAGAATTTTGAATACTGCATTCGAAATAAGTACCTCAAAATTCGACAACTATCATTTTTTAAATCAGAATTAAATGATACAAAAATACAATTGAAAATCCACGACGTCAATAATTTTCGAGTACGTCGGTATTAAAAGCTCCGTTAGTTCGATAAAGAAATGAAAAATACATGTATCATATTTGAAATCAACGAGACTCGATTTCTCCACTCGATCAAACGATTACACGTCATTGTTTGAGAATTTATATCATCAACAACATGCCCTATCTGTACAGGAAAATAAAAAAGAGAAATGACATTCCTATTCACTTTTATTGGACGTGTGATTAATTGTATTTGATGGATGAAAAAGAAAAAAAAAAAATTCCACTTAAGCAGTAGCGTGTCTCGATAGTCCCTGATGCAATATCGAGTACATATATACATATTGTAATTTATAACAGTTAATTCAGGCGCACCTGATTCACGAGCTTGTGGAACGTATCGCGAGCAAGGGTAATAAAATAATGTACACGTCGATAGAGTATCCACACGTGAGCTCGGTAATCCACTTATCTATTTGTCTATTCACCGAGACACCACCGGCCGTGCGTTACATCAAGTTACAAGGTGTAGTCGGCGCGCGAGCGAGCGTGCGTTACAAGAAGCGTGTGTAAGATCGGTGAATGCCACATAGCCAGGCCACGTTACGTTGTACATAATACCTGTGTATCGTTAACCCTCATACTGTACGTCACGCTCGAGAAATTCTTTGGCTTTGGATACCGCGAACCGAGAACAGATTTACTCGCTTGTGTTCTAGAGAACTGATGGTGCTGTTGGCACCATCAGTGTCCCTCCCCGTAATTTTCGCTGAGGTCCTAAGTGTAGGTTTATGTGAGGGTTCATCGATTTATAATTTATTGTCGCAATTTTAATTAAATTAGGGTAGACCTACAAATTACTTTAGCACGTTTTTCGTGACTTTGATTGAAATCTGATGAGTGTGTTCAATCGTGATTTTTCAAAAGGTCATACATTTTGGAAATTTCTGTTGAGGTGTTATCGTAAATTCGTCTCCGTTAGAAAATAGAATTTATTCTGCAAGAATTGGCGTAGAACGAGTACACGAGTTGTATACGCTAGTTATTACAGTATGCGTAAAATTCGTGTTGTTTTTAGTGCGAATTGTTATTTCATAGATGAAAATGAAAAGAGAATCAGTGTCCCGGTGGAGGCGAGTGGGGATAGATACAAAATATATATGTTCAAACACGTTTTACGTATTTCGGGCCTATATATTAAATATGAGAAAATGTTTACAGCATTTGGATAAGCAAAGAATAGTTGGCATGATCATATAAACAAAACAAACAACAATAAATAGTATAAACAAAAATCAGTCATTACAATATTGATTCGTGTACTTAAAATTAATATTTCTTTACTGAGGTAACATCAATCAACGCTTGGTCTTTCGCTGTGTTGAGTGGTGGCTTAAATAACTACCTAATAATTAAATAACCGAATATCTAAATATATTAATACTTACATATTTCGCGTCATAGTTACAGCACAGATTTCGCGTTCCACCGCACAACAATTAAAAACTAGAATCGACGCCTTTTCTGTTTCGATATTGCTTTGGATGCACCGAACGTTTGTATTACTTTTCCATGAAATAGATTGCAAAAAAAATGGACTTTATGTCAGGTTAAAACACGCAGATATTATATTATATTTTTCTTTTCATTATTTAATTTTTTTTCAATTCTAGTTCCAAAGTATACTTTTGCGGGTTTTTATATTTACCATTTCCTGTACCCTTTCAGCACTCCATACCCGCACTTTGCTAAGCTAACCTAACATGTATTTGCGTCCGCAGCCGAATTTGCTACATTGTACCGCATTTGCAGTAGATGATTCTCTAGTGTATTCACAAAAGTAACTTACTCAGGTGCAGACGATATGCTTTCAGAAGAACTGTCCTCCCTCTCTATAGTTGATGTGCCTACTAAGTATACGGCTAAGTGGTAACCCATCCGAGTAGTGGCAGTATGAAATGAAGGGCAGAATACGCGTGTTCTGTTGGCCTGATGCAAGCCATATTACCATGTAACTTTGTCCAGCTACCGTGTCCACGTGAACACGGATATGGTATATTTAGGGTCCTTGCTAACAGTCAGCTATCACTTGCGCATAAAGCGAATTTTATCTCCATAAAATAAGCGGTACCCATAAGGAAATGACGACTGTATGACATTTTAAGGTCAAGGTTTGTACTGTAAAAGTCTATACCGTACTTGGAAAGAAAGGGTGCCCTAACAATAGACTGCAATTGCGCGAGAATAGACAGCTGAAACCCTCGCAAAAGCTAGCGATGCAGTACACGTATTATGAATAATTTATTTTGTAACTAGAGGTAATAGCGGCGATTTTTTTTTTTGTAATGTCGAGGCACGATTATGCCGTTGAAATGTTAATAGAACATGTGTATCGATACAATGTTCGAGTTGATATCTTTTATTCAGCGATAGACTGTTGAATCGACAGTGTCACAGTGCATATTAGTCTTTTCAATCAAGTGCAATTGAACTTCCTCTTGATACGAGGAAAAAGGTTTTCTCTCAATGCAGCTGATCAGATTCATCATCGTCTATTCGGCACTCATTATGAAAATATGTCCATTCAATTTAACCATTGGGACTTCCAACCTGGATGAATCAAGACTAATCGAAGCGACGGTGATTTTGGTTTTGTCACTAACTAATGCACTGCAAATATAAATCGAAATACAAATGACATCTAATCAGTGGTTTTTCATCAGGTCTACGTCTTGGAAATATGTTACATAGACAGAGTCAGTACTATTGGACTTATTGGAGATTCGGCTGGGAGTATCAGTAAAACTTTGTCACTCAGAGAAACCGACATTGCGGTAATATTGATCGATGATACTCCAAATGTAGTGAACAATGGATCCGACAGTCGAGTATCTCGACACAGACTACCAGTTGTTGTGGTCACGGTCACTAATTTCAATACTCTGGCGAAAACTCTCACGAAAATCAAGAGCTCTGTATGGTGGAATCATGAGGCTTCTTTTATCTTCATCGACTGGTCTGCGGCCATAGATGGATGCTCGAATGCTTATGAAATTTTGTGGGAAGCGTGGAAAATGAATATACTTGATTCGAATTTTATGTGCTTTGATCAGACGAGGAAAAGGCTGATTTACACTTTTAATCCGTACACAAATAAAGCACCACTTCCTTGGCAGCTAGAGAGCACTTACAAAGGAATAAAAAATCATATATGGACTTTGTTTGTGCAAGTATATCGAAAAGAAGAGGATATCTGTGAGACACTGAATTTCGACAAGACGACTGATCTTGGCGGATATGAAATCCACGCGACTGTCAAGGGTATGGATACCTGGTGGTATGCGGATCCCAACAAGACGACAACTACTTTTAATCGAGTGCAAAATGTTACCGCCCAGATTCTCATCAGTTCGATTAATGCATCGTGGAAGTTCACAGTATACCCAGAAGCTGATTTTCAATCGGTAAACGACAAGGAAAAGCCTAGCGACGAAGTAGCGGATATCTATAGCGGTATCGCTGACATTTGTTTGAATAGTCGAAATCGATATTTTTGGATGCATGCTAAAAGCACCTATCAATTCAAGACATTGGGGGTGGCTATTCTAACCCAGCGACGCGGACACATGTCACAAGTTGACAAGATTCTTTCTGTCCTCGATGTCAATTCACGTATCGGCCAGCTTCTGGTTTATCTGATTACACTCTTGTTTTTCAAATGTTACCTAGGCAACCCTCTGATGCCAGCAATTCTGAATCTTGTACTTGTAGTGTGTAATGCGTCACTCAGCAAAATACCCAAGACGTTGGCCTCCAGAATTTATCTAGGTAGCCTATTTATATTTGCATTAACTATTCAGGGAATTTATCAGGGAAAATTAGCGTCCCTGCTAACGAAACAAGTGCCTTTATCGAACGTGAACAATATTCAGGACCTTGGCCGTTTCGGTCACAAGATATATGGTCATGCACTTTTTTATCCTTGGTTCAATGAGTCAACCTTTAGGGGTCGCTTCGTTCCATCAAGAAAAGTGAGTTGCACCGAATATGTATTGCGAGACTCCAACGCTGCGTGTTTAACTGCTGAGTACACGCTCAATCCAGAGGCAGTACAATCTAATTTGCACCTGTCTCAAGAAATGATCCTCTATTTTCAAGAGGTTTATCTTATCCGAGCTGATTGGCCTCTCGAAAAAAGGGTGCACAGCAATTTACAGGCATGTGTTGAAAGTAATATTATAGATACCACGATTTCCAGAAACCTTCGCAGTACAATGCATATTTTCAAGTTCCATAAGGATAACAACGATAATGACTCATTCAAAGTAATCATTTTGGACGAATTGAGCTTCGCATTTGTAATCCTTGGTATAGGTTTGGGATGTGCTACTATAAGTTTAATTATCGAAATAGGAATCAATCGATCGAAAGTCATGAATCCTAGAAACCATATTCATAGACGAACCCGGCGGAACGTTGGGCCAGTTATGGGTGCCCGGCTTAAAACACTGGTACGATGCATGCGCCAAACGGTGACTCGACAGTAGAATTACATCGAATTGCTAACGTCGAGCCATTCTCGGTCGCCGAAAAGGTGCCAACGTTGAGGGCGAATTGTTTGACAAACGTAACAACTGATATAACTTTTCACAATCGTAGAAATACAAATTGTAATTCGTGCTATTTAGAATACAAAAGTTAACAAATATACATGAATTCTCCGATGTAGCGTTGTTTATTGTTTTTCAAATTTTTGTAATAGACTCATTTGAGGTTGAGGCGATCGTCATAATGTTTACGGAATTTTTTTTTTCAATTCCCCTTAATTGAAATTAGCTAAAGTAAAATTCTCGTGTTTTAATTCTCGAACTAATTACGCTAGAATTCAGAACGACAAATAAGAGACATCTGGTACAAGATAACATCAATTTATCTTACTACGCTTCAGGAACTTACTCGGACTAATTGTGAGCAGAAGCGTCGCTTGAGCGCTGGTAAATTCCTTTGCAAGCATCGGCTCGAGGTTATAAACTACCTATTGGCACCTAGTGTTGGACCAGAATCCACCCAGTTTTATCAGCACCGGCAATCAGTGCCTAGGTATCAGATTAGCAAGATACAGTAGCAACTCGTAAAATGTATCCTTTCTGATAATGTGTGTAGCTGTTTCCTCCCAATCTGTGACTAGGGTGCTTTTTTATAAGAAATGTTATACACATTTTTGTATTAATTTATATATAGAAAATAACCAAAAGTAACGTAAAGAAAGAAACGACATAAATGTATGGATTAATGCCACTTCCGTAAATAAAGCACTGGCAAAAAAAGAAAATGTACAATAAAAGATGTTAGTGTGAAGACATCTTCAAAAGTGGACCCTACTATGAGAAAAGTAAACAAACGTTTACGAAAAGAAACGAATATTTAAAAACGATTGGTCAAGCTTACTTGGGATTTGCGTTTTAAATAAATATATTTATATGAAATGAAAAGGGGTGGGTACATCAGAATACTATAAAAAATACTTAAACTGGATTAACTCAATTTTTCAATTTGAATGTGCCTTGATGTATTCGACTTAAAGAATGGTCAAATCGGTACATTACTTAACCAGAACCAATACATAGATGGCTAGAATTGGTGAAATGGTAATTGTCATTTCTTCTGTTTTTCAGTATTTTCTCGACACATTTATATGTGTCAGGAATTTCGACTCCAGTCATGCGAATTTAAAGATGGAAAAATGCTTAGAGGTGCCACAAACCGGTTTATATACCCTGCAGCATTTGGATAAGCAAAGAATAATTGGAATAATCATATACTCTATGCGAATTAGCCGAGTTATATATTTTTCTTAAAATCAGACATTATAATATTGACTTATTATTGAGTTAAGTTTTGTCAATTTCGATTTTTTTACAGTTAGATGGAATTTTGACACGACATACTCGGGGTCTGAGATATCGGTGTCGAAGATTCTGACGTTATCGACATTCCCATGTAGAAAAGTTTCAAACATTTCTCATTATTTCATTTATTTCAAACATTTCAACATTTCCTTATTATTTCTTTGGTTCGCTCTGATTATAATATTGATTCGAGTACTTAAAATTGAGACTTTTTTTTACTGAGGTAACATCAATCAACACTTGGTTGTCCACTGCACTGAATGAAATAATTAAATATGTAAATATATTAATACTGACATATTTTGCGTCATTGTTACAGCATGGATTTGGACAACAATTAAAAAGTGGATTCAAAATCTTTGTTGTTTCGACATTACTTTGGATGCATCGAACGTCTGTATCACTTTTTCATCAAATCGATTGTAAAAAAAGTATTTGATGTTGAAAGTTTATTTTCAATGTTTCATTTTTTATTTGAGTTTCAAAGTATAATTTTGCAAGTTTTTACATTTACACTTTTCAGTTCCCTTTTAGCTCTCCACATCCACACTTTGCTAAGCTAACCTAACTTATATTTGAGTCCGCAGCTGACTTTGCTACGTTGTACTGCATTTGCTGTAGATATGTGGAAACTACGGGTAATCCGTACTGATACAGACGGTATCTTCTGATTCTCCAGTACATTCGCGAAAGTAGTTCATTCAAGTGCAGACAATAAGTTTTTAAAAAACCTGTCCTCCCTGTCGAATTGATGCACTTGTTATTTGATGTCTAGGCAGTAACCCATCCGAGTAGTAGCAGCATGAAATGAAGAACAGGCGTGTTCTGTTGGCTTTAGTCAAGTCCGATTACCATGTAACTTTTTCTCCCTCCCGTGTCCGTGAACAGGTCCTGACATGGTATATTTAGGGCCTTTGATAACAGTCAGTTATCCCTTACACATAAAGCGAATATTATCTCCATAAAATAAGGGGCACTCATAAGAAAATGACTGCATGAAATTTTCAGGTCAAGGTTCGCATTGTAAAAGTATCCCGTAGTTAGAAAAAAAAATGTGCCCTAAAGATAAGGATGGTCTGCAATTGCATGAGAATAAACAGCTGAAGCCCTCACAAAAGCCGGCCATACAGTACATGTGCGCTGAATAATTTATTTTGTAACGAACGGTAATAGCGATTTAACAATTTTATAAACAATATCAAAACGCGATTATGTCGTTAAAATGTTAATACAACATGTGTATCGATATAATGTTCGAGTAGATATACTTTATTCAGTGATAGACTGTTGAATCGACAGGGTCACAGTGTATATCAGTCTTTTTAGTCAAGCGCAATTTCACTTTCTCTTGATTCGAAGAAAAGGTTTTTCTCTCAATGCAGCTGATTAGAATCATCATCGTTTATTCGGCACTTATTATTAAAATATGTCTGGGTGGATTAACTATTGGGACTTCTAAACTTGATAAATCAATACTAATCGAAGCGACGGTGATTTTGTTTGTTACTAACTAATGCACCGCAAATATAAACCGAAGTACAAATGAGAACTAATCATTGGTTTCTAATCAGGTCTACGTGTTGGAAACATGTTACATAGATGGAGTCAGTACTGTCGGACTTGTTGGAGATCCGGCTGGAAGTATCAGTAAAACGTTGTCACTCAAAGAAACCGGTATTTCGGTAATATTGATCAATGAGACTTCAAAGGTAATGAACAACGACTCAGACCGTCGACACAGACTACCGGTTATCGTGGTCACAGTCACTAATTTCAGTACTGTGTCGAAAACTCTTACACAAATCAAGAGTTCTGTATGGTGGAATCATGAGGCTTCTTTTATCTTCGTCGACTGGTCTGTGTACACACATGGATGTTCGAACGCCTACGAAGTTTTGTGGGAAGCGTGGAAAATGAATCTGCTTGATTCGAATTTTATGTGCTTTAATCAGGCGGGAAAAAGTCTGATTTACACTTTTAATCCGTACACAAGTAAAGCACCAGTCCCTTGGCAGCTAGAGAGTACTTACAAAGGAATAAAACATCATATCTGGACTTTATTTGTGCAAGTATATCGAAAGGAAGAGGATATCTGTAACGCACTGAATTTCGACAAGACAATTGATCTTGGTGGCTATGAAATCCGCGCGACTGTCAAAGGTTTGGATACCTGGTGGTATGCGGATCCCAACAAAACGGTAACCTCTTTTAATCGGGTACAAAATGTTACTGCTCAAATTCTCATCAGTTCACTCAATGCAACGTGGAAGTTCACAGTATACCCAGAAGTTGATTTTCAATCGTTAAATGACAAGGAAAATCCTGACGGCGAAGTAGCAGATCTGTATAGCGGTATCGCTGACATCTGTTTGAATAGTCGAAATCGATATTTTTGGGCGCATGCCACAAGCACTTATCAATTCAAGGCATCAGGTGTGGCTATTATGACTCAGTATCGCGGACATATGTCACAACTGGACAAGATACTTTCTGTCCTCGATGTTAAGTCACGTATCGGCCAGCTTATGGTTTATTTCATTACACTGTTGTTTTTCAAATGTTACCTAGGCAAGCCTCTGATGCCAGCAATTCTGAATCTTGTTCTTATAATGTGCAATGCGTCACTCCAGAATATACCCAAAAAGTTGGCCTCGAGGATGTATCTAGGCAGCCTATTTATATTTGCATTAACTATACAGGGGATTTATCAGGGAAGATTAGCGTCCCTGCTAACAAAACGAGTACCTTTACCGAACGTAAACAACATTCAGGACCTTGCCCGTTTCGGTCACAAAATATATGGTCATGAACTCTTTTATCCTTGTTTCAACGAGTCAGTCTTTAAAGGTCGCTTTGTTCCATTAAGGAAATTGAGCTGCACCGAATATGTCTTGCGAGATTCCAACGCTGCGTGCGTAGGTGGCGAGCACAAGCTCTACCCTGAGGTAGTGAAATTTAATTTGCACATGTCTCAAGAAAGGATTCTTCATTTTCAAGAAGTTTATCTAATTCGAGCAGATTGGCCTCTCGAAAAAAGGGTAAACACCATTTTACAGGCATGTGTTGAAAGTAATATTATGGATACCACGATTTCCAGAGAGTTTCGCAGTACAATGGGTATTATCGAATCCCGTAAGAATAAACACGATAATGAGTCATTCAAAGTAATCATTTTGGACGATTTGAGCTTCGCATTTATAATCCTTGTCATCGGTCTGGGGTGTGCTACTATAAGTTTAATTATCGAAATAGGAATCAATCGATCAAAGGTTATGAATCCTAGGAACCACATTTAAAGGCGAACCTAGGGTATTTACGACTAGCGGAATGTCGGCCTGGTTCTGGGTGCCCGGCTTAAAACACTGGCACGATACTTGCGTTAAATGGTGACTCGACAATAGAATTGCATCGGATTGTTAACATCGAGCCATCGTGGGTCACTGATACTATACCAAATGTAAACGTAACAATTGATGTAACTTTCCACACTTATAATAATGCAAATTGTAGTTCGTATTTTATAGGATCAAAATAATGTACCTGAACTTTCTGATATAGTGTTGTTATGTATCGTTGTTCAGACTTTTGTAATCCAATTCAATTCGATTTGAATTTCAATTTCCCATACTTGAAATTTGCTAATACGAAATTCTTGTGTAACCCCGTGTCAAAAACCTGCTCGATGTAGACTCGTGGTAGACTTATTACCACGAGGAGGTTTGTAGACTTGAATATCGACTTTTACAATAATGAAGTTCACGATGTAAAGTCCACCTACTTTACTATGAAAGTCTACCTACTGCAGACTGAAGTCTATATAAACCGAAGGTATATACTTCATAGCCTTTACATTCTGTACTACCAAAGTCTACAAACTGCAGAGTTCAGTCTATATAGGCCAGAGTTTATAGTATCTTATGTTCTATACTACCTAAGTCTACAGACTAGAGACTTCAGTTTATATGGAACGCGAAATCTGTAGTAAGTAGACTATACATTTGGTACAACTAACGTCTACAGACTATTGACCTTACATTCTGTATTACCAAAGTTTATCTACTTCAGACTGTAGTCAATACACATGAAAGTTTACATAAATTGTGGATTTACAAATATACTGTATTAGTTCGTATTATTCGTCAAATCTATATTCAAATCTACGAGCGTTCCGGTAGGTGGACTTTTCGTAGACTTCCTTGTTAGATCTATCACCACATAGACAAACTTTTTTTTTTACACGGGACTAATTACAAACGACGCTATAATTCGTGGCGAAAAATAGAAGACGTTTGGAACAAGATTTCATGAATTTATATTACTGCGCTTCCGGAACTTACTCGGACCAGTTCTGAGTAGATGGGTTGCTTGAGCACTATTAAATTCTTTCGCAAGCATCGGCTCGAGGTTACAAACTATCTGTTGGCACCCAGTGTTGGATAGTTGTATTATCATCGGCAATCACTACCTGGAAATCAGTTTAGTGAGATACAGTAGCCACTCGTAAAATGCGTGTGAAGCTGTTTTCTCCTAATTTGTGGCCAGGGTGCTTTTTTATGAGAGATGTTGCATACATTAATTGTGATTTGTTCAAGTCTAGTATGCGCTGTACAGTATGTGCATAAGGCGTGGCAGCTGCCAGTAGTTTTTCCTGTAACTCTAGTCATATGTTTATCAATATATGATATATTACACAGTGAAAGCAACACATCTACAGGCGTCTGTCTGTAGCTCGTAAATATCCCCATCGACGCTTCTGTTTGTACAAGGACCCGAACGCACCCATGTAGACCGTACATGAGGACACAGGACTCTCGAGGACACAGACATGGGCTAGGCGAGGCATTCTACGACGAGCCCCGGCAACGTCAAGTTTTCCGCGATTTGATTATTGTACCGATTATATAGACTTTGTCAACGAATACATATTTCTTCAGATGACTGGGTTCAAGCTAGAATTGTAGGCAATTTTGGAATTGGATGAGTGATCAAGCAGCAGCCCTTTCCCCCCAAACCTCCTTGTATGGATGTGGAGAGGAGGTGTAAAGACAATGTCGTTGAATTAATGTGAGGGTCGGAAATATTGGAACTTGGTGGCGGTTTGTATTGTTTGGATTGAAACGCGAGGGGTGTATTCGGAAAGAAATAGAGCATGGCGTACGAGGGAAAAGACAAAATTGAGGAGGTGTATGCAAAACTGGCGGAAATTTTCCTAAACATCAGTTTTACGTGTAAAAATCAAGTCGCTGAACGAGTGCGACGAGCATTTCGAAGATTAATGGGATGGAAGCTTAAATCGGCAGGTGAACTGGCGTGGACCTGTGAAACAGGGGCAGTTGGAGGATTTCGACGGTCAAGAGTGGGGTTTTGGTGAAACGCGATCGATAAAAGGAAGGAATTTGACGGAATTGACTTTGTAAGGAAGTCATTATCGGTGGAAAGACTGTATGATAGGATTATTGAGTATAAAGATGATTTGTAGAGGCGAGCGTGGGATGGAAAGCATTTAATTAACAAAGATCCGTCGTAGAGTAAGTTGGAGTGTGAATGGAAAGTTTCATGCTCGTATTGTCTATGGGTCAGATGTATGATGGCAATGCTGTGACAGAATATTGTATTAGGGATAAGTAAGGGATGTTTATGTACGAGAAGCAGAAGGAACTATGTAAAAGGCGAGAAGCCATACACGAGAAAATAAATATTACTACTGCTTATATATTTTGCTTTGTAGTTAGACCATGGATTTCGCGTCCCACCGGATAAAAATTAAAAAGTAGATTCAAACACTTTCTTGTTTGGACATTGCTTTGGATATATTACTGCGCTGTATTACTTTTTCACGAAATCGATTGCTAAAAAAAAGTGTATGGTGGTCTTTATGCCATGTTTAAACACGCAGGTATCTTTTATTGCGTTTTTATTTTCACTATTTAATTTTTTAATTTCAGTTTCAAAGTATACTTTTATGGGTTTTTACGTTTACCCTTTTCAGTTCCTTTTTATGCACTCCATATCCGCACTTTGCTAAAGTAACCTAACTTATATCTGCGTCCGCAGTCTATTTTGCTACATTGTACTACATTTTCCGTAGATACGTAGACTCTCTGCAGAAGCCCTGCCGAAACAGATGACTCGATACTCGTCTGATTCTACAGTGTATTCACGAAAGTAACTTACTCAAGTGCAGACATACGTTTTCAGAAAGAACTGTTCTCCCTTTTCACTTGATGCGCCTCCTATTTTACATCCAAGTGGTAACCCTTCCGAGTAGTGGCGGCATGAAATGAATATTATCTCCATAAAAAAGGGACACTCATAAGGAAATGGCGGCATGAAAGATTCCGGTCAAGTTTGTATTGTAAAAGTAGCCTATCCCGTAGTTAGAACGAAAATATGCCCTAACGATAAGGATCGTCTGAAATTGCATGAGAATAAACAACTAAAGTCCTCACAAAAGCAAGCGATATAGTACATGTCTGCTGAATAATTTATTTTGTAACGAGCGATAATAGCGATTTAACAATTTTATAAATAATATCAAGATGCGATTATCTCGTTAAAATGTTAATATAACATGTGTATCGATATAATGTTCGAGTAGATATATTTTATTCAGTGATAGACTGTTGAATCGACAGGATCACAGTGTATACTAGTCTTTTTAGTCAAGTGCAACTTAACTTTCTCTTGATACGAAGAAAAGGTTTTCTCTCAATGCAGCTGATTAGAATCATCATCGTTTATTCGGCACTTATTATGAAAATATGTCTGAGTGGATTAACTATTGGGACTTCTAAACTTGATAAATCAATACTAATCGAAGCGACGGTGATTTTGTTTGTTACTAACTAATGCACCGCAAATATAAACCGAAGTACAAATGAGAACTAATCATTGGTTTCTAATCAGGTCTACGTGTTGGAAACATGTTACATAGATGGAGTCAGTACTGTCGGACTTGTTGGAGATTCGGCTGGAAGTATCAGTAAAACGTTGTCACTCAAAGAAACCGGTATTTCGGTAATATTGATCAATGAGACTTCAAAGGTAATGAACAACGACTCAGACCGTCGACACAGACTACCGGTTATCGTGGTCACAGTCACTAATTTCAGTACTGTGTCGAAAACTCTTACACAAATCAAGAGTTCTGTATGGTGGAATCATGAGGCTTCTTTTATCTTCGTCGACTGGTCTGTGTACGCACATGGATGTTCGAACGCCTACGAAGTTTTGTGGGAAGCGTGGAAAATGAATCTGCTTGATTCGAATTTTATGTGCTTTAATCAGGCGGGAAAAAGTCTGATTTACACTTTTAATCCGTACACAAGTATCGCACCAGTCCCTTGGCAGCTAGAGAGCACTTACAAAGGAATAAAACATCATATGTGGACTTTATTTGTGCAAGTATATCGAAAGGAAGAGGATATCTGTAACACACTGAATTTCGACAAGACAATTGATCTTGGCGGCTATGAAATCCGCGCGACTGCCAAAGGTTTGGATACCTGGTGGTATGCGGATCCCAACAAGAAGGTAACCACTTCTAATCGAGTACATAATGTTACTGCTCAGATTCTCATCAGTTCACTCAATGCAACGTGGAAGTACACAGTATACCCAGAAGTTGATTTTCAATCGTTAAACGACAAGGAAAAGCCTGACGGCGAAGTAGCAGATCTCTATAGCGGTATCGCTGACATCTGTTTGAATAGTCGAAATCGATATTTTTGGGCGCATGCCACAAGCACTTATCAATTCAAGGCATCAGGTGCGGCTATTATAATTCAGCATCGCGGATATATGTCACAACTGGACAAGATACTTTCTGTCCTCGATGTCAATTCACGTATTGGCCAGCTTATGGTTTATCTGATTACACTGTTGTTTTTTAAATGTTGCCTAGGCAAGCCTCTGATGCCAGCAATTCTGAATCTTGTACTTGTAATATGTAATGCGTCACTCCAGAAAATACCCAAAAAGTTGGCCTCGAGGATGTATCTAGGCAGCCTATTTATATTTGCATTAACTGTACAGGGGATTTATCAGGGAAAATTAGCGTCCCTGCTAACAAAAAGAGTACCTTTATCGAACGTAAACAACATTCAGGACCTTGCCCGATTTGGTCACAAGATATATGGTCATGAACTCTTTTATCCTTGTTTCAACGAGTCAGTCTTTAAAGGTCGCTTTGTTCCATTAAGGAAATTGAGCTGCACCGAATATGTCTTGCGAGATTCCAATGCTGCGTGCGTAGGTGGCGAGCACAAGCTCCATCCTGATGTGGTGAAATTTAATTTGCACCTGTCTCAAGAAAGTATCCTTCATTTTCAAGAAGTTTATCTAATCCGAGCAGATTGGCCTCTCGAAAAAAGGGTAAACACCATTTTACAGGTATGTGTTGAAAGTAATATTATGGATACCACAATTTCCAGAGAGATTCGCAGTACAATGCGTACTATCGAATCCCGTAAGAATAAAAACGATAATGAGTCATTTGAAGTAATCATTTTGGACGATTTGAGCTTCGCATTTATAATCCTTGGCATCGGTCTGGGGTGTGCTACTATAAGTTTAATTATCGAAATCGGAATCAATCGATCGAAGGTTACGAATCCTAGAAACCGTATTCAAAGGCGAACCTATGGAATTTACAACTAGCGGAATGTCGGACCGGTTCTGGTTGGCCAGCTTAAAACACTGGCACGATATACTTGCACTAAATGGTGACTCGACAACAGAACTGAATCGGATTGCTAACATCGAGCCTTCGTCGGTCACTGATACTATACCAATGTTGGAGACGAATTGTTTGGTAAACATAACAATTGATGTAACTTTTCACACTTATAATATGGAAGTTGTAGTTTGTACTTTAAAGGATCAAAATAATGTACCTCAACTCTCTGATATAGTGTTATGTATCGTTGTTCAGACTTTTGTAATCCAATTCAATTCGATTTGTATTTCAATTTCCCATACTTGAAATTTGCTAATACGAAATTCTGTGTAACCCCGTGTCAAAAATCTGCTCGATGTAGACTATACATTTGGTGCAACTAAAGTCTACAGATTATTGAACTTACATTCTGTATTACCAAAGTCTATCTTCTTTAGACTGTAGTCAATACACATGAAAGTTTACATAAATTGTGGACTTCCGAATATATTGTTGACGAATATATTGTATAAGTTCGTATTATTCTCCAAATCTGTATTGAAATCTACGTGCGTATCGGTAGATAGACTTTTCGTAGGCTTCCTTGTTAAATCTATTGCCACATAGACGAACTTTTTTTTTACACGGACCAGTTCTGAGTAGAAGTGTTTCTTGAGCGCTGGTAAATTCTTTCGCAAGCATCGGCTCGAATATTTTCATTATCACGGTAATGTCAAGCAAGACTTGGTCCTCTGCTGCGCTGAACACTGTCAGAATATTACTTTCTTGTTAAGAGCTTTAAATGCTAGCCAAAAGAAACGAAAATGTAAGAAAAAGATTGATTAAGCTTACTTGGCATCTGCGTTTTAAATAAATACATTGATATGTAATAAAAAGGAATACTACAAAGAATTGTTAAAGTGGATTAACGCAGTTTTTCAACCTGAATGTGCCTTGAGGTATCCAATCTAAAGCACCGCAAAAAACGGTACATTAATTAACCAGAATCTGTGCATATATGGCCAGAACTGATGAAATGGTAATTGTCATTTCTTCCATTTTTCAGTATTTTCTCGATACATATAAAGATTTTAATGCTAGGAATCCAAAATGATATCCTTATAAAAAAGTGTATGACGGACTTTGTCCCATGTTAAAACACGCAGGTATCTTTTATTGCGTTTTTCTTGTAACTATTTAATTTTTTAATTTCAGTTTCAAAGTATACTTTTGCCGGTTTTTATGTTTACCCTTTCCAGTTCCCTTTTATACACTCCATATCCGCACTTTGCTAAAGTGACCTAACTTCTATCTGCGTCCGCAGCCGACTTTGCTACATTGTACTGCATTTGCCGTAGATACGTAGACTCTCTGCAGAAGCCCTGCCGATACAGATGACTCGATATTCGTCTGATTCTACAGTGTATTCACGAAAGTAACTTACTCAAGTGCAGACATAAGTTTTCAGAAAAAAACTTTCCTCCCTTTCCAGTTGATGCGCCTGCTATTTCACATCTAAGCTGCTAACTTGTCAGCTATACCTTGCGCATGATCGAATGTTATCTCAGGATTGAATATTGTCTAAGGATACACTGTAAAAGTAGCGTGTGCCGTACTTAGAAAAAAAAAAAGTACCCTGGCGATGGGGATGATCTACAGTTGCGTGAGAATAGACAGCTGAAGCTAAACCCACGCACAAGCTGCCGATGCAGTACATGTATGCTGAATAATTTATATTGTAACGAGTGGTAATAACGATTTAACGATCTTTTTTATGATATTGAGGCGCGACTGTATCGTTCTAATGTAATAGAATATGTGTACAATGTTCGAGTAGATATGTTTTATTCGGTGATAGGCTGTTGAATCGAGAGTATCACAGTGAAAGTTAGTCTTTTAATCAATTGCAATTTAGCTTCCCCTTAATACAGAGAAAGAAGTTTTCTCTCAATGCAGCTGATTAGATTCATCATCGTTTATTCGGCACTTGTGATAAAAATATGTGTGGGTGGATTAACAATTGGGACTTCCGAACTAGATAAATCAAGACTAATCGAAGCGACGGTGATTTTGTTTGTCACTAACTAATGTACTGCTAATAAAAATCGAAAAACAAATGACATCTAATAATCATTGATTTCTAATCAGGTCTCCGTCTTGGAAACATGTTTCGTAGACGGAATCAGTACTGTCGGACTTGTTGGAGATTCGGCTGGGATTATCAG
Source organism: Perithous albicinctus (assembly GCA_964016905.1). NCBI lineage: Eukaryota > Metazoa > Arthropoda > Insecta > Hymenoptera > Ichneumonidae > Perithous > Perithous albicinctus. The sequence continues at coordinate 29,791,077 of OZ024688.1, read as the reverse complement.
TAAAACGTTGTCACTCGGAGAGACCGATATTTCAGTAATATTGCTTAATGAGACTTCAAAGGTAGTGAACAATAGTCTGGTCAGTCGTACATCTCGACACAGACTACCGGTTATCGTGGTTACAGTCACTAATTTCAGTACTTTGGCGAAAACTCTCACGCAAATGAAGAGTTCTGTATGGTGGAATCACGAGGCATCTGTTATCTTCATCGACTGGTCTATGTCCATACATGGATGTTTGAACGCCTATGAAATTTTGTGGGAAGCGTGGAAAATGAATCTACTTGATTCGAATTTAATCTGCTTTAATAAGACGAGAAAAAGGCTGATTTACACTTTTAATCCGTACACGAGTAAAGCACCAGTTCCTTGGCAGCTAGAGAGCACTTACAAAGGAATAAAACATCATATATGGACTTTGTTTGTGCAAGTATATCGAAATGAAAAGGATATCTGTAACACATTGAATTTCGACAAGACGATTGATCTTGGCGGCTATGAAATTCGTGCGACTGCCAAGGGTTTGGATGCCTGGTGGTATGCGGATACCAACAAGACGGCAACTGCTTATAATCGAGTGCAAAATGTTACAGCTCAGATTCTCATCAGTTCACTTAACGCAACGTGGAAGTTCATGGCCTACCCAGAAGTTGATTTCCAATCGTTAAACGACAAGGAGGCGCCTGACAGAGAAGTAGCGGATCTCTATAGCGGTATCGCTGACATCTGTTTGAATCTTCGAAATCGATATTTTTGGGAGCATGCAAGAAGCACCTATCAATTCAGAACATCGGGTGCGGCTATTATGACTCAACGTCGTGGACATATGTCACAAGTGGGCAAGATTCTTTCCGTCCTTGATGTCAATTCGCGTATCGGCCATCTTATGGTTTATCTGATTACACTGTTGTTTTTCAAATATTACCTAGGCAAGCCTTTGATGCCAGCGATTCTGAATCTTGTTCTTATAATGTGTAATGCATCACTCCAGATTGAATCGAAGAAGTTGGCTTCGAGGATTTATCTAGGTAGTCTATTTATATTTGTATTAATCGTTCAGGGTATTTATCAGGGAAAATTGGCGGCCCTGCTAACGAGACAAGTGCCTCTATCAAACGTGAACAATATTCAAGACCTAGCTCGGTTCGGTCACAAGATATATGGTCATGAACTTTTTTATCCTTGTTTCAACGATTCCGCCTTTGATGGTAGCTTCGTTCCGTTAAGAAAATTGAGCTGCACAGAATATGTATTGAAAGACTTCAACGCTGCGTGTGTAAATGGTGATCTCAAGCTCTATCCTGAGGTAGTAAAATTTAATTTGCACCTGTCTCAAGAAAGGATCCTTTATTTTCAACAGGTTTATCTAATCCGAGAAGATTGGCCTCTCGAAAAAAGGGTAAACACCATTTTACAGGCACGTGTTGAAAATAATATTATAGATACAATGATTTCCAGAGAGCTTCTTAGTACAATGCGTATTATTGAATCCCATAATAACAACGTTAATAAGTCATTCAAAGTAATCATCTGGGACGATTTGAGCTTCGCATTTGTGACTCTTGTCATCGGTCTGGGATGTGCTACTATAAGTTTAATTATCGAAATTGGAATTTGTAATTCGTGGACCGCGAGACTTCACAGCTGCATTCAAAACCTAATCAAATTAATTAGGTAGATAAAAACGCAGACATATTTTACTTCTAAGTCTTGAACGCTGTTGGCACTCGTTCATTGCCCGAAACACGATGGTTATTCAAGTAAGTCTGGAGATCTGATATCGAACGAGGTTGTACGGTATAGGGTTCGTGAAATAGTTTTCGTAGAAGCTCTCGAAAGTCGTCGCTATAATAGACACTCAGTTATTCCCACTTTTCAACATCGTGCGCATAACGAAATCGCTTTCCATACATTTTGTACTGCGAAACAGACACGCGTCGTATAAAAACAGAAAAATGTCCTAACCATTAAGATGGAGCGATATTGGGTGAGATCTGACAGCTGCAGAAGCGAACAACAGCAGTCGATATTGACGATTGGATCATTTGTTTTGCAACGGTTTTTATCATTTTTTCAAGGTCCCGACAAATAAAATGTAAATAGGTACAGTCGTTGTAACGCGGTTACGCCGTTTAGATGTTAAAAGCTTGTATATATCTATTCGCTGCTCGATTCCACTTTCTTAGTATAGAGAAAAACACTTTTCAGACAATGAAGCTATCAAAATCAATCTTATATTCTGCGGCACTTATTACGAAAATATGTCGGGGTGGATTCATCGTCCAGACTTCCAAACCGGATGAATTCAGATTTATCATCGCAATGGTGTTTTTTCTTACTACTAATGAATGTACCATAAATTCAAGCAAATAAAAGTGACGTACTGGTTCTCAGATCAACATATTGAAATCATGTTACAAAGACCGAAGTGCACTTTCTCTTAGAACTATTAGCAAAACTTTGTCATTCAGCCGAACCGATATTTCGGTAATTTGATCGACGAGACTTCAAGGGTTGTGAATAATATTGCTATCAGTCTTAAATCTCGACACAAACTACAAGTGTTTGTAGTTAGAAACTGCAGCACCCTGGCGAAAACTCTTCCACACTAATCCAGAATTCTATATGATGAAATCACATGGCCCCCTTTTCCTGTTTGACTGGCCTGTGTCTGAACATAAACGTTCGGATGCTCATGAAATTTTGTGGGTAGCGTGGAAATGGTGGAAATGAATGTAATGAATTCGAAATTCAAGTGCCGTCATCAACCGAGAGGGAGACTGATTTATACTTATAATCCACACGCAAGTAAGGAACCAATTCCTAGGTAACTAGAAAGCACATACAATAGAAAAATCGATCTTATTTGGAGCTTGTTTGTGAAGGTATATAAAGATAATGAGGAAATCTATGATGCACAGGAACGACGGGCGTCATTGAAAGACCTTGATAGTTTCTGTTAGGGCTTTCACAATAGGGATTCCATACTATGGCCATAAAGGCTTCCCTAATACCTGTCTAGGCTCTACAACGACAAATTCGTAGGATCTTACTACAAAACTTGTGAGCACTTCCTTAAAAATCAGGCACCCATCCGGGTACTGACCGCCAGTCGGTCAGGTAGTGGACGCATCGTAATACTAACCCTCAGAGTCAGTCAGATGGTCACCGACCCAAATACTAACGAAGTAATTCACGCAAACAATCAAACAAACTTCGATGAAATCTCCTTTAAGAAGTGCCTTAAATCAACGAAAAATCATCTCTGTATAATTTAGACACCTCTTAAAGTTGATTTCCAGAGTTCTATATTTGGAGAAAACAGTGATAAATTATTTCGCTATTCTCAAATTACACCTTCGTGCGGCAAATACTACGGAACGATAGCAGTATGGACATTTTTGGGCGAAGATTGCACTACGAGGGCGCCACTATTATTACGAAAAGAAAAAAATGCCCTTGTGGCAAAAATGGATTGCAAATGCGTTGACTTGACAGCAAAAACCTCGCGAAAGCTCTCAGTGAAGTACATGCGTACTGAATAATTCATTTTACGATAACTTTAGCGAGCAAAGTACGGCTTTTGCTACTTCATTTAAAATGCATTTTGTATAACGGATTACAGCGTTTTTGCATTAGTCTGTTAAACTGTTATAAAGAGATGCTTATCGACGCCCTTTTCGAATAGATGTTTTCATTTCGTGTTCAGTTGTTGAATCGACAGTGGATCATAGTGAGCAAAATTGAGCGAACCCTTTCCCTCATTATGCAACCAACTAAGTTCATCATATTTTTTTCGACTGTGACCACGACAATATGTCTGAGTGAATTTTTCATGAAAACTTCGGAACCTGATAAATCAGGAATCATAGAAGCAACGGTGATTTTATTTGCCACTATCGAGTACTAGTATGAATATAAACAGAAAGTAACGAGCCATGTAATCATTGATTTCCAGATCAACATCTTGAAATCATGTTACGTAAATCGAAGCAACACCGTGGGCTTCGCTGGGGTACCTGCTGGAGATATCAGCAAAACGATGTTTCTCAGAGAAATTCTTACTCCCGTAATATTGATTGACGATACTTCGAGAGTAGCGGGCAATAGTACGATCACTCCTGAATCTCCATGCAAACTACAGATTTTTGTGGTTACAACAGCGAATTCGGACACCGTGATGAAAACTCTGATACACATTAAGAATTCCATGTGGTGGAGTCCTAAAGCCTCGTTACTCTTACTCGACTGGCCTGTGTCGGAATCTGGATGTTCCAACGCCTATGAAAATTTGTCGAAAGCGTGGAAAATGAATCTTCTTAATTCAAAATTTATATGTCTACACAAGAAGAGAGGGAGGGTAATTTACACATTTAATCCTTACGCAAGTAAGGCACCCGAGCCTTGGCAGCTAGAGAACACTTTCAAGGGAGAGGATGATCATATTTGGACACTGTTTGTGCAAGAATATCAAGTTCACAGAACGATATGTAACACATTGGATTTCGACAAATCGATAGATCTTGGAGGATATGAAGTCCGTACGGCTACAAAAGGGTCGGAAACCTTTTGGGTTGCACCTAATGTCGAAACAGTTATTTATAACCGAGTGCAAAATATATCTACTGTGACTCTCATTAGTGCACTTAACGCAAAGTGGAAGTTGTCTTTTTACCTCACAACTAATAATGTATCGGTGAAAAAGAATGGAAACCTTTATCGTGACTTAATGGAGATCGTTAATAGTATCACTGATATCCATTTTAATGTAGAAAATCAAAATTCTTTTATGAATTATACAACCGCCTATCCACACTTCGTAACATGTCTGCCAGTTCTGAGACAATGTCGCGGCTGTAAGTCACAAGTGGAGAAGATTCGTTCTGTTATCTATGCCCGATTATGTATTCGTGTTCTCCTGGTGTGTCTGATTACACTACTTCTTCCCAAACGTAACCTCCGTAACGCGGGTCTGGCAGACAAAAGATTGATGCGAAGGATTTATCTTACTAGCTTCTTCACATTTTTAGTAACTATACAGGGAATTTATCCGGGTCAATTAGCGTCCCTGCTAACAAAACAAGTGCCTCTAACAAACGTCGATAGTGTTCAGGACCTTGTCAATTTTGGTCATACAATATGCGTCCATACAACCTTCGATCCTTATATTAACGTATCAGGCATAGAGCAACGTTACGTTGGAACCAATTTCAATTGCACGAGCCAAGTACTGCGCGATTCGAAAGCTGCTTTTACAGTTGAAAAATGTTGGTCCAGTGCCGAAACAATCCAATTTGATTTGTACCTGTCGGATGAATCGGTAATTAAGCTCTGTGGCATTTGTGCAATCCAATCAGATTTGCCTCTGGAAGAAAAGGTTCCACAAACATGTGTCAAGGGTGATTTTATAAAATCCATGATTGCTAACGAGTTCCACAGCACAATTTATATTCGCGAATACCATGAGAATAAAAATCGATATCAGACATTCCAAGCATCAATTCTGAAGGCGTTAAGATTTGCGTTTTTAATAGCAGTTGTAGTTGGTCTGAGATATGCTCGATATTTAATTATCGAAAAAGGTATTGGTCGTTCTGGGATTACAAGTATTCGAATCCGTATTCGAATGTGATTTAGATTAATAAAATACACTATTTCGATAGTGGCTAGCGTGCTTGCATATAATCCAGACTAGCAGTCTGGATTGCTTGTCTGATATTCGATATTGGATAGTCAAATATTCGACCGCAATGTAGTGTCACGTAGATATTCGGATGATTTCAACAAATAATAAACAGCCGTTGTACATCTGCGAATGCATTGTAATTTTATGCGATGTTACCACCGCGTATATAAAAACTACATGTATTCTCTCAGATATAAAAAATAAAGAATTTAAAAAACTGTAAATCATTACAGTGAATATAAAAACTTCTGGGGCCTCAGAAATGAAAACGTGAAAACAAAAAGAAAATTATAGTTTCCGACACCTGAATCCAACGATTTTATTTATTGAAAAAATTGTATTGAAAAAAGAAGAGATTTTTACCAAAAAATCTATGAATTTTTATAGTGGGGTTCCAAAACTCTGTTTCAAATGGTTGAAATTTATTTTCCTTAATAAATTTGAAGATTTTAGATACTTAGGTTTTTTGGGGTATTACTTATAGCTTTTGGATCTGTGATCTCGCATATATTTTGAATTCATTGTTATTTGCTTCGAACCTATTGAAGTCATTATTAATATAACTGTACAAGAGGACGTTTGAGTCAAGCGATTTATGGTGGAGGAAACTTCATGAACTATTTGTATATTATTATCTGTGGCGTTCTGTGGAATTACTTCAGCATTTAGCGGGTTTATCTAAGAGCGTGAATCAATTGTCCGTGGAATCGTATATTAGATATATTAATTGTATATTAAATATTTAAGTAGGATAGTTATTCGACGTTCTAAAGACCGGCAAACCTTTATTTATCTCCCTGTGCGGGTGGAAATGACGGCAGAATACATATTCTTGTGTTAAAGTTGCACCGTAAGGGTGGTACTATTAGTACAGAAACAAGCGAGTACCCTAACGGTTAGAATAGATTGCTATTACGTTCGAACTGACAGCAGAAAACCTTGCAAAAGCACTCAGTCAACTGCAAGTGTACTGAATAATTAATTTCGCGGCGACTTTTACGAACAGCTTTGCGGTTTTTCCCACTTTAGTAAAAATGTATTTCGTATAATGGGTGACAACGTCATTGCGTTTTCCCGTTAAACGGTCAAAAGAATATGCTTATCGCCACATACCTCGAGCAGAGATCTTTTCATTCCGTGTTCAGCTGTTGAATCGACGGTGCATCATAGTGTACTTTTTTTTTTTAGTAAAGTGCAATTAAACTGTTCTCTTGGTCTAGAGAGAGAGAGAGAGAGCTTTTCTCTCAATATGCAACTGACCGGATTTGTCGTATTTTTTTCGGCACTTACCACGAAAATATGTCTGGGTGAATTACTGATCCAAGTTTCCGAACCGGATGCATCAAAACTCGTAGAAACGACGGTGATTTTGTTTACAACTTATGAGTATTATGAGTATGCCAAATTTAAATGAAAAAAATGTTGATCTATTATCATTGGTTTCCAGATCAACGTCCTGAAATCTTGCTACGCAGACCAAATCCACACTGTGGGCTTTGCTGGGGCGTCGGCTGGCGATGTCGTTAACTTGATGGTTCACAGAGAATTCCTTACACCCGTCATTTTAATTGACGGTACTTCAAGTGTCGTGAACAGTGGCCCGATTACTAATCAAAATCGATACAAACTACAAGTTTTCGTGGTCACAGCCACTAATTCTAACAGGCTGGCAAAAACTCTTACGGAAATTAAAAATTCTGTATGGTGGAGTGATATGTCCTCTTTCCTTCTTCTCGACTGGCCCAGGTCGGAACATGGATGTTTCAACGCTTATGAAATGTTGTGTGAAACATGGAAAATGGATCTTCTTAATTCGAGATTTATGTGTCTCCACCACACGAGAGGGCCGTTAATTTACACGTATAATTCTTATACAAATAAAGCGCCTGCTCCTTGGCAGCTAGAGAAAACTTACATAAGAGAAAACGATCATATTTCGTCCCTGTTTGTGCAAGAATATCGAGTAGCTGAAAGAATATGTAGCACATTGAATTTTGACAAAACGAATAGTGCAATTGTTATACATGAAAAGTATTAAAGTTTTTCTTTTGCTTTCTCATAAAGCAACCTTTATTTTCATGAAAACATTTTTTTTTCTCAGGATTTTCATGTCAGGATACTTAGAATGATCCAAAACGTCGAGAAATGTGGTTGAGAAAAAAAAATGTATGTATGTGTGTATGTAATTCAAAAATTCAATAACCTGAAACTCAAGAACCGTTCAAGCGATTCAGCTGAAATTCGGTACACAAGTGAAATAGTTGCCTCGCTTTGACTGATTTTTAACAAAATGAATGCAGGCACTTAGATTTTATAGCTTTTTCAATTTAGAAATAAAGGGCATGGTAGCTCTATCTTTCGTAAAATTTACTATATTTTGTTAAATAGTTCTTCATAAGTGCAGGTTCATTTAGTGTTGTTTTCTATTGTATTTGATAGAAATTGGAAAAGTGGCTCGGATTTTATGGCGTTTTGGAATTCCTGTAATTTTTTTGGAAATGCTGTAACTCGAAAACGGTTCAAGTAACATCCAATATTTTGCGCAAAGCTCAAATAGAGTGTGTCCATGTTTGATACTAAATTTAGGCGAAATCGATAAAGTAGTTAAGATTTTACAGTAATTGGTATTTTCGTAATTTCTTTTTTAAAATGCTGCAAGTTCAGAACAATTAGAGCAACTGAACAAAAGTGTTACATTAAACTTAAATAGAATGTGTCGTTATTTGATATTGAATTTGGTGAAAATCCAACAAAGAGTCAATATTTCAGAGAATTCTTTATTTATTTCTTTTTTCAAAGCTTCCGCAACGAGGAAGCCAAAATTAATGAACATACTTCCTCATAGAGGTAGATTTGTAAAAATCCAAAAATAACGATGAAGCCAGGTGCAAAATTCTGCTCTGCATCCTTTTTTTTAGTAGCATTTATTTATGCATAAGCTGAATTTACAATTTACAAAATGCAATATTGCTAAGATACTTATTCCACGAAAAAAAAAAAAAAATGACGGCCCTTAACAATAAGGATCGATTGTTATTGCGTGGGAAGTGACTGCTGAAAATCTCGCAAAAGCAATTGGTGCAGTACATGTATGCTGAATAATTTATTTTCTGACGTTTTTCACGGACAATTACACGGTTTTCCTATCTGATTAAAAATGTTACATTTCATGGAAAGGTGGCCCAGCAAATGGCCGATTTGCCTGGCTAATGTTAAAAATGTGACTTTCGACACACTACTCGAGTAAATACTTTCATTCCCTGTTCAGCTTTTAAATCGTTAATCCATTTTAGTAGATATAGTCTTTTTATTCAGAAGCAATTGAACTTTCCCTTGAAACAGAAAAAAGTTTTTCTTTGAATGCAGCTGACTAAATTTGTCGTTATCATTTCGACACTTACCACGAAAATACGTCGGGGTGGATGCATCATCGAGACTTTCGAAGTAGATCAATTAGGGCTCATTGAAGCAACGGTGATTTTTATTTCCACTAATGAATACTACGGAACTAAGGGGCCCATAAAGAGGCGTAATAAAACCTTTTTTGTCTAACAATTGATTAAAGCCACTGACATTTATTAAGCATTATTAATTGTTTACCGGTTTATCCCACAGCTTGATTAAACCACTTGATACATTCTAAATTTGGAGTTCCCACATTGTTAGTAGAAGTAGGCTTTCTAGTCTTAGTGGCAATCGGGTTAACGATAACCAATCACCTGGTCCGTTTTTAAAAGTTTACACATTTTTTTTTACATATTTCATTCATAATTTTATCGGGCGAGCCACAAACAATATTCTATACACGGACCACTACACTGCCTAATATTGCAAGATTTTATTGTATCGTATTCGCTTGAAAAAGCGAATGGCCACTTCGTCGGTATGACGTTAATCAATTCGTATTAAAAAATCCCGAGCATTGCGATTCACGCAAAATAAATCACTTCATGTAGTTTAATCCTCCAATTTCAATTTCTGAATTTGGACTTCAGAATCGTAATTAGCGATCTCAATCCCTTCGAGTATCGATTTTCATCCAAATCGAGACATTCTTTTAGTATTTTGATCTATCATATTTGATACACCATTTTGTGTTTTTTTAATTTTGAGAGAAAATTTCCAATCAGGTCTGCAAATCATTTTTAATCCTTAATCATCGTAATGTCCTTAATCATTATTTCCCAGGTCGATGCCTTGATATTATGTTACACAAATTGATCCAGAGATTCGGAGATACCATTCTTCCGGTATCTTTGACCGTCGACACTTCAAGGGTTGTGGAGAATATCTCGATCACTTCTGAATCTCGATACAAACTACAGCTTTTCTTAGTTCCAGTGCCACAGTGAAAACTGTCATACCTAATCGGAAATCTATATATTGGAATCATATAGCCTGCTTCCTTTTACTCGACTGGCCAATGTCAAAACATGGATGTTCTAACGCCTATAAAATTTAGTGTATCTTATACACTAAATTATAACCCGCCCCTGGGCAGTTAGAGAACACTTACAAAATAATTAACGATCATATTTGGTCCTTCTTTGTGCAACTATATTGGGAGGATGGGGAAATCTGTGACGCACTGGATTTTGACAAGACGGCAGATCTTGGCAGCCACAAAATCCGGACTGGTCCGCACATCTATCCTCGGACCAACTCTAAACAGTACTCAGAAGTTTTTTAGACTTTTTTTTTTTTACTAAATTTGACTTAGTTATGATTTTTCAAAACTAACATACTTTTAGCAGTAATTGAAAAATTTGAAAAAATTCTGAAAAATCGTGTGTCAAATATCAACATTTTTAAGCCTAAACCCAGAGTGTCCAGTCGCTCGTTTCTATTGTTTTTCAAGCTTTTTCGAAAAAAAAGAAAATTGAAAAAAATAGAAGATAAGGCTAGATCACTGTAGGTTATTGCTCGAACATTTTGATATATAACACAAGATTTTAGAGAATTTTTTCAGAATCTTCAATTACTGCTAAAAATATGTTTTGAAAAATCATAATTACGTCAAATTTAAGAAAAAAAATCTAAAAAAAAATCTGAGTACTTTTTAGAGTTGGAACGATAACATAAAAAATTATGGACCAAATCCGAGAGGTCGAGAGTCTGATCCAGGTCGAAATTATATAGAATGCCTCATATAAATGTCTGTAGCTGTCGAGAACGTTTATAGCAAACTATCCTAAATGCAAATGCAATAATGCAATTTCTGCCTTGCAGAAAAACATGAGTCAAAGTTTAAAAAAAATGTCATAAAAAAATGTCTCAATGTTTAACTACGCGTGGTGCCTACTTTGCTTACTACAAAGTAAATACAACGGCATTTTAGATCACCGACTCATAGTGGTTTATAATTTGGTTAACTAAAAACTTGTACATTTTTGTTTTCGTAAAGTAGAAATAAAATCTAGAAATTATGCGAGAATTTTGCTATAAATACTGCAAGTAATGTGTGCTATGTGATTATAATCAGAATTTCGTTTTCTTCAAACTATTCGTCTTAGCTCACAAGGCCTTACGACGAAAAATAGCATTTATTTTCACCGGCAAGATGCTCTAGTGGTTTGCATGTTCACTTCTAGACTGGAGGACCGGTATATAGGTTTACATATTTATATATGTATTCCAATGTTTGCGTCCAGCGAGACGCGTGCTAATTCCGACAATGTGAAGCGCACTTTTTCTCTGTACCTATTACCGAATTTAATACAATAAGGTAAGACACAGTTTCGGACCACGACCCTATTTCGAATGGTTTTGATGTGTTTTTGAAGGACTCGGATTAAATATTATTAGGATATATGTGTTTCAATTAGATCTGAATATTGTTATTGTTCTTTTCTCTGTACAATTACACTCTCGCATGCTTCCGTTAAAAAAAAAGATTTTTAATGAATTTTCGGAGATCATTAAAGAGTGATTTTGATAGACATAATCCTCGACAACATAGGTATGTAAAGAGTTACAATCAATCGGCATCTGAATTGCTAATATCCTAATCAATATTGAAAATTAATCTCGCAGCGTCCGAGACTGGGATTTTTTTGTCTTAACTGGGTAAGCTGGCTAAGCAGGCAATGAATTGGGGATATGTAGAAGGAATTGGAGTTGAAAGAAAGGCGTATTTATTTTAACTTACAGCGTCTCTGGGTTGAAAAATATGTAAACAGATTGTTAAATGTCCTATGAATAAATCAGATTTTCAAACAGCATGCTGTTCGTTTTATCATTGAATTTCATTTTATGCATCTTACTCGAATGAAATTTCTGTACTTTTACCTTGTACCTCCATTTTTCTCGCAGGCGTTTGGTCACTTCACTTTTGCAGAATTTTACACCCGACGAATTATTCATGTACGATTGAACGCAGTTGAATATTATACCCCGTAGAGTATTAATCTTGTATGGACATGTAATTTCTGTACAATATAGATATAGACTGTGGATTAACGCCTCAGCATTATAATATTTTACGATGTAGAGTATTAGAATTATATAGATTCGCCAAGTTAATAAGATAAGCTAGATAAGTTTATTTAACTTTATTAGAGTTTTTGATAAGTTAGATCCCTAACAAGTCATCACAGTCATAATATTCGATTACAATTGAAGGCAGCATATAAAAAGGCGTATTTTGTCAAGGTACTACAAAAACCCAGCGAATGAACACCGCTCAATGACTTAGGCCAATGAATGAACAGATGAAATCCAATTAATGAACGTTTGCATAAACAAGTATATTTAAAAAAATTAATAGACTTTTTCTTACCTAAGGTAATATTACAAAGTTTACGATAAGTGAATGGCATTTATATACTAGATGTTGCCAGTCTTGTTCTTTCTCACTGTTTGGATTTTTTTTTAGACATTACTTTAATTTTTTTTTATTTAGCTTTTTACTGATTGATGGGTTCCGCATCTACTTTATAAGTGTTAATTTTTCTTCGGGCTATTTTTAACCTCGCGGCCTCGTGTATTCGCTATTAGTTCTTGTTCTTCATTTTCTTTTACTTCTTCATACTTGCGAAATTATTACTTCTAATTTTTTTAGTACTATTTATTATATTCTTATTACTTTTTTCATTGCCTGTCTATTCTTTGATCCCTTTAATCGTAATAAATTCAAACATAATCCGGCTATAATGCAGCACGGTTTACTTCAGTTCAATCATATCGTTCATTTATTAGATTAATGCTTTAAATACGATATGCCAATGAATGAACGACCGTTCATTCATTGGATTCACCCTGAATGCTCAACCCACCGTCTGAACATCCCAAAACAAACGTTTGAGCAGCCAAAACCGGTTTTCCAGGGTCACAAAATAAACTTCGGAACGTCACTTTTAGTATTTAACACTTTTCGTAGAAAGTTTCGACCGTTTTTCTTCCGAAAAGCTTATTTTAAAACTATCAGTCAGCTGCTCATCTTAGTTCTCCTGCATGAATGTAACCTGAAAGGCTATTATACCTAAATGATAAAAAATTGAAAGGCCAGCGTCGCCTTCCAATGTACAAATAAACTTTAGAAATGTTCATTTCAAGATTTCTAAGCGCAGACACTATTTAGAAACGATAACATGGTTGTGTTCATTCATTGGCTGGATTACCCTAAACCGAAATTAATAAGATGGATTAATAAACAGAAATAATTCCTTTCACATTTAAATCGTATGTATCAATTATACCTTTTTTAATAATTTGTATCACACGCATGCATTTTGTGTTAATTGACATTTATTCATGTCAAAACTACAAAAGTCCTTGTGGAACAACATTTGAAAAACAATTCATAAGTAATACGAGAATAATATTATAAATACCACATACAGCTTATGGAGCATGATTTTAATTTGATCTTCTTACTCAAACAATTTGATAAGGAATTAGCCTGCGCCGAACAACAGTATTTATTTTTAACTTATAATGCCGCAGCGTCGACCAATATTTATGCAAAATATTGAATTATGTAAAATTATTGTTGTATTAGTTGGTGGCCCCGTAAATAAATCATGTTTTCAAACAAAATATTATACATTTTTCCCATTCGTTTCATAAAATAAATTTAAAAAGGGTCGACAGTATACAATTTTCTACCCTTTCACATAAATTGCGTGACAACAAAATTATGCTGTCAATGATAAGAGGATACTCTGCAGTTGCGTGTAAACATAGACGTTTGACGATCCAGTGAAAGCGTTTAAAATGATTGCGCTGAAAAATAATTTCTGCAGCGGGTTTTATGTTACTTATAAAAAAAATATGCAGCATAGTATTCCCAAAATTAATGTTTTTAAAATTTTTTGTTACGTCAGCAGTTCCAAAATGACACGAAAATCAAGATAAATAGAAAAACACATAGGATATTTTTTTCTATTAAATACTATTCATTATTTTTCTTTTTATGGCGTTTGTAAACAAATCTGCGTAAACTAATATTCTCTTCTGTTTTTAATAAAATGGTTGTTCATTTTTCGATACGAATAACCGGTACCATTTTTATTGTGAAACGTATAATTTAAAAAATATGTAGTTTAAAAAAAAAGTCGAATAAAAAAAATGTTGGAGCATATTAATCCTGATGAAAAAAAAAAAAAAATGTAAATGATATTAAAAAAAAGTTAATCTCCTTCAAAATTTTTTTATAGACTTAAAAAAAAATCTAAGTGTATGAATTTTCTCCAAATTATCAATACATTTTTTCCTAATTTATAATAAATTTAGTTTAATTTCTTTAAAAGCATTATTGCGCTATTACAAAAATGTATGTAATCAATAATTCCATAAAACATGAATTTAGACGAATATGGAATCCAGTTTTGCTATATCTGTCGACTCCACTGGCAGTAGTACAACTAAGGGCTCCGGGTTCACTTTCTTGAACACTCGAATCCACCAAACAAACACCACAAAGCTTACAGCGACTCGATAGAACGTCCACAGGGCTTCAGAGTTAATATTTTTCCACCGAGACGCACGATCGAAAGGGGAGAAGTTGTGTCGATGTTTGTCTGGACGTGTATGTTTGCTCTGGAATCAGCGGCTTATCTGCCGTTATACGATACCAGAGACGTGGGGCTGAGCGTTACGGTACACGTATAGTACAAACGTTTAGATAATATTCCCTGTGCAGCGCACCCGCAATTCGAGTATATATACAATCGTATATTATATATACAGCATCGAGATGTCGCGAAGCAGTAAGCACAAAACCGATCGAATATTCTCAACTGGAAATGCCAGTTAGTCAGCCTTGTCTCGGCAATGATAAGATTGTGAAGAGAAACGTCGTCTGGTCGTGTGTCTGATATAAGCCAACTTTAAAATATCGTATATTCGTTATTGCGATATATGTATATACATAAATGTATATAGAAATATACAAGCGTTAGCAATTAACGGGATTAGTATAGATGTGTAATTTGTATGTATTTTATAGTATATAGAAAATGTAGTGGTAGCAGAATCGAACAGACTATAAATTGCAGTATCTTCGTATGTAAATTACTATAAAAATTTGGACACTCCGAGGCGAGCCAGAGACTCCTCGACTATTCGACTCAATGAACGACGTATCACGCTTTTCGTTGCTGTTCCAAATCTGCAAGGCCAACCGACCCAAGTAGCCAGCAAATTTAAAGAGAAATGACCGGTCATAATAATAAACTTGTATCTAGGATGGTTCAACTAGTTAATGGTATGCCTATGCCAATAGAGATTCGAATAAAATTATATTGCTATTCTATTTAAAAAATACATCCATTATACTGATAATATTGTCATGGAGATTAATTTGCCAATATTTGAAGTTCGATTTTGGGATGGAATATATATTTTTTTTTGTTCATTCTCCTCGAGTCATTGCGAGTTCTTCAACGGAAAAATTAGTAATATTTATGGGGCATTCCATGACATCTCGATCAAGATCTGGCAATGACATCCCAGATCGGCTCCGTAATTTTTTATACAAAAGTACTTGTCGAAAAACAATTTAATTTTAGATTTTTTTAACACTTTTTACCTGAGATATGATTTTTTGATTTTTTTTTAAACCTACGTTTTTAAAAATCTGAAAAAATTCTGAGAAATCTTATAAAATGTAACAAAATTTTTGAGCCCTATGCGAAGATGGAGATTTCATAACTACCAAAGATAAATTAAAAAAATAAAATAATCCATTTTTGGGTTTTTTTTTTATTTCAAAAAATTATGTCTCAGGTAAAAGGTGTTAAAATAAGAATTTTCTGCATTTTCTCGAGTAAAAGAAAAATTGAGGTTTAAATTTTTTAAATCTTAAATTTTTTAAACACTTTTCACCCGAGATTATAATTCTTCGAAATTTTTTAAAACCTCAATTTCTTTTTCTTTGGAAGCAAAAAAATTCTTATAAATATATAAGAATTTTCTGCATTTTCTCGAATAAAAGAAAATTGAGGTTTTAAAAAATTTCGAAAAATGATATATCAGGTGAAAAGTGTTAAAAAAATCTAAAAAAAATTTGGCACGTGTTTTTGGACAACTACTTTTGTATAAAAAATTACGGAGCTGTCATCGCCAGATCTAGATCGAGATGTCATGGAATGCACCATATATATCTCTATATTACAAAAATATATCACCGTGTAGGACAATCGAGGATCACTCAAAATACCCGCATTACCCAGAATTCCTGGATTATGACCAGGGTCAAATGACACACGATAATCTCTTAAAGAGCCTAATTTTTTTTCTCGATATGACGTCCCCCTATCAAGGACTGATTTTTCTGAGGACCTCTAAAAAATAAAGCAAATTTGCAAAATGTACAAAACTCCAAAAGTAAAATTTGCTATTATCGTGACACGGGGAGTATTTTACTAATAATATTAAAGGTTTTTAAAAAAAATATTGTTTCCATTTTTTTTGTAGATGGTTAATGAACGAATTTCTTAAGAGATCCCAAACATAGGCAGACACATAAAAAAATTGTAACTAATTCTTGAATTGGTCGCCATCGTCGATCTTCTCTTCTCGCCATTCTAATTTTCTTTTGACTTAACAATATTTGGAACTTCGCAAATACAGGATAATACTGTATGATTTTATTTGTGGAGAAAAACTATGTACAATAATATGTTTTTCGTAAAGTTTTGTAGGAATTTAATACATCTTGAAATTTATTTAACTTATATTTTGCAGAAAATATATAAAAAATATAATGAAAGCATAGTTTTCCATGAATAATTATATATTTTTAGAATGTTATTCGAATATATATCTTTTTTTCGTGGGGGTAGATGAGTATATCAATATCGATACAGAAATATTTTTTTCCAAGATAAAATCATATTGTCATTCCTGAGTGGAAAATCATGTACAACGTCGTAGAATATTAAAAGGTATTATACCAATCTCATTGCCGTTCTTTTATAATCTAAACTTAAAAATTATTCTTGTAAATGTACTAGATTTTTGTATGTATAACGTAAATTTAACCACTTTTTTCTCACCCCCTCAGTTAATATTGATAATTAGGCAGATTTGGTCACTATTTGTGAGTACTTCAGTTCATTTTTTAAATATTCTTGAATTGAACGTATCTCGACGACCATGCGTTAGAAAAGAATATAACAGAAAAAGAATATAACACCATAAAAGTTGTAGTTTTATATCATTTTTCCGGCCAATTCATATAAATAATGATCGACCTGTCTATGTTGATTTTGAAAAAAATCACAGTAGTATTCAGATCTGGCTAATTATGAGACATATCTGAGTATCCGGAAAAGTAGTCATTTTTACAGAGAATGCCTTATATATGGAGAGATATATGATTATATCCAGGAAAATGTTTTTTTTTGTTCAATACATAGTTGCGTATATTTCGTAATTCATGTAAAATGTATAACACATTTAGAATATTCTTCTCCACGGAACGTGATGCATTTTCAAATACTCTTTATACCTTCTTTGAACATCCTTATTTTTCGTGAGTGAAGGCACGTATATTAATCTACACGGAATTATTTTTCTGCAAGATAATAGGACATGTTTTTACTCTTGAGTGTGAGGTCATGTACATCGCCGTAGATTATTGAAACGCACTACAGCAATGTCATTGCCTCTACGATAAAATCCAATCCATTATGATTGTGTCATTCTTTTGTAAATCGATCTTGAAAACCTTTATCAATCATGATATTACGACTTGGTATAACGTTTGAGAAGATTATCATAGAACTTTGAACGAACATTTATTGTTATCAACTTTATCAGGGGAACATATGAATATAGAATTTACAATTTGTTTTGTCAGATTTCTGATATTAAATAAGTTATCACAATTGCAGCCAAATATAGCTGACATGACTAAAAACAAATATCAACTTTTTGAAACAAAAAAATTGAATATAAAAAATCTCGTAATACAAAATGTGAAATAAAGTGTAAACTAAACTTGAAAACACTTGTCAGTCGAATCAAGATTTGCTTATGATTGTCATAGAACCTTGGACTAATATTTATGTTTATTGTCTTTTTCAGGGGCGCAGTATGAGCCCGGCGCTGGGCATCGCGCCGTACCCCAAGCATCGCAAGCCCGAAATCGCGAATATAGCAGAGCAGGAGTTACATCGTTATACAATCCTGGTACGACACGCCAGGACAGATACCGAGGTGGACCAGAAATACAGAAAAGAATGACTCAGAGGGAGGATGTGCTCAAGTTTGAGCAGGGCCGAATAAAGGCCCTGCAGGAGGAACGTCTTCACATCCAAAAGAAGACTTTCACAAAATGGATAAATTCATTTTTGCTGAAGGTAAGCTCCTTAAATTCCCAAAACAATAACAACAACAACAACAACAAAAACTCTCTGTATTCAAGTAAAACGATTCGAAATAAACTGAATATTCATTGAACTTTGTTTCCAGGCACGGATGGAGTTGGAGGATTTGTTCACCGATTTGGCGGATGGCAAGAAACTTCTCAAGCTACTGGAAATCATTTCTGGCGAGAGACTCGCAAAGCCAAACAACGGTCGTATGAGAGTTCATAAGATTGAGAATGTGAACAAATCGTTGGCTTTTCTTCACACTAAGGTAGGAGGATTGAAGACGTAATGGAATTATGGTTTCTTACCGAGACGCGACGTGCATTTGAACGATAAGCCGCGAGGAGGACAGAAGAAAAAGGCGTGCAGTATGAAACGAGTACACTGACTCGATTTGCAGTTGCTACTTGCAATATTGCTGCACTCTTTCTCTCGTGGCAATATAGCGCGGTTGTTTAACGTGACGGCTGAAGGGAATCAGAGGAGGAAGACGAGGAAGCCCTTGGAGTTTAAAACTCCTCTTGTGAATGGCCTCTGTGCTTCGCGCGGCTTATGACATAATGGTTTTACGCTGGGGAAAGAGAGTGGAGAGCCGGTCGAGTGGCGCGGTACCGAAGCGTCGCTATGTATGACGACCGTTCCTTGTGGCTCTCGTGTAAACCATGCGTTACAGCAAAACGGGGCGTCGTTCCGCGAATCCGACTCGCCCCGAGGAGAGAAAAGAAGAAGCTCGAAGAGTTCTCATTTTCTCGCGGGTTCTGTCGCGCGAATGTGCCTTTCAGAGACGGGTGTGACTGCTGTTGGCTTTGATGAAGAGAGAAAGAGGCAGAGAGAGTGAGAGGGATAGAGCACTGTCGCGATCTTGTATACCCTGCATCGACAACGATTCGTCGTACCCACAGAACGGAGATCGGAAGAAATTGATGAGTCTCCTGTTACTGGGAACACGATACACGTCGCGTTTCTCTCACGATTTGCTCTCTCGCACTTTGGGTGATGTTCGAGGCAAACTTTTTCGCACTCTTCCGTACGACGGAAGTATGCATATCGAATATGCATCGTATGGGACACTTGAATTAACATATATGTTTTGTTTTTTCATTTTGACGAATCGATTGATCATCTTTTTTTCAAAGTCTTTTTAATTATAAGTGGCTTTTGAATTTTACAATCTTATGAGTTTCCATTCAATTTGAATACCTTTTGGGTTGTTTTTCCAATCCTAGAAAAATAATTTGCATCTTGGTTTGAAAATACTTCAACAAGAATTACAAAAAGTTCAAAAGTTTAACCTCTCCTTAATATAACTTTTTTATTTCGACAATTCGAATCGTCATCATTTAACAACTGAGTATTTTTTGCATATTTTTATGCTCAAAATGAATTCTAGCAAAAATACTGCATTTTTATCTCTTCAATCATGCAAAATCGTCGTCTCCTATAAATTACAACTTCCATACCATTTTTAGTGTCTTCTTCTAGCGCGGAATGCCCAACATAAGTTCTCGATATCTTCTCCCAACTTTTATTCAAATATATTTATCTCCCATGTATTCGTTGCGATTGAAGATTTATGAGATGTAGATAAGCCCGTGGTTTTGCATCATCTTGTATATACTTACAAAATTTTATCTATTTCCGACATTCGCATGAATATTATACCTATTCATCCCATCCAACAATTCCTCAAAGCTGTATTCTACTACCACAGAAATACTTTGGTATACAGTAGTATAACATTGTGAGCCTCGTGCGTGTAAATCGTATACACGAATCCAGCAATCAATGAACCGTGCACTTGGTTAATAATGCATGATTCCCTTTCGCTGCCATTAACATTACAGTTAGCGTTTAAAGGCAATCGTGTAAAGCGGGGTTGGAGTATTCATCGCCGGTCGAGCGAGAGAGTAGGCAAGTGTGTTCGTGGTGCTTCTTTTTGCCATCGTCCCGGTGAAAGAGAGGATCGGGAGGACGACTTCTCTCAACGGGACATCGAGAAGGCGGCGGCGGTGGTAGCTCAGCATCAGTAGCAACGTGCGCGCTCCAGTCTTGTGTAGGTTTTCCTCTCGTCTCTTTCACTCTTTTCCTCTCTATTTGTTGCTCCGCAACATTTGCTTCTTATTGCTCTCTTCTTGTTCTACCCTTATTAGCGTAGCGGTCGCAGAGCGTGAGGCGATAAACCGAGACTGGAGTAACCGTGATGATGATACCTTGGTATTCGTACACAAAGTTGTCGCCGAGAGCGAACGGGAACTTGCATTCATAAATGCAGATTGTCCTCGGCACGATGATCGCCCCGTCTTTATCTAAATACCAATCGTATATTATACAATCAGACAATCGCGAGTCTTTTCAGTGGTTCGCTGAGATGGAAACGACGGCTTTCTACCTGGGCAAAGAATCGAGGTCTTGATGTTAGAGAGGAGAGATCTGGAAGATGAAGAGAATCACGATGGAATTCAATCCTGGGAGTAATTAGGGAGGAATCTGTTGTGTGTGTGTTCTGAGAAACGATGATGATGCGTCTTTGCTTTCAGGTGACTGAGAGATTCGTTAGTATTTCATATGGACGGTGACGGCTGCTGCTTAAATTTAAAAAAAAATCGCCACTTTAAATTACTGCCTTCACTTAGTAATTGAGAATAGTTTGACTAGAAAATGTGAAAACAGAAATCAATTATCGCAAAAAAAGATTTAAAAAAAAGTAAAATTGATCTTTGGAACAGTTAAAATAGATACTTTAGAACAATACTAATAGTTGGGCATTTGTATTAAATTATTGTACAGTTAAATAAAAGTGGCCTTTCTTAAAAGGAAAAATAACGTTTACATTTTTTACGAATAATCAACTTTACCAGGTTGCTAAATTACAGCAAATTTGATTAATCACCTGGTATATTAAATTAAGTACACAAGTGAAGTAAAATTTTAAAAGCTTGTATTAAATTTTAAAGATATTTAATATAAACAACTTTAATTTTACTTCGCATTTGAAGTATATCAAATATAATACATCAGTTTATGTATAAAAATTCCAGTACCTGTAATGGTTACATTACAATTTTTTAACATGACATAGTTTTTGAGTTACGGTGACTTATGATAAACGCCGGCATTTTCTCAAATGTTTGATTTACGAATCACAAACAATTCACATAAAGTACTCCTAAGTACCACTCAAATCTAATTACAAGAAATATCAGAGAGGCTTATAAAAAAACTAATTGAATTAACAGGGAGTAAAAAAAGAAAGAAGTAAATACCGAAAAATAAAAGTCTACATCAAAGTTACTCTGACCGTATCTGCACACGACGAAACAGAATACATAGTACAAAGTGCGTAGGAGAATTTTTTCTCGATGAGCCATAAATTGGGATGCTGTGAGGTCCGAACCGCAAAGTGGATGCCGGATGAAGAGTCAGCGTGCAAGAGCAAGAGGAGATTCTCTTGGAAGAAGAAAGAGAGAAGAAAGTACGTAATGCCCTGAAGCGACTGAGAGTACTCGGTACACTCTCCGTAGAGAGAAAGGGGGAGTAAACAGGGAGGAGGACGAGGAGAGGAGAGCCAAGCACCAGAATGGAAGTCGAGAGAGAGAGAGAGAAAGAGAGATAGAAAGAGTGAGAGAGAGAGAGAGAAGGAGAGTCAGAAGTGAGCGAGAGAGGGGTCAGCGACCGAGCAAAACTCGCTAGACCGTGAGTCCCAGCAGCACACACCAGCGGCACGAGAGTAACAGCAACGGGGCACCAACTCGATGTGAAATAAAACCGGAGGTGCAACGAAGGCCTTCGATGCTTTGCTCATTGGTTATCGAATGCTTCGCCACGACGACGACAATGGTCTCTCTGCTTTGCTGCGGTATCGGATCCTTTGCTCGCCATTAAGGGCTTCTCTTCGTGGTCTCGCTGGTTCCAGGTCTTCTTCTCCTTGAGAAGGAGAGAATCTATGGCGCGGTACGTAAGGAGGAGACAGTCGCCTTGACCACGTACCAATGAGCACTTGTTAGAAGACGCGACTCCCTTATTGCAAGATATACACCAGCGGTATATACCTTCAGGGATTAAGGGGCCACGAGTTTGTCGCAAGATGGAGATGACCACCAACGAGAGATGAGGAAGAAAGACGGAAGGTGGCACCCAAAGGTGAACTTCTACTGGTGGGAGAGTCTTTTACTGCGTGGTTATTGCCTGAGGGATCAGGCTATAATGATCCTTGGTCAAAAAGAAGCTCTGGCGAAGGATGTAAAACATAATTTCCTTAACGTTTCGTTAATTATGGGTCATTCTTTAAATAAACGACTCGTCGTCTCCGATCTGATTGCAGCTGTAAAATATCTTAGTGTGCAGTGCCTTGAGTGTTGTTAATTTGTTTCAGATTTTTAAATCTAATTTGTGTGTCCTTCATTATTATTTTTATTTGCAGCGTTCTGATAAATTTAAACTCATACTGCAAAGATAATTTTTTTAAAACATTCCTTTACGTAACATTTCTTTTTTAGATGTTCGGGAATATTTACGAATAATACGACATAGATTTTTTTTCTCGAATTGTTGTATGTTGAAGATGAATTGTTGTAAATAACAAATAATCAACAAAACTTTTGAATTTGCAGAGTACATTTTAATAAAAATCTAATATACGTAATAACATCTAAATCCTAATCAATGAAATTGAAAAAAGAAATGGAAACGTGAACGCATATTTCTTCAATTTAAATAATGTAAGTCCAGTTTTAGATAATACTCTTTGAAACTTATATTAAAAAGTACAGTCAAAAGCCTAAATTAAATGTTGCACAATATATTTGTAGAATTAATGGCTTTCAATACATAGCGAATCGAAATGAAAATTAAACAATCGGTGAAGTAAGTGATTAAAAAATCTCAAATCATTTGTAAATATTTTTTACACCATAAAAAAAGCTTTTAGAAATATTCTAAATTCTTTTTGAGAGCGCCACTTCCCATAAAATGCATAACACATTACAATATTCAGTAGAAAACAAGTTAGACATACTATTCAATAAGAAGTTGACATAAAAAAAATAAATTATAGACCTTTTCAAATATATTAAATCAATGCAGGAATAAATAAATAGATACAGTCAGATTTAGAAAATCTCGTGCCAGTAAGTTTGCGAAGCAATCGTGCGCGGAAGGTAATCTTCGCACTCCGTTCCTATAACTATCGACAGAACGGCAGTATCCGCAGGAATTTAGCTTTCGTTGTATATCCAGCCATGGATCATTGATTCCCGCTGTCTTGGCTCTCTGCTACTCCCATTGCAACGGTTCTAGACACCCAGTTGCTTCCAAGAGTGGGTTTTTTTTTTTAATTCATCCGGCTCCGTTATTGCCTAAGTTATTACACCATTTTATGAGTCAATCTCAGATTTATCCAGTTTGCCAGTGACTAGTGACTACCTCCCTCTTTCTCTGTTAATTTACCGAGTTTTTAATTATTATACACACCGTTGCTCGGATTACCACATATCAGTTTCCTGAATGCTCTCTAATCTTGCAAGAGGCTCAATCTCTCGTTAATTAGAGTCTTCCTTCTACGACCTTAACGACGTTAAATGGGTTGCAATATTCTCAACTAAATACACACAGATTAATAGCTTCTTCAGGAAAACTAACAGGAAAGAAAGTTGAGTAAAGAATCGGGGCCAGAGAATTTTGAAGTTGGTCAGGGAAAATGAATAAAGAGATAGTCAATCAATTTTTTTTTTTTTTTTAATTAGGCAATTAAATGTCTCATTGAAGTTTAATCATGCCTTGTACATAATTCAATTAAGAAGATTCTAATTTCACTGCTGAATGTACAGAATAGACAGGTGTACATATGTTAAAAATTCTGTTTGAGAATTCATAAAATGTATATGAAGTTTTATGCACATTCAGTACATCAAATTTAAACCGCGGTGTCGAATATTTTGGAAAAAAAGTATAAAAATTAGTTTTCCTCTGTATATTATATTTACACTATGATGGTTGAGTTTTAACCAATACATTGAAAAACATTATCTGAAATTTAATTTTCAAAACCGTATATATTAATTTCCGAATGCAAAGATGGAATTTAATTGAAAATAATTAATTTTCCGCTAAAACGTGTTTAAATTCCGTATTTGTATACACGATTTGCAAAATTAATACAAATTTATGAGAAGATTTTTCAATACTTGCTTTTCGTTATTAAAAACGCATTCATTAAATTCCAATGGAATTACATTAAAATTTCAAAGAAGGCTATAGATTATATATATCATTACGAAGTAATTATTTTAGTGCATAAATGTTCGAATTTTAAGAACCAAATATGTTAATTTCAAAATGCAAAGATGAAATTTAATTCATAATGAAATTTTAAAAAGTATATCGTGTTTAAATTCCGTATTTATGTGCACGATTTTCTTAATTATAGTAATTTAATACGCTATTTTCTTAATTATTATAATTCAATACAAATGTTGTGAACACATCTTTAATTCTGTAATAGCTTTAAAAACAATTTTCAATGTTAATATTTTATTGTATTCAATATTACCAAAAAGGCTATGAATTGCTTTTACCCTTACAAAGAATATTATTTTCATATACAGGTGTCTTAATTTTGAATGCAAGAATTGGAATCCTAGCTGTTTTATTTAAAAAAAATATATCAAATGTAAGAAATTCTAGACGATTGAATTATTTTAAATTAATCAAATTAAAAGATATTTTTTTCCGTGTAAAAAAAACTACAATAAAAAGAACTTTTATTTAAAAACAAATCTAAGCGGGACAAAATAATTTCCCAACCTTTCAATGAATTATTTGTTTGAATTATAATAATTCCTTTTTAAACTGTCACCACAGTTCTTTGTATTTGCAGTCAGGAGTATTTTAAATATATGTTTTTCAGTATTATAAGATTTACTAACTAAATTACATTCGCACTTGAATTAATAGTATGTATTACAACGATTAGGTATTTATCAATAGCGTTAATAGATACGTTTAGTACCTTTGGTCAGGGAAAGTTGGGTAAAGGTCAGGGAATTTCTTTCCCAGAATAAAGTGGCTATGATGGAATGTCTTCTTATTTTATTTTCTGTTTCAATCTACACTTCCAGCATAAGATCAAATGGCAGTGAATCATGTGTGTCTTTTTTTCTTACAGAGATCCGATCGGTGAGCAATTAGAGTTAAATGCTTCCCAACCGCTTGACGATCTCTCTCCGAGCTTCGAGTGTGATCCACGTGAGAGAGTAGAACGAGGCTCTTTGTAACCCAGCTGCAGCTATGTGCCGAGAGATCCGGCGAACGCATCGTTGAATCTTTATCAAGACGATTCCGAAGCTCATGCGCAACTGACCGACAATTCGCTCCTTCTGCTTCTTCTTCAGTTGCTTATTCGCTTGCCGACTGATGCACGAAGTGCTTCGCAGCCCGTGAAGTATTCTCTCTTGGCGTTGCATTATACACGCAGGACTATGAGAGAGTTTGAATTTCTGCAACGTCCTTCCTGTTACTTCAGCTTCTGGGATGCTCTATCGCTTTTCTTGTATGCTTGCCGAGCTATAAGAGCCAAGAGAGTCAGACAACGAGGCGCAAATAATAGGAGGAGGTCCTTCTGAAACATGCGTATGAAAATCTCGATGATTTTCTTGTTAAATGTAAATCCCAGCCTCGAACTTGCTGAAGCAAAACGTTCCGTCATCGTTATTGCCTTTTTCAGGCATTCGCTCCTTCTTCTTTTTTTTTCACATTCTTTATGCGTACAAAATAACGACAAGGACAACTCAAGTCGAGACGCCGTGACAATAAGTCAGGCTCAGGCTAATGTTGCTGTTACTATACTACTGGCGCTGCTGGTGCGGTAATAATAAGTGGCGTTCGTCACGTCCGCGTGAATTTTAAGTGTCGAGGTCGAGCAAGACTGAATAATCGACGCAATCGTCATCGTTTTCGGAGTAACAGCTTTTATTATGCTAATACTCACGTACAAAGTCGCCGAGGAAATTCTTCTTTCCTGTACGGTTGAGGAATTTTTGTAATTATTATACAATTACGAAGTCAGTAATCGTAAAAAAAAAATATAAGTGCCCATAAAAATAAGGCTAATTGATTAATGTCAAGGAGCTTGGAAAGGACTTTTTGATCGGGTATTCATAAGATGCTACTTTTGCTGCTATTTTTAGAGATACATCACTCATATATTACTAATTAAAAGTTTGATAGCTTAAATTTTGGGTACTTTGCAGGAAAAAGGATGAAACAAAATCAACGTCTTTGCAAACACCTACTAACAATAAGAACATGGGTTTGAATAATAATACAGTAAATTAAAAAAAAAACATTTTAACACGTTTTCAGACAATTTTACACATATTTTTTGTAATGTATTTCATTTAATTACAAAAAAAACACTTCCCTCGAAAGGTTTAAAATTGTACTTCAGAAGTTTTAGAATAAAAATGGTAGTTTTATAAAAAGAAGCGTAACAAAAATTTCGAAAACAGGAATTTCAAAAACGTTACGAAAATTCTTTAAAAAATGATATATATTCAGGATAATCAGCAAATTCATTCAACAAGTATATTGATAAATTTTTGGGTATTATTTTAATTCAATCTGGCATCTTTGATGGCGTTCTTTTTATATTCCGCTGTTTTAACTCTTGACTTCCCCGCAAGGTAAAAACCGCAGGCGTTTCGATTCGATGAAAAGATTTACCTCGAGTTTTTGTCACGAATGTTTGTCGAAGCGGCAATAAATCTCACATTGACATTGAGCATAGATTTTGGTCTATGAATTTTTGGTATTCGTTGTGTTTTCAAATAAATTAATTGCCACCACTTCTACTTGACTAGATTTTTGTTACTAGATTGAAATTAAATCAGCTATTATTCTTCAAGTCGATTTCCAATCGTTCCTGTAGTCGTTTGTTATTCCAGAAGTAATACATAGTTTCGCCATTCACTTACAAGTACAACAAATCGGAAGTTAGGTCTATTTGTGTACATCATTCACTTTCAAACTAGTCTCTAATAGCAACTCACTAAATAACTTCAGTGTGAAAATCTCGCATACCCAACATATATATCTAACAGCCAATTGTTGCCACTTGAATAGATGGCAAGAATACAAAAAAAAATTCTCTGTATGTAAACAATACTGGGCGTTCTTCAGTCCCTAGATATTTTCCCACAGGTCGATTGCGAGCGACACCAGCTACCGCAATTAACTAATTACACATTCCATTTGTTTTACGTAAGACGAAAGTGCGAAATTGAGAAACAAACAGCTCCTAGTATCCCACGAAAAAAAGACATAAGTGAATTCTGAATGACTCTCTCTCATACTCATGCACGGAAATTTGTTACACCTAAATATCGCACCAAGAATAAAACAATTTGTCAATTTTTTATTTCGTTTTTTTTTTCATTTCACAGTTTCACGTGGGACGAAGCAACGTCTGCGAGAAGTCGACCTATTAGTCGAGGTGACACACACGTGTCTGACTCACTATTTGCTTCGCGATGAGGCAATGCTTCCTCGAGTGTGCTATATACTTGTGCAAATACTCGTTACGCTCCTCGTGCTTGTCATCAAGAATTGGCCTTGTAAACAGACGCAAGAAGATCGTACAGCTATGAAGGCAAAATGTGTGCGCCTTGATCTCATAAATACTCGAGATGGACGAATTTTTTTTTGATCTTCGCTTCCTTGAAGCTACACACGTGTTGCACAGTCCTCAAGAGCTCGATGAGCGAGGACAAGGAAGCGAGGCACATTGTCGCCGTTCTTTTCTTTTAATCGCTGCTGCTGCTGGTGCTTCGGCTGCTGCCAATTCCCACGTTTCACTTGCCTCTCTGGACAATGAGTCAGAGAAAGCGGAGTCCCCTTTTTAATCTCTGCCTGGGACTCTTCCTTCTTCACTAGAAGGGGAGAGTAGGATATACTGCAGTGAAAAACTGCTGTTTTTGCTGGTTCCAACCCTTTCAAGGGACCGAATCGCCTAAAAAAAGGGCATTAGACATTTTTTAAAATTGATTTCACGTCTTTAAACAGTTATGTTTGAGGTATTTCTGAGTAACTCGGTAAACCTTTGATCCTGCATTTTTCCAATTGCAATATTTTTCATGTTATTACACCTGCTGAAAGGAATACTCTGATTTTTGTAGATTTTTCTTATCGAAAAAAGAATGTAAGAATTTAAACAACATTTTTGCCTGAGTTCAAAGATTTGAAAAAAAAAAAAAAGAAAAAACATCAACAAACGTCATAAATTCAGGTGTGAGATAACAACCTTTTCAAGCATATTCAACAAGTGGGAAGACAAGTTATTTTGTTGTTTATATGAAAACATTTTTTTCGAGATTTTCATGTCAAGATACTTAGAATGGTCCAAAACGTCTCCTCTATGAGGAAGTCAAAATTGATCAACACACTTTGTCATAGAGGTAGCTTTGTAAAAATTCGAAAATAATGAGGAAAAAATGTGCAAAGTTTTACTTTGCAGCCTTTTTTCTCTCTTCTTTTTTCTGGATCAAGGGATTGCGTACCATTAGCGTGTTTGTAAGTCAACAACGAGACGAACACGAGGCGCAGAAAAGGTGCCGCGATGAATATCGTGGGAAGCACGTGCGACGCCAGACGCGAGTGAGTAGAGCTGCTTGCTCCCTGCTGCCGTTCGCTCTCTCACCGGCTTGCCCGTTTACACGAGATACCGTGAATGGTTATAGAGTACAAGGTTGTACACCGGTACACGTTGACGACGGGGGAAAAAGGCCGGCTTCTCCCAGGGGGAAGAGAGCTTGGAAGTAGTAGATTCCCGCGAGGATCGGTGGGAGACGAGTCTCGGGTGAAGTCCGTTATTCCCCGTTGGTGCAAACAGCTTCTTCCATCTCGCTCTTTCTTCATTTTATGACCTGCTCGTTCTCTTCATTTCTTTTTAATTCCACTATAAATATTCAATGCAATCGCTCTCGAGTCTTTTCTTCAATTTCGAATTTTCCAAAACTTCTTCTAGCTCTCGTCGGAGTCAATTGAATTTAGAAAAGAACGCGAGGACATGTGAAATGAGAATTAATAAGGCGCTCCATCGATATGAAGGGAGAGAGTCAGGTGAAATTAACGGATATTCAAAGACTGATATCTCACTTGCTTGGCTATTAGTATTATTTTTTTTAATGTATTTTTGATTTACAAAACAGAGAATTTTTTTTGCCACGTGGCAAAAAGATGCGGGTTATGGGAGTCACCTAAATTTTTGTTGTTGTTTCTATACTCTGCACACTTTTGAAAGAGCACCAGTCGGCCAAATATTTCCAAATAATTCTCAGTTGTGCTTGACATTACTCTGTCCAATTTGAGTGTAACGATTTGAGCTAGAGGCTAAGTTGAAGTCAGGTCGCAGGTTTGAAATGAAGGTTATTTAAAAATAATTTTCTTTAAAAAATGGCAAGTTTACCAATTTAGACAAAAAAATAAAAAATTTCGTACCATTAGGATTTATCTCAAGCTTAACTGAAAATTATTTGGGTATTTTTTTGCCTACTCTTCCAAATGTTTGCAGAGTATAAAACCAACAAAAAAAATAATTGTGGGTGATCCATTGCATGCATGCTTTTTCCACTTGGCAAAAAAATTATTCGTTTGATTGTTCGAAAGTACACATTTTCTTCGAAAAATACTAGCGGCTACGTAAATGAGAGTCGTTGAATATCCATAAAATGACCTGGCTCATTTCCCTTAAGGTGAAAAGAGTGTTTTTTGGTAAACAAAATTGTATTTAAAAAATCTCATGCCTTTGTGGTCATGTAAACAAAAATTAATATTGAACTTATTGAATAATAAAATGAAACCTCTTCCCCAATTTATTATATGGGGTAATTTTTGTCAATTCAATCACTTTTCTTCTGACTCTGTCTCAGATATTTCTCATAATAAGCCAGATTTCAGTGCTACTCAAGAACACTTTCTATAATTTTTTTTTAAATTTCAAATTGAACATTTCAGAAAATGCTGAATGTTTTTACAGTTCATATCTCAAATACTAGTCTATATAAATAATTGTGAGAGAACGCTTTATATTCAGATCTGTTTTCTTTATATGATCAGAACTATTAATTAGTCGCATGGGACTTTTTAATCGGTCTTTTAACGATAAAAAATAAAACCAATTTTTTTTTTAATCTGCAATCGGTAGAGTTGCACCTTAGAGGAACAGAGTCCCCTAAAAACGGTCCTTGGAAAACATGTTCAATTTCTGATACTATTACTTAAAAAGAAAAACTTAAATTTAAGACTTATAAACACACACACAGAAAGCATTATAAATGCACCAGAATTCCATAAGAAATATAATATTTTCAATTTGACGCTGTTTTCTAATCAACTCAATCTACGAATTTTAGCTTTCAAAGTCTTATTTTGGTTGACACCGTGACATCCAGTCCGAGCATAGATGTTTTCATTTAATTATACAACAAAATTATGAACTGCAGTAATTTTTAATTTAAAAAAAATTTAAATACTTCGGGTTTTAATGTATTAATGCAAGGTCAAAAAAACAAGTGTAGTGCTAAAGGTGTTTTATCGGTGAATGTAGATGAGCGTCGTCGCCGCGATCGGGAATACCGATGGCTGGAACTGCCGATCGTTTTACTATCCCCGCGCTAAGATAACTCGTTGGAAAGCCAACGTGAAACACCCGCCGCACTTCTTTCGTTCCTTTCATTCCGCCTAGCCGTGCCGTGCAGCTTTGGCAACGGAGAGCGCGAGGATTATTGGCCTTAACGTAGCGCGGCGTTGATCGCGGACGCCCTGTCATTCGCATACCATCGATCCACATTCCATGGCTTGCCAAGAATGCAAGCAAGCCTCCGGGTGTTGCTTGGCAAACGCGATGCAACGCTACCTTGCAACCAGCCCTCCACACCCCGTACAGTTCACGACTATATACAAGCAACGGGCAAACCGCTATACGCCTTCTCTTGGAGCTAACGACTCGGCGAAAAGAGAACGCGACGTGAATCGCTTCTTTTCTAGATTCACGAGCGATTTCAATCGTAATTTGTCGCAGTATTGCAGTTTTCCCTACTTGATTTATAAAATTCACGTGTTTAAGGTGTGGCACTCGGTTTCAGGCAAAGAAGCATGTTTTATTAATTTTTTGGTTCCTCATAGAGGAATTTTATCGAATAAAATTTTTTTGAGAAATGTCACTTATCAGTCTAACACGAAGAAATTTCAAACTGTCGGGCTGAAACTTGGCACAAAACTTAATGACAGTGGTACGATATTTGGTATTGAGTTTAAGCGATATTGAGAAAGTAGTTAAGATTTTATAGAAATTTGCATTATCGTAGTCTCTTTTTTAAACGCTGTAACTCTGGAATGGCTCATCGATCTGATCCAAAATGATGCGAAACTTTGAGAATCCAACAAAAAGTTCATATTACAGAGAATTTTTTTTTTTACAAAGCTTTTTTTTTACCTCTAAGAGAAAGCTAAAATTGACCAGCATGCTTCCTTATAAGGCTACGTGGAAACTCAAAAATAATGAGGAAGCAAAGTGCAAAGTTCTACTTTACATTCTTTTTACCGGTAAAAGAATCGTATAAAAAATTCTGATATTCTATAATATAACTTTATATTTTAATATAGTTCCATAGATTTGTTTATTTTCCTTATTTAGTCGCATGGGATTTTTTATAGTATATTTTTGTTTAATAAAAAATACGCTTTCGACTAAAATCGGTGGAACTCTCTCTTAAAGAGGTTGTACTGCTTCGCGGTAGTAAAATCAGTGCTATTTTTTTTTAAGAGTTTCAACCATTTTTTTTTGGCTCAGTTAACTATTCTAAAAGATTATGTACACAGTTGCATGTTTACATTGACAGTCATGTTCAAAGGGGAAAATCGTCTGATATGTAAAACATATTCTCTGTAAACACGGCCACTTTTCTCTAATCTTTACATATTTCTCATAGTTAGCTTGATTTAAAATTCTGTGTACTGCTTCAGATTTTTAATTTCATCATTTGAAAAAATGGCATCTATTTTATCCAAGTCAATTTTTGATTTTTAAAAATAAGTTTATGGATACGATAACGTTTTTCCACAGAAAAAAAATGAGAATAATTTTCTTTTCATTGAAAATTTTGTGTTGCTGTGTATTCCAAGTAAAATATTGCTAGAATGGAACTGAACATGGTTCTGGAGTAAAAAATTGAAAGTCATGCACTATCTCATGAAACGGTAAACATTATCTTGCTGAAATTATTTTAATCACGGGAAACTATAAATTACCGTGTCTACTAAAAATATACGACTTAAACTATAAGAAAATAAAGTTATAATTAGTGACCCGAGATTAAAACATTTTCCGCAAAATAATCGTCACACTTATGTACCATTCCGCATGATTTTTTTTTCTGCTCCAGAACCTTAATCGTGACTATGAATGCTTCGAGTGATTTTTTAAAACTGACAATAAAACTATAAAAGATTGTACAAATAGTTTGAAAAAGTAAGCGCTGAGTTGGCTGGTACAGGCTGGACTATAGAGTGACAAAGAATTGTTGTAAAATTGCAGTACCAGATTTCAAAGTAACAGACCATCTAGTATTGATTAAACGCCATTTTTGTGTACTTCACGGATTATTCTGTTGAATTTGAAAAATGATAAAATATTTTTTGTGTATTTTTTTTTTTGTCAATTTAATACATTTTTATATATCGAATTGGAAGTGTCACAAAAAAATGTCAAATTAATACAAATATCTGTTAAAAGAAGTGACACAAAAAGTTGGTGTAAGTTTGTCGATTTTGCAAAGAAAATTATACAAAATATCGTGTAAAAAGAAATAACCCTTTTGCCTCCTCATAGAGGAGGCTTTGTCTTTGTAATAAACATTAAATGTGTACGTACACATTTTTAAAAATTGGTACACACATTTTTAAAGCATTTGGTATAAGCATTTTGATTTTATAACATTTTTAAGATTTAGAAAAAATACCTTTTATCACCCTAAGTCGAACAATTTTCCAGCTATTGGGCTAAAATTTGGCATAAAACTTTATTGAACTGATAGAATTTTTTGTATTGATAATATGTCGTTCACGCGCGTGCTCACTCAAATTACGAGATGTTTGACTAAATATTTCTACGAAACTTAAGTAACGTTAAATCATGATTGGTACAAAATTTGGCGAGTATCTATCGAGTAGTTAAAATATTATCAGAATTTACATATATCTTGTCTTTTTCATACTGTCGATCCACTGATTTCCACAAATAACGTGTAGATCAATTAGTATATGCATTCTTTAAACAAGCCTGGCAAAGTAGAACCTTACAAATTGCTTCCTCATTATTTTGTACCTATGAGAAAGTTTCTTCGCGGATTGCGGGCTAAAAAAATGAGCGAGCAATGTGCAAGGTTCAACTTTGCAACTTTTTTTCATAGCAAAGAAGACAAAATATTGCGTAAGAAGAAATTACAGTTGTTTAATATAAAAAAAATGAGGAAGATTATTTCGTAGAGTGGAAATAATCAATTTTAGACACATTCATTTTGTACTTTTTTTTTTCTGTAAAACTAGAAACCAACAGAAAAATAGCTATGAAATGAGCACAACAGTTTCTGAAGGCACAATCTTCCTGTTAAAATTTCACAATTTTAAATTTAGTTATTACATCTGTAGTTCGATTATTTAAAAAATTTTCTGTGCTTCACTAGGATTAAATTGAGTCGTTCTGCACCCAGTAGTCAACAGTCCAGGCACTTGCCATAAAATAACGTTTCGTTTCTCCGTCCATATATCCTTCCCCTCAGTGAAAAATCCGCGGTTCGATGCCTCGCTACAATTATTACGAGTGTTCACTGACCGACGCGCGTCTCGCGTTTTCCTCGCATAAGCAATCGCAATGAGTGAACGTTCTCTCCATAGGCTTCGTGGAGAGCCCGGGTAAAATGCACCGGTAAGAGCTCTGCAAAAGCCACGTAGGAGTTGCATACCGGGCTAATTCCGCACCGACGCAACGCTATTACCGTGCTCTCCGTTCTTTCTTTACTTCGTTTGGCTCACGAAGCTCACGAGCGTACGCTCGCTCGCTCGCCTCTTTTGCGTAATACAAGAGACATTCTAATCAGCGGCACACGAGCTCTCTCACCGCGTGAGCATAATAATATAAGAAGTCGATGACTCGAGAGTCTCGCGGTGCGAGAATCTTGCCTTCCATTTCATCAATTCTTGCGGTTGTGGAAAAATACATCCAACTTGGCAGATAGCAAATCGTGAGTGGATTTATGTAAATGCATATCGGCGATTCGTTATTTCATTCACATATGTAACCCTGTATCGAGAGCTTGGGTGAATCTATTCTGTATTCCAAACGCTTTGGATAACCAATAGGACACGGTTCCGTATGCAGTTTGGCGAACGTGTACTTGGAATACCTACTTATTCGGTTACTATGCTTACTATGCAATGAACTCGGCTGAAGCGTACGGTGCGATGTCCGAAGAGAGGGCGAGGCGAACGAGTCGTATAACGGATAATACGCTACGCCTCGTCATTTTTAATCGATTGGAACGAGCCAGAGACGGATGAGGCCAACGATTCGGTGACTTAACACCGAAGCACCTGCCGTGGCTGTATAGTTCTTACTGATCGACCTGGCGCCTATACAGAAACGCTTATTTTGCTTCCTAATAGAGCTTTCTTTTAAACGGTGTCTGATCTCATTCCGTTTTGACAAAATCTCCCCGGTTGTAATGACCGTGACAAGAACCCCTCGGACCGAATTAGTACTGGACAAAAACTTCCCGAACTAAATTCCTCCATAATACTCCATTAACAGGGGGTGAAATCTTGGGAATTTGATATTTTATTGATTTCGTTGCATTCCAACGATGCAAACTTTAACATCATAGACCTTCGTCACAGTATCAGCAATATGATTTCATGATCGTGGGTTGATGTATTTGTCCCAAACCGACCACCGTCTTTTCTTCTGTTTCCGATCATAATCGTTTCTGTATCTCTGTCGAGTACATTGACCGCGTTTGTAATTATTACTGTGAGACGATTGTCCGTCGTGCCGTTAAAGTTTGTCGATAGTCAGAAGAAAGGTGGAAAAAATTTATTTGCCGGTGCATGTCATACAAAGGCACGTGATAAGTGCTGCTGTGTGATTTGAGTAGATAATTATTTTCAAGTAATTTCAGAATATTTATCTATTTCGATAATTAATAATCTTCTTTATTTTCCATTTCTGATAGCTTTCGCTATAATTCCGCATATAGAAATTTGTGAAAAATAGAATACAATAAGAAAACAATATCCAAAATTATACTTAATGCATTTCGGAGCTTTTATAGATTCTCCAAACTGTCTGTCTGCAGGCATAGAGGAGAAATTTCTGAAGATTGTAGGTAAAGAGAGATTCGTGCTTCTTGAAGTTTCTCGTGCACTGTGTTTATGAATAGTACGCAATATTTACTACTTACTAATAACTATAACTATCATTCTCTGTATTTATGCTATTCATAAGTATACTATACGAAGTGAGCCTCGAAGAATCCCACGATGCAGAAGATCCATCCTCTTGGCAGGGAACTTTTCAACGATTCTACGAAAGTTACAGACTACAATTTTGTGAAACTATATATCAATATATATGTAAATAGGTATATCGATAAATATTTATATCCATGGCGGGCTTTACAATTTTTTGTCTGGAAAATAAACGAAAAATTGATTTATTGGCAAGAAATAAAATGTGGTTTGTCACCCATTTTCTGGCATAATTGCAAATAATTTGCCAATGTTTTTCATTAAAAAAAGAGCCTTTGCAATCATGTTCAAGGAGTTCCAGTCAAAAATTATTAAAGGTTTTGTCACAATTAAGACAGTCTTTAAATTGTATTATTGTAACTGTCTCTTTATGAAAAATAACACAAGAAATTTAAAAATATTTTGGTGGGTCGAAATTAAACAATCTAAGGCTTATAAAATCAAATGATTTAGAGATTTTAGATTTTATTACTTTT
Source organism: Perithous albicinctus (assembly GCA_964016905.1). Lineage (NCBI taxonomy): Eukaryota > Metazoa > Arthropoda > Insecta > Hymenoptera > Ichneumonidae > Perithous > Perithous albicinctus. The sequence goes on along the minus strand of OZ024688.1, from coordinate 29,754,523 downwards.
TGAATTTATCAAAAAAAGGGCGTGGTCGCTCTAACTTTCGTAAGATTTACAGGTATATAAAATGCTGTTTGGTATTGAATTTGGCAGAAAACGGAAAAGCGGTTCAGACTTTATGGAGTTTTTAAATTTTCTTAATTTTTTTCAACATGCCATAACTTGAGAACGGTTCAAGCAACCGATTTAAATTTTTGCATGAAACTTAAATAGAGTGTGTCAATGTTTAATACTGAATTTAGGAAAAATTGATAAAGTAGTTAAGATTTTATAGAAATTCGCAATTTCGTAATTTTTTGTTTGTAATGGTTTAAGCAGTTGACCCAAAATTTTGCATAAAACTTAAATAGAATCTATCGCTGTTTGATACTGAATTTATAAAAGGTGCAAAGTAATGAGGAAGCAATAATTTGCCAGGTTCTACTTTGCTTGCTTTTTTATAGTATTCAACAGTATTTCACAAAATAAAAATGTTAATTCTCCAATTAAATTTTTCTCAATTTAACGAACACAAATTTTCGACAATATTTCATCTATAATGAAATAGTAGCGAGAGATTTCTACCATATTCTGTGCTATATGGTCGGCAAGGCAGGCAAAAGCGATAATTTTCATTTCCCTTCGGCCTTGATGTAAGCGATCGAACAGCATTCCAAAGATTGCGAGTTTCGCACACATACACAAACGTCGCCGGATAAACTAATAGCATCGTTGAACACTGTAATGCAGTGCACTACCGTGGAATACTTATAAATGGCAATAGTTTACCGGTTTGCGGATATGTAGAGGAGGCGTAAGCCGCATTTGCATCGAACGGTCTCAGTCGCAGTGACTCCAGTGCAAAGTTACCGGTTTACCGCAATCCTTGGCGAAGGTGCGTGCACAATTCTGATGCCGCCACGGGCGATCGTTTCTAGCGGTAGATCTCAAGACATTGGTATAGGTGAGCCACGAGAGACACCCGACACTTTCCAATGCCGGTTGTGAGTCTTGAAGAGCCTCGGGCATTCAGCGTTTCTCGTCGCACTTGCGATTCACCGCCCTCTTCGCCACGTTAATCCAGTTTTCCCAGGCGCGACAGTCCTCCAACTTGAGATCTGGAGCGACGATTCCGGGTCCAGAGTCTCTTCGACTGTTTACTCTGCATTATATAATTTTATAATGATCATCGATAGCCAAGAGCGTTATTGATCTGACGGTTTATATTTAGAGCTATGAGTAATACGGAATTCTTCTCTCACGCCGATAGATCAACGAAACAATTATGCAACTGCACTCAAGAATACCGAGAGCATAATAAGAAATAATTTTGTAAAATCACAATGCTGCATTTTGTAAAAAAAGAAAATTTTAATGTGTGGCAAATGAGTTTGTTATTGGCGATTTTTTTTGTGCCAAATCAGTAAAGTGACAACAAAGAATTGTGAAATTCAAGTGAACATCATTTTCTTAAATATCTCTTGGATTTTTAACGGAAAACATTCGACATTTTTACAGAAGAAAGTAGTTAATAAAGAATCAGGTTCAATAACATTTTTTTAATGTAGAAATACATATTTTTTTTAATTGAAAAAATGATCATTTTTATTTGTATACTTTTGGACTTTAATTAGCTTGTAATACTAAAAATTACAAACTTTCCATTTTGTAGAATTAACACAAAATTGTGCATGAATGTGGATAAAACGATTTTGTTAAATGTACAAATATGTGGCTTTCATTTTACTATAAATCTTATTGTGACACTTAAAAAAAAATGCCTCATTTTTTAAATTTAGATGTGTACCGTAATTTATCTTCCTTGTCTTAAAAAAAAGACTAACGTTTTTGGAGAGCCTGAATAAGATGCGACTTCATTTTCTATTTCTTTAAGGTTCTTAAGTTCGACGTGTTGAAAAAAAATGTATTTAGGTGTTACTGAATTTTTACTGTTGCCCATAAAAAAGTTGAAGAGAGTTAGAAAAACCACGATTTTTACACATTTTTTATTGTGCTCATGACAAGACACACAAAAAATTCTTGACGAACAGTTCAAATCAAAAGCTAAAGATTTTTTTTTCAATTGCACAACTAGAATATTTTCGATTGATCCGCAATTTATTTATTATTTTACATCGTCTTAATATCTAATTACGAACTTAATTATATTTCACTATATTTACGTTTTTTTTTTTCAATTTATCTGTATTTGATTTCAGGTCCGATTGGAGAGTATCGGAGCCGAGGACATAGTCGATGGAAATCCAAGATTGATTCTCGGTCTGATCTGGACGATAATCCTCCGATTCCAGATCCAGGAGATTGAAATCGATGTAGACGAGGAGAATGAGAGCAGCGAGAAGAAATCGGCCAAGGACGCTCTGCTTCTCTGGTGCCAAAGAAAGACCAATGGCTATCCAGAGGTCAACATACAGGATTTTACGGGTAATAAAACATTTCGAATAATCATTTGAATCATTAACGACGGTTCGCCACTACTGTGGGAAGATTATTAATCACTTTCGTGACTTGTTTGTCACATTAATAGGTTCTTGGAGAAGCGGTCTTGGCTTCAACGCCCTTATACACGCCCACAGACCGGATCTGGTCAATTGGTCGGAACTCCAGCAGGGCAAGCACATCGACAATCTCAATTATGCCTTCGACGTGGCTAATTCCGAGCTGGGCATTCCACGACTACTTGATGCTGAAGACGTTGATACCGCTAGGCCTGACGAGAAATCAATCATCACTTATGTTGCCTCGTATTATCACACCTTTGCCAGGATGAAGAATGAAATCAAGAGCGGCAAAAGAATAGCCAACGTAAGTCTAGATTCTTCCTCTAAACCTACGAAGCAAACTTAAAGTACTAGTTCTTCTCTCTCATCGATAGTAATATTTTTACTTCGAATCACTTTTATGAAATAATAAATATTAAGGAAAAAGTATAGTGATTTTATATACCAAAAATCATGTTTTTTGTTTTCATTAAAAAAGCAGCTTTGTTACATACATATATATATATATTTTTATATATGCTGCTATGTATTACATTTGGTTAAGACCGGTATTTATGTTTTCAAATTTTTAACTGTTTCTTTTAAAACGTTTGACAATTGAAGCTGAAAGGTTGGACACATATACAGAAATATTTTGTTTAAAATTTGGTTATAAACGAATGAGGGATTTTAATTTTGCGGCAATTTGAATATTAAAAATTGTAGTGGAAGAATAATTTTCGGCGCTGAATTTCTTAATACTTTGAACTTAGAGACGTAGGAAATATGAAAAAGTGTACCGTCAAAAAAATTTTAAAATTTGCAAAGAATCTTCCTTTCTCATAATTTGTTAATCCGCAGCATTAATAGACAAAACTTTCTGTATAAAGAAACCAGAATTGAACAACGTCCTTTCACATAGAGGAGGCTGTGAGCCCTAGATGCCAAAAAAAAGAGAAGAAGCAAAGAGGAAGATTCATTGCAATTTTTTTGTTGATTGATTTTTCTGTTCTCAAGTTCTGTATAATTATTGTTTTATAATTTTTTCTATATTTAGTAGGAATTCTTTAATCCAAATTTACCTTACTTCACACTGATTTCTCTTTTAAAGCGTGTAAACAGAATTTTTGACTACCTTAACATTTTATAAAATGGATCGTAACTCGAGTTTCTCTTCGTCACAGATCGTTGGTCAAATGATGGACGCCGACAAGATGAAGGTCCACTATGAGAAACTTACCTCAAATCTTCTCGAGTGGATAAAGTTGAAGATCACCGTTCTCGAGAACCGTAACTTTCCGAACTCCCTCGAAGGCATACAGCGCGAACTCTTGGCCTTCAAGCAGTATCGCACAGTTGAGAAGCCGCCAAAGTACAAGGAACGCTCCGAAATCGAGGCTCTCTACTTTCACATAAACACGCAATTAAAGTCCTTGAATCAGCCAGCATTTATACCTCAGGAAGGTCAGCTTGTGCACGACATAGAACGTAACTGGGTGGAACTCGAGCGTGCGGAGCATCGACGAGAAGTTGCTCTTCGCACTGAGCTCCTTCGTCAAGAGAGACTCGAACAGCTAAACTACAAATTCGAGAAAAAGAGCGTTCTGCGAGAGGGTTATCTCAAAGAAATGATACAGGTGCTTTCGGATCCTCGATACGGCAGCAATCTCGCGCAGATCGATGCAACCGTAAAAAAACACGAAGCCATAAGCGCCGATATTCTCGCGAGAGAAGAACGCTTCCACGATTTGACAAATATGTCTGAGGAACTTGTGAGAGAAAATTATCACGGATTAGAAAGAGTTCGAGCTCGCGAACAGGAAGTTTTGCAACGATGGACCGAACTTTTGGCTCTATTGGATCACCACAAAACAAATCTAGCTGCTCTGTGTTCGTTGATGAGCCTAATGCGTGAAATCGATACAACGCTTGCAACTATTCAAGAATTACAGCTTAATTTCCAGAGCACAGATGTCGGCCCTCATTTATTGGGTGTCGAAGACCTCCTGCAAAAGCACAGTCTGCAAGAATTGCAAGTAACAGCTCTGGGCGAGAGTCAAAGGCGTTTAGGAAGACAAGCGGCACAGCATCTCGCTCAACCGCAAAGCAAAGAAGCGCCGCTTTTACAGCAAAAACTCGAGACACTGAATAGCGCTTATGACGAGTTAGTCGAGTACAGCAAAGAGCGCAAAGCTCGTCTCGAGGACGCTCGAAATTTCTTTCATTTCCTGCAAGATCACGAAGACGAAGAATCATGGTTAGTCGAAAAGCAACGGATTTGCAAAGCAGGAATCTCGGCAAAGGATCTTCGTGCTGTAATATCTCTCCAACAAAAGCATAAAGCCTTGCAGGACGAGATGAAAGTAAGGCGACCAAAATCCGAGCAACTGTGCAGCGCTGGACGCAAATTAATAGCCGACAGTCATCCTTCTTCCCTAGAGATCCAAAATCGCATAGATTCTCTGCAAGAACATTGGAAAGTCCTCGAAGAACTCGCGGCATTACGTAAAAAACAACTAGACGATGCTGCCGAGGCTTTTCAGTACTACACAGATGCGAACGAGGCGGATTCGTGGATGAATGAAAAAATGGCTTTGGTTGCTTCGCAGGATTACGGGGTTGACGAGCCCAGCGCACAAGCTCTTCTTCAGAGACACAAAGACCTCGAGGGAGAGCTAAACGCCTACAAAGGCGACGTTCAGTCGCTCAATTCGCAAGCGGAAAAATTGATAAACGCCGGTATTTCGACACTGGAGTTGTCAGCTGATCCTGAACCTGTTGCTGAGCTTGAGCAGGAAGAATGGAGCAAGGAAGTACGTCTGGTGCCTCAAGACGAGTGGGTGGATGAGATCGTCGAACGAATGGAACCACGGACTGTCGTCGAGGAGCGTTTAGTTCCTCAAGTTAAAAGTTTATATCCGTTCAACGGTCAAGGAATGCAAATGTTGAAAGGAGAAGTGATGTTTCTGCTAAGCAAGACGAACCCCGACTGGTGGCACGTGCGAAAAGCCGAAGGAAGCGACGGTTTCGTTCCCGCAAACTACGTCCGCGAAGTCGAGCCTAAAGTCATTCAGGTACAAGTAAAAAGACCGGAAAAGGTTCGTGTTACGCAGAGGGTGAAGAAAACAAAAATGGTAAATCAAGTGATACCAGTTAGACGCGTAAAATCTATAAAATCTACAGTCAAACCTGTTAAACGCAAAGCCACTGTCAGTGACAGTGACAACGTGGAAAAGCGGCAGAAAAAAATCAACGACACTTACAACGAACTTCAGGATTTGGCGGCAAAGAGACACGCCCTTCTAGAAGACGCTATAAGACTCTACGGCTTTTATCGCGAATGCGACGACTTTGAGAAGTGGATTAAAGATAAGGAGAAGATGCTGCGAGCTGATGATTCACGTGATAACGTTGAGACTGCTAAGAGGAAGTACGAAAAGTTCCTCACTGATTTGTCGGCCTCCGGGAAACGCGTTGAAGCTATTGACGCTGCCGTTGACGATTTTGTCAAGCAGGGACACAGCCAGTTGGACAAAGTCAAGGCCAGACAGAGGCACATTCATCAACTTTGGGATCACTTGAATTGGCTTAAGGCGCAAAAAGAAAAGAGCCTCGAAGGCGCTTCAAGCGTCGAATTATTTAATCGCACTTGTGACGAAGCTCACGATTGGATGCTGGAAAAAATAACGCAACTAGACACTGCAGAATTAGGACCAGATTTAAAAACCGTTCAAGCTTTGCAACGAAGGCATCAACATTTGGAGAGAGAATTAGCGCCGGTCGAGGAAAAAGTACGTAAAGTAAATTTACTCGCAAACAGCGTGAAAAGTTCTTATCCCAACGAACACAATAATGTCAACGCTAGACAAAACGAAATCAAAGATTTGTGGAACAAAGTGCAAACTAAAGCGAAAGAACGTAGATCACGATTGGAGGACGCTGTTGGACAGCAAATCTTTATGAACAGCTCAAAGAGCCTCATAAATTGGGCCACCGATGTTCAGGAGGCTATGAAAGCTGAAGAACCTGTTCGTGACGTTGCCACTGCCGAACAATTGCGAAAGAAACACACAGAACTCGGTGAGGATATCAAAACGCGGGAGGATGAGTTTAGAGAGGTTGAGGAACTTGGAGGACAACTTTTGCATAGAAATCCTAATCTCAGTGAGGTGAGAGAGCGACTGGATAAACTTCGAGGGTTGTATCAAGCTGTTACTTCCGACTGGAACGCTAAGGAAGAGTGGCTTCGTCAGTGTCTTGAATTACAGCAGTTTAATCGTGAAGCTGATCAGATAGAAGCTACTACGAGTTCTCACGAAGCTTTCCTGGAATTCACGAATCTCGGAGAGTCTCTGGATGACGTTGAGGCACTTTTGAAGCAGCACGAGAAATTCGAGAACACGCTAAACGCCCAGGACGATAGAATGAAGGCTTTCAGCGATACGGCTGATCGTCTGATAGCGCAGAATCATTACGAAAAGGATTATGTGAATGATAGGAGAAATCAAGTTGTGGCGCGAAGAGCAGCGGTTAAAGATGCTGCGCAAGGAAGACGCGCTGCCCTGAAAGCTTCCGAGCATTATCAACAATTTTCGGCTGAAGTTGACGATCTCAGAGACTGGCTTGGCGATAAAATGAAAGTCGCCTCGGATGAGAGTTATCGTGATCTCAATAATTTGGAAAGGAAATTGCAGAAACACGAAGCTTTTGAGCGAGAATTGAGAGCCAACGAGGGACAACTTCGAGCTGTTAATAAAGCAGGAAAGGCTTTGATTTCGGAGGAGAATTATAGGTCCAAAGATGTTGGCAAGACTCTGGAGGATTTGAATAATCAGTGGAATCGATTGGTGGCTTTGTCACTGGAGAAAGGAAGCAGATTAAGACAGGCGGCTTCCCAACATGGTTTCAATAGGACTATGGAAGACGCGCGGTTGAAACTTGAAGAGATTGAGAATTCTCTGCAGAGCAAACAAGTCGGTACGGATTTAAGAAGCTGCAAGGAATTGTTGAAGAAACATCAGACACTGGAGACTGATATGTGCCAGTGGGAACAAAAAGTTGATGATCTTGTCGCGATGGGACAGGAAATGGCACACGAGGGACATTTCGATGCTGCTAATATTTTGGAGAACAGCCAAGCTACACAACGAAAGTAAGTAGCTTTAAGAACAATAAAAAACACTTAATTTTGGTTTATAAGCCTCTGCCAAATAGTGCTTATAATTTGCTACATTTGCTTGGAAGCGATAAATCGAGCAACGAAAGTGCAAATACGAACAAATATGTCTTTACTGATCTTTTCCATATTATAAGTCTTATTTTTTATTCCGGTTTTAAAGGGTATTTTTATCTGAAGTTGTTTTTTTCACTCAGTCGAGCGTCGTTTTTTTACTCATAAATTTATATGGTCTATGGAAGCTGTAGAAAAATGGGCAGAGTGGGCATCGAATTTTTAAGTAGCGAAAAATATAGCTTTTATTCGAAGTTACACGTTATCGTCATCTGGTAATTTTATTTTCATTGTCTAAAATAAGTACAGTACACATTTTCTTTAAAACTATTTATACATTTCAAAACTGAAACTTAATACATGATAGATCTCCACCATGACTAAAAAAATATAAAAGATATTTTTATTTATTAATAGTATAGTTACTACGTAGCATATGACTTTTCTGAAAATTGAATTAGTAATTTTTGCGTGACAAGTTTATATAAACAGTAGATTGCTTCAGTCGTCGTTATTTCGAGGAATAAAAAAAATAAATAAAAATCCTGTCTTGATCTTTTTTTATGTTATTCACTTTTTATTTGTGCTTTAGATTCCGTAGCTTAAAGGAACCCGCGCAACGAAGACGCGAGGCTCTCGAGGAGAGTCTGCGATTCCACAAATTCGGTTTCGAACTTGACGCCGAATTGCAATGGATAAAGGATCATTTGCCACAGGCATCGTCCACAATGTTGGGCCAAAATCTACATCAGACGCAGAGTTTGCACAAGAAACACAAGAAATTTGAAGCCGAGATCGCGGGGCATCAGCCGATGATCGACAAAACACTAATGTCTGGACAAACGCTCATCGACCAAGTTCATCCCGAAAGAAAGAAGGTAAATCTTTTTAAAATAATAAAATATCGAAACGATTTGACTTCTATTTTTATGAAATGCGAATTGCCACGCACTTTTGTCTTGAAATTGCTCGAGAGGCTCGAGTATGAAATGTTCGATTTTTGCACAGCCGGAGCACCTGCGAGAACTGTGGGTCTGTTGAGGTAAGACAGAGAGATGCATGGAAAGAGATTCGTCGTTATTTAACAATGGTTTCAGCTTCACCGTCTTTTGCGATTTTTTTAGCACTGACAGTTTAAGCGTTCTTCGATATTTTAATCGTAAAAAAAACACGCTTATGACAATAAATGTAAAATAAGGATACTGCATAATAAATGGAAATGTATACGGAAACTTAATTTAAGGATCTTATAGCGTTTCTCAAATGACTGCTACATTTTTGTAGTTGCTACTATAAAGTTTTTTACTATATTGAGTAACAATAGTGGAGTCTAATTTGAGCAAAATATTTAATAGAGAAAAACGTTACCAAAAATATTAACTGAGTAACATTATTTTTCAAAGAGGCACGTTTTTCTTGAGATTTTTTCCAAAATAATCCACAATGCTGTACCGATTTTAATGCGGAAAGGCTGATTTTATTTGTCAAACAATACTCTAGAAATTAACGGTCTAAATATTTAACAGTGTAGATCGTTAAACAAATAAATTGCTATAATTATTGAACAGTTAAAACTATCAGATATGTAAGCGATCTATTCGTAGAGCATCTTTTCAGAAATAGGATGTGATTATAATTGCTAAATAATTATTATTTAAAAATGTCATAATACAAACCTCTCTTCACTGCACTCTGCCAATTCATAAAACTTTGTAAAATCAATAAAAGTTACACACTATTTGTTATTGAGTATTAGATAAATGTGATGCGCTTTAGCGTCCTTAAAAATGTATAATCTTTTCCATTCATTACACAGCAACATAAACACCAGTTTTATTTTCAGCAACATGCATGTGTGTATTGAGATGTTTGTCACACGTCTACAAGTTTTCCCCGCTAATATCGCATTTTTATATCGATCTTCATAAATCTACTTTCCTTCTCTACAGATTCAAGAATTATGTGATCAGCTGGACGACGCTTGGCACGATTTACAAGAGAAGGCAGGAGAGCGTAGTCGTGCTCTGGATCTTTCTCTCCGAGCTCAAGAGTTCTTCTTCGAGGCTGGAGAAGTCGAGGGATGGCTCAGTGAGAAAAACGATATGTTGAGTTCAACCGACTACGGAAGAGATCGCGACGCAGCGACGAAATTGCTCACAAAACACAAAGCCGTTGAGCTTGAGCTTGATACTTACAATGGAATTGTCACGGAGATGGGACACACCGCAACTGCAATGATAAACGCCAAGCATCCCGATAGCAAAGCAATCGCGAACAAGCAACAAGCGATTGCTCAGCAAATGAGAGCTTTGCAGAGACTCGCGACAACCAGACAGCAACGACTCATGGAGAGCATGTATCGTCACGAGTATTTCCTCGAGAGCAGAGAACTCGAACAATGGATCAAGGAACAGGAACAGGCGGCCGCGTCCGAAGACTATGGACAGGATTACGAGCATCTGCTGATTTTACAGGCAAAATTCAACGATTTCAAGCATCGCATCGAGGCTGGCTCCGAGAGATTCAATCAGTGCGAGGAACTGGCTAGAAAATTAATCGCCAACGAGAGTCCCTACATTCAGGAAATCGAGAAACGTCAAGAGCAGCTTGGGTAAGATAAAACAATTTTTCGATGCACGATTACTTCTTTGAATGATTATTTCTACCTGTCGGAGAACAGGTTACTTGGCTTTTGTAGACATTTCTTTTGGAAGATTTTTATTTAGATTTTATAGATTAACCCTTTTTTACTGACTCTATGGGTCTTTGATATTATTAATTTATTTTTGGGTTATCTCGAGGATGGTAGATCGATTTTATACTGGACAAATCAGTGCTCAGGTTTTTAATACGTTTACGTATTTTTCGGTCATTTAATTGCATGTGTATAAATATATTAATAGCCGTGTTTTGTATTTTAAAAAATTGGTTGATTTATAAGGTTTTCTCTATCAAGCTATTGTTTTCTGACCCTCAAATATTTCTCACAATTAATCTATGTTAATTGAAAGTATTTCTTTTTCACAAAATGTAGGAGTTGCATTTTTCGTTTATTTTTCACTAGGAAAATTCATGGTTCTAACTTTGAAACAATATTATCGAAAATTTGGATGGTCAGTCGATTAAGCATTTTCTAATAAACAAAATGCGTTGTCACTCATTATATTTATACTTTAAATTAAATGGACGAAAACATATTTCTTTCGAAAATTATCGTAAATTTTCGAAAATCAAAGGTAACAAAAATTGAAGAAACGGTCTTTAAAAATTGAGCACGGATTTGCGTGGTATGATTCATTCTATGCTCCTTAAGAGCGTGTGTGGGCGCCACTGGAAAGATACAGCACAAAGAAAAAGGTGTCAATTAAAAAGAAATCAAAACTGTTACGGAAACTTGACCAAAGTGTTCATTCATGTGGCGCCCATCGATGTTCGTAGAAAATAGCAATTGGGTAATGGGTGTTGGATTTTAACTTCTAACGTTAATTCTGTATAGCGATGATGATGATGATGATGATGACGATGATCCCATCGTACAAGTACGCAAGCAGCATCAGCACATGTGGTAAGTTTGCGGCCACCAAAATTGACAAACTTTTTTTTAGCAGCATCTCGACATCATCATCGAATAAAAATTTACGCAGAATTTATAGTATTACTTTATAAGGCATGCCTTTGGCTGCATGAGTCTCTTTGTATGCCTCTCATTCTTCCATTTCACTAACGATCTTTAAAATCAGGGATGGCCAATATTCGAATAAAAACTTATACGATATATTCGATTCGAAGAACCGTCATTGAAACTAAATGAAATTAATTGAAGTTGAGCAGTGATAAAAATGATTTTTTTCTCCAATTAAGAAAACTATTCTGAGACATTTATTCATTTAAAAAAATATATTTGTTCACAAATTTCTTCAAATATTGGCCATCCCTTACAATAAAATTTCTTTGAACTTCTTTTCTTTATTTTACAACGAATTTCGTTCCTGCAGCGACTCTTGGCAACATCTGCTCGGTCTAATTCGTCACCGCGAGCAACGACTTCAAGCTGCCGGTGAGATTCATCGATTCCACCGCGACGTAGCCGAGGCCTTGTCAAGAATCCAAGAAAAAGAAGCAGCTTTGCCCGAGGACTTGGGTCGCGATTTAAATTCTGTTTTGGCACTTATTCGCCGCCACGAAGGTTTCGAAAATGATTTAGTCGCTCTGGAAGCTCAGCTTCAAGTTCTAGTCGAGGACGCCTCGAGGCTCCAAGTTCTCTATCCAGGAAATAACGCGGCGCACATAGATCAACAGCAGCGTTTAGTAGTCGCACATTGGGAGGAATTAAAGGAAAGATCGGCTCACAGAAGGGATCAACTGCAAGCCAGTTGTGATTTACAAAGATTCCTCACTCAGGTACGTGACTTGATGAACTGGGCGGCTGGCCTACGCGCTACAATGTCCACAGAAGACAAAGTTCGTGACGCAGCAAGCGCGCAAATTCTCAAAGCAGAACACGAAGCTTTGAAGGGTGAAATCGAGGCAAGAGAAGACAGTTTCAGATCTGTATTAGATCTTGGAGACGCTATGGTACAAACTGGTCACTACGCAGCACCGGAAGTCGAAGAAAAGTGTAATCAACTCCTCGACGAGAGACAAAAATTACATATAGCTTGGCAACAGAAAAAAGTTCATCTCGATCAACTAATAGACTTGCATTTCTTCCTGCGCGACGCCAAACAATTGGACAATCTCTCAGCAACACAGGAAGCTGCCCTGAGCGGCGACAACTTCGGTGTGTCTGTCGAAGAGGTCGACGTTCAGGTAAAAAAGCACAACGAGTTCGAAAAACTACTCGTAACTCAGGAAGAAAAATTAACAGCTTTGCAGGAACACGGCGACAAATTGCTAGCTCAAAATCATTTCGATTCACCGACAATAGCACGAAGATTGAGTGAAGTCATACAAAAACGCGTGAAAGTTCGTGATTTGTGCGAAATTCGAAGAAAAAGGCTTGAAGCGAGTTTGCTTCATGCGCAATTTGTCAGAGACGTCGGCGAGGCCGAATCGTGGATCGGAGAGAAGCAAAAGAAACTCGAGGCTGAGGCATCAAAGGGCGAAGTTTCGAGTCTCGAGGACAAGATAAAAAAATTGCAGAAGCATCAAGCATTCCAAGCTGAATTAGCAGCAAATCAGAGCAGAATCGAAGAAATAAAAGCCAAAGGAGAAACTTTACTCGCGCAAAAACATCCTTCAAGCTCGGAAATTCGCCAGCAGCTTGAACATCTAAACGCGACATGGAGAAAACTTCTCCTAGTCTCAGGAAATCGAGGTCGTGGCCTCGAGGAAGCTCAAGACATTCTCGAATTTAACAATCAAGTCGAAAAGATCGAAGCATGGATCAGAGACAAAGAGATGATGGTTCAAGCCGGCGATACTGGAAAAGATTATGAACACTGTTTGAGCTTACAGCGAAAGCTCGACGACGTCGATAGCGATATGCGAGTCGACGACGCGAGAATTAAAACGATTAACGCGCTAGCCGACAAATTAATAAAACAAGGTCACGACGATGAATCTCGCGCGATTCAGCAACGTCGCGACAACTTCAACAACAAGTGGAAAGGCTTGCAAGGAGCTCTCAGCGCATATCGTGAAATTCTAGCCGGAGCTTTGGAGATTCATCTCTTTAACAGAGACATCGACGACACGAGTCAGCGTGTTATCGAAAAATCTCTAGCGATGAATACAAACGACATAGGCAAAGATCTGCCAGGCGTGGAGCAATTACAACGAAAGCAAGAAGCCATGGAGAGAGACATGACGGCGATAGAAGGTAAACTGAAGGAACATCAGGCAGAAGCGAGAGAATTGTCGCAAAAATATCCGGAAAATGCGCCACAGATAAACGCGATACTTTACGAATTACAGTCTAATTGGGACGAGCTTCAACATCTCACTCAGCATCGACGCGACGCTCTTAATCAAGCGTACACTCTGCACAAATTCCAAGCTGATTTACACGAAGTTGAAGTGTGGGTTGCAGATACAATAAAACGTATGAACGAATCTGAAGCTCCAACTACAATTTCAGAAGCCGAAGCTTTACTCGAATTGCATCAAGAGAGAAAAGCCGAAATCGATGGCAGACACGATGCTATAAAAGCACTCAATGAACACGGCAAAAAATTGGTTCCCATACATCCGGAAGTTAAAGAGAGTCTCGATTATTTGCAAAAATTGCGAATGGGACTCGTCGAGGCTTGGGAAGATCGTAGAGAAAAACTTATGCAAGCTTATCACTTGCAACAGTTTAAAGAACAAGCCGATCAGGCTGACAGTTGGCTAGCGACTAAAGAAGCATTCTTGAACAACGATGATCTTGGAGAATCGCTTTCGGGTGTCGAGACTCTCGTTCGAAAGCACGTGGAGTTTCAAAAAATGCTGGAATCGCAGTTGGGACGTATCGACGAGCTTGAGAATTTCGCCGGCGAAATTTTGGCTAAGAAACCAGCTGATGGAAGTGTAATAACGCAAAGATTGGCTTCGGTTTGCTCTAGGCGTGATAAATTGAAGAGCAGCGCGGCTGCAAGAAGAAAGAAGCTAGTCGAGAGCCAACAGTTGCATCAATTCTTGCGTAATATCTATGAAGTCGAAGGCTGGCTACATCAGAAACAACAGGTAGCCGCTGATGAGAATTATCGAGATTCTACGAATTTGCAGAGCAAAATTCAGAAGCATCTAGCTTTTGAAAGCGAATTGATGGCTAACAGAGGAAGAGTTGGCGCAGTTATTGGCGAAGGAGAAGCTTTGATCGAGGAAAATCATTACGCGTCAAAAGAGATTCAGGATCGATTGGACGAGCTTGAAACAGAGTGGAGAGTTCTTCAGGAAACAAGCGAATTGAAGAAAAGTCGTCTGAACGACGCATATCAAGCTCTACTCTTTGGTCGTACTCTCGATGAATTTGAAACGTGGATGGACGAAATTGAGACTCAATTGCAGTCGGAAGATCATGGAAAGGATCTTTCTAGTGTCGCTAATCTTTTGAAGAGACACACAAATTTGGAAAATGACGTTTTGGGACACAACGAAGCTTGCGAGTCGATCAAGGAGACTGCTGCCAGTTTTCAGAGAACGAAGCACTTTATGTGCGACGAAATTCAGGAAAGAGCGTCGGCAACTATCAACAGATATCATAGCCTACAAGAACCGATACAAATAAGACGAGATAATTTGGAAGACGCGAAATTATTGCATCAATTTGTTCGTGATGTTGAGGACGAATTACATTGGCTTTCGGAAAAAGAACATTTGGCTTCGAGCGATGATTTGGGCAATTCTTTGACGACCGTGCAGAGACTGCAGAAAAAGCATCAAGCGTTGGAAGCGGAAGTTATTTCGAGAGAACCCGTTGTCGCTTCTTTGTCAAGCAGAGCTTCTTCAATGGTACGCGGTGGACATTTCGCTTCGGAAAAGATCGAATCACTTTCGCAGCAGTTGCAACAAAAATTGGGACATCTTCGAGATTTGGCGAGTGTAAGAAAACTCAGATTACTCGACGCTGTTGAGTCGCAGATGTTTTACGCCGAAGCTGCTGAAGCTGAACAATGGATTAAGGAGAAACATCCGCAATTGACTTCCATCGATTATGGTAAAGACGAAGACTCGGTGCAGTCGCTGCTGAAAAAATTAGAGGGTATTGAACGTGATTTGACGGCCTTTGAGAGCACTGTCGAAAATCTTAAGAAACTATCCGACGGTTTGGTGAACAGACATCATTTTGACAGCAAAAATATCGCTCAGAAGCAGTCGGATATTGAGCAGAAATTTGTTGAATTAAATAAGTTGAAAGAGCAAAGATTGAAGAGATTGTTGGAGAGCGAAAAGTTTTACAAGTTCGTTAGACAAGCCGACGAGGTGATCGAATGGATTGGAGATCAGACAACTGTCGCGGCTTCGGAGGATTATGGACGTGATGTGGAACATGTGGAACTGCTTATTCAGATATTTGACAATTTCTTAGCGGGTTTGGCGACCAGCGAAAGCCGCGTGGTGTCGACCGTTGAAGCTGGTCAGAAACTTATCGAAGAAAATAATCCTGAGGTTATTAAAATAAGGTCGAAGATCGACGAGACAAAGCAACAGTGGGAGGATCTGAAGGAATTGGCGCATGCCAGACAAGATGCTCTCGCTGGCGCGAAACAGGTTCATATGTTTGATAGAACTGCCGACGAGACTATCACGTGGATTCAGGAGAAGGATGCCAGCTTGAGCTCCGATGGATATGGACACGATTTGGAAACTATTCAGGCGCTTGTTAGGAAGCATCAAGGCTTCGAGACTGACTTGGCGGCTGTTAAAGAACAGGTAATACTTTTTTTTTACTTTATGTTACAATTTGGAAAAAGAAAACAGGATTTATTGTATCGATTACATTTATTGGCTCGATTACTATACGATTTTTTTTAAATCATGTCTACAATAAGTATTTTACAATTACAACAATGTGGTTGCCCAAGAGCAGATTAACAAATGGTTATAACATTGAGACGATAAATGCTATAAAAAATCTTATCGGCGAACTGACAGAGCATCTTTCAATAAATAAAATAACCTATCACTCGCCATAATCGGACTATTAGGTTTTTAGATCTTTTGATTCATTCAACAAAATTTTCGTCAAACTGCTTATTGGTAATACGATTTTTCCCTCAGTGTATAAAATTGTTCTACGAAATAAAATATCGTTTTTTAAACGTTTTTGTTTTTCTTTTTTTCGGTAAAAAATGGATCATAATGAAGCTCCGACCATATGAAAAAATCGAGATTCTAATACAACAAGTTGTAGAAGTAGTTTCATTTTTTTCAATATAATTTTTTTAATGTTTTTATTTTTCTAAAAACTTATAATTTTTTTTATGTTCTGTTCTGGGGATTTTTTAATATGATCGAAATACCGTTACGGAAAATCAATCGCATGAAATTTTTATATGACGTTTTACCGATAAAAAATTAAAATGTGTACAATGTATTTTATCTAATATATTTTATTAAAATTGTAGTTAGGTGGATTTTTAATTTTTAAAAGTGGAACTCCTACAATGTTTTATTTTCCTTCCTGGACATTTGTTTAAATTATTCGTTAAAAAATAATAATGATTTGTAAAACGTATTTCATTTCAATTAATTTGCTTCAATTATCATATTTTTTAAATATATTCTATTTTCTGTATGAGGAACAGCTACAATTTTCATTCGCATGGAACTTTCAATCTAATTTTCTTCAACAACAACAAAAAAATCTGTAAACAATTCGTTAAAATTTTTATCAGGTGGAATCCGTGATGGCTGAGGCATCTAGACTGGCCGAATTATTCCCGGACGCTCGTGAGCACATAGCAGTGAAACACGAGGAAGCCGACGAGACATGGAACGAGTTATTGGAGAAAGCAGCGCAACGGCGTAGCAAGCTATCTCAAGCCGAGCAGCTCCAAGCCTACTTCGACGAATACAGAGACTTGATATCATGGATAAACGAGATGGTAGCAAAGGTAACAGCCCCGGAACTAGCTCGTGACGTACCCGGTGCAGAAGCATTGATATCTCGTCACAACGAGTACAAAGCAGAGATCGAGACGCGGAAAGATGCTTTCGCAAAATTCTACAGAATCGGCCAAGGTCTAATAGAGCAAGGCCACTTCCTGGCTAACGAAATAGAGGACAAAATTTCCGTCCTAGAACAACGTAAGCAAGTCCTAATGGACACGTGGGAACAGAGAAAACTCATTTACGAGCAAAATCTCGATACTCAGCTCTTCAAGCGCGAAGCCGAGACTCTGGAGAATTGGATAATCAGCAGAGAACCTATGCTTAACGACGGAAAGTTCGGTGAGACAATTCCGCAGGTTGAAGATCTTATAAGAAAGCACGAGGACTTTGAAAAAACCATAGAAGCCCAAGAGGAAAAATTCATAGCTCTGAGACGCATAACAATGTTGGAACAAGCCTTCCAGAAGCAACAGCAAGCAGAAATGGCTGCTCGTCAGGCCGAAAAAGAGAGAGTAGAACGCGCTCGTATCGAAGAACGTAAACGCAAAGAAGTTCAGAGAATAACCGAGGAACGTAAGCGCGAAGAAGAGCGACGCAGATTAGTCGATAGTCCTCATCGAAGTGGTCACGACGAAGTCAATGGAACTTCCGAAGAGCACGAATCACTAAACAGGCTTTCGCCATTAAAAGCTACTCCAGTTTCCGCCGAAATTCCCGAGTCCTCTGGCGTCCAAAAATCCAACAGTATCTCTCACATGTTTGGCGATAGATTGCGAAGAACAACGCCGGATATAAAGCGCGCGGAGAGTATGAAAGTCGACACGAAAAAGCCAAAAAGAACACCGAGTTTTACTACTAGAAGACGAACACAGAGTTTCAGAAAACATCAACGTATGGAAAATGTTGATGCTCTGAGACCTGTGGAAATTCAGGGACTTTTGGAACGAAAGCACGAGCTGCAAAGAGGAGGAAAAAAAGCAGCTGTACGCTCGTGGAAACAATATTATACCGTTTTATGCGGTCAGCTTTTGTGTTTCTTCAAGGATTACGAGGATTTCTCGCTTAGCAAAGCGGCTACCGCGCCGATAACAATTTTCAATGCAACCTGCGAGAAGGCCGAGGATTATACCAAGCGCAAAAATGTATTTAGGCTGAAATGCACAGACGGCTCGGAGTTTCTTTTCCTAGCGGCCAATCTACAGGAGATGGACGATTGGGTTAACAAAATATCGTTTCACGCAAAATTACCACCGAGCTTGCAACTACTGAGCTACGACGACTCGCAGAAGGAGGGTATTGAGAGACTGCAGAATTTGACGCCAGATATACCGGATGATAATATCTCGACGGGAAGCAGTCGAGCTTCAACGCCCGAATTGGAGAGAAAGAATTCTGTTATCAGACGGGATCCTTCGGAACCAAATTCACCGAGTAAAGTTCAGATTGAATTCTTGCAACAGCATAGACAGAATCAGCAACGAAGAGAGTCGAGGAATACAGATTTTATTGAATCACAGAGGGCGTCGAATGATACGATGCAAACACAAACGGAGTTTTTGCAAAAACACAGGCAGCAACTGCTTGCTCAACAACAGACGATGATTCAACAGGAGAAAATGGCGGGATTAAGGGAACAGTATCAAGGACATCCTGGTGAACGGCCACCGATTCCACCAAGAGGCGCCCCACCGCCAGTTCCTGTTCGGTCCCCAAGCTCCGAGAATATGACGCAGATGAGACGAAACGGTAACATACAATGGAAATATTATAATTTGCGCGAACTTACCATTTCACTTTTAAGGGATATTACGTACCTTTTGTACGTATCTATCTGTTTACGGGATCTTCCCGATTTGCAAGATATAGTACTTTTTTTTTTGCTAAAAGCTAGAAATATAAATTCGCGGGAACTACTCTAGACTTTTAAATTTCATAATTTGAGATACAATTGTGAAATAATTTATTACAGATGTTGAACACCACCCACCTCAAACGAGACCGCAGTCCTATCAACAGCCACGGACAGCGACGCTGAATCATAACGGATCGGGTCAGCAGTACACTTCCAACCAAAACTGGCACACACCAAGCAACGCGGAATTTAATCCACAGGGTCAAGGTATATACTAAAAGTGTCTGTTTGATCGACCCATAATTTCAGTAATTCTCCTGGTGAAAATAAGTCTCTGTAACTTTTTCTGGAAAACTCGGAAATTTGTCTGAAAATGTGTCGAATTTTCTGCGTGTTTTCATATTTTTCAGGAAAATTAGCAGTTTTCTCTAAATATTTCCAATTATTCTGAAAATATCTCATTTTTCTTACTCGAATATTTTAAAAATGTATGATTATCGCCGATTTTCTTGAGTCATTTTTTCTTTAAAAACAAATTTCCAAAGAACTTAAATTGGTTCTGACTTTCTTAAATAAGTCTTCCAAAATACGAGAATAACGCAAGACTTCTATTCTTTTACGAAATACTATAAACCTGTAGTATAGGAGATAAGCAATGTTAAAAAAAAATTATTTTCTCTAAAAAAAGAACCTGGTAATATCTGAAAAACTCTGAAGGTATTCAGAGGAAATGTCTGAAATACTCAACAAATATCGTAGAAAGTGAGATAAAAAATATTGAAAATCGGTGAAAATTCTTCAGACGAATATAGTTTTTTTAGAGAAATTATCAGAGAAATATTCTTACCAGATTTATCATGGATACTCGGAAATTTTCGATCAAAATTGTACAAGTTAACGATTTTATAGAAGTAGCGCCTCCCCTGCCATCAAGTGCTCCGCCACCGACGAGGATGGCTCAGTGGAACACTTCTCACGATCCCGGTCAGTCATTTGTCAAAAGAACGAAAGAAAATGAAAGCAGATTTCATGCTCGGAGCCGCGAATATATAGCTTTCTTCTCTATGCGTGCCTATTTACGATAGTGCATGCTATCAGCCGTTTTCACAACTAACCATATCATCACCTCCCCCTTTTTCGCGTATTCCACACCCCAATTACAAATGTATATGGAATACATTGCCGATGGATCTACGCCACCTACTCAACATATGCTCGTCTCCTGTTTTTTTTTGCCTACCTTCTGCAGTAGATAGCACATGCCTGTAAATGCACCCGCCCTCCAAGCTCATGCATTGCATCTCGAATTCTATCATTAAACAATTTTGTTGTTTTATTGTTTCAGCTTATGGTAGCGTTCCGGTAAATCTAAGACAGGTAATATACAAACAAATTCGTGCATTTAATTAGTAACTAATTATCAAGAGCTTTGCTCTTGTCAAATCAATGCAATTTTTAAATTAAAATGACTACTAAATTGTAGAAATCATCAACTGATTATGTTACAAGAGATTGTTTCATTTAGTTTTTTTATAAAAAAATAAAATATACTTAGAATTCTAACTGTTTAAAACTCTTACACTTATCTTACCAGAAAATAAAAAAATGTTGTCCAGCTATTTCTGCAAATTCAGGTTTAATATATTCAACATAGTTTTTTTTCTCGATGAATTGATTTCCGAGTCGTTCCTTCGATGGTTACGTCATGAGGAAGATTGGAATACAATTTTTTTGTCGAATATAAAGAGGTTTTTTTTTTCAAAATAATCCGTAGCTCTTCATAATTTTATTGCTGAGCAGTTAATTCTGTTTCTCAAAAGACGCTCGCAGATTAAAAAGTCTAAATATTTACTAGTTACAGTTTTTATTTTACACAGCAAAAGAATGCTTCATAACGAAATAATTGTAATTATTGAATGGTTGTCTCTCAAATATCATGTTAGTCAATCCATAGAGCAACAATTTTTTTTTTTAAATTAAATGTCATGTTGCAAAACTGATTTAAAAAACTCTGCATTATGCTTGCAAAAGCACTGAATATGATTGTACCTCTACGAAAATTATCATTAATTGTTTAATATTTTTGTAAATGCATCACTATTAATATTTCTATTGGTTATAGAGACATGATTCAATACCTACTGCCCCTCAAACTTTGTAAAAACGATTTAAAAAATTCAGCATTGATTTGACTCTTTCAATCTCCGCCGATATCGGGAAAAATGCTGAGTTTTGTCAAGTGTTTTCCGATAACATATCAAACTGTAGAAGGTGTTTAATTTTTTCCATATGATGATATTGGTATTTATTTATTTGCAGAAATAAATTTCATACAGTTTTTTATATCTTCTCCGGGGTATTTTTTTTACATGACGAAACACTGTTACACATCAATCACATGGCATTTTTTTGCCAATACATATAAATAAAACACGTTTTTTGTTTGAAATCGACGGAGCTTTTTAATTCATTAAATTAATTTATAAAGAATCAATTTAAAACTGACTGAGTTTTTTGTTAACACATGAAAAAAGTGAAGCTTTTTTTCGCCTGTATCTCCTAATAATACAGCTTTGTTATCAAGAATTTTTTTTTTTCGATGTTGTCATGTCAGTATACTCAAAAAAAGTCTAAAATGTCGAGACAAGTTGTTTAAAAAAAGGGTCCGGAAGTTCGGATGTGTGCGTGCATACGTTATAGAGGGGCTAAAATTCATACTGTCATAACTCGGGAACGGCTCAACCGAATTGTTTCCAATTTCTTGTGTCGTAAACAGTACAGTCCAACGTTACTTTCGTATACATCTCATAAAAATTGATTAAAGCATTTTGATTTTGTCGAATTTTGAAGATTTTGAAAAATATCACAAAACTTGACACAAAACTTTATCAGCATGGACCTTTGCTATTGAATACAAGCGACATTAATAAAATTTTTAATTTGATAAAATTTCACATTTTTTCGCATTCATAAAACTTAAACAGAGTGTCAATATTTAACACTGAATTTGGTGAATATCCAATTCAGAGAATTTCTCATTTTTTTTTTTTTTTTGCTAAGCTTTCTCCATGAGGAAGCCAAAATTGATCAACATACGTCCTCGCGGAGATAGCTTTGTAAAAAAAAGCTTTGTCAAAGATCCATACAAAATAATGAGGAGGCAATTTACAACGCTTGCAACCTTTTTAAGTATCAAATCGATTTTCAGAGCGGACAACAGCAGCTTAATTCATTTACCGGCAGACCAACATCGTTACCACCGTACGTAGCTCCACCACCGGCGATATCTCCGGGAGCTCACAATATCACAGTGGTCGACGGAGGTCGAAGGGCATCGGAGAGCGGTTCCGAGAGCGAACAGAGTTCGGGTGGCGGTAGTCGCAAGGATCGTGACTACAAGAGAAGCTCCGTACTGAGCAATCTTTTCGGCAGAAGGAAGAAGCCTTCACAGTCGTAGCATTTCACAAAGCAGCTTTAAATTTAGTTGAACCCGAAATGTGTACTGAAACTTGGTTTAATAATATGCGTAATTGCACTAATGCGTTTTTATTTTGTATCATGATAAAACTCTTATTTATATTAACAATAGTATAAATATGTGTGCACGTTCGAGGCCTAGGCGGTATTTCAGCTTTGAATATTGCCGACGAGTGGGATAATAAATTGAGAGTTAAACTACAGGTAAGGTGTTGATTCACCAAGTTATGTATCGTTTGATAAATATGAAAAAATAAATAAATAAAAATAAAAATAAAATAATCATAAGCACGGCTTGAAAAAGTACCTGACCTCGAAGGTGAAACGAAATAAAGAATTGTCACGATCGAATGAATTGATTAAAGAACAACAAGAAGGAGCGCTTAAGTTTATCTTTTAGGTGTCATAATATATGTTTACGGTTATATTTACAGATGTTATATATATTTGAAGCCCATTATTATAAATGTGAATTTGGAAACCAATGAAAACGATACACTACACAAATATATATACATATACAGAACTACATATACATATATTATATTTTCGAATAAAATACTGTTTTTTTTTCTCGATTATCGAAGATCGATTATCGAATAATAGAATACACGCGATAATCCAGGAGCCGTGTTGCAGCTTGTAAAGTATGTTCAATACAATAGCAAAAAAAAATTATCCGTTATGTTTCTATATTGTGTAGCAGCGTGCGGCAAGTGCTCACGAAGGAATAATAGTTATGTAGAAACAAGATCAAAATAAAAAAAAACATAGCGACTTGAACGTTGTGCCGTTGATTTCTTTTATTAATTACTAACAACGATCGCATTTTAACCATTTTACACAAATTGTTCACAATTTGTTTTTGTTCATTTTTTTCCAACAAAAAGAAGATTTTTGTAGTTTTACAGACAAGAGTACAAAAAAGAAATATTGTAATTAAAAAAGGAAATTGTTATTACATGCAAAGTATGTTTATTGTCATTTCTACCAAAGAAAGAAAACGGTATACTCCCCATACTCCGATTACCAAAATCACAAATATTTTTTGTTAGTGCAATATACATTTTTGCTTCCTCAAGAAGCTCTGTTTTCGTGAACATTTCTTTTTTTCGAGATTTTCGTGTAAACGTGTTCAGAATATTCCAAAACGTCGAGAAATCATATTTAGGAAAAATGTCCGGATGTATGTGTGTTATAACTTAGGAACCTCTTAAGATATTAAGCTGAAATTAAGAAAATTAATTACGCATGGTGGGGGATCAATTATGCTCGCTCGATCAAATTTTTGGCAAAATCCATGCAGTTCTCTTGTTTCCACACGATTCAGAATTTTTCCAAAAATGTCTGTGCACGCTCTTACTCCTACAATTTTTGAGATATCGGGCGAAAAATTGATAAGAAGTTGGACTATCATAGAACGAGTATTGGGATTGAATTTGAGCAAAATACATGCAGTTCTCTTGTTTCTACAAGATTTTGAATTTTTTTCAAAAATGTGCGCGCTCTAGCTCCCAGGATTATTTCAAATTCCGTAATCGAATGAAAATGGTTTGGGTTCAATTCTTGGTAGAACTCTCACTTTCACGAGGGAACCGTTGCCTTTTGTCGCGAATTAAATGCAATCCGTCATCCGAATGGATACGAGGGAAAATTTGACGAATTCTATGTTCCATCACAACTAGACTTAAGTTTGCTAACAATTAAAATTCTCTGCTAAAAAGTCTACGAAAAAAAATGATGAACCTTCATACTTTAGAGACAGGTTGAATTATGAAACTGAAATTTATCACATATGTTTTCTTACACCAGCCGTATAGTTCTGATAAAAGTAATCGCAAAACAAAGCTTCTTGAGGAAGCCAAAAGTGACATGGGCGAACTTTCCATCAAACAGAGCTGATGCAGGAAGCGATGTGCAAATATAATCTGCAGTGTTGTTTAAATTTAGTACACTAAATTACTTTCTCAAGACATAGCACTACGATTTTTGTTTCGTTTGTTATTGCAACGTTTTGTAATTTCTGTAAAATTAATTTTATACGAACTAAGATATTCAAATTCTCGAGTAAATTCTTTTTTCCACTCGTGAAGCAATAGGTATCGTGTACTGAACCCGAAGATAATTGTATCGTAATTAGAAAATGTGCTCAAAGATCATTCTTCTTGATATTCTAAATAAGAAAGATAAATCCCACCGACATTCCAGCGAAAATGGTATTTTCATAACCAGGCAAGGCAACTTAAGATAAAGTACAATTAGATATTTTAGTGTGCAGTGCTCAGAGTACAGGAAATTTTTAAAAAATGTAACATCACTTTTTTACTATTTTTATTGTGTGGTCTGAGAAATTAATAATAAAAAAAAAACATAATAAAATTATGTAACGTAAAAAATACATTGAAATCTTTATAAAAAAAAAACACAACAAAAATGAGTTAATTCGAATGTGTCTCTGCATTTATAAGGACAAAAAGATCTTTGTTTTTTTGTCTTACTGGATGTTTTCATTTCATTTGTACCTGTTTCTTAGTGATTGTATTTATTAGCTGTTAACATATTCTTCCAGTGATTATCTAATGTTTGGTATACTCTGAACTACACTAAACCTGCGGTTAATTCTCTAAAAAAATTGCAATTTTGTTTTTTATTTTTGCTTTTAAAAAATGCAGCTGATTACATTTTTGTTTTTTTTCGACAGAATAATTGCGAAGGTACTTCAAGCCATCGGACGAATCAGGACATTCGAAGCAGCAGGAATAAAGAATTTGAAAACAGATGGTACTGGATCTAAGTATGAAACCGGCAATTTTTAATGACATACAAAATATTTCCGCTCAAACTCACATCAATTCACTCAACGCAACATGAAAATTTCTGTTACACTCTGGAAAAGACTTTCGTTCGACGAGCGTGACGGACAGGTATTCATAACACTGATGTCGTTAATGATTTCAGTGACATATCGGTTTAAATATTCAACATCAATGTTTTCAGATTAACTATACAACGACATATCCAACATTTTCATCGAGCCTGGCTATTATGACCCAGTATCGTGTCTACACCTCACAACTGATCAAGATTGCTTCTGTTCTCGACGCTATTACACGTTTCGGTGTGCTCTTGGTTTGTCTGGTTGCAATATATTGTTTTTCAAATGTTAAATGAATCTTGTTCTTATAATGTGTAATGCGGCTCTCCTGAAACTACCGAAGAAGTTGGCTCTCAGAATTTATCTAGGTAGCTTTTTTTTTATTTGTGTTAAATATTGAAGGAATTTATTAGGGAAAATTAGCGTCTCTGCTGTGGAAACAAGAACATCTTCAAAACGTAAATAATATGAATCCCGGAAAAAATACCTCCGAAAAAAATACACCGGAAAAAATATCCCCCGAAAAAAATTTGGATTTGAAATTTGCGTTTATAATTCTTGGAATCGGTCTAGGATGTGCGACCATAAGTTTCATTATCGAAATAGGGTTTGACGGTTCGGGGATCGCGATCCTCTGAACTCGGATTCAAAGAGAAATTAGATTAATAAGATAGAAATTATATGACTTTTTTACTATACATCATTTTTTAGCTTTAATTTCAACTCAATTTCTTCTCAAACTAAAAGAATGTCGACGTTAAACAGCTATACAACATTGTGAAGCTTTTTATCGCAATATTTTGATATTTGGAGTTGATCGTCAAAATTGCATTACTAATTCTAGTTCCCTTTCTATTCCGCATGCGTATCCATAGATACGGAATCTCGACCTCTTAAATGATGGGATGCGATCATGTTGCATATTGATTGAAAGAGCATAGGCACAACGATTCGGTTAATTATTTTTAATTCTTTATAAGAAAAGTAGTAAGTTTAGTAAAGTATCGTAGTAAAAATTGCAAAGCCTTGCAACACACTGAAAAAGATATCTTTTTTAAAAAATTGTTCTACTGGATAGATAGAGAGATAGTGTATTTGAAAACCAATGAAGGTGGTAAATATATACTAAAATATATATGCAGAAATTTAATCTTTGCTATCCTTGTTAAATTTTTCAAATTAAAACCGACACCATGGTTATTAAAAATGAAGAACACGTTGTAAAAAAAACTGTGGACTGATTTATGTAGATCCAGTCCCATATCTACCTAACAAAAAAAAACAATATATTGTGTTTTTATGGTTTATGCTAAAACACACACAGTTATATCCTTTATATATGTACTCTTTATCGCTGGTATAGCAGTTTGTAACAATGGTTCTTGATCCATTTCAAATCATCTTTTCCAATTATTGCCCAAGAATTAACGTTGTGACTGACGATAACTGTAATGAGAAAGAATCTAGTGATCTTTTAATTGATCTTTAAGGCAGTACTAATAAATTATAGTCTTACATTTTTTGCAAGAATACTTTACATCCGTTCACGTTTTTAAATATGAATGAACATCGTCAATGTAAGAATAAAATGATATAACAATTTTATTTTCGAACCGAATAATCTAAATATCTTTTTCGATTGTAATTAGCACCAATTATAAGCATCTGTATTCATGTTTAATACTTGCATCATGTGTTCTCTACTTGGCAATGCACCAATTAGAAGTAGCTGTGTTTATTTGTAAATACTTTTACCCGTTTTGTTCTGCCCTAACGGTGAAGGTATATATTGCGTTGTTGCGCGAAGAAGAACGGCTGAAAATTTCTCGTAATCATATCCATAATTATGTTTTGTTAGCTTGTTGACGTCTGTAATTCAAAATGTATTACTACCGTTGCCATAGTAACCTGTTCCGTAAAAAACATGCTCACCAACTGCTTCCACATTTTTGAATTCTCATTCAGTGTTCAGCTGATATATTGGCAGTGTCACAGTGAAAAAATTATTTCAGTCAATGTAATACAGCTTTATTTGAATACAGAGAAAAGCTATGCAACTGACTGCGTATTTTGTAATTTTTTCCGCACTAATTACGAGATTACATCTAACTGCAATTATCATCGATACTTCCAAATTGGATGAATTTGGACTTGTCGAAGCAACAGTAATTCTTGAAATCCTAGACAAGCATACTATAAATGCAGACAGAAACGAACGGTAAAAACAAATCAATTCGTTTCAGATCAAACATATTAAAATCATGTTACGTAAACCGAGGCAACACCGTGGGCTTTGTTGGAATATCGGCTGGAGATATCAATAAAACGCTGGTGTTTAGAGAATTCGTAGCACCCGTATTTTTTCTCGACGACACTTCAAGGATAATGAACAATGGCCTGATCGATCCTCTATCTCGATACAAGATACAGATTTTTGCAATCATTGTCATTAATTCCAGTACACTGGCGAAAGCAGTCGTACAGATCAAGAATTCTATGTGGTGGAATCATATGGCCTCCTTTCTCTTGCTTGACTGGTCCGACACGAAACATAGATGTTCGAACGCCTTTGAAATTTTGTGGCAAGCGTGGAAAATAAATCTACTGAATTCGAAATTTGTGTGCCTCCGTCGAAACAGAGAAAAGTTGATTTACACTTATAATCCGTACACAAATAAGGCACCCGTCCCTTGACAGTTAGAGAAGACTCATGAAGGAAAAAACGGTCATGATTGGTCTTTGTTTGTGCAAATATATCGAGAGGACAAGGAAATCTGTGACACGTTGGATTTTGACAAAACGCTAGATCTCGGTGGCTATGAAATTCGCGCGTATATTAGAGGATCGGAGACTTGGTGGTACGCAGATCCTGAGAAGAAACCAACTATTTATCATCGAGCGGAGAACATTTCTGCTCAGACTCTTATCAGTTCACTCAATGCAACGTGGAACTTTCAGTTATATCCCGCATTTCATTCTATAGCGATGGACAAGAAACAGAAGCCTTATTACGATGAGCTAGCGGCGATCGTTGATGGTATCAGTGACATTAGTTTAAATTTAGCAAATCAATATCTTTTTCTGGGTTATCCAGCAACCTATCCACATTTCGCTACGAATCTGGCAGTTATGACACAATATCGCGGTCATAAGTCACAACTGGAGAAGATTGTTTCGGTTCTCGACGTCGGCTCACGTTTCGGCTTACTTCTGGTATGTCTACAATATTTTTTTTCAAATCTTACTTGTATAAACCTCTGATACCAACGATTCTCAATCTTGTTCTTATAATGTGTAATTCAGCACTACTGAAAATACCTAGGAGGTTGGCCCCGAGATTTTATCTAGCAAGTTTATTTTTATTTGCATTAACTATTCAGGGAATTTATCAGGGAAAATTAGCGTCTCTGCTGACGAAAAAAGAGCCTCTACCAAACGTGAATACCATTCGGGATCTCGCCCAATTTGGTCACACAATATATAGCCATAAATCGTTCTCTTTCTATTTTAACGAATCAACATTAGAGCTACGTTACGTTGCATTAAAATACTTCAATTGTACAGACTATGTATTCCATGATGCCCACGCTGCTTGCGCATCTGAAAAATTTAGTCTCATCGCCGAAGCAGCAAAATGCAAGCTCCACCTGTCCCATGAAATGGTAACAAATCTGTATGGGATTTATCTGATCCGATCAGATTGGCCTCTCGAAGATAGAGTGAATACTATTTTACAGAGATGTCTCGAAAGTCATCTTATAGAATCCACGATTTCGAACGAGGTTCGCAGTACAATGCATATTCTCGAATATCAAGAGAATAAAGATCGAGATCAGACCTTCAAAGTATTAATATTGAAGGAATTGAGCTTCGCATTTGTAATTCTTGGTATCGGTCTGGGCTGTGCTACTGTGATTTTGATTTTCGAAGTAGAAATCGGTAATACTGGTTCGGGGATTGAGAATGTGTGAGAACATGTAGGAAAGTCAGACTGTAAACTAGATCAATGAGCGAAGATATCGCTTAGAATTGTGTAAGTAGAAACAAGATTATAATAAAAAATGTAACGAATTGTTTGTTATCCCGTTTATTTGAATAATTAACAGCTCCATTTTCTTCCTATTTAATTATTTAATGTGTCGTCTAATCTCGAGCTTATTGGAATTTCGGCAAAAGGTTACATTTTTCCTTGTTATCACATATACGACGTATGTAAAGACTGAAACTATTTTAATAATACAAAAATTGATACTTGTATCGACTATTACGATTTTTTATCTAAGATTAACTCAATTTTTTACTATCTGGCAAAATGACATTAGGCAATGTTTTTCGTCGAAACACCGATTCGGTTGAAAATTACAAAAAAATGGACCTAAACGCTTATAAACTCATTTTTTTTAACGATGAAGCAAATTTTCAGAATGTATTCTTCAAAGTTCAAAAATATATATGAATAACTTTTTTTTAACTTTATTAAAAGTATGTACCCCTTAATAGGTTACATAAATATACATTGCTTTCGCAATTAAATTAAGCTCATTACGTAAATTTCCTAAATCATTGCATGATCCATAAGTTATGCGAATAATTTTGCAAATATTATACGTTTCAGAAGTTTCGTACACTTCAAACAAGTTATATCAATGCCAAATTTCTTAAAACGTTACGATAGGGTTATTAAAACGTTACGGAGGGTAAATTGTGTTACAGTATGTATACATAACCCAGATAAAAATGAATAACAATCCATTTTTAAAAACATTAACTAATTAACGTTAATTTTCAACAAGTTCATGCGAAATGTTCATTGCGATTTCCAAAGTGCATAGAAAAAAAAAATTGTTCACGAGACTTAAAGCCGCGTTCGCTAACTACTTTAACATCACAAAACCCTCGTCATTCTCCCTTGAATCAACGTGTATGGCTCAGCGCTATCTGTCTCTGTCACGCACGCCAGTTGTCGCGTCACGCTCGAGCACTGCACTGTCCAGTGTCGTTGCCACGGCGATCGTACAGTGAAACAAACATTTCACCACACAAAAAGCAGTAGAGTTTCGTGACAATCATGTGTGACATCGCCTCAGAATGTCATTCTTAAAAAAGTTTATTTCTCCGAAGAAAGTTCCAACGCGTAAAGCTTCTGTATCATTGGTGAACAAAAATCTCAGTCCTGAACGAATAAAACGTGAGCTCGGTCCCGAGATTCCACCCATAGAGCTGCGTCTTGGCGATCAAGAGGCAGTTTTCGAAGATGGCGTTTGGATCCCACAAACCGGAAAAGTAAGTGGTACCTTCAAGGAAAACGAAAAATTGCGCAAAGAAGTGAAGAAACTGGAGGAGGAGATCAATTTATTAGAATTAAAAGTTGAGCTACTTCTGGACATGGTAAGAAGTGTTACGTTTTAAACAAATGCTTCGAATATATTTCACAAAACTATTGTTGATCGTTCGACGATTGTTTTTACAGCTCACGGAAACGACGGCCCAGGAGCAGTTGCATCGAGGGGAGCTTGAGAATCTCAGGAGTAAACTATCTTACAATAAACGGTCCGCAACTTAAAGAAACAGACGTATTGTCAGCAGCGTATTTTAAGTTAGCTCAGTATCCAACATTTTGTATCTGTGATAATGATTCTTCACGAATGCGCGATTATTAAATGGTTGGGGGTTCTGGATAAGGCACAACGGATCTTAAAAAAGAAAGAGAGAAAAAAAAAGAATAGATATTACCCGTAAAGCTCGATATATCACGTTAACACTCCGCACCTTGTTGGAATCCTATTTACACTTATGTGAATAATTATTTACAGTTCTATTAGACGGAGGTTCTTCTAATCCATAGAATTTTGGGGACACGTTCGTCTCGTGTGACCTGAACAGAAAATACAAGTTTGTAAATCACTATTCAGTCGTAATAAATAAAAGAAATATGTAAATGCAATTGGTAACGTTACCTTCAACTTGGCACAAGCCACATTTTCTTTTCGTCGCTCCCGACGGCGCTTTTGAAGCTCCTCGTCCGCGACCTTGCGTTCCTCCTCCTCGAGTCGATGGACCTGCTGATGCTGCTCCTCCTCCACCTCCACCCCATCCGCCATCGTTGCCGCCATCGCCGGAATTCGTCTCGTCTGCCCATTGGAAGAAATTGCAAGAACTTCCCGGTCCTTGAGGGCAGGCCCAAAACATTCTGCCTGTATTCGGTCCTTCTTTGCGCACTGTTCGTCTAAAAATGTGCATCAATAACTAATTGTTCAATGAAATAATGAGATTCAATTTATGGTAAACTCTTCTTTTTTTGTTTCCTTTAAAAAATTCTTTCTCAAATAGAAGAATTTTTATTTTTTGTTATATATTAGTGTACTTGAGCAACCTCAAAACGTCAAATTGATGAGGTAAGTCTTAACTCACGATCCGTCTGAAATCTTGGCACGAGTTAGAGCGAACCGTCAATTGTTTGAAAATTTCAAAATCCTATAAAATTCGAACTTCTTTATAGATTCAACTTAAATTCATTACTTAAGGTCCTAGAGCATTAGTGTATTTCTAATAAACTCCTGAACTCAATAGCTACAAATTTATGTGCTTTTTTAAAACTCTAATTATCATAACATTTAACCATTGTACCGATTTTTACGAAAATTATAGTAAAAATAGAATGGTTTATGCTTTTCCTATATAGCAAATCTCAGTTCAATCAATTGACTACTTCTCAAGATATAGCGGTTTGAATTTTCGGAGGTCAACAAGCACCCACACACATATATCCGGACACTTTTTCTAAACCGCTTTCCTCGACATTGTAGACAATTGTCCTGACATGAAAATGTCGAAGAAAAAAAATTCATGAAAACAAAGCTTCCTGTATGAGGGAGCAAAAATGAAGAAAAAGGGAGTTTGTAATGTCTGGTGTGGAAAGAAAACGTGGGGTTTCTTAAGCGACCTCTAAATATGATTATATCACGCTGCTTCTTTGAACCTGATCTTTATTTAGACAAAATTAATGATTTTTACCAATATCAAGAATATTAATCACAAGAAAAGAGAAAAATAACATCATCGATCTTTTTGCGCAATGCACTGCAGTTTTCTTGTATTATTGTTTTCCATTAGCATTAAATAAATAGTGAAAATGCTCCCATTTTTTAGTATTAGTTTGAATTTCAGTCAGCAAAAAATGATAATCCAACTTTGTGAATTTAAATTTTCTTACGATACAGTTGGTTGTCCACAAGCGCAGGTAGGTGGTGCACCCGCTTCAGCAGCGCTATCTCTGCCGCCGCTCACCCTGGGAGCAGCTCGTGCTGCTGTCGGAGGAGGACGCGGCTGCGTGTTGTTACCATGAGCATTATTCGACCTTGTTTGTGTCCCAGAATCATCGGCCCACATGAAGAAGTTGCACTGCGAGTCGCGTGGCTTCGAGCACTTGTAAAATATTCGGCCTTTTGTGGAATAAAAGAAATTATTTAGTAGTTGACAATATTATAAAAACAATATAAATCATAGTAGAACTTTGCACGTTTATTATTATCATAATTCATTCCTAACTTCTGCAGAGCCACATGGGAGAGTATTATATAATGGAATATGCAAAATTCGACTCTGCAGGCTAATTTATATACCGTTTCTACTATCTGCTCGTTGTCTACCACCACCACTTATTAGATTTGTGAAGAAAATTTGTGTCTTTATGTCTATTTGTGTTTTAAAAAAAGCTCACAAATTACTCAGGGCAAAAACAATTTCTTCTTTTTACCCTTAGTACGTAAAATTAAAAATACCAGGGTTTTTAAAACCACTTTGCACAACATTTCAGACAATCTTAAGTATCGATACATATATTTAAAAAAAAACAGTGCTTTCGTTATGAGGAAGCAAAAAAAATGATTAACAAATCCAGGACGAACCTTTGTTAGCACCTTCTTTCGACACTGTGAGCTGATTTGCCCTCTCATTACAATCGCACAATATAACAGTCTCTTCGTCAATCACACCCCAGCTTGGAAACATATTTTCTCTGTTAATAGCGGAATTATTTGCGGCGGCAGATGCGGGTCTTTTAAAAGTAATTCCTGACGAGGGAGGCGCTGTTTTTTTCTTCGTTGTGCTCGATGAACCGGTTCCTCTGTTACTTCGAGATCCACTGGAGGCACTGCCTCGCACATTTCCTATAGTATTTTGACTTGCACCGGTATAACCGCCCCGGGAACTTCCTACGTTCGTGCGACTTCCACTTGAAGAGCCGCGTTGCGAATTTGTACTCTGCGACGATCTCGAATTACTTCCTGAGTATCCGGTCGAACCATTCGCGCTACTATATCCGCTGTCATTCGGCCGATCAATCCTGCGCAGATTGTCCTCCCTTATATTCATCATTTCGTTGAACGTCGGGTCGCAGCCTCCGATGCACGCTGTGTATTGCGTGCCAAAAATCGGGAATGAACCCGGCTTCATTTTTACGTTTAACTTGTGTACGTCTCCGGGACACTGAAATATTACAGGAGAAACGTAAATTTACTACAAGAATTTGGTAGGGTTATTCCCTTTGATGAATAAATGAGTCCTTTGAGGGATACATTTTGAGATCTTTTTGTTTTCAGTGGGAAAAAAGGTTTGTCCAGTTTCCAGTTTAAAAATAAAAGTTAAACCCACTACATTAAGCAATTCGTTAGAAATTCATAAATGTCAAAAAATCTAATTCTTTTCTAATGAATCGATGGATTGGATTGAGTAGAATAAGACTTTTAACTCCTTTTTTCGAAGTTCGAAAAGTGGTGTATTTTATTCACATTTCAAGTGCGCAGTTGTAAACACGGTTTTATTTTTTTTTAGAAACGATTTTTTAGAACTTGGTGCGGTTAAAATTTCGTAAACTAATCGGATTGACTAGAAATTTATAATACGCGTATAGCATGAAATAGTCCACTTTTACGAGATAGTTTTTATACGAAAAGCAGTAAAATGTCGTTTGGTGTTCAGAATAAAACGACAAGTTTTGTCGTTTTATTCCGAAGAAAAACGCATGACAAAACTTTCTGTTCTTATTGATTTAAAATAACAGGTATTTAAGTCTCATTAAATACATATTAAACACTATAATTTCGCAATTTTGTAGTCATATGGTGTATCATAACAGTTATCCAAGGTATCAACGACTTTGTAACGTGATTATTTCAAAAAGTGAAATTTTCTATCTCCCACCTACGTATTTTCACATAGCCGTAAGTATTAAAATGGTAATGATAATAATGATAGTAACATCATGTTTCTGAAATAGAGATGATTTTACTCACTCGACGGCAAACTTCGTCGAGTACTTCGACGCTGGTAACATCCTGCGGTAACCAGATAACATTGGTACACGTCGGATAACCGATGCAACCGATGTACTTTCCGGTACCTTGTCTTCTGTCCTTTAACACCATATTCGAACCGCACCGCGGGCACTTGAAAACCGTCGGATCCTCGACGGGTATTATGTTCTCTAACTGTTGAGCTTCAGTAGGAGCTTCGTCCAAATATTCCGCTAGGGCGGTATCGATCAAATTCGCTCGTTCCAGAGCAATTTTGAACACGTCTCTGTACTTGGTTACCTGCGCTTGCAGTACGTCCTTCGGATCTTTCCGTTGTTCACATATTCTAGGATATTTAAGAAAAAATAAAATACATAAGAAAGTTACCGTTGAATTAATAAAAGAAAAAAAAATAACTGATAGCAGTTCTGCATTCTGTTGTTGATTTGCAAGAAATTGACACAGTTTCTTGCAAATCGCCAAACTCATTTTCAAACTTATTTTCAAATACAGAACTGTAGTTATAAAGGCCCAATTATTAACATTGCGGCTTTAATGTCCAAGTCATTTTATTAAAAAAATTATAGTCACTTCCGTCTCAATATAACGGTTCTATAGTGACAACAGCTATGGTCTGTAAATTCTATGATATGATTTTTATATATTTTTAAAATCATGTATTCGAAAAATAGTATGCTTAAAAATTATGTTCGTAGGTATAGATTACTTTTTATGGAAAATTGAGTACATTTTTTGAAGAAACTAGAATAAAAGTAGGTATTTCTTTTTTTTTGTAGAAAAAATATAAAATAGTAAATATTACAAAGTATATTCGAAAATATTTCGGAAAGTTTTATGTTTTCGGCAGCATTTTTTATTTTTTACTCGATTTCTATTGAAACAATCTCCAGGTTTTTTTCATGTTGTTTACTTTAATAAATAAAAAAAATGTGTAACTGTCGAATTTTCTACCCTTGTTAAGCACTTTTAGTCGAACTAGCGGAACATTCCTTTTATGATCTGTCACTTAAAATCTTGGAAAATTTTTAAATATATTACGAATCATTACTTTAAAACCTAATTTATAATTTAAACTACCGGATTTTCGATATTTGATATAGGATTTTTTTAATACCAAAATATCGATTTTTTGTCCCGTTTTATCATCTATATATGGATGCCATTTTAGTACTTCATTAAATATAAAAACATCTAGCAACAACGCCCGCGCTACGCGCGTTCTTTATGGTTTTTCTTCGTAAGTCTCTATGATTTACGAACTGTCATTTAAAATTGCCGCCATGGCCTGCCCGTGTACGATGCATTCAGGGAGAGGGTATAATCGAAACAAGAAGCTATTCAGAATGGCTTTTAAACTGGCTTCAGTTTTCAATATTTCGACTTTCGATGAGTCATGTCCATTTTAAGAGAGGACTATCAATATAAATTGAAATTCTTAATTAAACACGTAAATTATGTCTTTCACACCGTCTTTTTCCTTTCAGAATTAAAATGTACAAAGAATTCTTCTTTCCACTTTTCAAACGATAGATTTTTAATTACAATTATGGGTGAATTAGAAAATAAATAAAAAACATAGAAAATCTTAGTTTTTTTACTGACTTCATTCAATAATTGGGGTCCGACGGTAGTTATTGTTAACAACGAAAGATTCGAAAAAGTTTAAGCATAAATTGATAACTCACTCTTTGAGATCACTCTCGAGTTCCGCTCGTAGATTGGGTTTCGACATTTCAAATCCCATATTATCGTAGCCCATCACAAGACCAATGCCCAATTTTCCCGGTATAAAATGAGTGCCGTCTCTGAGACCCACGTACTGTCTATTTTTTATGGTATCAATGTGATCGGCGTGTGTGGCATCGGTTCCAATGCCGTGTTTGTCCATCAGCGCTATCAGATCAGCCTCGGTTAATAAATTCGGCGGCGACGTGTTTTCTTTCACCATTTCTATGTTTGTTGGATTAAAAACTTGTCCTTGTTGGTACAAGTGTATCTCTTTGGCATTCCACTTTTCGTAGATGTAGACGTCAAGATAATTTTTAGCGAGAATCTGCAAGCCGGAAGCTACAAATTTTTCGCCGGCTATGTCAATCTCTACTGTAGTTTCATGACCCTCAGCATTCTTCGAGATACAAGCGAGAAAATGTCGTACGACAAACTCGTAAACTTTTGCCTCGTTTCCTTGCAATCCATTCGTAAATTTTGTCGGATGAATCGGAGGATGAGCTTGATCGCTCTTCTTTCCTTCTCGCGGTGAAATGCCGTCGTTCAAAACTCGCTGCGCGAATTCACCCCACGCCTCGTGATTTACTTGCTGCTGAACCAGAGGTTGCAAATTTAATTCCTTTGGAAATATATTCGTCTCCGTACGCGGATAACTTATCAATCCCTGAGTGTACAATTTCTCCGCAATCTTCATCGTTTCTTTTGCATTCAGTCGAAGCTTTCGCGAACCTTGTTTTTCGAGTTCCTGAAGTGTAAAAAAATAATCTGTAATATTCATAGAGGTCGAACATCTCTGTATGAATTACATATGGAGTATAATTCGATAATTACATTTGGTTTAAAAAAGGCTTATTTTTATTTTCCGATCCTCATATCAAATTTTGTTTTTTTTTAATATTAAAAATGAATAAAAAAATTGGAGGTCGCTTAAAACCATCAAAATTTAAAATTTCGCCGGGAATGGCAGGAACTCAAAAAATGATTTTTAGTAGAACATTACAAATTTTTTAAACTATTTTATTCAACTATAACTGTTGATTTGAAATAAACAATCAGTGTGTATTTCGAATCAATAAAAAAATTATCTCAAAACTTGCGAAGTCCGAAATGTTTACAGACATTTCTAAAGAAATGCCTTCAAATTTTGAATCCATTAGAATTGAAAAATAAAAAAATGTCACCATCACCAAAGCTACCTCAAAAAGGAAGCAAATCTACGAATCTAAAAAAAAATTAAGAACATATCCAGGACATTTTCAAAGATGACCGGACACAATGCTACAATTATTACAATTTTTATTCAAAGAGCAAAATTCAAAGGTTTCATATATGTAGTATTGTAATAAACTTCGGGAATTGTGTTCACAACTTACGATGGTATCGAGAGGCAAAGGTCTCCACTTGCTTTTAGGTTTTCCGGTCACTTTCTCCACAGTCGCGTGGGGTTGTTCCTGACAAATGTCCAGAAAAACCTGACAAGGCAATTCCTCGAACAATCGATTCCTCGCCCACCTGAATTCAACGTATATTCCATCGTGATCGTCCGTCACCTTAATTTTCCAATAAGGCTCGGACTTGAATCTTTCAATAGCCAAAAATCTTTCTACCACAAAACCCAAAGTAGGGAACTGGCAACTCCCGTAACTAATTAGCATGTCGGCAAGTGTTCGCGGGAATACTTTCTGAAGTCTCAGAGTTTGAAATCTCGTGAATGCGGCACCTATTCTCAAATCGAGCTCGCTTCTCACGTCCACCGCGTCGCTTATCGCTTTATTCGGCTCGCCCAGTGTTTGAATCGCCCGCTGAATGGAAGCTTGAGTAATTTCGGAAAACTTAGCTCTGCAAAAGTCAAAGATGCAATTTTACCACGTATTTAAATAAATTATGAAGGAGGTTAAATCGTTTCGCAGTAGTAAAGTCAAATTTCGTTAAGAAAGGTTTTCTTTAATTAAGCAAATTATTAAGCAGGCTGAAACCTTTCGTCGTAGTCAAGTCAATTTCTGTTGAGAAAGATTTTCTTTAATTGTTTTTACAAAGTTTTATGGATAAACTGTCTATCCAAGTCGGGGTATTTGGTATTAAAATTCGTTAATTTTCAAGTATGTAAATATTTCGTACAAAATCCGAAAAAATTGAATTTTATATAGAAAAACTATTAACTTTCGAATTAATATAATTCCAATTAATTTTGAATTAAAAAAATGAAAAATTCAAGAAATAAGATAAAAAGTAAAATCATGTTTTTCATTGTGGGCCTGTATTTCTTAATAAACATATTTTTCCAATTTTTCATAGGTTTTTTTTTTTAACTTTTAGATATGTTTTTGAAACTACGACAGCCCAAAGTTTATGAAGCGAAAAAAAATACCATGAGATGTCTATTCTTGTTTGATTTTTGGCAAGAATAATCAAAAATTTTTTAGCAATTTTAATTATGCATGTCTGATGCTCTACAAATTGACTACTTAGATATTTTAAACAATGACCACTATCAAGTATCGAGATAGTTAATTTGCAGAGCATCTTTCGCGGAACCGCCAGCATAAAAATTCGTAAAGAATTGCCAATGTTTTAACTCCACGAAATTATACCTCCTCGAAAATTAACGATATACGGTAGATGCTTACACATATCCATCGCTATTATGTTTCCGGACTAAGGACCATCTTCAATGTGACTGTAATTACAGTATTACATAGAAGCATCAAATGTTTACTAAACTTTCTCAGAAAGAAACCTTTCTCTTTTCCTGATTACTCTCCAAAATTAATATTTCAGTAAAAAAAAACACCAACAGTAAGAAAATAAAATTGGTAATGAATAAAATGAAATGATTTTGTGCCAAGCAAGTTAATGAGAGATTAAAAGGCATGTGCTGGTGTTATAAGCACACATGTTTTCCAAAACCTATTCTTCAGATTATCTGATATTTTTCTAATTTCCTTGACTACATAAAATCCACCTGACATCCCCTGACTTTCCCTGACAGCATTCAACCTAATAACAACTTCAACCTTACCTATAAATTCGCATATTCGGCTTTATCGCCTTGCAGACTTCAATGATTTCAAATCCAATGTTCTCTCCTTCTCTGTCACAATCGGTCCATATAATAAGCATACCACAGCTCTTTATTTCTTTCTCCAAAGTCTTCTTGATCTTTAAATAAGTGTCGTCCACACATTGTTTAACAACAGGAGCATCAAAGAGTGCCAGTGGATGGCATCCGTGCCATTTACGACAGGCACCCACAAATTCATAGCCCAGCAAGTGACCTGACACTGAAGTCATGATCATCTGACATTCGGTGTTGAACAATTGTAAATTGAATTCATAGATTTTGTTGTAAACAGAAAAGCCATCTCTCTGGAATCAAACAAAGACATTTTTAATAGTGTATTTATTAAATGAATGCTATTAAGGGGAGGCACAAGGAAATTCATATTAAAAAAGTAAAAAACGGAGCAATTTTTTTTTCAACTTTAAGAAAAAAATATCTAATGTGTAATGTTCTTAGATTTTTTTCTAAAATTCAAATTGTCATAACATTTTATCCACTCGATAGATTTTTAAACTTATAGTAAAAATAGAGTGATTTTTGTTTTAGGAATTTCAGTTTGATCGGTTGACTAGTTCTCAAGATATAAAGGCTTCAATTTTTTAATTTCACACACAGCTGACATTTTTTCTAAACCACTATTCTCTACGTTTTAGACAACTTTCAGTATCCTGACATGAAAATCTAAATTTTTTTTTTTTTATGAAAACAAAGCTTTTTCTATGAGGAAGGAAAAGAAAATCTTACCCGACGACAATTTCCTCTTCCCAAAAGTGCAGCAATATTTTTAGCTGCATCATTTTTCTCAGCAACATTCAGGACCTTCATGATCTTGCTAGTTTGAGGTGTTCCTGCTAAACCCTTCCCTGTTGTAAACAATCTCAGTGACTTAATGTACACATGTCTTTGAACCAAAGAGGATAACTTCAAACGATAAAAAAAACAGTTCATCTTAGAAATTGTGCGAATCCGTTAAAGTCTGCTAATTTGAATCATATTTCCGAACCGTTAATTCAAAAGCTCTTAACACACAAACGACACAAAGTTGTGTTTAAATTCAAGAAATTTAAGAGTTGTCAGGAGCAAATTTTAATGTTTACACGAGTTCCATGAGAATCCTAACCTCACATTCAGAATTTCGCGAGGAGGTTATCGATGAGGTTTTAACACACATACAAAAAAATGATCAGATTTTCATTCAGTTTCTTTTTTTCATTGTAATAGTTGAGAATCAACGTTACGTCAGTTTCAAACTGTACTTTATTAGTTGTAAAATATTAACACATGCCGGTTGGAACAAAAACGCGGGAAATGTATGAAAAATTTTGTTGAATCCGAGACGGCAGTACGAACTTGAGATATATGGTGAGATTGCGGATCAGCTGACATGCGCGAAGTTCGTTTTTTACACCCTTTATTCTTTGCTTTAACGAATAGTAGACACTGGTTGTATTCGATGTATATTCAAATGTTTCTATGCCTCACACTTTATTATTTTCGAGCATATGTACACATTCAAAACTGCTTTCTATTTTGGCTTCAGTTGGTATACAAAGAGTGTTTTATCTCGGTGGTTAAAAAAGAAGATTTAGGCGTTGTGGAGTTCATTCGTATTTGAAACTATACATGGGGTATTCCACGCGAGGTGGTACACTTGCCACCTTTTTCCCTCCGAAACGGCATTTCCGATTTAGCTGAAATTTTCACATTTTGTTCTTTAAAATATCTAGAATCTTAGAAAAAATTGGCGAGATGGTCAGCAGTTTCGCCCCAGAGTTACAGCTGTTCGAAAGATGGAACATAGCGGAATTCTAATGTGTAATTGCTCTCTGCGTTCAGGAGGGCTGAGAATGTCTATGGAAAATATTCTAAAGCCCGAATTACATTTTTTTTATTATATAATTCTTGTTTTTTGCATTAGACTACCGCGATGTTTGATCGTTCGAAGAGCTGTAACTTTGGATCGAAATGGCCGTCCATCTCGCCAACTTTTTCTAAGATTCTAGGTATTTCAACGAACAAAATGTGAAAATTTCAACTAAATCGGAAATGGTGTTTCGGAGGGAAAAAAGTGGCAACTTTATTTAATTGAAAAATAGCATAAAATAAAATCGTAGAATTTTCAAAAAAATATTGTTGGAAAGTACGCTGAAAATACAAAATTTAATGATATTACGATTTTTTTTTGCGAGCCGTAGTATTGGCATTAAAAAATAAACAATGATTATTTTCAGCGGTTTTCAATGGCTGGAATATGCAATAAAAAATCTGAAAAAATTCCTACGTTTTTTCTTCATCTAGACCAATATCCTGAAGAAATGTAAGAACGTTTTGTTGACATGAAAAATTGGGATGGCCGACTTGACGTGTTTTGCCCCCTATATATGAAAAATAAATAACTGGACCTATAGCAGAGGCTTTAATAAATCGTTGTTTACTTTAATATGTTGGCAATAAGTAGTCAATTCTTCTTTATTTTGCACGCCGTAGGGAATCACTGTCAAAATAACCGGTTTTATAATCTCTCAGCTGTCATGGGTTATTCTCAGAAAGTTGTCTAGTTATTGGATTCTTAATAAAGTAGAGAATGCTGAGCGTTGACGTGAATGGGCAGGGTAATGTTCATAGTAAGTTTATAGACTCTCGCAAGGATTTTCCTTCCCTCTAAGAAACCGGAGAAAGAGAGGGAGAGAGAAGAAGAGAGAGAAAGAAGGAGAGAGAGGGAGAGGGTGTTCTGTACCAGAGATACGATCGCGGCGTCAACGTCCTTCAAACCTTTTAATTTCACCTACAGCAAACTTTCATGCGAACAAAAGAAATACAACACAGCTCGGTTCAATGCCCTAGAAAATGATTTTGCCTCTGGCATCTCACAGTTTCCCCGTAGGAAGCTATATAGCAAAATTGCAGGTGAACGACAGACTTTGTCATAGGTTTATTTGATCCTCGTGGCGTTCGAGTCTTTGAACTCTCCTATAGGTGATTCCGAACTCTCTGTTTTCATCCTATATATATATATATGTACCTTTACATGCACACTTCTTCACCACGTTTCTTTGTTCTTTTACCAATGTGAGAAAGTTGCTGGCAATTTCGTGAGATGCTTTGTCGCTATATTCTTTCCCCTATCGGATACGACATTGCACTCGGCTTTGAGTTTCTTCTTATGGCTATGTAGAAGCTGCTACTTTACTCTCGAGACGAACAGGGAGTTAAATCCAGGAAATAGCAAGTTCATGCGACTGAAACTTCAGTGCTCGGTACTTTTTAAACCAAATTGCGTGCTTCACTTTGCATACTACATGAAGCATTCTTCTTTGTCAATCCAACTATTTTTTTTTTTCCTAACCATTTCAGATATTTTTCATAATTAAAGATTTGAGGAGAGAGTACTACGCATTTTTCTAGATTTTTGCTGACTCATAAATTTTCTTTTCGTGATTTTCGTTTCAGGCACGAAAACGAGATTTTCACTGGCTTCATCATCGATCTTCGAAACTTTGGATTTCACCCGTGACAAACTTTTATGCGAACAAAAGACACACAGCATAGCAGGAACAATGCCTGAGGCAATGAAATTTTGCCTCTGGCATTTGAGCTTCCTCGTGGAAAGCTCTATAGCGAAATTGCAGGCGAATGACAGACTTTGATATTGGTTTATTTGATCCTCGTAGCGTGCGAGGCTTTGACCTCTCCGATAGGTTATTCCGAACTCTCTCTGTTTACATCCTATGTACGTTTATTTACACTTCCTCAACACATTATGTTTGACTACTTTTTTGTTTTGCCAATGTGAGAAAGTTCCCGGCAATTTTGTGAGCTCCTTTGTTGATGTACGCTTTACCCTTTTTTGCTTCCGTGTCGGGCGCAACATTGTACTCGACTTTGAGTTTTTTCTTGGCTATATGAAAGTTGCTACCTTACTCTCGAAACAGACGGGGTGTTTAATCAAGGGAATTGCGAATTCGTGCTAAAAAATCTTTAGTGCTTAGTACTTTTGAAAGCAAATAGCACGAAGCATTTTCTCTGTTAATCCAAATACTTTTTGCTTCGTCAAAGAGGAAGCTTTGTTTTCGTAAAAAAAGTTTGTTTTCGAAATTTTCATGTCAGGACACTCAGAATGGGCTGAAACGTCAAGAAAAGTGGTTTGTACGAAATGACTGTATATATGTGTGTGTGCGTGTGTGCAAATTGCCTTGTTAGCACGATAACTGTCGTAATTTTAGATGTATCTTCTTCAAATTTGACACGCAAGTGGGCTGTGATACAACATCATTTGGGACTGTAGTTGACGCGTATCGATTGGAAAATAAAAATTTTACAGCATTTTGAAAATTTTGAATAACCACTTTCATGATTTCACGATTACTGAATATCAATGACGAAATTAGTCAAAGGAACTGCCGATATGTCGGTAAATTTCGATGTTGGTGAATAAAAAAAGAAAAAATGCCATCACGAAAAAAAAAAAATTGAATTTTTTTGCAAATTTATTTTAAATATAGTTCATATGTGGACTACCATTCAAGAAGGTTTGAGTACAAATTTAACAAATACATATT
Organism: Perithous albicinctus; assembly: GCA_964016905.1. NCBI lineage: Eukaryota > Metazoa > Arthropoda > Insecta > Hymenoptera > Ichneumonidae > Perithous > Perithous albicinctus. The sequence continues at coordinate 29,710,416 of OZ024688.1, read as the reverse complement.
TAACAAGTCGGTCGTGCGGTTCAAATTTCATGACATTTTGCATTTAAAAAAAAAACTGTTTTTCGAGCTCAAGCAAGCCTGTAAAGAAGAACCTTGCAAATTGCTTTCTCACAATTTTCTATCGTTGACAAACCTGTTTTTTTTTTTTACAAAGCTTCCTCTGTGAGGAAGCCTAAATTGATCAACATCCACTCTATTTATCATCTGCCACAGCCCATCAAACATCTATACTTCATCATAGCTTTGTAAAAAAAAAAAAGCTTTCTCAAAGATAGAAAATAGTGAGGAAGCAATTCGCGAGGCTTTTTCGTAACCATTTCTCATATTTTTCATTATTAGTCAGATTTGAGAGTGTACTGGTGCACTTTTTCTAGACTTTTGCTACCTCATAAACGTTTCGATTTCGTGAAAATATTGTTTTTTTGTGACTTTCGTGTCAGATATGAAAACGAGATATTCGCTAGCGTCATCGCTCTGCGAAACGTTTAATTTCATCTACGACAAACTTTTATGCGAGCAAAAAAAAAAAAATACAGCGCAGCAGGATCAATGCCCGTGGAAATTAAATCTTTTGCCTCTGGCATTTCAGCTTCCCCGTGGAAAAAGCTATATAGCAAAAGTGCAGTAGGTGAACGAGACTTTGCCACGGGTTTATTTGATCCTCGTAGCGTTCGAGGCTTTGAACTCTCCGATAGGTGATTCCAAACACTCTCTTTTCATCCTATAGTATATATATATATATACCACCATATATACATATATATATATGTGGTGCTGAAGAAGTATAAATAATATATATATATATATATATATATTTATATTACTTATATTTCTTCACCACGTTTCTTTCTTCTTTTACCTATGTGAGAAAGTTGGCGGCAATTTCGTGAGTTGCTTTCTTGCTATACGCTTCAACCTGTCGGGTGCGACATTGCCCTCGGCTTTGAATATCTTCTTGGTTATATAGAAGCTGCTACTTTACTCTCGAGACAGACGGGAAGTTAAATCGAGGAAATTGCGAGTTCGTGCAACTGAAACTTCAGTGTTTGGTAATTTTGAAACCAAATTACTTAGTTCACTATGCATACATGAAGCGTTCTGTCTGTCAATCCAGCCACTTTTTTTCCTAACCATTTCAGATATTTCTCATAATCAGTCAGATCCAATATTTAATAACAATTGAAATATTGTGGAAAACTTGTCGTCGAATATTGACAAAGATGTTATTGGAAAGTAGCAATTTTTATTTTGTGAAATATTGTTCAAGAATATAAAAATTAAATTACTTACAGAAATATTTTTAAATTGCATAAAGTTTTTTTAAGTCATCAGGCTAATAATGCAAGTTTTTCCAGAGGTTCTGAAAAATATTGGTTCCGTTGACAGAGAATGCCTCATATACAGAACCGCTTGCCCTTTCAAAGCGGCTTTCATATTTATATCCACAGTTTATCGGTTTTAATTTATTTTCAGATTATATTATAAATAGCTCAATGAAGTTTATCCCCATTAATAATTTACCTCAAGGACAAAACTTTCTTTGTTTTTTTTTTTTTAATATATATATTCTATTTTCGTGAAGGGACGCTTCGGTGCTCGGAAAATTTGTGGCCCTGCGATAATTTCAAGCCTCCAGTAGCGTAATATTCCAAGACTGAAGTAGAGAGACCCAGCCGCTGTTTAAAACGTGCGAGCTTGAATATAGCTTGAACTTTTTCTGGATGAACCCTCGAGTCTCTTTCTCTCGTTTCTAAGTTGTATTTTTCTTTTCATTCTCTTTCTCTATCTAGCGTCATCGCAGCCGTCGCGATGAAAGAGTAGCCACTTGTATTTTGAGGTTGTAGTCCCTCGCGTTCATTAGCGGCATAAGTTTACTCTCCCTCTCTTGTGGGCTGCTGGAGGACGATGAGAGCTGCCAACAGCAGCAGCAGCAGCAGCAGCAGGAGAACCAGTGAAAGCAGGCATAGGTGATGGTCGTCGAGTGGTGGCGTTGGACTTCTCTTGGTTCTTCTCTCTGGAACGTTCGTTTGCGATTTCACGACCTTTTTCCGCTTCCAACCCCCCTCGTACCTCATCCCTCTATCGCGATAGCGAAACGCACATAGCGCAAGACGTGCGCTATAGTATATATCATCTACGTAGATAAGAAACGAGAATGATAATAATCCTGAAGAGGAACGAAGGGATTCCAATGATACGAGAATAATAGCCACAATTAATCACAGACTTGATCCTGACTAGAGTGTGGCTTTAGATTAACAACGTTAATAAAAAACAGTGACAAAGTAGAGCTTTGTATTTTGCTGTATGTTATTTTTTATGCTTGATTAATGTAACGCCGTTTTGTCGAAAACGATGTATGAAGAATGGACAATAATGAGGAAGCGATATGCAAAGTACTCTTTGTTGATTGCAAAAAATAAGTTTGAACAAATTTTCGGAGGTCAAGAAATGAAAGTGTACTTAGTTTTCGAAAAGTACGCTGTTTTATTATATTTTAACGAACATTGTAGTCAATAACGAAAACTTACTGAACGAAGAAAAAAATGTAGTTTAAATTACCATTACGGTAGGACAAATTAACAAAAAGTTTTTGAGGTATTTGTAAAAATATATATATATAATTTCCTAAAGTGTAGCATTTGTAAGAAATGCAGAGTCTTAAGAAGAATAAAAATCCGGCTAGTTATGGGAAATATCGTCGAGGGCGAGACAAAAAATGTCTGACTTGACAAATAATGTTTACAATGACAGTGACATCATTAAAACTGGTAAAGTTTAATTTGCAAAAGGCGTTAAGATTTTCTTATATATTTTAATAATGCTACAAATTGATTTTATTTCTTCGGTGAAATGCACCTGAGTTATTAAATATTGGATAAAAAATAATATAAATACTTTAAAATTGATAATTTATTTCTTTTTTTTATCATATCTTATTACCACCTTTCACAATGTTACTTCTTTGAGAAAGTATGGACATTTCCCGCCTGCTGGAAGTAGCACTGTGCAATGTTCCACTTCACCTATCTTTCGAAATGCAACACAAAACGTATTGTGGAGGCTTCGGTAACCAACACAATGGTATGATAAATTTAAAAAAAAAACTATTATCATGAAGGGTGATATATTTAGCGGCGCAGTGGTGTGAAGCAAGGTTTTTTTGAAACATCCAATCGGTATAATATTTTAACCATTATTCTTTCTTACTATTATAATATTCTTAGAAAGTAATAACATAATATATAAATAAAATAAAGTTAAGAAATATTTAAAGGATTAAAGTTTTAAAAAAAGCAATTGCGCCTCATACAAATGCAGGTTGAGACTCACGGGCGGTATTCCAGCACCAGAGATGAGCATCTGGACAAGCATTCCACCGTGAGTATCCTGAAGGGAGCTGCGAACTATCGTGAGCGCTCTGAAGTGAGCTACGAAAATGATATTTCGATATACCAAAATAGGCTATTTGTAACAATTTGAAAAAATCATTTATCTATGCGAATCAACAATTTACCACCTTAATTTATGAAAAAAGACATTGGGCCCTAGTCATAGAATCGACGTTCAAAATTTGGTTAAGTAATTTTTTACTGTTTTCAAGAACATTGACTTCATAGAAATACGCTCAAATCAGCTGATCTCCGTGAAACGCATAACTCCCGTCTTTCTGGCGGGGGGGAGAGTTAAAAAATGAATCTGGTTCAACAATCCAAAAGATAGTCAACGGTCTCTTTCTACAGGATGGTTTTCTGCAAAGGTCTTGATGTGTTATAATGAATAACAGGGAACAAGATTACTTCATGAGGCAGTTTCCACAACGTGTGTTGAGCACGGTCGTATATGGATTTTTGGTATTTCTCCCGTGCTAGTCCGCCAACGAGAATTTGTCGGTTACCCAACATCTTCTCGAAGGTAGAAAGGCCACGAGCAGTTTTCCTGAGAAGAATCGGACTACCCGGAAGTTCATACTTCGCACTGAGCTTATATACTGATCGGCCACTAATTGGACCGCTTGCGAGAAACGACAAAAAGTCGTTTAGTTATCGAACCGATGAATCTATTGAATCGGAAAAATTCACCGACATAATACACGGGCTTGTGATATTTCTTATAGCATTCTCTGCGTCATCAATTACGGGGATCAATTTTATATAAATTACTAAAAAGCCTATAACGAAATTCCACGTTTGTGTTACGTCAGACGAGAGCGCTGCAATCAGGTGGACGTTTATGGAAGCTGAAATGCTTTTCGCGCGATTCTTCTAAACGGGACTATCAGACAGGAGCTTATAATAATAATCTCTTTAAAATAAGCGTGAAGAGACAGTCGAAATGTAAAACCTATGTAAAAATTCTAAAGCCCATAGGGCAAGAATGGCTAATAATAAAATAAAATAAAATAATCTCTTTACCGAGATTCGTCACTAAAGCCGCCGAGATCTATCACACAGACCGATGCCTGAAAGCTACATTTATTTCACCCTCTCTTTGTAAGCAGAGCGCACTTCCAGAAATTGTGACGCAGTTGTCTTCCTCAGGATAACTATTTAAATGGATACCTGAGTCATGCTTTTGCCGATAGTAGGTCGACCGTCGTCCCATTTAGCGGCGACCGCTAACCAATTGATTCTCTATCAGCGAGTGCTTGTTACGGTCTCAGTATTCACTGCCTTCGATTAAAGAGAACTTTGCATATTGCTTCCTCATTATTATCCATTCTTCACACAACTTTTTCTACAAACAGGTGTTAAATTAATCAAACATAAAAAATAACACAGAGCAATATGAAAAGTTCTCTTTGTTAATTGCAAAAAGTAAGTTTTAACAAATTTTCGGAGGTCAAGAAGCTGCTTTAATATATTTTAACGAAAATTGTAGTCAATAACGGAATCTTACTGAATGAAGAAAAAATTGTAGTTTATATTACCATCACGTTGGGACAAATTAAAAAAAAGTTTTCGAGATATTTGTAAAAACATATATATAATTTCCTAAAGTGTAGCAGTTGTAAGAAATGTAGAGTCCTAAGAAGAATACAAATACGGCCAGTTATACGAAATATTTTCGAGGGTGAGACAAAAAATGACTAACTTGACAGAGAATAACTTATAATAGCTGTGAATACATTCATATAATTAAAACTGGTAAAGTTTAATTTGCAAAAGTCGTTAAGAATTTCTTATATATTTTAATAATGCTACAAATCCATTTTATTTTTTCGGTGAAATCCACATGAGTTATTAAATATTGGACAAAAAATATTATTATTATTATTCCTGCCTTCCGTATACCCTCTTCGGGTTTTTACGGACGTCACCCTCTCTCGCCATCACCGCACTTTCATTGCCCAGCGGGAAGAACTCCACACGAGACAAAGAGACAGTGCTTGGGCCTTGTCTCCGTCTTACTCTCCCGCCATCTCGTCGCCTAGTCTGGGGGAGAACTCCACATGAGAAAACGAAACAGATCGCCCTTACCCCCCCCCCCCCCCCCCCCCCCCCCCCGCGGCCGACTTCCCCCACTGTATCGCATTTACCGAGGGCACAAACAAACTGCAGAAAAACCTGTACCGATACAGCCGGTGCCTACCTAAGTCCCGCAGTGGCAATGCGAGTAAACTCGAGCACGACCACTGAAGGCGCTTAGGGCAGCGCCTCCTCCTGGTGATACAGTGTACCCAACCGGTGCCCGACCGCGGAGCCATAATCCGCGCGATAAGAACCAGCGCGGGAGGCATCCACAACCGAACACTAACTTGGCCACCCATCACTCGGAGGTATCGGGCACGGATTTAAGACGATGTGCTACTGTTCGGTCGGTAACAAAAACTGTATAAAGCGTTGTTTTCGTTCCCATTTGATCTTTGGAACAAAATATGAGAACGGTTCATTGCGTTTTAGAATTCTGGAGTGAACCGTTCTCGTCTTTAACCCGAAAAATCAACCGTAGCAAAGAACAACGCTTCGGGAAGATTCAGCTATCTCTCTCGCACTTACGGTGACTCAGTCGGTGTAGCACATCACCTTAAGGGTGGACCCAAGCCTCCAGGATTGCAGAAAAAACACTTATTGTTAGATAATGTTTCTATTGGTGTCGGATGGGAATCGAACCCGGGTCTGCTGTGTGCGGAACCCGGACCTCATCCACTGAGCCACTGCACTCCTGATAAAGAATAATATTAATATTTTAAAATGTATTATTTATTTCATAGATAAATTGGACCGATCATTTAATCTATTATTTCACATGATTTTCATTATCATACTCCGAAACGTCGATGTGCTACCCTAGCGAATTTTAATGTTATCGTTAGATTCTCCAAAAGATGTTCTTAATCTAATAACCAAATAAAAGTAGATTTTCTTAACAGAAAAAACAGTCTTGAAATACTTTGGCAAAAATAAATCAAATTTACCATTTCATTAAAAAATGTGATATAAAAGTATATCTTTTATGTTGAGATTTTTTTTTCTACAACTTAAGGTGCTTAAAAAAAATACATCATTTTCAAAAATGTTGCATTTGCATGAAATTGAGCCTGCATTTCCTACAAATACGAATTTTAGCAATTCCATTTTTTTACACAAGTATTTAGTACGAAGATCTAGCTAATTGTGGGATATTTTTGCGAGGAAGAAACAAAAAATATCTTAATTGACAGAGAATACCAGCTATAATGGCAGTGAATACTGAGACGGTAACAAACACTCGCTGATAGAGAATCAATTGGTCAGCGGTCGTCGCTAAATAAGACGATGGTCGACCCTCTATCGGCAAAAATATGACTCAGGTGTCCATTGAGTTATCGTCGGAAAGTCAACCCCAGCAGAGTTCCTGGAAGCGCCCTGCTTACAAAGAGAAGGTAAAATAAACGTAGCTTTCAGAAACCGATCTATGTCGTAGATCTTGGAGACTTAACGGCGAATCTCGGTAAAGAGATTATTATTATTATTATTATAAACTCCTGTCTGATAGTCCCGTTTAGAAGAATCGCGCGAAAAGCATTTCAGCTTCCTTAAACGTCCGCCTGATGGCAGAGCTCGCGTCTGACGTAACGCAAACGTGGAAATGCATTATAGGCTTTTTAATAATTTTTATAGAATTGATCGTTGCCATTGATGATGCAGAGAATGCGATAAGAAATATCACAAGCCCGTGTTTTATGTCGGTGAATTTTTCCGATTCAATGGGTTCATCAGTTCGATAACTAAACGATTTTTTGTCGTTTCTCGCAAGCGGTCCATTTAGTGGCCGATCAGTATATAAGCCCAGTGAGAAGTAAGAACTTTCGGGTAGTCCGATTCTTCTCAGGAAAATTGGTCGTGGTCTTTCTACCTTCGAGGAGATGTTGGGTGACCGACAAATTCTCGTTGGCGGACAGTCACGGGCGAAATTCCAAAAATCCATACGACCGTGCTCAACACACGTTGTAACTGCCTCATGAAGTAATCTTGTTCCCTGCTATTCATTAGCACATCAAGACCTTCGCAGAAAACCATCCTGTAGAAAGAAACCGTTGACTATCTTTTGGATTATTGAACCAGATTCATTTTTTTTTTAATATCTAAATTTATTACTAAAGGAAAGGAATCCAGTCAAATTCACAGATATGGAACCACTTATGTCTATCGGATTGAGGCGAGTAAAGACGAAGGTCGTCGCTGGATGTGAACGAGCTTTTTAGGCTCTTTAGGTTCTTTAGGTTCTTTAATTTTTTTTTAAATTCTTTTTATGTTTTTTACCCATTTATTGGCTCTCAAGAAATGATTCGAGAAGTTTTTATTTCTCAGGATTTTGTCCGCAGTTTCTATACCGCACTTACATCGCCGCTAGTATTATTCAGAAAAAAATCTGTACTATTGACCTATTAAACAAAGAATTTTTTGCTAGGTGACAAAGTCATGTGGGTAATGCGGATCACTTACAACAATTATTTTTTCTTTCTACACTCTGCACACCTTTGAATAAGAACCAGTGGGCCAAATATTTCCAAATAATTCTCCATTATGCATGAGACAAATCTCGTTCTGAGTCGTGCAGGAGTTTATAAGCTGCTAAGTAATTAAAATTATAGTAAACCGCCATCTCCGCAACATTCAGGCAAAATCTGTCATCGATAAATTCTATCAAGCTCGGTTGAACTTTCGTCTTGGTACTTGGAACGTCTCGTCTACTGTACTAATTGTAAAACCAGGGATGTCAATGACGTGAGGCTCGACACTGATACAAGAAACGTCATTTGCTTGGTCCTCTACTCGAACATCCGAATCGTCGGAGGACGTACTGCGCGCACTCGAGATTGGTGAAACATTAGTGAGGTATCTGACATACCGATCCTAGCCCAAAAGATCAAACCTGTTGCGAAATAAGGACGGACAATGTCACGAAATTCGGGATCATATCATAACATGACAATGAATTCGTAATGACATTTAAAACGCATGCTTTGGGACTCTCGTTTGCACTTAAAAGTATCTGAAGCTCGCGGTTTACCCACGGAATCAGGCGGTTTAAATCATGCAGATTTCTCCTGTAATACTCGGCGTTGCATTCGCCTAAGCGACCGTGAATATCACGAAGGAAGTTGGACCATTCGCGCTGAATATAAACCTTGTGTCTATAGCCGGTGGGAACTAAACGACGGAATCGTCGTTCTTCTCTGGACATGGTTGGTGGCATCAAACGGCCTCGATCATCGGTACCAATTTTTTGGAATAGCTCCCACTTCACGACGCATATCGATAGATGTTAGACCAATCAGCAATTCCGAATGCCGCGCAGAGTTTGCGTGACTATTCGTGCGCTACCTCGAACACCGGTGAAGTGTTGCGGAGCCGGACGCATCGATGTACCGATGAACGAAATTGTAGTGTATTTGGTATTTGTTCGCATCTGACGACCTGTTCGAGATTCAGAAGCACGCGATAACGACGATGTGGCGGTCATATGGATTTGAAGGTTTGGTACCGAATTCAAACGGATAGAAGCGAGGGTGCTACATCGTCTCCACACAAGTAGCATAGACGGCTTGGAAAATTGCGTAACACGTCTTTCACAGCCAGATGTTTCCATCAATTTTCTTTCACTTGTCTTCTACGGTGGTAAAAAAAACGTATAGTGTCCGCCCTGGAAGCAGACTTTTAAATCCATAATTTCACAATGAATGGCCGGAAGTGGACTACGATCAGAATCACATAAAATTCGAAATTGTAGTTGGCGACGAGGGACAGATTCGATGATTTATCTACAGAACAACGACGGCGTCGAATCATCGTTACGGCGTACTTCAGTATCCAGAACAGGTGACGAGGTGCGAATAAATACCAAACGTGATTCCAACAGCCGTGTCCAGAGAAGAACGACGATTCCGTCGTGTAAGTCCCAAGGGTTATAGAACCGCAACGGCTATATGTTCAGAGCGAAGGTTCCAATTTCCTTTCCGATATTCACGGTCGGTAGCGTGAATGCAGCGCCGAGTATTACAAGAGGAATCCACATGAGTTGAACCGTCTGATACCGTGGATAAACCATGAGCTTGGGTTACTTCTGTGAATGCAAACAAGATGAGTAGCATACGTTTTAAATATCATAACGGATTTATTGTCACCTTATGATATACGCGGTCCCACATTTCTGTTTCGGATCACTTTGCGCACGAACTTCTCAACTATGCGGGATGTTGTGGGATGTTGTGGGGAACTTGTGGGATGCGATCAGTATGTCACATATCCCACTAATGTCTGGTGTTCATCGAGCGAGTGTATAGGCCGTGTAGTTTCACCAATCTCGAGTGTGGGCAGTATAACGCCTCCAACGATTCGGATGTTCGAGTAGTCAATCAAAGGATCAACGTTTCTCGAATCAGTGTCGAAATCCCGAGTGTCGGGCCGGATCTCGCCTATGCCAGCACGTCGCTAAGTAGAGTCTGGGTGTTATCAGCATTTGAAGAAAGAAAAGAAGCCCGCCAGCCCTAGAGCACTCGGCTTTATTTTACCATCGATAAAGTCTATGAATTTCTGTCAATAAATATTAATTTTCCGACATTTAAATTCATCAATGATCTAATTTTCGCAAATACATTTAAGTTTATATTGGATTTTATGTTTCTTTGAATAAACCTGTAATTAAAATACATCCTTCTCCGTGACTCTCCATTTTTTTTTATTAATCTCTGCCCCAACACTAAAAAAAAATTCATAACGCTCGCGTGATTCACGATATAAGACTTGGTTAAATAAGCGTATCTTTACAATACATAAAATTGTATACATAGTGAAATATGTGTAATATTGTAAAATTCGTTCGTTATCTTATACATTCGATGCATTTTTTCAAATTTTATCGGTATGTCACCTCAATATGTTATCATTTCGATAATACTTCATCAAAAAATCTGATATAAAATTAAAACTTATATCTTAAGCCATTTTGCTTCCTCATGGAGGAAGCTTTGTTTTCGTGAAAATTTTCTTTTTCAGGATTTTCAAGTCAGCATACTCAGAATGGTTTAAAACGTCGAGAAAAGTGATTTGTACGAAATGTCTGTATGTGTGTGTGTAGATTTCCTTGTAAACACGATAACTACCGTAATTTTAACTGTATTTTCTTCAAATTTGACACGTAAGTGGGCTGTCATACACCAACGTTTGGGATTGTACCTGACGCGGATCGGTTGAAAAATACAAATTTTACAGCATTTTGAAAATTTTGAAAAATTCGTTTTCACCCTATAACTTTCGCAAATTATAAGATACAGGGCTGAAATTTTGTACGCAAATGGACTACTATCGAACCACGATGTGTACCAAATTTGGCGAGAATCAATAGACTGGTTCTAACTTTATTGTAATTCCAAGTTTTTCTTTAATGTCTGCAAAGACTTCAACTCCTGTGAATTTGACATTGATTATCAATGATGAATTTAGTCAAAAAATCAGAAAAAAATGAAGTTACGAAAAAAAAATTTCGAATTTTTTTGCAGACTTAGCTTAAATTTGGTTCACATATGGACTACCATGGAACAGGGTTTGAGTGAAATTTTATGACATTTAGCATTTTTTTTTCAAAAATATCATTCGAGCTCAAACACAGCCTGCAAAGTAAAACCTTTCAAATTGCTTCCTCATTATTTTGTGCTTTTTACAAAACTATGAGAAACCCAAAATCGACCAACATACTTCCTCAAAAAACCTACCTCGGTTTCCAAAAAGCAAAAAATAATGAGGAATCAATTTGCAAGGTTCTACTTTTCCTACGATTTAAGCATCTACATAAAAAATTTTCAGGTTTGTCAACATCATCTACATTTCTTACAAAAGCTACATTTCAAAAAATTCCATATTCATACTCAAGTACCACCAAAAATTCAGCTAATTATGGGAAATATTTTCGAGGGTGTTACAACAAGTGTCTAAATTGACAGAGAAAGCTACCTATATAACGACACCGAACACATTCATATATATATATATATACATATAAGAGCCAGAAAGACAAAAAGGAGGGTGTGATAGCCGACAGGAATGGAATGGCACACACACACACACACAAAGAGAAGAGCGCTCGTCCCGTAAGAGATGTGTAGTAGGAATGATTCCCGTGGAATGGCGATGAGTTTCGCACAGAGCGTTGATACGGCGATGGGGCTATAGGACGATCCAGAAGTAAAGGGGATGTGTAAAGGGATGGAAGGAGCGGGGGTTAGACCAGAAAGAGTGAGAGAGAGAGAGCACGTTTGGCTGGCTTCTGGGGGTGGTGGCATGACGTCACGAGGCCGAGAGTTGCCCGGGCAACGAGTGTCGTTGCGATTCTGGAACGCTGAGCGTCGCCACCGACATCGTTCCGTAAAAATCAATTTGAACTTTGGCTAGGGTACGTTCGCGTTACGTCCCGTCGTTTTACTCCACAATCTATCGTAGTAAGCTCGAATGTTGTACCGCTGCCTGGTTGGCTATCTTCTTGACTCGACAGGAGAAACCTCTGGCGTTATATACCTACACTAACGATACACCAGCCAGTGTAAATGAGGAAGCTCCGTGCGATTCACACTTTTTGTTAGAGCGAGATAAATGATGGACCTCCTACATATACAAATATATATATATATATATGTATATGTATATGTATATGTATATGATAAAGAAGAGGTGTGCGAAGAAGCGAGACATAGCAATGCATGGAGAAAGCGGCGAGGCGGAGCGTGTAAGAGAAAAGCCCGGCTCCCGAGAGCCCCCACCGAAAGCTACGCCAGTCGCGAGTGACCGACTCATCGAGCGGGTTGACTCGTGCGCTTGACTCCGTCGTCATCGTCGTCGCCGCCTAAAAAAAAAACCCGGCTATCGTGTATATTACGTATATAGATATATGTACATATATATAACCAAACACAAGAACGCCGACTACGACGGGGACGTCGAAGTCGAACGAGCGAGGGAGCAACTATTGTCATATATATATATATATATATATATTCTTTTTTTGTATACCGTGTAGTGTTGTTAATTTACCGGTAAATTATGTTAGTTACTCGGTTAAATTACCGGCTTGCTTCTGTACATCACACGTGCTGCTAATGGCGAAACTCTGGTCATTTATCATTTGTATGGTTACGCATTGCAATAATGCAGTATGAGATGAATTGCATTCTGTTGGGTGAAAACCTAAGCGATTGGATATCGAATGAATCATACTTTTATTTTTATTTATTATCTATTTCATAGATACGTTCAAGCGGCTGATTAACCGGCTTTTTTCTTTTTGAAGTAAATTATGTACTGCTGACTGTTGGAGATGGGCACTATTGATTTGTAAAGATTGTTACAGTTTTTTAATTCATTCCAATAATGATACTGGTTTTATTATTTGGATGAAACTTACTGAGCTATATTTTGTAGTTATAAATATATTATTTCTGTTATAAATATGAAGAGACTATACAACGAGGACGTCGAAGTCGAACGATTGAGACTGCAACTATTGTCATTTTTTTTTTATTATTGAGTTGATTGATTAACCGGTTTTTAAAAGTAAATTTCGTACTGCAATCGTTAGAGATGGTCGATTAAATTTTTTTTTTTTTAAATTTGTTTTGAAGATCGTTACTGTTTCTTTGAATTTATTACAATAATGATACAGGTTGTTTTCATTGTTTGGATAACGTCCACTTGAGCTATGTTTGTACTTATAAATTTATTATTGCTTTCATAGACAAATTCTAAAAAAGCAATTATTAAGCCGGTTGTTCCAGTAAATTATACGTTACCGAACGCTACAATGGAGTAAATATAATTTGTAAAAATCGTTATTGATTATATACAACGCAATATTGCTACAAGCTGATAAGAATGATTATTTTTGGATGAAATTCACCGGTGCGATTGAATTTTAAAGAAATTATATTGTCTGTCCTTACAAATGTATTATTTGATTGATAGATTAATTTCTGTTGTTGGATAACCGATTTTTAAATGTAAATGACACGATGACAAATCGCTAAAGTTGCTCTATTTTTATTTGCAAAATCGTTACGGTTTTCTTTTTTCATTGTTATAATGATACAAGTTGATTTTATTATTTGGATAAAATGCATTTTAGCTATATTTGCAATTATAAATTTATTATTGCTTTTATAAATAAATCGGCTCTGTTAATAAACCGGTTATTCCAGTAAATTATACGTTATTGAACGTTTCAATTGAACAATTATAATTTGTAAAAACCGTTATTACTTATATAATGCAATATTGCTGCAAGCTGATGAAAATAAATCTTTTTGTGTAAAATCCACCTGTGCGATTGAATTTTGAATAAATTATATGTGACCTTACAAATGTGTTATTTGTTGGATAGATTAGTTTCCGTTGTTTATTAACCGATTTTTAAAAGCAAATTACACGCTGCTACCGCTAAAGTTTGTCAATTTTTATTTGCAAAGTCGTTGCAGTTTTCTTAAACATTGCAATACAATGCCGCAGTTTAATGAAACTTAAAATTTTCTGCGAAGTCCATCTGAGCTATTTGATTTTTAATATAAAAGAGTATACATATACCGATTTTTATTTATTTATTGCCGTGGCTGATTAACTAGTTATTTCAGTAAATTAAGAACCGCGAATCGCCAAACCTACTTAATTTGAATGTGTAATAATTGTTACAGTTCTCTCATACATTTCAATAATGCCACAGCATAAATTTTATTTTTTTTAGATAAAATCGACTAACCTTTAAAAAAACAAAATTGCGCTTCAAAATTTGTTATTTATTTCACCTATAAATTGGCCCAAAATAAGCGAGCAATTATTACTGTATTATATGCAGCCAAACGTTAAAAAAGCTCGCAAATATTAATCGACGAAAAATCGTTATAGTTTTCTGATACATTCGAATGATGCTACAAATGAATTTATTTATCGCAGGTAAAATCCACCTGTGAGATAAAACATTTAATGAATGATGCATTAAAATTTCTTATCTATTTTACAAATTGCCATCGATAAAATAATATTCGTAGTTGCGATTAATTAACAGGTTATTTATCGTCTCACATAATAGTGAAGATTACTATATTTGATTATTATTATTATTATTATTATTATTATTATAGTACATATATCATACAATCGCCTGCCGGTGATTTTCATATCTACCGGTCTCTTTCTATCTTCTCACTTTTCCATCTCTCTCGTTCTCTCTCTCGCTCTCGCTCTTTTCTCCCCACTACCGTGAAAGCTCCGCTACATTTCGCCGCGCGTCGTCGCTCTGGGAAAAGCCGCGAAGGGAAGGGAGAGCAAAAGCTCATTCGCCGGCTCCCCCACGAGTGGTCCAGCGATACGCGGATCCGCACACGAGAACCGAGAGACTCCGAGAGTCCCTCCGTTATCTCGAAGCGTGCACACGCGTTTTCCGTGTGCGGATTGCTTGAGAGTAGAGAGAGAGAGAGAGAGAGAGGGACAGAGAGAGACCAGCTCGCACCACCAGTGAGCGTTAGTAGCGACGTGTATTATAGGCGGCGAAGCTTAAGTGTAGCTTCAGTGCGTGCGGGTTTCTCACCCAAGAACGAGTGTCGCGACTCGAAATCTACCCACCCGGTAAACTACGAAAACGAACAAGTGTGACGAAAAAAAAAAGAAAAGAAAAATAAACTTTATTACAGGCGAATCTTCACGAACTCAAGGACGCCAAAATCCTTACGAAGCTGTTGTGTGCTACCGAAGTGACTGAAGTGTCGACACACGCGAGTGATGAATCGTATATCATATACAAGCTTTCGATTCAATTGGTTCCAGTGAAAAGTAAAGAATTAGGTATATATATATATGAATGGTCAGGAAATTATTGGGTGTTTAAGGTTGTATGGGCATTAAGGTGTTTCGTAATAAAAGTTTTAAAAAATATATATATATATGCAGTCAAATATAGGTATTTGGTGTTGTGTGTTTACCGGTTAAGTATCTTTCTATTTTCATCGGTTGTTTTAGTACATTTCGTGCTGAGAATTCGTAAAATTGTACTTTATAAAATTGCACATTTCAATTACCGGCAGTGTTATTTATTAACTGGTCTGTTGAAGACAGGTGAAGTGAATTTACAAAATTTTTCATATTTTTAACTTTCTAATTTGCGAAATAGTTATTATACAATTAACATTAGTTGTGCAGCTCACAGATGTATAAAATTTAGTCGAACTGTTTGTGTATAAAAACTTTCAGTTGTTATGATGGAAGGCTTATAAAGTACTTCTTTTTAAAAGTGAAATCAATGTAAATATAGCTCAAGTGGATTTTGTCCAAATAATTAAATCAACCTGTATCATTATTTTCAAAACAAATAATTAAAAAATTAAATTTGACCATCTTTAAAGACTGCAGTACGTAATTTACTTTTAAAACACGGTTAAACAATAAACTCAACATATCTATGAAAATATGTAATAAATAAAAGTAATAATATCATTTGTTCAATATCTAATCGTTTTCATCAAAATGTATACAATAAAAGTAAAGTCAAATCAGTGCTAAATTTTTAAAAGCGAGAAATTTTTTTTTTTTTTTTTTTTTGTGGTTATAGCGACGCTTTTGAAGAGTGATTTGTGCATCAATATGTATTAATATACAAATAGTTTCACAGCCACAGTTTGAAAAATAAAATATACTGATATTTGAATATCGCCGATGCCATTTTTTCGTAATCCAGTTTTTTGCTAGTAAAATCCCTAATTTTAGTCCGATTATGACGAACAATAGCTTATTTTGTTTATCGAAAGATGCTTCGTTGATTGGCCGAGTAGATTTTTCAATTGTATTAGTTGTTCAAAAGTTACGAACGTGTGTATCTGTAATGTTAGGTTACGTTGGATAAACAAACGGTTGTATTTTTTTTTTTTTTACGAAGGATACTATAAAAACTTATTACCGGTCAAACAATCAAATATCATTCGATAAACAAAATAAGCTAATTGCTCGTCATAATCGAACTAATATCATGTTTTTTTTCTAATACAAAAGAGGTTGGGAAAAACATATCTCATCGGACAGTTGCATATGAGGCATTGCATACTAATTCGACCTGGCTGTGACCCTGAACATTTTTTATATTTTTTTCCTTCGAGCATGATATGATTAGAAAAATATGTGGGTTTCAAAAAATGTATTCGACGAAATGAAAAAAAAGTCTAAAGTTATATGATATAGTTATATAAAGAATATATAAAATTAGCATTTTCAATAGAAAAAATTATCTTTATTTCGTTGTACTACCTAAAAAAAAGACACGCTTAACGGGAATAGTCTCAAACATGTTGTTTTTTTTTTTTTTTTTTTTTTTTTCAAAGAATTTATATTGTAACTTTCAAAACTGAAATATTGAATCAAAATTTATATTGAAAATTCAAAAACTGGATTATTCGATGTAAGATGTTGTGTGGAAACATAGAACAATGTATTTTTATCTTTTGAATAATTATGAATTTTTTTGTAATGGTGAATTGATGAAACAGCTGTTGAAGGGTGGGAATCCAATAATATGATCTATATATAGAATTTTGAGCAAAATACAATGATAAACGCTTTTAATGCATTCGTAAAATGTTCCGGAGAATACAAGGTTTAGAATGACATTAAAAAAAAAATGGATTCGTGGAATATTTCAATGGGATTCTGTAGTTAAGGGCCTTTCATTTTTATTTCGTATTGGTTCAATACATTTTTACAATACTTGGCAGTTTAATTTACTGGAAAATTCATAGTCACGCAATCGAAATAAAATTGACTAATAAACGATAGATTTTGAAAAAAAAAAGTTACCCAATTTTTTAAAAGAATAAATAATATTTTTGCTCCGATTATGATAACTCATATCTCATTTAAATTGTTAAAAAAAATTTCATTGATTAATCTCAATAAAATTTTGGTTTAACAATCAATAATATCTTTTAAAAAATCCTGTAGGTGAATTGATACAGCACGTTCAAATAATTCAAATATAAAATTATATTTCTGAAAAAATAAGCATACTTAATCAAGAATAATAATTATATAAAAACGAAATATATTTATTAGGGTGTTTCACTAATTTTTGAAAATTCAACAAAAAGATGTTGTTAAAAACGAATAAAAAAAAATCATATTTCGTCTCCCAACCCCAAGTATGATTATAAGTAACTAACCACTACTTTCTACAAATAAAGGGTGTCTAATTAAAATAAAGACAATTTGAAGTTTATTTAATTTAGGCATCCCTTAAAGTTGGTCGTCAGAGCTTTCTATTTGTGGAAAGTGGTAGTTAGTTATTTGTAATCATACTTGAGGGTGAGAGGCTAAATATGATTTTTTTTATTCGTTTTTAACAACATTTTTTCCTGAATTTTCAAAAATTAGTGAAACACCCTAATATTTATACTTGGTACTTATTTCAAGAATATATTTTTTCAATGGACATGTCGAAATACTAAAAATTGTAGAAAAGCTTTTAAAAATGTAACACTCATTTGACTGGTGCACTCTTTAATATATCTTTTAACACATGTTTACTTGTCATATTTCTCTGTCCGTCACTGTGACTCTAAATGCGCTCGGTCTTTATATTTTATATTTCGTAACGCATGCAAACGTTAGATAGTACTTTATGATATTACTATTTAAAAAAAAATTAAAATAACCATTTTTAATAAGCTCTCTGAGAATTATGGAATTTAATATATAAATGATGAAAATGACTATATCTGTGTATGTCGCATCTACGAAATAGGTAGCACAGTTAAATGCATTGGAAATTTAATATACTGATACAGGAAGTTCTTGTGTAGAATCCAATATATTTAATTTAATATACAAAGTTTCCTGCGCAATAAAGACTTCTTTTTACTGGATTTATTATACTATACATTCATTTTACATAATGTTTGTATATTAAAATTAACATACCCGTTTTCTGCAAAAAAAAAAAAAAATTCCACCCAAATATATTAATTTTCATAACGAAATTTTGTAAAGTACATTGTTTTGCAAAATGTGTAATCAAACATTTTCTTGATTACAAATTGTTTGATTACAAAATTTCGTTATGAAAATTAATATATTTGGGTGGAATTTTTTTTTTTTGCAAAAAACGGGTATGTTAATTTTAATATTCGTATAGTCTATTTAATATATTCTCTAATTATAAAAAATTGGTCAACAAAATTGTTGACAACGCATATTGTAATAATACATTTTATTTAATGACTGAAAATAACACAATTTGTATAGAATTATAAATTTCCAAAAGAAATGTTACTGATCAATTACATATTTGGAATTTCATAAACAGATGTAAAAAAGCTTTCTGCACATGTATAGTTACTTAATATCGGATTTCTTTTTTTTTTTAGGATTGTACCTTTGTGTCCATACTACCTTAAAACTCGACTGTCACATTGACAGAAAGAAAGGAAAATCATGAAAACAACGTCTTTGCAGAAGCATTCGCGTCGAATAACATCGCAAAATCTTCCCAAGGATCATAAAGAGCAGTGGGAGTCGACGTCGTCGATCTAATTCTGTCGAGGCCGCGTGTGTGCGACAGCTAGACTTCCAAACAGACGGATAGGTGTAATAGATAGATAGACGCATATTTTCCTAAGGGAACACACAGAGAAAAGTGGTAACATCATGCGGTCGACGAATCACGATGTGCCAGGATCGAAAAGCACGATTGTGGCCGTCTCACGCAAAGCGATGAATGGTCGTCGAGCAGACGTTGCAATAGCGACCAATGTTCAAGTGCGTTCGAGCCGAGTGTTGGAGTTCGAGCAGTAAAAGAGGCGCGACGATAAAAGCAAAAGAGCGGGAAACAGTGCAATATTATCATCATCAGTGGTAGACGGAAAATGAAGTAGAAAAAATTAAGTGAACGAATTTTCGAGAACAAAAAAGTCAGCACAAAGTGTTGAGAGACGTTTACTTCATACACCGAATTTAAGAGTATCGTGCCAACAAATTTGTGCGCTACAAACAATCGTCTCTAAAAAAAAAAAAGATTTTCCAAAATCGATACCGAATTATCGTTCTCTTCTCAATATCTCTAAAAAAAAAATAAAAGATTCGAGAAAAACGCTAATATTAGTTTTGCGATTTCAAAATAAGCGCCAAATTTTCAAAATAACTAAACTCGCAAAATTTCCGTTTTACAGGATTACAAAAAGTCTGGTGGCCATTTTGAACGCACTCTACTCGCACATTACCCAGGAATATTGTGCAGAAGAATAGGAAGAAGCGTTTAAAAAATTCTGGTGGACATTCTGAACGCCGTTTAACATTGCGAAGAAGAAGCATTACTATTTAACACAATGTGGTTTCATCGAGTTCTTAGTCACAAATGTCCGATAATATAAGCTTGTATAGCGGAGATTTAAAGACCATAAGTGTGAGAAAGAGAAGAGAAAGGGAGAGAGAGAGAAAGTTGATAGCCATTGGGATTATCATTGGAGGGGAAAAAGGTGGTAGAGCGCGGGTAAAAGCGTGAGCCGAGGGTTGCGCGCGTTGGTATTATATCGACGATGTCGGACTCTAAAGGCACGTTGCCAAGACCCGATTGGCCGTCGTTGGTGCCGCGTGTGCGGTCCTCTCGTTCTCGCGAGGCCTCCGCGAGGTCGGCCGCATCCTCGAGGTCGTGAACGTGAGAAGTTGAGGAAAAAAAAAAGAATCAGTATAAAAACGAAAAGAAGAAAAACTCTAGTCTCAAAATCGCCGGAGGGATGCCGACGTACTACGAGCCAAGCGTCCTCAGCACACCGAGCAAAGGTCGACGTCGACGTCGTCGGCACAATCGTGCAAATTCAACCGATAGCGGAGGATCTCCCGATGCACGTCAATCAGGACACAGCCTTTCGGATTACATTCGCGTTTCGTAAAACCGTGTCTCTACATTTATCGCACAAATTGTCACAAGACCGAAGTTCCTGGACGGTATTTGGCGGGAATATTGTTCGAAATGCTGAGAATAAGCCTGAGACACTGTGTATGCTGCGGCTCTTGTGGGCATCTAGGATTTACCTAAGACATAATGAGTTTGGACAGTCTGTTGGATGACTTTCGGTAGAAAGTTCTTCAAAGAATTTTTATTCGATACGTATTTGGGTGTCGAGATTTCGTAAAGAAGGTGGTCGCATTGTTGTTAGCTGGGAGGACATGAAGTTCAGTTTGAATCGGAGGTACGATAGAGGTGCCTCGGGCAGGTGAAGCTACTTTCGGTAAGGATTTGTTCTTAAAACGTTAGAAGGGGGGGAAAAAAGGTGAAAGAGAGGACAAAAAGGTATCATGGCCTCCGTAGCAGCTTGGCTGCCGTTCGCCAGAGCGGCGGCGATCGGTTGGGTACCAATAGCAACGCATCCTCTGCCACCGCCGCCGATACCGAAAGATCGTCGCAAAGCCGACGATGAGAAACTTTTGATAAACGTGAGCGGTCGTCGTTTCGAAACCTGGCGCAATACCCTCGAAAAGTATCCCGATACATTGCTCGGTTCCAACGAGCGTGAATTCTTCTACGACGAGGACAGCAAGGAGTACTTCTTCGATCGGGATCCCGATATATTCCGTCACATATTGAATTACTATAGAACTGGCAAGCTTCATTATCCGAAGCACGAGTGCCTGACGAGTTACGACGAGGAATTAGCGTTTTTCGGTATATTACCGGATGTGATTGGTGACTGTTGTTACGAGGATTATCGTGACCGTAAACGAGAGAACGCCGAGAGACTCATGGACGACAAGCTGAGCGAGAATGGCGATCAAAATTTACCGCACCTCACCGACATCAGGCAGAAGATGTGGCGAGCTTTTCAAAATCCGCACATCTCCACCGCGGCTCTTGTGTTCTATTATGTTACCGGTTTCTTCATAGCCGTGAGCGTATTGGCGAACGTGGTGGAGACTGTGCCGTGCGGAAATCGTCCTGGACGCGCTGGCACGCTGTCCTGCGGCGAACGTTATAAAATCGTATTTTTCTGCCTCGATACAGCATGCGTCATGATATTTACGGCTGAGTATCTCCTAAGGTTGTACGCGGCTCCCAGCAGGTGCAAGTTCGCCAGATCCGTCATGTCGATAATCGACGTGGTTGCCATATTGCCCTACTACATTGGACTGGGCATCACCGACAATGATGACGTCTCCGGCGCCTTCGTCACCCTCAGGGTATTCCGCGTCTTCCGTATATTCAAATTTTCACGACACTCACAGGGTCTTCGTATTCTTGGCTACACACTCAAGTCGTGCGCCTCCGAACTTGGCTTTCTCGTATTCTCACTCGCTATGGCGATCATCATTTTCGCGACTGTTATGTTCTACGCTGAGAAGAATGTCGATGGCACCAACTTCACGTCCATACCGGCGGCTTTCTGGTACACGATCGTCACGATGACCACGTTGGGGTGAGTCTAGTTTATTTATTTATTTAACGATAATTCTTACATTAACAGATCTAGTTAGTGATTATCGAATATTTAATTATTAAGCTATTATAAATAAGCTAATTATCATTTTCTAACGCTATTTCTCAAATATCCAGTTTTTGTTTATTAAACTTGATATATTTATTACTTAATATTTATTAATACATTGAAACAAAATCATTGATCCAATAATTATTACTTTGATGGATTGCCAAAACACATATTTTTCCATTTAAATTCTATTTTAACTCTTACAATTTCATACGAAATTGAATAAGAGAATTTTTTTTTTTAATTTAAATGCATGCTTTTAATTTATATAAAGTCCTTTGAATATATTTTTTTCTGCAATGAATTTTATGAAAAATATAGTAAATTTAACGAAGAAAATAGTTGATGGCTACTTGATCGTTATTCACTACATTTGTTTTTGACTATCTTATTAATGGCGATTATTGCGAAAAATGTGTTCCGAGGACGTTATATAAATTAAAAACATTCATTTATATACTGTGTAAGTTATTTATTGGAGATATTTAATAATAAATAAATTGTAGAATAAATAAACAAAAAGTTCATACTTGAAGGTAACAAAAGTTTTGCCCGTATCTGTCTTTCCTTAATTTTAGGGCGCTATTATTAATTTGCATTTGTAATCAAAGATTATTGTATGATGATATTTCGGTTCGATATTAAAAAGTTAATTTAATACGTTAATAACTATGATTGGAGCTTATGAAGGAAGAACTGATGACTGGGCCACAAAAAAAGCTAGTGTTCCATTTGATAGAACATATTACTCGAGCCATATTATGCAGTATTATAACGATTTAGTTATAATACAGGAACTACGTTTATATAACAGATATTATTACAGCATACTATAATAATATTTAGCTTTGCAGAGAAGATCAAATTACCCTAAGTTTCTCTCGCCTCCTCAACTACTCTTCAGCTATCCAGCTATTTATAATAATAATACTCTGGATACCGTTGGAGTTTCCTTTCGGAATTACCAGCTTTAATTAGTATTTCTCCCATTTTAGAGTAATAAATGTCGAGGTTAAGAAATCTTTTTTCGAAGTTTTTAAAATGTATAATCACGAAATTACGATTCATAAATATTTTCATAAGGTAGAACTTTTTCGGGATTTGTCATGTTTGAATTTCATCATACTTAGAGAAAGTCTTTTCTCATATTTCTGAAATACACTTGTTTATAAGGAAATTATAGGACTGATAATACTTTTTTTACCCACCTGCACGTAAAGTTCGTATTTTGCTTCCCGGTGAGAGGGGCGTTCGTAAGAGAGGCGAAAGTAAGTACTTTACTCCCTAGGGAGGAAAGCACTCACTTTCCCCCCTCTCATCACGGAACAAAGTACGAACTCTTCGTGCAGATGTGTGAAAAATCGTATGTGCACCGCGGGCAGACTTGACATTCCACCTCGTGTCTTAACACACACTCGTCAGGAATGTTCAACTTTCCGCCCTTGGTGCACAATATACTATATTTGTCGACGGAAAATGGATCACTACATATATAATGATGATACATAAATAATTTTATGAAAAAAAAATTCAATTTTATGCAGCCATAACGTAAATCTATATCTATTTAATTTAA
The DNA here is from genome assembly GCA_964016905.1 of Perithous albicinctus. NCBI lineage: Eukaryota > Metazoa > Arthropoda > Insecta > Hymenoptera > Ichneumonidae > Perithous > Perithous albicinctus. The sequence continues at coordinate 29,686,858 of OZ024688.1, read as the reverse complement.
ATATAATTTTATTCGAGACATTCGAGACATATAAATTTCCAGATAGTGTTTCACAGCTTTCGAATTACAAAAGCTTTATTGAGGATATAACTATATACGATGCCACTGATTAATCGTAATATCAGATACAACTGGACGCTATTATGATTCACGTTTCTCTGTCAGCTGGCGTTATATCGTGTCAAATCCTCGCACTGTGTGACATAAATAACGCGATCGTACACCGCCGAACATGTCCACGTCGTACGTACTGCAATGCAGAGCAGTTTGTCAGTAAGCGTGGAACACGTGTTCCGCATGGGATTTTCGGCAGTGCACACGTTTAAACATATTCGAATGCTGCACGAGAGAGAGAGAGAGTGCTGCTACGTCACGCCCGTAGCTTTTTCCCGCAATACGTCTTGTCGACGTGATTCTCGTTGGCTTTTAACTCCCTCGCCTCCACTTCCAATGGTAAATAGTCTGGTGATAAACGCGAGTCACAGAAATTGCAAATAAAACTCGAGAATCACCCGAATAATTTATCGAAACAAAAATTTATTTAAGGTGGTTCGATCACGGGACGCTTTCAGACATATAAATCTGCATTTTAAATACATAATGTAAAATTTTAACGAGACCGAACGTATTAGATTTGATGTATAAAGTCATAAAGTTGAGACTTTTTACACGAATTTCCACAGTTGAATCGGGAAACGAGTCTAGAATCTCACAAAATTAAAAAAAAAATAACGTAACCGCAGATTAAGGATGGAACATTTTTTGAAATACTTGCTATTAGTTTATTGACAGTATTAAAAATAAAAGTCAAGAAAATCAAACTCTGATTAATTAACATGTTAATTTGCTATCTGATTATAATTCTTATAACTTTTGAAATTTGACAACGCGCTGGTCAAATCAGATTCTGATTATAATTTTGTATTATTTTTAGTTAACATATTTTTTTTAATCTTCATATTATTAAATTATGGTTGCCTATTCGAATACCACAGTTATAAGCGATCTACCTTAAATTACAGCCTGAAAATTGAATTATTGAATTTTTATCTATAAAGGGCTGCGAATTAATAATCTGAGGAGAAAGTAAATAATTGTGATACTTTCGTCTCGAGGGCTGTGTCACACTTGCAGCTGATTTATTTATATACCAAACCACCTACACTTTATCTCTCACTCGACTATTTTTACTCGTCGAAACTATGTCAATGATATTTTCGTTTCGTATTCGCACGGACAGCTGACAATCACGACTGCAGCTTTTCTCTCTCTCTCTCTCTCTTCCTCTCTGTGGTTGCTTACTCGTATACTCTTTCTCGCATTTTGCAGGCGACGAGTAGAGTAGCAATGCCAGAAGTCTCCGGAAATAGTAACGTGTCCAGGAGACAGTGATTCTAAAAACCGATACCTCACACCTCTGTCTATTACCTTAGCACCGAAATTTTCATTCACGATGGAAGTATTAACAATCACTGATAAAATAGCTAACTATATTTTTCACTTGAGACGTAATGAATATCAATTTAAAAATTAATTCATGGAAATTGAGTTTGAGGCTTTGTGAATGAACAAACTTGGAGTCCGCAAATGTGAGAATTTAGCTTCTTTTAGTTCTGCTCTGATAATCGATTTCAAATTACGAAGCATTAAAAATAAATACGTATAGGACTTCAGGCGAATTTTCGATTGTAGGGGAAAAAAGTGTCTTTTTTTACAGCTGATGAATATTTTGTAAAATATTTCATACGATTGTAAATGATGCTGTTGGTGTAAAAAAAAACTCCACATCTGAATATCATAAATTATAGAAAAAATTTCGTTTTACATATATTTGTTATTTTTCATGTTAAGCGTACTTCAGCGCGGTTTTAATTCTCACGTGGTGCTACTATTTTGCATAACTCATAATGTTGCATAAATCGTTTTCGTATATTCTCGGAAAGAATAAAAAGTAAAAAGAAAAGAAACTGTGATCACCAATTGATGGGGGACATCTTGAAGTTACCACTCGTAATGTATCAAAGTTGGTTGATTTAAACTGTATATATGTGAGCACTCCGGGAGATCGAAAAACATGTGTAAATTGGGAAGGTAACTTCATCTCGATGTCGACACGAAAATAGTATACAAAATGTAACAGCTAATGATTGTCACTTTGTGACACAAAATTTGTGTTCCTACCGACATTAAAGATCGGCGTGAAGTCACATCGCTGAGTCCACACCTCGTAAGAAAACGGGTAATGGTGTGGAACTATATACATACTCACATATTAGTGTGACTTCCGTGTTGAATTTAACACCGAAATTCTAACAGTCTATCAAAGATACAAAATATAATGAGGAAGCAATTTACAAGGTTCTGCATTGCACGTTTGTTTCTTGTACTCGTAGAACTTATACTTTTAATAAAAATAATTGTGTAAAAAAAAGAAACATGCAATCACAATTATAGATAAATGTTACGAAATAATAATAACGACAAATTGTAGAAAAAAAAGGGAAAAAATAGTTATTACAAATAAACATGAATGGTGCTTAAGCACATCATTGCTGATATTAGGTGTGCTTTCTTCATTCCTCTTAAATTATGCTCTCTGTCTTTGAAATTCCAGTCAGCAGATAGTCTTGCAACTTCAAACACAGAAGAGGGACTGCCGAGAACATTTTTCTTGACGTCGAGAGAGTTACTCGACAACTTATACTTTTAATAAAAATAATTGTGCAAAAAAAAAAAACAGGCGATCACAATTACAGATAAATGTTATGAAATAATAATAACGACAAATTCTAGAAAAAAAAGGAAAGAAATGGTTATTACAAATAAACATCAGTGGTGCTTAAGCCCATAATTGCTGATATTAGGTGTGCTTTCTTCATTCCTCTTAAATTATGCTCTCAGTCTTTGAAATTCCAGTCAGAAGACAGTCTTGCAACATCAAACACAGAAGAGAGACTGCCGAGAAAATTTTTCTTGACGTCAAGAGGTTACTCGACGCTTCGCGTCGGTCACTTCCTTCAAACTTTAATCGCAGGATCAACAGGTGCTGTAGTTGCGAGTGGTTCGAACAGCCTATACGTCAGTCTCACTAGCTAGCCTCTCTTTCTCTTTCTCTTGGACCTTCTGTAGTGGAATAGTTGCTTAGGTACTCTTAGGGCCTATCACAACCATTGGTATTAGGCATACTAAGTTCGTACTGTGAATTTTCGAACGCGTACACAAGCATCACGTACAGGGGCTGTCGAAAGCTCGATTGCCCGATAACCCATATGCTCCAAATGCCTGGCAGGTTATTTCCGATATGTGACGCAATTCGGTCTCGTGAACTTTCGATCGAGTCCCTTCGCCCTATTACGTCACAACTTTACACCACACACATGTCAGGCAAGAAATTGTCGACAACCCTCACGGAGAAGAAGACTTGGTTCGGCCAACTGAGTACTTAATGGGATATGAACCAGACGATTAATTGGTTGGAATAAACGAGATGTTGATTATCATCATCAAATGTTTATCGATAGTGTCAACCAATGACTTGGTTGATAATCACAAGCTTTTTCCGCAGAGGATGTATTTGTATATTAAGAATACATGTTCATGTGTAAGTCGTACTTTGGAATAGTCAATAGAACCACCAAAATGTGTAGAAAAGTTTTAAAAAATTCAGTACTGAGTTGAGTATTGTACGTATCAGAGCTAACTACCATAAGGGGATGCTGAAGTAGATTTTGTTACCGACTTTGATCGGCAAAAATTGGCACTATTCGTCGTTACTACGTTACACACATGTTTCAATTTCTACATGGTTACAATCTTATCATCGATGCATGCTCCTCTGCACTCGAATTTTGGTTGAAAACGTACGAGATGTGAAGAGATATGTATTTTCCTGAAAACCAATATGACAGTCAGAAATGTAAACACCATCTGTTTCGTAAGATATAGAAGTCGTTTGAACTCACGTACGTAAATAAAAAGCGTACACGTCCATTCTCAGAGGTTCTCCGAATATTCCGAGAGCTTGAAAAATCCTATTGCACAAAAGAAATCCATGAAAAGTGTAAAGTACAAAGTGCACACTTTGGGTTTCTTTTTTGTGTAATCGGTATCCTGGAGAGCTCGTGGAACATTTAGAGGACCTTCGAGATTGATCGCGTACTCTGTTTCGACGTATATGTGAGTTCAAGAAACTTTTATAACTTACAAAACAGAAGGCGTTTACATTTCGGACGGTCATATCGATTTTCGGGAAGTTGATAACATGACCTATTCCTTCATTTTTCGTGCGTTTTGGTTCACTCCGAAATTGGGGAGTGTTGGACCATGCGTTTATGTGGATATTGTAATCCCGTAGAATTTCACACATATGTCTAGCATACATTAACGACGAATAGTGTAAATTACGCAATTGCCCATTTTAACCAACCGCAGTTGCTACCAAAATCTACGCCAGCATCCGCCTAACCGATCCAATTGATTGTGGCCACTATTCTTGTACCTGAGGAAACGGTCGCTCTCTGGGAGGTCAAAACCGATTAAAGAGACAATCTTTCAATGTTAGGAGGGTCTTCGGAGGGTCAAAGTAATTTATAACGATATATTAATATTCAAGCGGTGCTCGGTGTTGGTTTGCGTACGCTCAGCCATAAATAGTGCATAATACCTGTGGCTTGTTACACTATAGCCTGTCGCATATATCGAACTTGCAACCCCCGTGCACACGGATACATAGCGCCAAGTATATTATACCGGTAATAGTGTTAAGGACGAGCATGTGTATGGTGCTTTTGCGCCAGTATCGTTAGCTAAAAATAGTCCCAGGCGTATGGGTGGCCGCATGGCTAGGGGTAGTTAAAGGGAGAGAAAGTTAGATAGCGAATAGCGTAAGATAGAGATAGAGAATGGGGAGCGAATGCGCAGTAATGCAAATTATAGGACGTATTTTATGCTCGTCCCTCGTGTGGCGAGCGAATGGCTCCTCGCTACCAGGGTATAGTATATACCGTACACGTTTGTCGAGGAAAACGCAATGAAGAGAAAGGGGAAGATAGCTGAAAGAGCCACCCAGCTTTCTTCTCTTTCACGTTAGCGTATGGCTACTCGTGGTCTACAGCTTTTGCGTAGATATATATATATATATATATATATATATGTATATATAAACGAAGCATATGCGGGGCTACGTGGTTTTCTATATATAAACTTCAAGGTATTTCCCGTGTCTACCGGTGCATAATACATAGAATATGCGTTTCATGCTTCCCTGTACTACGAACGAGATATAGTTATCAGAAGGATGAAGGCAACGTGGAGGAAGAGAGTTATATGTGCAGTACACCGAGCTGTTCCACCCCCACCCTTTTATACTTGCTGCACTTCGATACTGAGTATGCGTGGTTATGTCAGGGCTTCACGAACAAGTTGGGAGACTGGGGCCTGTTGAAACAGTATACCAGACAGGAGTTACACTTTTTTATTTACGAAATAAACATTTAGGATATAATTTATTCTACAATAATTGTTTCTTGATAATTATCTTTCGGGGTTTTTAATAAGATGCGAACTTTTGAATAACTGTTGAAAAAAAAGTTTTACGACAAAATCGTAAAGGTCCTTTATTCATTTATTGAAAATTATGGACACTGAGACACCTAAAAAAAAACACCACAAAATTTTGTTTGTTTGTTTGCTGAAACAACTGATTTTAAAAAGGTCAAGGATTTTACACGTTAGATGCTGTGAGATTAAATATAATATCTTTTATTTGTCGCAGCTTTTGTATCAGATTGGACGATGGGTTCTAGTTTATGACGATTCTACATTGTTCATGGGAGCGTTCTTTCTGGCTCAAGTAAAATAATTCAGGGTTTAGTGGAAATTGGATTAACTGTGACGCTTTGTTCAGTTAGTTTAAAAAAAAAAGTTCATTAGAGATTTTGATTCACAACTCTATGGCCCAGGCCACAATAAAATGTGTGTACTTGGACTAGGAAACACTTCTACGATGAATAATGGGACCTCAGGAACTAAAATAAAAAAATGTTCTTAAAAAGTTTTCATAATTTCTTTCAGACAGCAATACTTAGGATTGATATACCAATATTGTAATATTTTCTTGTGAAATCCCTCTTCAAAAAATTAATAGGTAAAACAAACCGCATTTTCGATACATGCATGTTGCCATTTTATTCGTTTCTTGACTGGATATTGAAAGTGTTTGAAGCTGAAGTCGTTTGATGACCGATTTCAGTTGCAAAACCGGTACAATATTATTGGCAGTTTATGTGCATCAGTTTAATCACCAAAAAGCTTCATCTGAATCAGAAATTCGTTTTCTTATAGGGAAATTAGAACGGTCGGTAACATTTAGATGCTATTTCGACCGTGTTAGAGGGAGTGAATGTATTTTGTGACGGTTATTGGAGAAATAACATTTTGCGCTCTTGGAATCCAATTGAAGCTGAATCAGAATGCAAGATGTAATCGGTTTTTAGGATTGAAAAGAACGTAGTTTCGTGCACATTTGATAAGCCAGTCATCTCCGTTAAATGGATTACTTTTTTTTTCAAGTTCTCGAATGCCTCAAAAGTATTGATTTAAGTTCTACATTTCATCGTTCAGAAAAATAGTGAAGATTCAAAACGCGATCAATGTGTCGTGTTGAAAGTATGTTGGAGGTTCAAAATGTACTGATAATCTAGAGTAGTATTTTTTTCTCACATTTCACAAACCATCTCATGATAGTATCTTGGATTTTTTCTCGTACACTTCTTCGAAAACACTGGAAAATTTGTCATTCCACTGTAAAAGTTTGAAAAGAATCAATTCTATTAGCCTCTCGAATGCCTCAAAAGCATTGATTTAAGTTCTACATTGCATCGTTCAGAAAAATAGTGAAGATTCAAAACGCGATCAATGTGTCGTGTTGAAAGTATGTTGGAGGTTCAAAATGTGCTGATAATCTGGAGTAGTATTTTTTTCTCACATTTCACAAACCATCTCATGATAGTATTTTGGATTTTTTCTCGTACACTTCTTCGAAAACACTGGAAAATTTGTTATTCCACTGTAAAAATTTGAATAGAATCAATCCTATTTGCCTTTTTCGCCAAGTACGAAAAATTCTCCACCAGGGCGGCGCTGTATTCGAGGGGGTACAACAAATATTGGGTTTACAACAAAAATAAGACGTTACTGATATTGTCGGATATTGTTTGCGAAAATGAACATTTTAATCTGTTTCTTATGTTATTTGTTTTGATTTAATATCCGAAAAACATACATTTTGTAAGAAATTATAGCTTAGCCTACATCATGATAACGTCACGATGACGTTGGTACCCCCTCACAACAGTTGAGCACCTAGCGTTAAGCGATACGAAGTAACTTGACGAAAATGGCTAATTATAGATAGATATATAAAGGTCATTAATTCTGCATATATATAATGATAATGCCAAAAAGTAAGATAACCAAAACAAACAAAAAAATCAAACAACAATTAAATGAACTCTTTTAAAACTTAAAATGAATTCGTTCTGATGACATTGGTTTTAATTTAATAAAATTAAAGAATTCATATGAAATGAAGTAAGGCTATCTGATTATCTAGCCTGGCTAGAATTCTGGAATTCCAGGTTCGATCCCGGGCTGCAGCGATATATTTTCACAATTAATTTTAATTGTTAAAAAATCGTCCATTCTGATTGCTTCATCAATTTACGAATTGGTGAAGCAATTACAGTGTACAAAAATTAATGATTCCAAATTCTTTGAGATGATCCTGTATAGGAAAGTCGACAACGTCGAAATCTTCGACAACGTCGACTCAGACCCGAGTTACGATTAGCCAAATTTCCATCATAATACAATGGTCGCTAATAGACGCAGCTTAATACACTATCGTTGATAGAACCGACCAAAGCCTAGTCAAAATAAAGTTATCTAATTATTTTTCGAATTTTTTTAAGTGATCTCTGCTACCAATTTTTTTAGCATTACTATTATACAAAAACAATGTTCTCAGCATCATACTTGTGACTAATTTTTCCAGGTATGCCGTGTGAGTATTAATGAGTACGCGCGCGTTAAGGCTAGTATGCCAAAAATTTCGTAATGCAAATGATCCACTTTGCCCCAGTTTACCTTATTTACAGCTTTGCAGTGGAACACGATGAGCCGAGTGTGTACATGATATTACTATATATAAAGGCTATGAACTATAACCTGAAGTACCGTCCTCCATAACGTATTGGAATGCGGTGTACAGGGTGTATAAAGCCAGCAGATAATTCTAGTGAAGGGACAGGTGCAGTGTGTTATACTGTAGCAGGTACAGTGTAACGTATATTACAGAGGACTCGAGGTCATACGTATTTATACGTCCAAGTAGAGGAGAGACAGGTGGCTGGGTGAAGTGTAACAGCACTCTACATGTCTATATCCGTGCACACTGGTAGAAAACTGTAGGGTACCTGACCATACTAGCAGCACTACTACGACTATACGAATAGCAAAAGCATAGTAGCCAGTAGCGACGTAGGCCAGTAGTGAGCTTGCGTTGTACACCTCGGCATTGCGGTCACTTGGCTAAAGCCACAGAGCACCCTCCACCGCGTTTCTTTGCCTCGCTTTTTTTTTTTTTTTGACCCCACTCTTTCGCTCTACCAGCCCTCTCTAACGTTGCGTTTTTCCTCTCGATAATCACCTTCTAGCTCACGTCATTCCCGCCGAGCACTCCAATGCTGCTTTTTTTTTTCTCTCACCCACTCTGACGTTTAAAAAAAATATTTTTTTCTCCTCTATTTCGCGAGAGTCCTGGGAGAGTACAGTGTTAAAGTCTACAGTGGGTCTTACAGTATGCATGTGCGTTTTGCACTGTTTTTACACCACTTTTTTCCTCCCTGGAGTACGCCTTTTTGTTTTCGGCTTTTTTTGTTCAACACTTTTTCCCAGCAATTCGTTCTTATTGTGTTTTCAATTCGTTTTATTCTGCATCGTTGCAACACTTGGGATTAATACCGGTACTACTTAGAAGTATTATATGGATATATGTATATATATATATAGATGGCACATATTTTATTGTTACTATTGAGTAGTTCATAATTTAAGAAACACCAGAACCGAAAAATCGAATATTATTAAAGTGGATAATTTCGACGCATGGTTATATCCAAGAGTCAAGAGCCAGAAATTATTGAACTACGTTTGAGAATTTTTACTGAATTTATAACGTTTTTTTTTTTACTGAATAATAGAGCTTTGTTATAATTGAGTTAGTTGCAGTACGGTTTTTTTCTGTTGCATCTTTGATCACCAAACTTTTTCATACAACTGTTCTCGACGGACTTTTAATCCGTTTTACTTTGCACCGTGTTCCAGTGCAGTATGGTAAATCCCCAGGAGTATTATGTGACGTTATATTCAAGACATTCTCTGTAGAGTCAGTCGCTTTTTTAAATCCTCTCAGATATTTCTCATAATTATTCAGATTTCAGTTCTATTTGGAAGTTATTAGAAACAGATATGGGCAGCATGAAAAAGTATTCGTTTTTTTGTTTCTTCATTTGTAAGCGATTCCAGCAATTGAGCTAATATTTGTCTCACTAGTTACTCAGTAAGTTCTCGTCATTAGTTACAATCGTTGTTAAAATATACTTTGAACGAAAAATTTCTCGACCACTAAAAATTCGTTGATCTTTAGGTTCTCCATTTTTTTTTTCAATCAAAGAATCAAAGCTGAACTTTGCACATTACTTTCTCACTATTTTCCATATTTCGCACAGCTTCCTCTATGAGAAAGCCGGAATTCATTAAAATACTTTCCCATAGAAAAATAGAAAATAAAATAAGCAACTAATAAATAAAAAAAATGCGTAAGCGATGTACAGATTAGTTTTCATGAAATACAACAATTATTTATTTTTAATTATGTTTCTGACGTATTTCCATTTGAATGGTGTCTAATCTTGAACAGGGACAAGTGATTTAATGCATTTGGAGGTGCTTTAGCTGCACTTTGTACATCTAGAAAAAAGATTTACATACAACAAATAAAATTGTGTTCAAAGAAATATATTTTCTTATTTGTATATATAGGCCTACTACCCTTTCATTTTTAGTAAGTATATTTTCTAATTAAACTGCATATTATTATCTACTTAAGGAAACTAACAAAAATCCGCCACCCGAACAACCCTCTGCACAATCCTCGAAATGAAGTCCTATATGAAACAAGAAAAATTCAAGAATTAAACTTAAGACTCCAAAAACTTACAACAGACTTCGCACAAAATAACATAGACAGCATAAACCAGCTCAGCCTAGAAAGACCAGCAGGAAGAAGAACAAGCTACAAACACCCTGAAGAAACAATAGTAGAAGCACTGCGTACCCTACAAAACAACGCAAACGGCAATAACCCATCAACAAAATAAGAATTTCAAACACACCAAGTCCTATAATTATTGTAAACAACAAAACACGAACTCTACAATCTACTATTCATTTTTATTTTATTTTTACCTTTTTATTATATAACTTAATTCGGATATACCTTATACAATATATATATACATATTATATTAAAAAAAAAAAAAAAAAGAAAAACATGCAACACCACGTCAACAAGAAAATACGTGCTGAAGGACTCCGGTCGATGGCCTTTCGCTCATGCACGCTCCGAAGCGCAAATATACACCCATACACAAAAATTAAAAGCAAACAAATAAAAATGTAAAGCGTGACGCAATAAAAACATTACTACTACTACTACTACTGTTATCTACTCTACGTTTTATTTGTATCCAATAGTATATTGTGATTGTAACAAATACATTTCTTTACATAAATAAAAAAATTGAATGAAATATATATTACAACTTAGAGGCCTATTTTTCTAATTCCACGTAAAAATGGTATACAAACATATATTAATACACTTCTAATCAATTTGTTCTTTTAAATGCACTTATGTTGTCAGAATTTAAGAAAAATTATGATTTGAATATTTTATTTTTAATATTGTATTTATTCGATATCCAATAAATATTTTGTTCCCACAAAGAAAAATATATTATATTGAAATAAACAGACGTCTCTACTGATTTAATATACTGATTAATTTAAATGAAAAAAAATCTTTTCTCTGGAGAACTGTATTTTTCTTGTATTTTTTTTCCTCTTGAACATTCTTTAACGATGTGAAACTCGTAGTTCCGTTATACGCTGAAGGAGGAAGAAAGAAAAGAAAGAAAAAAAAAACAACAGTGCGTTGCGGCAAAAGTTTTCTTTTTTTTTCTTCTTTTTTTTTTCCTCTCGAACTCATCGGCGAAGCCGGAGAAAAAATGAGGGTTACTACCGCAAGATATGTGTATATAAAGTCTGGTAGTGAGGTAATAGTGCGGGATTCTGAGAGCCATGGTAAGATGGGAAGAATTTACGAGACGGAAATCGAGAGCCACCCCTTTTTCTCTTTTTCTTGGCCATGGAAGGAAATCCCTCTCTCGTCGAGGATCTCGAAAAAATCTCGGTTGGTCCAGGCATTGGAATAGTCGAACGCGTATTGGGTGAAAATGAATATTCGATTCGTACCAGCGACCCAAGTACGCGAATTGCATATGAGCTACACGAATGTATAACACGGAGAACAGTGCTATTGAGTTTGTGTATAGGAAACTCTCGAATTTTTATTCCTATGCAAATGCAATGCAATCAAATCTAGTGAAACCGGTGAAAACTACTTTTTGGAGATTATGTTATCTATAGCATTGCACCAATCATCCAGCCAACCGTCTGGGACGATATTAAATAGTAAGGTGATAGATAATTGATAAATGACGATTATTTCGAGAATAGTTGGAGCAAATTCAGTATAAATTTTCAAGGGAAATAAATAATTTATGAACGAATTAATAATGTATGCTGTTTTCATTTCAACAATAAGTTTAAAAAAAGCAGAAAAATGAATAAATTAAAAACCAAAATAGAAAATTAAAATCAAAGAAAAAATATTGTAAATAAAAATCGGGTATTTTCAGAATTGCTGAAAATCTAATCTAATAATAGCAGAGGTAAAAAATCCAATCTTCAGTTTGGAATATTTAAAAAATGTCTACACAATGGACGGAGCACTGTGTGGTGACTTTTGATAGTTTATATCACTTTTTAAAAAATTAAACGTGTCTTAGAACATTTTAGAACACATGATGTCCAAGTTATTCAAATTAGCACAAAAAGTTTTTTTATACCTCTTCAAAATTGATTGCCTAAGATCCACTGCTAACTTCCTCGGTGGAACCACTGTAAGGATTTTGTATAAAATTCGACAAGTACAAGAGTTTATTTTTCCGTGCGCAGTACATGTGATTATACGCATAAAAAATGAGTATTATTTTTTAAATTTCGACTGCCTACTGTAGGCTACAATGTCGGTATTTCTCGTTAGGCTTACATTCACATCTTAAAAATCAATAAGCATCATTTAATCTATGTCAAACGGATAACTGATCTCAGAAAAGTATTTTCTGCCGTGAATCAAAAGTTGATTCAATAATAGTTGCTTCCCTTAGAATGACTGTCATTACCCGATCGGCGATCTTCAATTACCCGAATCATCGGTTAATGCTGTGTTTTTCATATTTGATGAAACGACTCATTGATTTAATTGATTTCAATGCTGATGCTATTTTTAAAGATGCGTCAACAAATGAGTCCTATTCAAGCTTCAGAAAAAAAGCGAGCATATTCCTTATTGACCTTGATCCTTCCATTCACTACCTAATATAATTTCGCTGATATTATGAACATCTGACAATGGTATTCACAACGTCAGAGAGAACATAGAGTAATCTCCTGGTTTGTACACTAAATCATGATTGTCCTTGGCCGTTTGGAGTTTGGAGCAATCAGTCGCAGACACGCAGACCGTTCTCCTAAGTATCGCTTAGGCTCGAAGCGCCATATACAGACTAGTTATGGCTTAACCACAATTGCGCGTATTGTGTTATATATACAAACACTTGTATATATATAGACATTAGGCGCAGACAGTTCGCAGTGGTCGGTGTGGGTGCATCGGCGTCGTCTCGTAATCGTGCTTAAGCACGACTCCCACCAACCACCCTCGAGGATCAGAGCGCGCGCACCCTCCGCAGGAGCTTTCCTACGAAGGTCGAAGGTTGTCCTTTGTATGCGGGAATTTAATTGGTTCGCTCGGGCAACTGGGATATAATCTCAGGTTATAAGCTTGACTGGACCGTGTTTTCCTGATACCCGACAATATTCTAGATCTGCAGCAACACGTTATCACAGCTATTTATTAAAATTAGAATATGATAGATATATATGCATATATATATATATATATCTACGGAGCAAAATTTCTGAGGCTACTTTTTTTTTGTTGTAAAGATTCTGTAGGTCGTTATTTTGCTGCTGCCCACGCTTCGATCCTACACCACCAGATTGTAGTCTAGCTTCGTCTCGAGCTTCGCGAACTAACGACTTAATTTAGCCAGGCAAAAGTTTGCTCTTGGCTATGGTGTAACGTGGCCCAGTGGGGGAAAAAGGAATGAGAAAAGTGAGGGAGTGGGAAAAGAAAGTACGTCCAGGCTTTCAGGGTTATGCTTTCAGAGATGCAGTAGCGAAGAATTATACCCCTTCTGCGTCGCATCATTTTCTTCCCGGAGGTTGGAAAGCTCTTCCTCATGATCAACGGCTCTTGTTTTCTTTTTTCTTTTTTAATTCTCCTGTACGTTTTTCTTTGGGACACCGGGGCCAACTAGCATTAATTTTGAGTTCACTTTCGACGATTACACTAAAGTTATTGAATATTTCTTTTTCGTTATGAATTTGTTTTACGAACAAAAAAAAAATATTTGCTCGGGTGTCATTTTTTTCTGGTGGCATATGAAGGCACTTTATTAGTCAAATAAAGTTAATTCCTTATCAAAAGAACAATTCGATAGCGATTTAATTCTGGAAAACTTCGGCGGCACATTAAAACTTTGCCACGAAAAATCTTTACAGCGCTAATGATTAAAATCTGAGAGTAATGTCTATTCATAAAATGTCTATTTTTTAAAATCTGACCGAATACTGAACGTTTATTCCAATTCACGCTGCATGCTGAGTACCTATACTCGGCCTGAAAATAACTCTTCCGTTTGGTCCCTCTTTTGTGTGAAATAATGCATTATCGAAAATCATTTGACAAAATTCCCAGTTTAAAGTCTAAGAGATTGTAATTTTATCTCGGTGAGTTATATAAATGTGCCAATTTAATTCGTCCTTGATGCAAAAAACCCCGGTCACGGCAACTCTCCGGCTCTTCACGTCATTACCTACCCTACCGTCGTGGGTAATCTGTTTAAAAATTTTAAGTGCTTCGCCTGATGAATTCTACTTGAAAGAATCGCTTGAGCTGTAGTCTCGACTTTCAGCCACGAGAATGCCCCGTTGACGAGCTCATTTTTTTTCTTCTTCTTTTCTTTTTTTTTGGTTTAATTGGTGTGAAATCAATTAAAGTTAAATTGCATTTGAGCTACTGTTGTATACCTATGTATCGAATTAATTCTCAGAGAGTGCAGAGTTTCCGGCGCTGTACATGCGCCGGTAACAAGTTACGCCGGTACAGTGTGGTTTTCCAGTTGTCAGGGCAAAGTGAAGCGAAGGTCGGTTCGAGGGTTGTAACTTTTGGAAGTGGAATACTAGCGTTTCTCGGAGTATAAGAGCTTTGTAACTCGAGCGCGGAGAGACGCACCTGCTGAAGAGCGAGAAATACCCAATGCTGGCTGGATCCCTGAAGGCTAGCTAACCACGAAGTGCTACCTCTGTGCAATCTACTTCTGTGCGGTTGGCGCGTGTTATAAACGTGCCGACTCATGGACCCAATTACATTCAGCATCGGACCACAATCCGCATATATCGTTACTATCTATAGTACATCTGCAGGATATCAGCCTGCATTACTTCCCAAGGTTTCCAGAATAATCGGACTACGCATACATTTATAACGACGTGGCAGAATAATTCATTATCGAATCGCGCCTTCCAAGATATTTTCAGAGTTTATTTGAGTGACCCACTCATGACCTTATATTTGAGCACCTAGATTACGATTATTCCAATTTTTGTGAACCAGTTTTAAGACAGTCATGTCGAAGAGACAGTTTCAAGTCAGGAACTTGATTTTTTTGTGTTTCTGATTTAAGTATTAATTATTGTGTTATGCAACGGTTGTAGGATTGGATTGTAATATATTTTATTTATTGGGATTGTTTGCTAATAAAGAGTTGGTCTCGAGTGAATGTGATAGAATTTAGGAAGATTTATTTAACGGTTTTGTGCCTTTGATTTTGAAGATGTACAACTTTTAGAAAAATTAACCAATCGAAGCATACTTGCACTCATTTTGAATATAAAAACCTACTCTAACCGTACAAAAACCTGATTTTTTAAAAAATCATAATTCCGACATGTATTTTTCTGACATTTTTTTTTTCATTCAAGTACTTGTTGGGAGCGATGAAAGTTTGTGAGAAAAATTGGCCTGACGAAAATCTCTCCCTGACGATAAAATCAAGGTCTATTAGTTATGACAATAATTCACGTCAGATGAAAAGTGTTTGAGATACGGTGACTTAAAATGATGAACAAGAAATTCACATGAAACAATTGGCACGCTATTAGGGCAAAGGAAAACTATTCTCTAAAAAGTACAAAAGACACTAAAGGTATTTTTTTTTCGTTAAACTGGCTGACTTCCAACGTGATCAAACTGAAACCAGTTTTGGCCGAAATATCCTTAAATTTTCTTCGCGACATAATTACTTTAACTCGAATTCAGTGGCATTTTTTGACAACTATTGACTTTTAGGGAAAGAATTTATTCTTTTTCAAAACGTTTATGGCTCGATTCAATAGAAATGATGTTTGTTCACTGATTGTTAGCGTGACTAAAACGACGACATTCAGATGCGAAAATTTGTACGTTACTTAATTAATTTGCATAATTAACGCCAAAACAATTTAGCGTTTAGACAAATAATCATAATTATAAACGTAATTACGTTTATAATTACGACAATTACGTTTATAATTACGGTTTGCACATTAACTAACAGAGTACGATAGACTATTAATAGCCAAAGGGCTTCGGTGCAACGACACATCTCACGCACTAATGATACGGTATATCTACCGTTGGTTTTACCTGTGCATATCCGTATACATGCATATATAACTCTATATACGTACACATAAATAGAACACGATCCAATAATGAAAGGACCCGAGGCAAATCGTTGAATCGATGCGCGGTATACGCACGACAATGAGAGTTTCCGGTTCATCACCAATTGTATCACATCTAGCGCGTGATCAACCCACCAAACTCCAGTGCCGTAGCAACATTTGATTTCAATGATGTATAGAGAAACTAATCGAGATTTGACCCCTCTTAGTTATTGCTCTCAAATCACGACAATTATCTTTGTTCCCTAAATTAAATGAATTAGAACTTTGCATAAAAAGTTGCAATAACCGAAGAATTAAGGAGTTCTCATTTTTAAGGATAAAGGAACCTAAGAGTACACGAAAAAAAAAATTTTAAATAAAAAAAAAACTTCCCACTGCAAAAAACTATAAAATAATAAAACTACAGCAAAAAATAAGTGCATGGAATGTGTAGTCGCATGAATTTTTTTTTTAGATTCGTGTTGCTGAAGAGCGTACATCTTTTTTTAACCCGGATATGTACGTGATGTTTTAACGGTATAACCAGTAACAGAATTTCGGAAAAAATTGACCCATTCATGTGACCCTCGTCCAGTAACTGCTTAATATTCTGACATGGAAGTTAAAAAAAAATCTATGAGAATAAAATGTCCTGTATGAGGTAGAAAATTAAATCAATGCTTCATCAGCTTCTTCCGTTCTTGAATCCTGCAGAAGTCGAGGACGAAGAGATACGACGACGCTAGTGGCACGTTGAGGGTCGGAAAGTTTCAGCTTCTGGCGTAACGCCAGTCATAAACCGAAGGGTCTGACCTGATCCAGCAGTAGCCACTGTTGCTGCCTTTGCAGTGATGATTAGATTGCTGCAGAGCTTCAGCTGTGAATTTTGCACACTTTAGTTAGTAATAAAGGCTTTCTACGATATTGTTTCTATTTAAATTCATCCCTATAATCGCCAATTCTATGCAACGCTTTGATCCGTAAAACCGGACTCTCTCTCAATAGTTCGAATTTGCGAGCGTTTGCACTCTCTACTCACCAGGGAGCAATTCCCGAATTTCACCTAGTAAGCGCGAGTCCGGTGTGAGTTTGGAATAATTTCGGATTCAGAGGCAAATGCGTCCACTCCACCTCATTGTCCACATTCCCAACGCACTCGCGTGTGGAGAGGATCGATTATTCAGAGCGTGGGTCAAAATCCACCAAACATGCTGATTCTCTTTATTGATTTATCGAATTTTTTCACTGTCAATTAATTTTACAAATCAGTGCCAAACAATAAAATACACAACTGAATAATTACGTTGTTACAGTAGAAACTAAATGACGCGAACAATCCTTGTGTTTCTTTAAAGATGAAGCTTTGTTTTTGCGTGTAAAACAGAATTCGAGACTTCTGTGACGATACTAAGAATAGTCTAAAATGTCGAGAGAAGTGATTGAAAAACAAAATATCGAGTATACATGCGTCTGTGTTATTTTTATTTGTAAGAACTTACGCAGTTAAAAATAAGTTTATGAATACGAAGCTTATAAAATTGTGTTTTTGTAAAACGTTTGTCACAGAAAAATGTATTGTACGAAATTTCTGATAAAAATTGTTATTAATTGTACAACAAATATAATTTTTATTTTTATCGGGCAGGTAATCTTAAAACAGCTGAACTGCTTCATGTGCAATGCATCCTCAACAAAGGTTGTCCCCTGATGCGGTCTACCCTTTGGGAAATAGAAATAGACCGCTAATTCCAAAGCTCCCCAACTCAAAATCCTCGTGTTTCTGATCGAAGGCAATATTGGTTGCGAATGAGGACGAACGCGCCTGCTAACGCGCTGTTGGAGCCGTTAATTTGTGCAGTGACCTCATTAAAGCGCTCGTCCAATACTCCCGCCCTTTCAGCTTCATCCGCTGGCAAGCACCCGAAAAATCTTTCCCTCTCGCATATCCAGTTCCAACCGGAAAACTTCATTGAAGTTGGTACCCGAAATTTTAACGAGCTACCAAATTTGCCAAAGACAAAGCCATCTGGTGCACTAAAGTACGTCAGCACACACGTACCGAATATTTGCCAGCCGCGTTTAAAAGTACTGCTGTTTCTACATTTCCTTTTGTGGAGTCCTTCCGCACCAGAGAAACATGTGAATATATATGCAAGGTCGAATTGTTGTAAATGAGAGTGAATTGTGAAGAATATATATTTTAATATTTTTCTTTTTTTCTGCAGATGAGTGAAGAGGCTGAGGGCATTTCCATGTTGGCGTGAATAGAGTCCGAATTCAGAGAGCGGAAGTGAACCGGTCCAGAGCTTTCAGTGGATGAATGGAAAATTCTCAATTTCGCGGAGATTCGTTGATCGATGTTATCGATCGATCGAGTATCTCGATTATGCTATCAATTTGGCAGAGTGGTTGATGATGCAAATGAAAGATGAATTTAGGTATATTGAATAGCTCTTTGAATGATTCAAAGTGTCGCCATGTGAGACAGCTAATTGGTAGGTTCTCCTAGTAGCATTGAAATATTTACGTCAATGTTTACATTCTCATATGTATTAATAGATTTAGTGATGTGTTATTCTTTCGTCTTAGTATAAATAAGCCGAGCTGAAACGATTCTATGGACGTTTAATGCTATGGAAGTTCGAAAATAGGAGAGGATCTCGAGTCATTCAGTGTCGATGTCACTGTATAGTGAGGCTAGACAGTGTGGCAATGAGGGAGAGAAAAGTCTTACTTACCGTTAAGTGACAGCTGACGAGTAGCGAAGGGGAGAAACCGTCTTCATCTCGATTCTGACCAATGTTTGGACAGCTAGATGTCCAAAAGTTGGCACACGTCGTTTCTCCAAGTATTGCAAAGTATTGCAGAATATTAGCTTTACCAGTTAGTCTTTACTGGCTGAAATCAAAAATTGTACAGCCTTGAAGAGTTTGAAGTTGCAGAACAAATTGAAAAGTTTTAATGGTTTTATTTAATGTCTCATTAACGTTTAAGATTTTTAGCGACCAGATGCAATTTACATTTGTTTTTCATGATTTATCATACATTTTAGATCTTGTTAGTAATTGTGGTGCTTCTGTTCGAGTCTTCGTAGTCAAACATATCTGAATATCAGTAAGGATAAATTCCATCTGTGAAGCAAATAAGAACACTTTTTAGGTTTCGAAATTCAATAAATATACTAAACCAGTTGAGTATTATTTTTACTGGTGAAAGTCAGAGGAACTTCCGTGGCTATCACACCTAACGAACTTTTTATTATGCAATTCATATTGAAGTAGCTTGGTTTCTTACTACCTGTTTAATTAATCCAATTAAGCTCTTAAGTACCCAAGAGTTAATGCTGGTAACGAAAAAGCTTGATTTTGTTTTTGGTTATAATAACAGTACGGACAGGCATAATTAATTCTCTTCTTTTACCGCTAAAATAATATAATACGATAAGGGCATTAGTAATCTTTTTTCGCAAAAGAAAAGGTCTCATTATTTTTTTTACATTTTTTTCCTTGCATATGCTAGCTGCGTGCAATGGTTTTAAAAAACGTATGCCACCGTTGCTTCGATTCTGGATATAACAAAGAATAATTCATGAAAAGCTTTTATTTTCAGAGATTTTAAAATAAAACAATCTTAAAAGAATGAGTGAAAAAAAGTTCAAAAGTCCCCTGAAGATCATTCCACAATTTTTCTACAAAATTCTTCTAACACCAATGGCGTGAATATACAATTGATAATTTATATTCACGACACTGGCACTTTAGGGAGTTCCTAAAAAAATATAATTAAAATAAATTACCAACCCATCTGCAAATAAGACTAAATAAAGTTCATAATGCACAATGTTAAAATGGAATGGTTAAAACGAATTACTGAACTACATGACAATCGGAAGGAACATATGGGAAACAACGCCATTGTGAGATTTGATTCAATTTGATTTCAAGAAGAGTAATCTGCGATTTCGCGCCTCAGAAGTGGACATACAAATATAACACGCATCCACCTCATAAATCACTGTCCAATGAAATGTTGCATGTATTGTGACGTCCTCTTGAACGTTCAACTACTAACGAAGTGCCCTGCACTGCAAATTTAGCAAATCTTCCAACAACTGCAAAATAATTCTTAGAACTCAGAGAATAATGTGAAAGGACTTTTAATTACTTGAAAGTTATCAATCAAGTAATGATTGATAACTCTCTCCCTAATCCTGTCCATGCACCACCTCTCTCTCCGGTCGCTGATAATCCTCCTGTTGTCAGGACTCTAGACACACTCAGAGAAAGCGAGGAATGAGTTTATTTAAATCAAATATGATCATTTATTTGAACCGATTGAAGCTTTATTCAAAGCAAATTAGTTTACTTGAATAACATAAAATATAGATGAATTAAGTAAACCCTATTAGGTCATCATTTTTAGAAACTATTTTTTTTGTAATTGAATAAACAAATTTTCGTTAATTCAACTATATTTTATTTGATATAAATAAACTTTCATTCCATTCAAATAAACCCGTTCGCCCCATTCTCTGAGTGTAAAGCGAATAAAAAAAAAGTTCCTAAAATCATTAAAGTCATTCCACAATATCTAAAAAAATCTTTTAGCATTGAATTCTCGAAGTGCATTCCTACGACGCTGATACTCGAGGAATTAAATAAATAATTAGCACGTGGATACCAAAATTATAAGTTTCAAAAGTAAATTGAAATATTACAATTTAGATCAGGAAATTGTCAATAATTAAGTTCTCAAAATTATCTAGTTTTAGACTCAAATAATAACGAATACTCGACGCGATTATTAAATTTTCCGTGTGACAGTTTCGCGGACGAGAAGCGTAGTCTAAAGTTGGTCGCGAGTCACTTTAATCGCTCTATTTTAGGTTCAACGTCCGCGAATAAAGGACTCCCACTGTCAATCGATGTCATATATATACATACACCCACAAAAACCCCGCCGGTATAGTGTCTACGTGCCATGCACGTCGCCGGTCGAGAAAGTATAGACGATTCAAGCTGCGGGGGGAAATGAACTTTTAAAACGTTAAACGTCCTCGTTAACTATCGATTTTGCTTCGGGCGCTGTAACGTACACACGCGTCCATGTGTATATGTCGTCAGCGGTTGCGACCGTTTGCGAGGGTGAATCAGGCCATTCAGTCGGCCCAGTGTCTCCTTTTTTTTTTCTCTCCCTTTCTGGCCTGGATTTTGGCCTCCTATACGCTTTTCCTTTCGATCCCAGAATCTTCGAGCTTGCGCACTATCTCCGCTTTATACTCCTTTAGACAGCCACATCAAGTCCAGTTGGGATTCCTATACCTAGTCATATTAAAACCGATATTCACCAAAATATACTTGGAATGAAAGGTCAGAAAAAATATTCGATACATTTTAATGAAGATACAAAATAATAGCACACCTTTTTTATTATGATTTCTGTAAGTTTTTAGATACGTGCTTAATCGAACCGGAATAATGATCAATGTTGTGAAAATCAGTTGTGAGACTTGGATTTTGTGACGATTTCAATTTTTCTAATTTTCGTATATAATTATTTAATACGTCGAATATTCAAGGTCGTAGAAAATATGAAAACACTGTCCCTTTAGATGTAAAATAAAGTTGCAAATTGAAATTTGCACATTGCTTCTTTATATATTTTTTAGTGAGCAGAACACTGTGCACTGTTCAACTTTGCAAATTTATTTCATTATCTTTTCGGAAATAATAATGTAGTTTTGTTTTGGTTCTTAATCGAACGTGAAAAAGTTTGTTATTTTTATTCCGTTTCATAAAGAAGACCAGTTGCTATTCGTCATGGATTTTCTTTTTTTTTTTACGTTTATTAAGTTGAGAGTCAATTTTATGTTAAAGGATTTGTTGGAAAATGCAACGTCTCTTGGGATATTTTTTTTTTGCTGTAACAGCTAACTCTATAACAATAAATTTAATTTACCTTTAAAACTATAATCAAATATACATAGTGTATTTTGGACATTTTCTGCATTGGCTTTGTTTCCTCCGGATATTTTCCCCAGCGTTTCATTTCCAATACGCTGTTGTGTTTTCTGCCCTCTTTTATACATAGATTTTTTTTCCACGGGATTTTCTTTCCTAGATTCCTGCGAACCCCTTCAATCTTCGTATCGATATCCAATTTTTTTTTTTTTCAAACCTCAATCCAGCCTCTATCCTTCGGGCACCGTTGCTCTAAAGTATCTTTTGTATTTTCTTCGTGGCCTCGTAAAGAAGCCTCGAATTGGTAGTGGCGTAAATTCACTCGACCGCGTAAAACATATTTTATACGTATTTTCTCGGATCGCTTCCTCCCCTTTTTTTTTTTTTTCTCATCCTTCTTCGTCCTCCATTCCACCCACATGCTTGGAGTATTCCACCAAGGTCGACAGTGTTGCCGGTCAAATGTATGTTATTATTTTATTATTCCTCCCTGCTTGGCGATATATCGAATGATATATTCAAGAGCCTTTTGGTAGACATTTATCGAATTTATTATCTTCCACCTTTCCTTCTGTCTCTTTCGCTACCCCAGCACCATAATTCATATGCTGGCCTTGAACAGCCCTCCTCGTAAATGCGAAGAGTGTCGTTCTCTATCGGTCACCAAGATCTGCAGTATTTTTTTTTAACGCCTGCGGATACAGAACCAATGAATTTTATCCTCGAGCCGATCGTAATAGATGTTGCTTTCATTTTCTCTCACTGTTATCCACACCAATGATTTTCGGTATGCGGTTTCATGCGTCGCGTTATCATGCCTCGTGTAATGCCTGATTGAAAATTTATCACCATAGTTTCGCAAAATCGATTTCCGGTTAGCAGTGTGTCGTGCCGACGTGAGACTGGAATTCCGGCTATGTTCGCTCGCCACCTGTGTTGCGTACAATAGAACACTTCTGAGGCATTCCGTGGCATTTCCAGTGCAAAGTCATGAAAGATAGAAAAAAGAATTCTTCACAAAACAGCAGGGGTTTTTAAAAATTAAATTTGCATTGCGTTCCGTCGTAATCGCAGTTTTTTTTTTCAGTTTGTGCATTCTCCACATGACGTAGGATATAAACTTCTTTGTCAATTGGGCTTTGTAAAGTCTTATTTTGTTCGTCATGAGAAGACCTTTGGAGTAAGCCGAGCAAGCTGTTTTCTTTTTTCCTAAAAGCAGAGATGTCAACTGATTTTAGAATGCATCATAATGAATCTTCCAGCAGGCAAACATTTTTTTTTTTGACTATCAATAATATAGATGAATAATGTATTTTATAACAGAATAATACAGGAGATATGGAATTTTCTATTGTTTTTTTAAACCTAACTCAGCGTCTTAAGTATCTTTGTCTAAACTATCATTTCAAAAAGGATGCAAAGTAGGACTTTGATCATTGCTTCCTGACTATTGTTAAATTTTTACAATGCTTACCTCTACGAGGAAATATGTTTATCTATTTTCGGCTTCATCATGCTGGAATTTTTGCAGAAATAAAAATGTGGAATCTAAAAAACAAACCACGTTAAACGTCGTAACAAACAGCGTTCCGTCAAATTTTCATGATATACAAAGTTTTGCTTACTTGCTAAACTTTTTGTGGGAGCTAAAAAAAAAAATAATTTCTTTTGAAAAATTTTAAATCACGTAAAATCCGAACCGCTTTATCAGTCTTATCGAAATTCAATACCAAAAAACATTGAACTAAATAAAGCTAAATAGTTCTTCAGTTATGAAGAATTACATAGCTGAACATTCGAAGTTTTGCAAAAGTTAGAGCAGTCACGCTCTATTTTTGTTGAAAAACTTAAAATTCTATGAATTTTATACGTATCGACACATTTTCTAAACAATCATAGTAATTAAAGAGGAGTTAGTACTTCACTTTAGTGTCAAATCTGAGCTCGAACCTTCGAACCGTTTGGGAATTACGGACGATTGAATTTTTTATGCTAATTTGTTTACGCTGATATGAAAATCTCGAAAAAAATGTTTCTCTTCATGAAAACAAAGCTTCCTCTATGACGAAGCAAAAATGTTATGTCATAAGACAAAAATCATTGCACAAATGTTTTATATTTTAAACAGTATACATATTGCTCTGTTAATCCTCTCTTAAAAAAGACATTGCCTAAATATTTCGAAATGTATCGAAATCGTGAAGCCAATTTATAAGCCTGTTGATTGGTCGGTATATCGCATAGACAATTTCACACGTCTGTCATGGACAGCGCTGCAGGCAATATGGATCGCGTGGGCAGCGCGTTCGATATATGGCGGCCAAATTGAATCGC
Source organism: Perithous albicinctus (assembly GCA_964016905.1). Classification (NCBI taxonomy): domain Eukaryota; kingdom Metazoa; phylum Arthropoda; class Insecta; order Hymenoptera; family Ichneumonidae; genus Perithous; species Perithous albicinctus. Next base: position 29,662,325 of record OZ024688.1, on the reverse strand, counting down.
AGATTTTGTATAACAAATGTCTTTACAATACAATAATAATATGCGGCTCTAAAATAAGTTCATAGAGTTTACAGGCAAAATAATCAATATAGAGCGCGCACATTGTTGCTAGTACCAGTAAAATGAGAGTCTGCTGTGTGTGAAGATTAAATTGCAATAATTGACTTCTGCACACCCGGTTCTCGTATAATCCAGTGTTGTCCTAAAGCCTGTAGAATAGTGAATGAGGCTTGGTGCTCTTGGTTATCTCGATTATGAGCCTGCGATAAGCCGGTGCTGTATCACACTGAGCTCATTCGAGTATACCACGGGTTCCAATTAATTGCACTGAAACCACTGCAAATCCGTGCCATTGTATTCCCAGTCGTTTCGATTGATTGGTTAATTACTAGTATTTTTAACACCCGACTGAAAAGGAGCCGTGTCATGTGTTTGACTTTGGAGTGAAGGTATCTGTTTGTTGTCTATTATAGCATCCGACAAAATAAATGTTCAGCATTTTTTGTTGCGTATTCCCAGCACGGTTGTTGGTCGATTCATTTAGTCACTCGTTCACAAAGCTCTGTTCAGTTGTAGTACTACCGGGTAAAAAAAATGAACATGGAATTATATCCATGTTACAATTTTATGACTTATGACTAAAAAGATGACAGTTACTTAGAGAAGCGATTTTTTTTTCTTAACAAAATTGTTTGTGGAAATTACTAAAAAATTCTCATTAATCCCGCATTGTATAAAAAAAATGTTCGAGCCCACAGTGGGCTGACTCGAAAAAATCTGAATTTTTTCAGATTTTTCAATTCTGGCTAACGGTATGTTGGTTTTAAAAAGTCATAACTAAGTCAAATTTAGGGAAACAAATCTAAAAAAAATATGTAAGTTCTTCTTAGAGCTGGAACAATGATATAAAAAATCATGGACTAAATCCGAGAGGTCGTGGGTCTGACCCAGGTCGGAATGGTATGGATTGCCCCATATACATATACATATATATTTTGCAACAATGAATATTTTGTCGCCGGATATTTTTACATAAGATATTATGACGTACTCTCGGTGAAATGCTATTTATAAAGTAATCGATTTTAAAGAATATAGGAACAAGAATAATATTTGCGTTTAAAAATACTAATATCACATATAATTCACGATAGTTGTAACATTTATTTTTGTCACATCTTTGACTTCAAATCTTCGTACCTTCTTAATTATAACCCGTAGTGACGAATTTATGGAGTAGGGAGTGATGGAAAAAGATCTTTCGAGGTGTTTTGTATCACGACTAGTAAAAGTGTCATAGCTAGATCGTCATACTCCAATCTATAGAGCTTTGCTGCTGGATTGTATACGTCAAAGCTTTTCTGTGAGCAGCGCTGGCGTGTTCTAAGCCCGTATATTATAAGACAGTTTTATTGGCTACGTGATAAGATGACAGGAGAGCAGCACCTTCAGGCCCAGTGGGCCCAAACCGTTCATACATGTACGTCGGTTTACTACGTACTACGTTGATGCGGTGCATACTATGCTGGCGTGCCTGAGCCCCCTTAACTCCAAAGTAACTTTCAAAGGACTCGGGTTACCCATTTATTTGAGGCAGATTTTAGCTGTGGAGTGAAAGTTCGGGGGGTCACACATATGTATGTATAATAATATTATACGAGAAGTATAGCAGTTCCGGCGCCAAGTGTACTATCGAAAGTAGGAGAAGACCTTGGCGAATACTATTACGTGTTGGTCAAAGGGCAAGGCCCGAGATTATATTTAGAGCCGCGTAAAAGTCGGCCTAAATCATCTGTTACAGCTTTTCTCTTATTGGAAACATGGATCTAAAAATCCACGTCCTTGACTGGGTAATTTCAAGGATTTTTGGGAAGCACATTTTTATCAATAGCGCTAATAATAATAACGATTGTTAAAAATAATGATAATGATAACTGTTATGATAAATATTAAATTGGGTGAAAATCGATCGATGCAATTACATTTTATAATTTTTTTCTTATTTTTCGAAAAATTTAATCTGTAACTCACAATGAATCGAATTAAAAACTAGATACTCAATTTCGTAAACATCTGTAGAAGAGCTCGGATTCTCATTCTTGCTTTTAGTTGCAATCGTTATTAAAATACTTTGATGCAACGAGGTTTTAGAATTTAGAATTTATAATTTCTCAATCACTAAAAATTCGTCGTCATATTGCACTTTCTAATTTTTTTTTCAAACGAGGATCTAAAACTGCACTTTGCTCACTTATTTTCTGTTTTTTGTATAATTTTTTCTGCGAGGAAATAAAAAAATCTTCAGCATACTTCCTTTCAGAGGTGACTTTGTGAGAAATGATAAATAATTAGGATGCAATGTGCAAGAAGTTCTGCTTTCATCCTTTTCTTAAATTCTAGTTTAATTTAAAGATCGTCAATGTCAAATTTGTTATTTCGCTTCGCGCGGTTGAAGGTATGAAAGAAACTTGTGCGATGATTGGTTCTTCTTTTTCCCAGCTATCGTGAGCCTCTCTTAAGGACTTCTCCTCTGGATCTTGATGGTTCATTCGCTCTCTCAGTGTATCGCTAGAAAACACCTCGAGCATTGCTTCAGCAGCCGCCACAGCCGCACGTCTCTGTATCGATCTGTTTGGCCGGGCCGTAAAGGCACTTTTGGGCGGGGCAATCGGCGCGTCCTCGAAAATTCCTCTTAGCTTCGCGGGAGCTTTACCCGCTGGTTTTTCATGCGATTTTTCAATGTCCTGGACTCTCGACGACCAGCAGCCTCAGAGAAACTTAAAACCTTCCAGAAAAGGAAATGATATATAAGGACCAGAGAGAAAGCGAATAAATGCTCGTTTTGTGAAGAAGAGATTTTTGTGAACTTTCTATTTATGTTTTTCAAGAAATTCCAGAAGCTCGAGCTTCTAACGGGTTTTCAGCGCATTCAGATTGTGAAAGAGAGAGGAAACTTATAACGAGATGATAATAAGTAGGAATTTTTCTCGTCCCGGCGGAAGCTGCGGAGGCTGCGTATGCGGCCTTTTTTTTTTACCATGCTCAGCATGCACGAGAGAAATGACAAGTTTTTTTTTTCAATTTTTTTTTCCCGAAGGCACACCTGCAGTTATAAACTTTTGTGGACTAAATAAAGTACAATGTACATTTGATACTGTCTCATGCAGTGTCGCATCAAAATACCCTTTCCTCTTATACGCTACTCTGCTATGTTATACAACTTTTGTGCTTACTGTTATTATAATTATACTTGGCCTTTATGGCCCTAGGGCTGTACCTACAATACGTAGGTATTACAGAGGTCCGACGTGTTTACGATCGCAGGAAAGCTCGCGGGTTGCCCAAAGCTGAAAATGCCTGGAGCTAACAATTATCCCTTCGAAAAACAAGAGGATGTGAGAGCCTTTTTTCCACTTGACACTATAGAAATCTGGTCAACATCTCCCGACAGGAATATCCCAACAAAAATATCTTGAAAGAATAATACAGGTTTACGAATTCCAAAATATTCCGAATAATAAACTGAATCTACGAAGTACGAAAAAGCGACGATACCGAAAGTAAAGTGAAACTAGATTTTTTATATTCATTTTTGTAGCAAGTATATAACTGCAGTTACGAACTTTTCTGCATACTATAGTATACAATGCACATAAAAAACGTCAGTTTAAAGTTTTACGGAAGGTGGAGCGGTTTTCACGTTAGTCAAATCAGTGATAAATATTTGCTATATTTTTTTACAGTTTTACGGATTTATTTACCGCAGGGAAGTGTGACTTATATTACAGTATGTGTCAATAACGCAGAGGAATATTAGTAGCGATTTTCAAAAATATTAACTGATTAATTGCAATCTGTTGTTCTGTTTTTTTAAAAGGATAAACCGTATTTTTGCTTTAATACAGTATAGTTGATTCCGTTTACTAAGAAATGTCCTACGAATTGACTACCTAATTATTTCATTATATATATTCATTATTTCTGAATCAAAATTGGTAATACAAAGTATTTATTGGAATAACGTGAATGAAATCCTTCTCGCGCATTAAATAGACGATCGAGATGACATATAATGGGAATGTAAAAAAATTTTTTTTTTATCTCAGCTAAAAAAAATTGTTTTTCAACATGAAGCTCTGTAATTTCGTAATTTAATACAGCCGTACAGTTCACCAAAATACTGTCATTTCACAGTTAATAAGAAAATTGGAATAATTTATTACAATAATCTCACGTATATATTAAATTATCAAAATGGGCATATTTAAAATTTTTCCTAATTCAACACTCATTTCACTAGCTACGTTATATTTAATTTTAAGTACACATGTTTCACTAATAGTCCTCCATTACTCTTGTTTAATGCATCAAACTTGACAGAAAATATTTTTATCAAATGTTGCACTGATTTGATTAGTGTGAAAAATGGTCCAACCTTGTGAGTTAAAAACGTGACTGAAATAAATGTCATAACAGCTATCCCGAATTAATTCTAATATTGGTATCCTTATTATGCCACTATTCGGCTCTACTTTTTTTTTAATGCTTGTTACATCATAAAAAATTCACTCAAAACTGAAATGTCCTTTTCAGAGTATTTCGTCAATTCAAATTAGTATAAAAAATTAAAAATTTAAGGCAATAAACGAAATTACAATTGTATGTTGTAAATATACGGTTAGCAGCAAAACCCTCGTAGATTTGGCTAGTACGAAGTAACCTTTGACTTTTTGAACGCATAAGCGTTAATCCTCGCTTCGCAATCTTAAACCCCGAATCGTGTTTTTCGGCTCCAGAATGATATTTTTGATTTTGATTGTTTACACAATCCTTGAACTTTTATCTACCAATTGTTAGTTTTAATATAGTCACAGCCAATTTGAAAATTTCCAATGCTTTATTTATTCTCTTTGAAGTGGTCAGCTTTAGGATCGTATTAAATCGAAATTTGGTCAAAAACGCTGTAATTTTAATTAGACTTTAATTACAGTATTAATTTAAATCACCAAAGAAAAATGAAAGCCAAATTTTTAAATTATGATCAATAGACGACTGTCCTTAAAGTCGTTACGTCGGTTAATCCGTTATTGTTGTTAGTGACACATCAAAACTTCCGCTTATTAGCTTCTCCAGTATACAAAAAAAAGAACCCTACACAACTTTCGTGCTCACTGTTATTACTATGATTATTTCGGTCCCTTATAGTCCTGAGAGTGTACCTACAAATTCTACGATACGAATCTGTGTTACAAAGGTCCAACGTGTTTTCAGTAGGAGGACAGCTGGGAAGAAAAGCGTGGGACGCTCAGCAGAGAGGTGTAACTGCCTGGAGCGACCACTTGTCCAAGACATGACGCGGACGAGTTGGATCGTACAAGTTTCGTGATACTTGGCACATCGTCCTATTCTCCCTTGCACTTGGGTAAACTGCTACAGGCATTGAAGTTTCTCTAAAGATACTTTTTCCAAACGTTTGGTTTGCCAGCGAGTGGCCAAAACTTCTTCGGGCACAAAACTGACTGTGGCAGAAACGTTTGTTACATACCAACTTGAGCTATAAAAGTCATTTCACGTTGGCTAAATATATAATATACGGTATTTCATAATGAGAGCGAAGTAAGCAGAATCGAAAAAGTAGGACACAAGCGTTTGTTAATAAATTCCCAAGGGAAATTATATCGATTCCATTGAAGAAATTCTCTGGGAGAAAGAGAGAAAGTGGGAGGGGTGAAATTTTTATCTCTCAAGACGAATCAGGCTTTTTCAATTTCCTTCTTATATCCTTTCACAGAGTCGACCGCAATCCTCGCCACACCAGTGCGCAGTTTTACCTCGCAAGGACTCTTCATCTTGTGGTGCTTTCTTATGTGTGTATGTGCGTGTGCGTGTATGTATGTGTGTGTGTGTGTGTGTGTATGTTTCTTCGTGGCCTCACCGTTTTATCGTCGATTTACGTACTTTCTCGTGGTGCATGCGGGGCAGGGTTGAGCTCCTCGCATCGTCCAACCGACGAAATCTCTTGGCGTCACTCCAATTTCGTATCCGCGAGACCGGAAGCGGACGTTGAGTGGAGCTCCCACAGAGCTCTATCTATATCTATGATGCCTGAATGACTCTTGTTGCCTACCTCGTTGCCGCGCATTTCTTCATTGCCACCTCCTTATCTGCCCTTTCAACTTTCACATACCCTCGTCGTACTTTCAATCATGTGTAAATTCGACGAAGCTTATAAATCAAATAATAATAATAAACATTTATTGAACTACATAATTAACTACATAAGCACGTTGCTGTTGCCATTATCAATTTCGAGAATCGAAAATTATTTTCAGACATTAACTGAACCAGTTCTTTAGTTAATAATGTAAATTATAAGTGACAAAATAGTCGACAGCTGAAAATTAAATATTTATTATTACTCACCCACTTATTACCTAACTGATGTTAATCATGCGAACTATTACGTATCTCGATTAGACCACTTCCGGCTCTCCTTTCATCCAGAAATTCTCAAACTGTGGACGAATGGATGGAAGCAACAGCATGGAATGTTTGGAGAGGCATAACTCCTTTCAGCGGAGTCCTACACTCTGTATGAACGAAGGGGCATAAAGCGTCGTATGTCGCGGTGAGGACGAAGTCTCACGTGAATTCGCGCGGAAGCTCGTTAGACGAAGCGAAAGCCAGGCGACCGTAACTCTCCGTATATCCTGGTTGTCGATGCGATGGCGACGGGGCGACACAGTGCACTCGCTACCCTGACAATGAGATATAGAGGGATAGTAGGCAGTAGGTACGGCTACTCGCCTCGTCGACCACGACACGAATGGGTAATCACCGGATAGCGAGTTCGAGAAGCCACCACTACGATGACATTGGCTTCTATGACGACACGAGACCCACCTTGTGTAACTTTACCTGTATGCCTATATACTCTGTCGTGTCACGTCCAGAAGTGTGTCAGAGAGCCTGTTCCAAACTTTACTAACCAACCTTTTCTTTTTATTTTACATTGCAAATACTACTGTAATTAAAAAGTTCTGCGATACTATCACAACTAAACACTGTTTTATTCATATTTAGGAGATATTCTCTGTTAGCACAGGCCCTTTTTTTACTGAGCCTCTTTGATACTTTTCATAATTACACAGATATCATTACAGATACTCAAATTTGGCTAATTATACTTGTGCATTTATTCAAGAATATCTTCGTGAAATATTGGAAAAATTTCTTACTTTTAATTATTTAAAGACAAGTGGGACTCATATATGTCAAACCCCTTTTGAAAAATCATTCAATATCTATGAATTCAGATTCACTATGTGCTGAGTATGTCGAAGCCCTGCAACAAAAAGTCGGCCGTTCAAGGGTTAAGCAATTTTGGAATAAGGTGAACATTTTTTTGTACAAAATATAGACAATTAGTACGAAATAATAATATTTCTTCCTCATAGGAGAAGCATAGATTCCATGAAAAAAAAATGTTTCATGTTTTGTATGTCAGAATACTGAGGATGCCCCAAAAAACGTTGAGAAAAGTGGTTTAGACATAATGCGTGCGTGCCAATTTTCTTGTTACCACGATAGCCATCGTAATTTTTTAGATATTGGGCTTAAACTTGGTTCACAAGTCGACTATCGTATAACAATATTTTGGATTACATATGGGGCAAATCGGTCAAAGGCTTCAAATTTTATAGCACGTTGCAATTTCTGAAAGACGTTTTTTCGCGCTTCAGCGTTTTGGGTTATAAATATATTTGGCTGAATTTTTTTTTCGCGAATTCATGATAGTTGATTATCAAGAACGTTGCTGTGGCGAAAAAAAAAATTCATCAATTTTTGGCAAGTTTGGATGAGATGTGGTTCACATGTGGATTACCCCAGAACAAAATTTGGTTACAAGTTTAATGCAAATCGGTCCAGCGGTAATAAAATGTATGGCATTTTGAATTTATTTAAATCTGTTGTTCGTGCACTAGCTCGCGCAAACGAGATGTCTAGTTGAAATGTTCAATAATTTGGAGTAACATTAAACCATGATTGGTATAAAAATTGGCGAGCATTTTTTGGGTAGTTAAATTTTTGTCAGTTTTCATTTTTCGTGTTCTTTTTACTGTTGATTTGCAGACTTGCACAAATATCGTGTCGATAAACTTGTGTATGCACTATTTAAACAAGCCTCTAAAGTAGATTGTTTAAATAGTAGATTGTAGACTTGCCACATTATTTTATAGCTTTGACAACGCTCCACGAGGAATCCAAAGTTCTTCAAGATGATTCCTCATCGAGGTGTCTTTGTCAAAGGTATAAAATAATGAGGAAAGAACTTGCAAGGTTCTACTTTGCACGCTTATTTCAATAATTTATACCGTTAAATATTTATTTAACAACATAATGGAGGCTTTCAACTCAGCTTCATAGCTATATTTACTACCTTTCATACTGTCTGTCTGGCCCTAATGAACCGTTCTCTAATTGTCCACTGCCAATATCACCCAAATAGAAAAGATTCTTTTTAAAATCAATTTCTATTTTAATTATTAACTCTCACGTGCCTTCCGACCTTTCTTTTGATTCTGGTTTATAAATATAAAATGTTGCGCCTTTATAGTATATTTATCAGCTTTTAAACCCTCTGCCTCGTCGCCTCGCCGGTTTCTCGTGTCACCTTGTTTCATTAGACTGGACGCATAATGTATCCAGCTTGGAATAACATGTATTGAGTATAACTATGTTAAAGGAACGTAGTGGAAGAGACCCGAGCAAACTTACGCTTCGGTTACTTCGCACGGTGTTAACCGAACCGAGGAGGCGAGTAATAATAATTCGAGAATCTGCGGGTGGGCACCCATCCCCTCCTCCCCCCTCTCTTCACGTATTCTCGCCAGATTGGCTTAACGCTGATTTGTGGGTCCCGCGATCCCAGAGTCGGAGGTTTCCTCTAGCTCCCTCTGACTCTTCTCACATCCCTGTCCCGTCTTTTCCTTCAACCCTCCAGCCCGTAGCTGGCCGTCTTCCAGAGCCCTCGGCTGATCTCGCAATCGTCTTAATCGTTAGAATCGATGCTTCACCTCGAAACATGTCTTTTCGCAGTTAATTCTTTGTTCATCTTTCGTCACTTCATGTATATCAAACACCCTCGAGGGTTCTATAAGTATTGGAAAACTTAGGAACCTCGGACAACTGATTTGTACTGTGAATGCTATTTATTTAATAATTATATCGTGCATTTAAATTTTGTACATTTGTTCTATTCCTTAAAGGGTGGTCTCATAGGGGACTTAGAAAAATCAAGCTCTGAGACGGTCTCACGGAGACTTAGAAAAATCAAATTCTGAGGGCGGTCTCCTGGTGGACTTAGAAAAATCAAGCCCTGGGAGGGAGGTCTCATGATGGACTTAGAAAAATCTGAGCTTGAAGGGCTCTTGGGGGACTTCGAATCCAGAACACGGAGACGCTAACGCCCGGATTTTTCCGGGCGTTGGCGTGTCATCTGACTTCGGTCATCTGGCTTCTAATCCGCGTCGGCGGCGACATATTTTTGTAATATAGAGATACCCTCGTGGTGAAAGACAATTTTAATGGAGCATTATACATACAAATAATCCTAACAAAATGTTGGATTTATTTCATTACAATTTGATTGAAAATAACGATCCCAAAGTAAAAAAAAATGTTTGGAGGTCGCTCAAAATAATTGATATTTTCGATTTCGATCAAAATTCGGAGCTTTACTTTAAACTCGATTAATCGTTATTCGGTTACTTTTAACTGAACATTTCATCTAAACTAAGATCAAGTTCTAAAAATCAGATCGACATATTAATATTTGGAGTTCGCTCAAGAGCCCTCAAAATTTGGAGTCTGCATTGAATATCGTGGCTCCTTTTTTCTTCAGATTTTTTCTCAACTAGGATTTTATTAATTAGATATAAGAAGAATGTTTGTACAAGGATCTTACCTTCATAACTTGACACTTATAGTTGTCGCTCAAGGTCGCAAACTTTTTTTTTACTATTATTGTCTATTGCCTATTATAATATAAAAAGATCTGAAAGAAATGAACGCAATTGAAGATACCAAGACCATTAATGTTGAATAATAATGTCAAAATGATATTGATAAAATTATTAAAAATCAAATAGTTACCTCAGTAGCAGTAGTAGCATTTGTATGACATCACAGTTTACAATTGCGACTTTGTGAGCCCTCTCACTGTGATTGTGTTTGACGAATATGTTTCGTGAGCGATGGATTATCGACCGGAACCCTTCAGTCCTGTGTTTGTTTGTGTGGTGTTACGTTATTGTGTAATGTGTTAGTGAAGTCGGTGCTGAAATTAAATTAAAAAAAAAATCTAAAAATAAAATCCTGAAATAAAATCGAAAAAATTCTGCGATTATTCTTCGTTCAATTATATAGTGTAACTATTATTCTCGTCCGCATTGTCCTTTAGCATAAGGACCGCTTCCAGTATTGTCTCGCGAGGGCGTTTATAGTTTGCTCTTCTTCCAGCTCTCCTGGGTTTGCTGAGTTCGTTGATGATGTCGGTGTTGTTTTGTGCAAAGTTCGTTGAGAGTTTCTTAAGTCTTGAGTTTAGTGGTACGGTTTTTATTGTTTCCTAGACCAATTAATTTCGCGGGTTTTGTAAAGGGTTCTTTGGGTGTCTGGTTTATGTTAGTTTCCTAAGGCCTGTGTATTTTGCTACTTCCAGGTTTCTTATATTCCGTTGGTTTAAAATTGATGAGTAGTGGGTGGACCATATTCCAGTTATTATCACCATTCTATACATTTTCTATAGATTCTATAGATTTATTTTTATCGATTGCTTTCTGTTTCAAGAGGGTTGTGTATTTCTTGAAGTTAAATTTGATGTCGTTTGTAATTCCCCGATAATTGGCTGTATTTTTTTCTGTCATGATCGTTCCTCTTAGTTGTGATTTGTTGGGATTTTGTTTGAGCTGTCATTTGTTAAACCATTTTTCCGTATAGTAAAGATCCTATGGGTGATCCATTAATGATCGTTAATGTTAATGCAGATTTTTAAAAATATCTTTAAATATTAATTTAACTCTTACGTAGTGTTTGAAAAATCATATAATTCAATTGCTTTGAATGTACCGGATGACTCTTCATATGATTCGCTTACAATCAATAGCTTGTTCTGAACAGTTAAGCCCGTCTCCCCTCAGCATTTTGTAAGTACAAAACACTCGATAGCAAAGAGCATTTTCGCATCAACGGTATACATGTACACGTCGTGTTGAAATCATATATCCGGGATCTCCATTTCAAAGGGAACGGTAATAGCAGTGCAGTAACAGTAGGCGTTGCACAGCTCGTTTGCGAGGCTTCGAAACCAGCTTAACGCCATCCGCTTACATAAATATTACCAGCACTGGTGGTGGTGAGTCTACGGATATTTGCGTTTCTCGAGTGACTTTCAACATCGTGCGGAAGCGGAAGACACGGCGCGCGCTCTAAGTACTCGTGCACACACACGCACACACACTCGGTGCAATTGTTCTGTAGGGGTGAAAAAAAGTCTCCCTGCAGAAAAACACTCTTCGATTTGATCGTTGACATCGGTGTCGGCATAGAAGGGTGTGCTCCACGACTATTAGAACATCTCAACCTTTCGAATCATATATTAAGGGCGGAATTTCTACTCCTCTTTAATTGATCGGGCTGATTGTGCTTGTGATATGTCACTTTAGCTGGGTACCTTGATAATTACTGTCTCGATCTGACCAATTTCGACGACCAGTCTCCTTCAACAGAATTAAATTAGTAGTACTATTTTCCTTAATTTTGGCAGTCCAGGCAAATAATCAGACTTGCTAAATGTCTTGGGAATGGCTTTTTCAATTTTTCTGATCGTTGCTTCATTCGGGAGTATTATACCGATACTAGTAATTCCTGTAGTCGCCTTTTACGAATTGACTGATTGACTGATTGATTGAACGCAGCCTCACTAAACTAAAGAAAAAGTTTAGTGAGGCTGCTGAAATATAGATTTAATTGGATTTCTTGAAAATTACTATACTGATCCGGTGGACTCGTTCGAGAGCATTAAAGCACCTCTAAATTTCCGTGTAGTCGTTTTCAAGAATTGCGTGACGGTACGTCATTTTATTTTGTGTGGAAATGTTGAATCCGGGCCAGAGAGACAGAGAAAAAGTCAGAAATTTATATTTTGAAAATAAAAACACCTGCCGAATCGATGCTTTCGTAAGACAAAAAGAAATTTTAATCTGCAATGAATAAAGATAAATATCATCGTAATTATAGATTGAATATCTTGGCATTAACTTTGATACATTGGTGGTAATAAAAACTGAGATAAAGAGAGCACAGATTGCGGGAATGCCATCCCGACAATGCTGAAGTAGTAGCGTTATATAAGTATGATAAAACGTTGGCTTTATCAGAGGTTTTAATTGGATTTTTCTCCCGGTTAGATGAAATCCGTTAGGAAGAACGTTGATCAAGGTCTTTTCTTCTTTTTTTCTCTACCTCTGTATGTCTCTTCCACAGGGGACCGTTTAATACGTACCGTGGTTGTTCTAGAGAACCGAATGTAGAAGACGTTTCTTTCGTATCGCTTTATCGCCTTTTTCCTCTCACTCTACTATTCTTCCATTTTTTTTTTTCGAACCATAGCTCCGAGAGCCCTCGAGCATCTAGGGGAAATTATCTGTAATGACTGGCCATCCTTCGAGCTCTCGTCCCACGTCTCTTTTTCTCTCTCCTATTTCTTGACACCTATAATGACTCAGGTTCTTCTCTGTTTTTTTTTATTCAGTTCTCAAGGCGACGAGCTTCTGCTGTACTACTTTTGCCTCAAGCGCAGGAGAAACTCCTACATGGTATCTAAAAATGGCGAAGGTTTTTAGCTTTATTTGCTTTAATTCGACATAGAAGTATTTGCTGTTCTAATCGCAAGAAAATCAGCAAATATTACAGAAGAGTTAATCGAATAGACAAATAAAGATTTATTTTAAGATATTCGATTAGAAAAGAAATTATGAAATGTATTGTATGATGTAAATATGTTCCCTATAAAAGCGAAAAATCAAGTTTTCTCGCTTCGAACATTATTTAAAGCTCCACCTTTTCTGTAATACTGTTTTTTATGACAGGCAAAACAAGCATCTCAAAGCACAATAGAACTTTTTTTTTTAATTGCCTAATCTAACTAAACAGTCTGTGTAGAACACATTTTACCAATTAAAAGTTTAATGTTTTAGAATGCGACTACAGTCAGACAAGAAAGAAACCTAAAAAAGTATTCAACATCATTGAAGCTATCAAAAACATTTATTTAAAAAAATAATGGATCCAAAAAGTTAGTTGTAAATTACTTTAAGAAAATAAATAGTTTAATAAATTTGGTAGAAAATATTCAAGTTTTTGTAGAATTGTTGAACAATTTTTTTCGTAATTTCATAATTGCTTTTTTTTTTTTAAATTTCTTTACAAATGGTTGAAAAATCAAGAAATTGTATATATTCATACAAATTAGAAATCTTCAATATTACACATAAGAATTTTCAAGAAGAGAATTCTAAAAACATCATTTTTACGAAATTTTTTAAAACAATTTGTTTTCGTAATTCATTATTAATAACGTATTTGTTGGGATTTTTATGTACAATGCTTAATAAGTCGTTCCTTTAATAAATTGTTAATCCTTAATAATTTATTAATCGAACGATTATTCAGATTATCAATCGAAGACAGAGAATCGAGCTTCGGAATTAATAGCGACGTTTTGACCGTAAATAGAGTTAAAAGAAATTAGAGAGTTACTTTGGTACAGCCATGACGATTGGTCGATAAGTCGTTATCGAGTATATAGGAGAGAGCGGAGGCGTTGAGCAATTCCGTATAGCTTTCGTGATAGCCAGGCGGCTGCTCTTGACGTTCGAACTTCTGCTCGTTCAATTCGCGTACCTCTCATCGTCCTATTGCTTTCCATCACATAGGCCAGGACCATCTTTTACCACCCCATTTAACGGTCCTTGCGGACTACCACTCGTCTTCCGGTCATTCTTATGTCTTTCTCGCGATCGAGTAAATTATCCGATGGCAAAGCGTCCTACAGTAAAAGTAACCCGGCAAAGATCTAGGTATGAAGAGCCTGAGTAGCATTGTACAATAAAAGCGTCTGCGTAAAAGGCCAGAAGAGTAATGTCAGCTTTCTCATCTCCCCCCGCGGAAGCCCGTTTCATCCATCAAGCGAAGAGAGCGAAAAATGTTAGCTGCTTATTTTTCTTCGGATTTCCGGACGAAATAGAAAATACAAAGGCGCGATATAAATCTTGCTGGTATCCGTTGCACCTATGTAAACGAATACGTGACATAAACGAACAAATATTTTTGCATCTTTTCCGCGTTGAGATACATTTGAATATACATTGCTTTCTTTTTTGCACAATGAATGGAGAAAACGATTTTATTTGGTGCAAATAAATATGAATACTCAAATATTGTGACGGTTCCTAGAGCTTTGTACATATATCAGAATAAAAAATTTTGTGAAATTGGAATGAATCACAGATAACTTTGTAAAGTTTCATATGCTTTAAAAAAGTTGTATTGTCAAATAACTAACGAATCCGGGTTTTGTTCTAACAAAAAGAGTCCTATCATTTATGAACACATTTTTAAACTAGTTAAGTATCGAAAGATTTGTAATTTTTTAGAAACAAATATTGTCATGTTAAGAAAGAAATAGAACTTTGCACACAGCTTCCTCATATAGAATTTGTTAAAATTATAAAAGTTGTAAAGAAGAACTTTGAGCATTTCCATATTTCACAAAGCTTCCTCTACGAGAAAGCAAAATATTGTAATATTCACTAAGATTCAAATGTAAATTCAAAAATGTGAAAATGACAATATATACAATGTAAAATTAATATACAAGCTTTACCTTCCATTGTAGGTGCTATGAAAAATTTTCATTCTTTTCCGACTTTTTTTTTTGTAAGACTGAAATCGGACACTTTAATCATAAAATAAGAAAAAAAGATTGTGGACTTTTACTGAGAATAAATGATTGTCAAATGCACTTCACGAAGTTTTCTTATACCCAAGAATGTCAATGCCAATAATAATTAATACAGCATTATTCCTGAGTTAAGTCTTAATTGTAACAATAGCAGTTATCGTCGGAGTCGTTATTTGAACGAATTACTTTTAATAACGAAAAAAAAAAGTTGAACTAAAACGTTGACTTCCGTTAAGTTTTGATAGACCGGATTAAAAGTTTATCAAACGAATGTCTGGATCACTTTACTCGAGAGATATACGTCTGTAAGATTCGTATGTCAACTACGCGGAGCTCGTCGCGGTTTGGAAGGTTTATTTGCTCGTATATTTGTCACACGCTGTGGGAGCCGTTCGAGAGAACGGTTCGAAAGATAGAAACACAGAAAAGGGGAGCCCGCAGAGAAACGTCGTGAACAAGTTTAGGTGCCGAACCGTCGAGAGACCGAGATAGCGAGAGACCCGGAGCTAAATCCGTTACCGTCGTCGGCAGGTGCTCTCGTCGTCGCACCGGACGATCGGGCCAATTCCTTTTTCTCCGTTTATTTAACCCGTGCAATGTAGCTCCCGAGTCTAGCTCGCTGCTCCCTGCTGACCCGCTCGCATGTCTGAGCTTTACTACCTACTTCTACTACATATGTAGATTGGTGAGACAAACGGTACACAGTCACTGGCAGTATTGACATATTTCTTTTACTCTACTTGCAATTGATGGCTATAACGTGATCAAAAAAATGCATTTTTTTGTACCAGTTCGACAGACTCTAAGAAATTTACGCAAATTCTATGTTCGGTGTAACAAAAAATTTCAAATTCGAATAAAAATGAGATTTATGAAGAACGCAATGATTTCAATCATTTGTGTATTTATTGTCAAAATATACTAGTAAAAAGGATACACAGTAGGAGTTAATCATTGCTTACTCATTACTTTTCATTTTTGTTTGCAAAGCCACTTCTATAAGAAAGTAAACATTTTTCTATGTAAAAGTGAACAAAGTATAAAATGGTAAATAATGAGGAAGCATTGTATGAGTTTATAATGTAGAACCCTGTTTTAATAAAATTGTTGAAATTTTAAGTTTATAACGAGATTTGTGTCATTCTGAAATAAAAGAATTATTGTTCTATGAAACCTGAACGCTTTATCGGTTTTAACAAAGACAAGTCTTATGTCAGACATCCCTTAACTTTATTGTATATCTGTACAAAGATTTAGCTCGATTTCCTCAGAATTTATTCAGAGTTATAGTGGTGATCAATTTAAGAATTCGAAAATTCGTTGGGTAACTTTGAACGCTACTTCACTATTATAGAAAGATCCAAGTAGATCAAAGCTTACAAAAATTAGAGAGTAGAGACTATTTTTGTTTGTGAAAATCAAAAGGCCCGCAAAATTAAACCTCTGTACAGATTTTGCCCAAAGGCAAATACTAAGTATCTACTAAGTACTATACTAAGTATCTATATACTCTACTAAGTAAATACTAAGTATCCTCAATTTTCATTTATGAAAGCAGGCGATTTAACGTGACTGACAAAAAATTGCAAAAGTTAGAGTTCTCAGACTTTTCGTAAAACGGCATAAAATCTGAAAGCATGTTCTATGACGAAAATCTACTGCTTTTCATCATCGTTGCACAATTTCAATTTTTTGGTCATGAAAACAAAGATTTTTCTATGCGAAAGCAAAAATATAAACATTCACGTATAATATACGTTGTCATTATAATGACTATATAATATACAGTAATTACAGTAAACCCGAATAACTCCAATATTAGTATTTTTAGTTGTGAATACCACTCTTATGTCTCCCAAATTTTGGAATTATGTGTACAAAGTATTTATTTAAATCTAAAAATAAAGTACAAAGTTGAATTTTGACTAATATGCAAACCTCCTTAAAAATGTAAAAATCATTGGTCGTGAATTTACGCGTATAATGAAAGTGCAACAACTATGTTATTTATCCATCACCTTCGTCTTCTGTAAGCCAGAAATCGATAGGTCTCTGATCACAAGCAGCTGCTAAAATTTAAATACAATAGACTAAAGAAGACCCTCGGAAAACAAATCAAAGATGATTTATTAAACCTTGCTGTGAGTCTACTATCTACTCTTTTATTCTGCAACCATTAATCTTTTTTGTCACAAAACATTTTCATTTGAAACAAGATTCGCGAATCAGCTTATTATTTAGTTCCCGGAGTTCGCCATTGTCCCATTGAGGAATATAATCTGTCAAGCGTCGAGGGAGTTACAAAGAGAGGGAGACAGGAAGAGATTGTTAGAGTAGGGTACACAAAAGGGGAGAGAGTAGTCGTCTTAATCGACGTTGCGCTCTGTCACTTTCGAGCTGTCGTGAATTGTCCCGGAAATTAGGTCACCAACCACTCCCCCGCTCGTAGATACGACGAGAGCTAGCCTAGCCAAGGGTTGTGGAGGTTTGCCTGAGGCTAGAACTGCATCAGAGATGAAGAGGGAAAACGAGAGAGAGAGAAAGAGAAAAAGCGAATAAGAGAAGGCGTGTACTATTCCGGGGCTGCACAATCCATTCAATATTCCCAGAGACCAGTGAGGCCCGAAAGTCTGGGTTGTCAAAAGTCTGGACGGGACGCGAAATACGCGAAAGGGTTTCAGTCTCTTGCAGCAGTTCGACCCTTGACTTCTGTATATACACCTTTTAAATATAACACTATTATATGAGGCATTCCACATCAATTCAGTCACTTGAAATAATGAAATTTAAAAAATTGGATTATATGCCATAGCACTGAAATATTAAAGGTCAAATGGTTAGGTGCGGGAAGTTAGCCCCCCATTTTTCGAATATGCATATTCTGACGGTTGTTCTGTATTGTTCTACACTTGTTCTATAATGTTCCAAAAGAATAAATTTCTAAAGCGAACCCCATAACGGTAACCCAAAAAAAAGCCGTTTTTTGCCTGAGCCCCCCACTTTTGGAAAATCCAATTTTTCTCGGTTGTTCCAGGCTGTTCTAATTGTTCTAAATATTGTTCCAAATTAGTGTTGTCGTCGAACGCATAATACGCGCATCAGAACAAAAAAACATTTTTACAAGTTAGCCCCCCATTTTTCGAATATGCATGTTCTGATGGTTGATCTATGTTGTTCTTCACTTGTTCTATAATGTTCCATAAAAAGAAATTTCCAAAGCAAAACCCACAACAGTAAACAAAAAAATCGCCTTTTTTTTGCAACCTGGTACAGCTTAGAACAAAGTTGTTCCAGGTTGTTCTGATGAAATTGAATATTGTTCTATATTGTACTATCTTCAATTTCATCAGAACAACCTGGAACAAATTAGAACAATATAGAACAATCTCAAATTTCATCAGAACTACCTTGAACAACCTTGTTCTATATTGAACTAAGTTGTTCCAGGTTGTTCTGATGAAATTGAAGATAGTACAATATAGAACAATATTCAATTTCAATTTTCAAACTAGAACAATATAGAACACTTTAATTTTATCTGAACAACTTGGTACAAACTAGTACAATAAAGAGCCATATCCAATTTCATCAGAACAACTTGGAACAAACTAGAACAAGATAGAACAATCTCAGATTTCATCAGAACAACTTGGAACAAACTAGAACAAGATAGAACAATCTCAGATTTCATCAAAACAACGTAGTACAAATGATTACAGTATAGAACAATCTTCAATTTCATAAGAACAACCTATAACAACCTTGTTCTATATTGTAACAAGTTGTTCCAGGTTGTTCTGATGAAATTGAATATTGTTCTATATTGTACTAACTTCAATTTCATCAGAACAACCTGGAACAAACTAGAACAATACAGAACAATCTTCAATTTTATCAGAACAACTTGGAACAAGCTAGAACAAGATAGAACAATCTCAAATTTCATCAGAACAACCTGGAACAACTTAGTACAATATAGAACAAAGTTGATCTAGGTTGTTCTGATGAAATGGAATATCGTTCTATATTGTACTGTCTTCAATTTCACCAGGACAACCTGGAACAACTTAGTTCAATATAGAAGAAGGTTGTTCAGGGTAGTTCTGATGAAATTTGACATTGTTCTATCTTGTTCTAGTTTGTTCCAAGTTGTTCTGATAAAATTGAAGATTGTTCTGTATTGTTCTAGTTTGTTCCAGGTTGATCTGATAAAATTGAATATTGTTCTATATTGTTCTAGTTTGTTCCAGGTTGTTCTGATGAAATTGAAGATAGTACGATATAGAAAAATATTCAATTTCATCAGAACAACCTGGAACAACTTTGTTCTAAGTTGTACCAGGTTGTTCTGATGAAATTGAATATTGTTCTATATTGTACTATCTTAAATTTCATCAGAACAACTTGGAACAAATTAGAACAATATAGAACAATCTCAAATTTCATCAGAACAACCTAGAACAACTTTGTTCTATATTGTACTAAGTTGTTCCAGGTTGTTCTGATGAAATTTGAGATTATTCTATCTTGTTCTAGTTTGTTCCAAGTTGTTCTGATAAAATTGAAGATTGTTCTGTATTGTTCTAGTTTGTTCCAGGTTGTTCTGATGAAATTGAAGATAGTACGATATAGAAAAATATTCAATTTCATCAGAACAACCTGGAACAACTTTGTTCTAAGTTGTACCAGGTTGTTCTGATGAAATTGAATATTGTTCTATATTGTACTATCTTAAATTTCATCAGAACAACTTGGAACAAATTAGAACAATATAGAACAATCTCAAATTTCATCAGAACAACCTAGAACAACTTTGTTCTATATTGTACTAAGTTGTTCCAGGTTGTTCTGATGAAATTTGAGATTATTCTATCTTGTTCTAGTTTGTTCCAAGTTGTTCTGATAAAATTGAAGATTGTTCTGTATTGTTCTAGTTTGTTCCAGGTTGTTCTGATGAAATTGAAGTTTGTAGAATATAAAAGAATATTCAATTCCATCAGAACAACCTTGAACAACTTAGTTCAATATAGAACAAAGTTGTTCTAGGTTGTTCTGATGAAATTGAAGATTGTTCTATACTGTACTCGTTTGTACTAAGTTGTTCTGATGAAATCTGAGATTGTTCTATCTTGTTCTAGTTTGTTCCAAGTTGTTCTGATGAAATTGGATATGGTTCTATATTGTACTAGTTTGTACCAAGTTGTTCTGATAAAATTGAAGATAGTTCTGTATTGTTCTAGTTTGTTCCAGGTTGTTCTGATGAAATTGGATATGGTTCTATATTGTTCTAGTTTGTTCCAGGTTGTTCTGATTAAATTGAAGATTGTACAATATAGAACAATATTAAATTCCATCAGAACAACCTGGAAAAACCTTGTTCTCTATTGTACTAAGTTGTTCTAAGTTATTCTGCTGAAATTGAATATTGTTCTTGTTTGTTCCAAGTTGTTCCGGTGAAATTGAACATTGTTCTAGTTTGTTCCAGGTTGTTCTGATGAAATTGAAGATTGTACAATGTAATAGAACATTCAATCCCATCAGAACAATCTGGGACAACCTTGTTCTCCATTGTGCTAAGTTGTTCCAAGTTGTTCTGATAACATTGAATATTGTTCTATATTGTTCTAGTTTGTTCCAGGTTGTTCTGATGAAATTGAAGATAGTGCGATATAGAAAAATATTCAATTTCATTAGAACAACCTGGAACAACTTAGTACAATATAGAACAAAGTTGTTCTAGGTTGTTCTGATGAAATTGAAGATTGTTCTGTACTGTACTCGTTTGCACTAAGTTGTTCTGATGAGATAGAAAATTGTTCTGTATTGTTCTAGTTTGTTGCAGGTGGTTCTAATGAAATTGAATATTCTATATTGTTCTAGGTTATTCCCAGTTCTGATGAAATTGGAGATTGTTCTGTCTTGTTCTAGTTTGTTCCAAGTTGTTCTGATGAAATTGAATACTGTTCTATAATGTACTAGTTTGTTCGAAGTTTTTCTGATCAAATTGAAAACAGTTCTGCATGTTTCTAGTTTGTATCAAATTGTTGTGATGAAATTGAAGATTGTTCTATACTACACTGTTTGTACCAAGTGGTTTTGATGAAATTTAAAATTTATCCACATTCGCGAAACTGTTTTGTATGCGAAATTGTTGCACGCATTACAGAAGAATTCACGTTTTTGTCCTGCATCATCCATGGTCTGTCAATGATATCCATACCCATTTTAATTACCTTCCGCGTTTTTTATAGCGTACTAAGTAATAGCGATTGTCGATACATCTCAGTAGAACTCTCTTGGCATCGCATCGCTAGAAAAATGTTTTTTTGTTTTCATGCGCGTATTATGCGTTTGACAACAACACTAATTTCGAACAATGTTTAAAACAACTAGAACAGCCTGAGACAACCGAGAAAAATTGGACTTTCCAAAAGTGGCGGGCTCTGGCAAAAAACGGCGATTTTTTTGTTTCCTGTTGTGGGTTTCGCTTTAGAAATTTCTTTTTATGGAACATTATAGAACAAGTGAAGAAGAATATAGATCAACCATCAGAACATGTATATTCGAAACATGGGGGGCTAACTTGTAAAAATGTTTTTTTGTTCTGATGCGCGTATTATGCGTTTGACGACAACACTAATTTGGAACAATATTTAGAACAATTAGAACAGCCTGGAACAACCGAGAAAAATTGGATTTTTCAAAAGTGGGGGGCTCAGGCAAAAAACGGCTTTTTTTGGTTTACCGTTATGGAGTTCGCTTTAGAAATCTATTCTTTTGGAACATTATAGAACAAGAGTAGAACAATACAGAACAACCGTCAGAATATGCATATTCGAAAAATGGGGGGCTAACTTCCCGCACCTCAAATGGTTAGTCATAATTTTGATTTAACAATTAATGAAGCAATCAGAATGGACGATTATTTTAATTGTCACAAATCGTCCGTTCTGATGAATTGTTAGAGTAATTAGAGTGAACAAAATTAAGTAATTCGAATTTGTTTCAGATTCTACTTTATAGGAATCGATTATGAGAATTATATTTTTTCCTAAATTTTTATTCTCGAAATTGTTGCCTACTTTATTATCTGAAATTCTGTAAGTGGAAAACGAATTTGGGTTTTTTTTCCCTATAAATTCGAAACCGCGTGACTGCAGTTAACATATCTTTTGTAAATTTTTATTAAAAAAGAAATGTTCCAGTTTTCGGGGAAACCGCAATTGTTGGAATGTTATAGTTATTTTACGTGCTATAACTTTCCGACAACAGAGTTTCCCGTAAAATGTCATAGCCAGAAATTGGATTTCGTGTACAGAATAGCAGAAGTAAAATTGTTATTGCTGATATCGAGTGTCCAGCCTTTTAAAGTGGAATATAATGTTTAAAAGTTTTTAAATTTAATTTTACTAAAGGGCAGTGCCCATTGAAATCACTTTCTATCGGTTGTATCTGATGACAGCGACGGCCAATCGTAGCATGAATAAAACGGCTTCACATGAACCTAGCTGATGGCCACCAACTTTTTAAAAGAGGATTTAAAAATATGAAAACAGACTACAATCCGTTTTTTACTTACAGAATTTAAGTAAATTAACCGACTCTATCGAGGGTCTTTCTCGTCAAGAGTATTTCGAAGTATTTAAATAAATGTGGATGAATATATGCCATAAAAACCGCAGATTTTTTGTTATAGAATATTAGATACCATTATCTGTTTGTGAAATATCATTTTTTGAATGGCAATACATTTCATAAAAGAGAAACTTTCGGCTACGGATATTTATAAATAAATTAAACACGAGCAATTAGTTGGAATCGTACAACCCAATTTTCCGCAATTCAATGAGCATTTAAAAAAATAATTTAACTGACGTGGAATGCCTCATATGCAACCATTGAGAAAGTACTCCCAGAACTTTCACGATTAATTTACCGGCTGCTTCCAGCCATGGTTGGCTTTCATTTCCAGGTACGAAATTCACGAGAATTGTTCAACGATCGATCTCTTCGCGCTCAGGTCCATGCAACACTCACAGCCTGCTAGCCAGTTACGAGAAAAATAAAGTGGAACTGGTACATAAGTTTTCTGCCCCGTTGATGCTGCTGGATAGCCAATCGAATCCCACCCGAAGATCCGAGACATTGTAGCCCATCAATTATATTGTCAGCAGGGATAGCAACGCCTTCTATCAGAGAGGCCTGAGAGGGCTGAGAGGTCCATTGGAAGCGAAACAAAAATTCTTCTACAGACTTTAATCTACTTGGAAGCTCGTGTAAATTAGTGAACAAAGTTATTGGCTCAGAAGGCTCCTTTAGAGCATATGTTAACACGTTCGTTTATTGGCCACGGAGCCAGTTCGGTAAATGGGGCTTTCGTTATAATTTACGGTCGCTCGTATATATTCTGTTTCGTGGCTTCGTTATTTCTCACGTGGTGAACATTCCTTGAATTATAAAATAGTTTCAGCTTTTTAACATTCCAGAGAGATAGAGAGAGAAAGAGAAGCTTTTTTTTCGCGTGCAGAGATGTAATCATCCCATTATTTCTGAACTCAAGATGATTGGACACTTATTCCATCAGTAATTTTATATTCATTTTTTTTTGTGTGTAGAATATCCGAAAATGTTGACACGAAAATGTGTAAACTTTTTATGAATTGTAAAGAAAGCCAAGTTTTTCGACCCGGATTAATTAAAAAAATGCCATTAGAGAAAGGTATGATTTATAGGAAAAGTGGAAGCTCATTTTACTTCCTCGCTTACTTTGATTTTTGAATGATCTTTTTTTTTATGAAAGGACAATTTTCTCAATAAAGTTTATTTATGGAACGAATGACCAAACAGAAGGAATTCGATAGTAATATGATGTCTGCAGCTCTATTTACCAGCGATATCGTTCACGTGGGTGGTGGTCCGATGCGTCAAGGCAAGAGTCTCGTGTACCATTTGAAAAAATGTGGCAGTTTGAGTGGCAGGGAGTCGTACACCTCTGCGTCATCTGGTCCGGCGCCTGCTGATTTCTAGTGTATACGCAGTGTGAATGCTGGAGTGAGAGTAGCCGGTGGTTCTTGTGAGATCTGACTGAGCTTTTAATAGCCTCATTGCTACGAAAGCTCTCGCCCATGCACCGAACGGTGCCACAGTAGCGTCGTCGAATATGTGCGGCTCTGTCGATCTGTGAGCCAGACGCTCTACGTCACGTATTAGCTACTTGTTGTCCTACGGTGGCGCGGTGAATTACAACGTATATTTATTTACACAATTTTGATAAAAGCAAATACATACCATATTAAATGTTGATCCTTCATTTTAGGAAAGTGGCAATGCGCGCGTTTCTTACACATTGCTTCCTAATTTTTTATGTTTATGGTCTAAAAAACATGAGGATGCAATGTGCAAGGTTGTAGTTTGCAATTTTGTTCAGTTTTTGATGGGACAGTTTTTTTAATTGGGATCTGAAAATGATGTTGATACCAATAATTCCTCGTAGAGGTAGCTTTGTTTTTGTAAAAAAAAATGTTATCAAAATTTGTATGTCTGGTGACTCAGAAAAAGGCCCAAACCGACAAGAAGAGTGGTTCGAATTTTTGAGATTGCGTGCTCAAATTTGAAACACAAGTTGGCTGTCATACACTGAGAAAAAAATATAGTTGAATCAACAAAATGCTTGAAATGCGTTCAAATAAATCTTCAGTTGTGATAACAAAATCTTTCTTGCCTCAATCATAATGCAGTCAGTTGAAGCAAATAATTATTTGACACAATAGATAATTAGTTTTATCAACTAAAGATTTACTTGAACGTATTCAACAGCAGATTTTGTTGGTTCAACTGTATTTTTTTCTCAGTGTATAAGAATCGGTCAATGAGTTCTAATTGTATGTCATATTGAATTTTTCAAAACTAAAAGCATTTTCATGCTGTAACTTTTTTTGAAATATAAAATTTTAGTTTATGACAATTTCAATTTTCTTTGAAATCTGGTTAAAGAACTTTTGTAAATTCGGAGCTATCTGATTGAAATTTTCCTCGTGAATTCACGATAACTAATTATCAATGATGAATTTAGTCCAAGGAATGGCTGCAATGTCGGTAAATTTCGATTTTGCTCCGAAAGAACGAAAATATTGCTGTGTGGAAATTAAAAAATTTTAAAATCTTTTGTTTCACATGTGGATTTTCTTAGAAGAAAAATTAGGGTATAAATTTCACGCAAATCGGTCAAGTAGAGAATTAAAATTCTATGGCATATTGCATTTTTTTAAAAATATGACGTTCGGATATCAGGTCAAATTTTTCTATATAACTAGAGTATCATTAAACTATGATTTTTATAAAATTTAGCGAGTATCTATTAAGTAGTTAAAATTTAATCAGCATTTACATTTTTCGTGTTTTTCTTTTGATCGTTGATTCGCTTTTTTATACAAATATCGTGCCGATAAACTAGAGTATGCAATGTTTAAACAGCCTGCGAAGGTGAACCTTTGAAATAGCTTTCACATTATTTTATACCTTTGACAAAACCACCTCTATGACGAAGTATGTCGATCAGTGTTGGCTTTCTCACAGAGGAAGCTTTGTGCGTGGTTAAAAAAATATACATATTCAATAAAAAATTAATCAGTTAGCTTCGTGTGTTCAGAGTATTATGAATTTAAAAAAAAATCCATAACTTTCAAACCTTACAGTTTACTTTGGTCAAATCAAGTTTTTCCAATAATAAAAAAAGATCTTATAATAACTTTATAGTAATATAGATTTTTATTAACTCTTGAACAATTGCGTTACGACTGATCCACTTATATTTTTAATTTCTGTTATATCCTACGACTGATCTCCAGTTAAAAAAATTTAATGAAATGTACACATTTTTTAAAAAGATGTCATAATTTTGAAACCACTCTGTCGATTCTGGTTAAATCGCAATACCAACCTTGGTTCTAACTACACTTTCTGTGAAAATTTTAGCTCGATAGCGTGAAATTGTTTACTTCGTCATGCATATTTTTTTCACCCCATTATTCGAGTAGTTACTGTTGCACTTAAGTGTTGAGTTTCAGCTTGATACATAGAATCGTTCTCGAGTTAGAAGACTTGAATGTAAGTTTTTTCATTTTTTTAATGTGATCATTTTCAATTCTGTCAATTATGTCCAAATGTAACACAAACCTTGGTCGCAATTATTCTTTCTTTCAAAGTTGTAGCCCGATAGCTTGAAATTTGTCCAATTTAACGCGTTAACGTCCAATTGCATCAAAAGTAAAAACTAAATTCTAATAAAATTTTAACGAGATAACCAATTCCAATTAAATTTACAACGATGGAAGGTTTAAGCAAATGCATCACCTTTATCGTGCCAAATTGCAGCCGGATTGTCCAAACTGTTCTTAAATTGTAGGAACTTTCATTTTTGTAAATGGAATTTAGAGACATTACTGAATAAAAATTTAATGAGACATGTTGTTATGAATACGTTCAGCTTTAATATACGTGCCAGCTAAGCTCGAAGCTCGTGACCTTGTCAGCATTTATGCGTTTCATCTTGCTCTGAAGGGTCGCGAGAGCTTTTGCTACAACATTAGGAGTGCATCTTGTACCTGCAAATAAACACACAACCACTATTTCACTATACGTATTACACATACAAAACTCTGTCAACACTGAATCGACACAGAGTGCTGTCTGCCAAGAGACACGCGCGAAAACAATTCGTTCTCTGTGATCTCGACATCAATGAGCACACTATATATCGAACAAGTTGGAAGTATCGAGGATAAATAGCAATTCGTTGTCCTCAAGTTAAATCCGAATGAGATAAATTCCTGCCTTCGTCTTCAGTCGTTGCCAGATCGAAATTTGTCTAGACTGAAACGCGCACACGTTTCTCTATTTCTTTTTTTTTTTTGAGTGGAAGTTCGTGCATGAGCTTTGTGGCGAAAAGGCAATCAGTTCGATTTCACGTTTTCCAACTCAGAGCTTTTAGCGAAATTACGAAATAATCTCAAGCGCTTTCGTCGGGACTGCTTTCTGTGGCCACTGGACGTTCAAACTGGGCATTTGCCTCGCTTGTCGAGCTCTGGGACGTTGATAGCCACAAAGTTGCCAGCGATATTGTGGACTCAGGGTTTTCTTCTGCGAAACCAATTGGGATTTGCTACGCCCGATTTGATACACGTGCGGATGTTCTACTTTGGAAAATCGCGTACGACACAAGATATTCCGAATAATTCCACGTGTTCTTTAGAGTGTATCATTAATGTTTGAAAATTCGATAAAAATCTTAAAAAGGAACAATTTGACATACAGGTCAATTTTTTAGTATCAATTATTGAAGGTGTATCGATAAATTGAAAATCAACGGGACGGAAAAAAAATGTCACAAGCTAGCCGGGTCTCTCTTATTGCTTCCTCATAGAGGAAGCTTTATTTTCGTGAAAAAAATTTGGATGGTCCAAAACGTCGAGAAAAGTGATTTAGAAAGAAATGTATGTGTGTGTGGCCGGCATGTAAAATTTAAACTTAGGTACCAATAGAACTGCTTTATCAATCGAACTGAAATTTGACACACACTTGGGGTAGACACCTTTGATTGTGATCAATTAAAAAAAAAAATTCAAACACAAGATCATTTTTTATTCAATTTTGAATTTTTTGAAAAATGTCTGTATGTTCTCTACCTTTCGCAAATTTGTAGCAATCGAGCTAAATTATTTATTACAAATAAAGCTATGTTAAAGGAGGATCGGTATTGAATGTGGAATGAATCGACAAATAGGTTCAGTTTTTATGAGATTTTGAATTTTTCGAAAAAATTTCATTTTGTTATAACTCACGTCAAATCTGAAAATGAATTGAATTTTTCTACAGATGAAAAACAATATTAGGCGCTTCTATGTACCAAATTTGGTGATGATCGGTAGAGCAGTTCGAATTTCACGAGTTTGAGTTTGAATTTTTTAAAAAATTACGTTTATAATTCATCAATTTTACAAAAAGTTTCCTCTATGTGGAAGCAAAAATTGATAAATAAGCTTCCTCATAGAGGTGGCTTTGTGAAAAAATCCAAATTAACGAGGAAGCAATGTGCAAAGTTCTACTTTGCAGCCTTTTTAAAATACTTTCTAAAAATATAATATTATCATTAATTGTAAAAGAATTAATTACAAGTTGTCCACAATTATTACAAACGCATAAAAATCTTTAATACTTCATGATAATTAGTAATTATTATTTATTAAAAAAAAAACATTTCAAATGCTTTTCCGTTCGAATGAAATTCTTGGCGAGTATCACGCTCTTCGGTTTTAAAGCGTTTACAATTGGTTCCACAACTTTACTACATCGTATTATTCTGGGACAGATGTGGAGGAGATGGCGTTCATTCGCCTAGAATGCGTCCGAGAACCATTATAATCCCCTAGTATTTAGTCAGAGCTTTTACTCCATGCTTGACTTTTTCCCTCTCGGTATTAAATACTACTGCAAAGCTGGCGCCCGCGGTGCTAAACGTAACACCTTTCTTCAGTGCAGCATATTTTCCTCGGGCCATAAACGCGAAAAGAGTGTGGAAAAAATGCCTCTGGTTTTAGTGAAAAACGAAATGCAAAAAAAAAAAAAATAAAAAGAAATCGTGTTGGAAGGGAAGTGCAGCAGGAAAAGCTGAACGCGCATTGTTCCTGCAATTCATGAGTAATCATGACCCATCCGCTTTTTTATTTCACGCCCTTAAAACCCTCTACGCGGAAATATATATATATAAAAGCATTCGTTACTCTCTTAGATTCGTTAAATTTGTGTTTTTTTATATTTTGTTGCACAATTACGAACGTTTATTTTGCGGATAAAACGCGAATAAACTTTATTCGTAATGCGAGAAATGTCTCACAGTGATGCTTTTATTAGCCAGTTTTTTTATCTACCAAACAAACGCTGATTGTTCAGCGAGAGTATCAAGTTTTATCAGAGTAAAAAAATATGGCTTTGAGTTTTACTTTTTACAATGTGCGCGCACATTGACTGATCCTATTGCGAAAAAAATAAGTGCTATGAGAAACGATGAAAAGCGTTGCGTTTCTCGATGTGTTTGGTCATCAAAACGATAAAATTGTAGTACTTTACATCTGCAACTGGAGACGCGAAATAGGTATAAAGTCCTCTTTCTACGATTTATCGCCCTAGAGCTACACGGTCTGGTGAAGATGTAGAATGCAGATTGGAATCTCATATTTATTGTCTGCTAGTTTGACAGTTGTGTTGAATTCTCGCGAAACGTGTTTTGCACCAGCAATGCAAATAGACGAAGTGATAGCCAGATGCAATATTGCCAGAAAGGATCTTTTTTTTTTGTTGGTTTATTGCTTTTTTATTATTGGGTCGCGCTAAGAGACATATTTTTTCTTTTTCAATCAAACGAAATTTTTGTCAAACTATAAAATTTTATGTGGAAATGCAAAAAAAAATAAAAGGGAAATGGTTTTTTTTTGCAATCAACAACGTGAATTACAGCAATGAAATATTTTTGAGAAATTCAAAATCCAATAAAAACCGAACCTATGTGTCGATTCATTCCAAATTCAATACCGATCCTCATTTAACATATCTTTATTTTTAAAAATTTACTTAGCTCGACAGCAACAAATTTGCGGCAGCTAGAGGGCGCACAGACATTTTTCGAAAATTGCAAAGTTAAATCAAATTTGAACATATTTTAGAATTTTTTTTTTTCAAAATTATTACAAAGAAGCCTACCTGTCCCACATATGTGGCAAATTTTAGCCCGATTGGTAAGACCATTCTTGAGATATGTAGGTTTGTATTTTAAATGCCAGCCCCACACACACACGCGCATCCGTCCAGACATTTTTTCTAAACCACTTTTCTCGACGTTTTGGACCATTCTGAGTATAACGTCATGAATATCTCGAAAAAAATGTTCACGAAAACAAAGCTTCCTCTATGAGGAAGTAAAAATCAGTATAGTCTCCCTTAACGAAAACTTTAGTGCCCCCCCCCCCCCCCCCCCCCCCCCCCAACCGATTAAGGAACAATTGAAGTGTCTTAACTTTCAGTGCCAATTGAATCATTAATTTTCCATGTAATTATTATTTTAATATGGCTGAAAAATTCATGAATAGTTGCAGTCCGGAGGGTTTGTAATTCTTCGCGTGGAGGTCCCCGCGTGGAAAAAAAAAGTATCGCGGAGACTCTCTGCGAGACTCACTGCGAGATCTCGCAGAGAGTCTCGCCGAGCGTCTGACGGGTCTCGCCGAGAGTCTCGCTGAGAGTCAAGCATGGTTCCCGGAGCTTGACTCTCGGCGAGACTTTTGGCGAGATTAAAAAAATTTTTTTTTTACTTGAATAATTTCTCAAAAGTCTCGCAGAGAGTATCGCCGAGACTATCGGCGATACTCTCGACGAGACTTTTGGCGATAGTCTCTGCGAGACTTTTGGCGAGATTTAAAAAAAAAAATTTATTTTATAATAAATTCTCAAAAGTCTCGCAGAGAGTATCGCCGAGACTATCGGCGATACTCTCGACGAGACTTTTGGCGATAGTCTCTGCGAGACTTTTGGCGAGATTTAAAAAAAAAAATTTATTTTATAATAAATTATCAAAAGTCTCGCAGAGAGTATCGCCGAGACTATCGGCGATACTCTCCGCCGAGAGAAAAGTGTCTCGCGGGTCGGGAGACGATGTTCGTTCGTCTTCACTACAAAATGTAATCTTACTTTCATGGTTGCAGAGTTCCTCTTCCATTCCGATATCGTCCGTTACCGAAAACGGCAATGTCGGGAATTGTGGCGAAGACACTTTTTTTTATTCATGTCTTTCCGCTCCTTTTTTTCCGTTCACAGCAATTTGTAACATTTTTCCGATCTTTAAGCCTACGGGCAGTGCACACTTTTAATATTTTACTGCTACCGCTTTTCAAAAAAGAATTTGAGCAAACATGTAACCTTTCCACAGATGTCATACGCGTAAACTTCAGTTGTCAACTGCTTTCACGATGTGAATTCGGCCACGAAACAGAATCACATCGTAACAGCAGTTGAAACCCGAAGTTTACGCGTATGACATCTGTGGAAGGGGTTATAATGTTTGCTCTAATCTTTTTTTAAAGCGGAAGCACTAAAATATTAATAAAGAATGCACTGCCGGATGGCGTAAAGATCGGAAAAATGTTGCGAATTGCAATCAACGGAAAAAAGAAGAGGAAAAATAAAAAAGTGTCGTCGGCTCAATTTTCGGCATTTCCGTCTTCGGTAACGGACGATATCGAAATGGGGGAAGAACTCTGCAACCATGAAAGTGAGATTACATTTTGTAGTGAAGTGAAATTATTACCGCGGACATCATTACCGACGAACATCGTCTCCCGTTGAGAATTTATTCGAAAAGAAATGTTTTTTTTTAAATCTCGCCAAAAGTCTCGTCGAGAGTATCGCCGATAGTCTCGGCGATACTCTCTGCGAGACTTTTGAGAATTTATTATAAAATAAATTTTTTTTTTAAATCTCGCCAAAAGTCTCGCAGAGACTATCGCCAAAAGTCTCGTCGAGAGTATCGCCGATAGTCTCGGCGATACTCTCTGCGAGACTTTTGAGAATTTATTCGAAAATAAATTTTTTTTTTTAAATCTCGCCAAAAGTCTCGCAGAGACTATCGCCAAAAGTCTCGTCGAGAGTATCGCCGATAGTCTCGGCGATACTCTCTGCGAGACTTTTGAGAATTTATTCAAGTAAAAAAAAAATTTTTTTGATCTCGCCAAAAGTCTCGCCGAGAGTCAAGCTCCGGGAACCATGCTTGACTCTCAGCGAGACTCTCGGCGAGACCCGTCAGACGCTCGGCGAGACTCTCTGCGAGATCTCGCAGTGAGTCTCGCAGAGAGTCTCCGCGATACTTTTTTTTTCCACGCGGGTCATCAGTGAAGCTGAATCGACCCGAAGAGTTCTATTCACCGTTGGGCATTCTATAAGCAATCATCTGATTACGAATAGGAATGAAGGAGAGTGAGAGAATGGTCGGGAGAAAGCGCATGGTTTTATCTTAGGATTTCCGGCATCGTCGGTGGCGGTTTTGCGCGGCGCCGGTGGCAACAGATCACGCGATCTCTTTGCAGGCACGCGAAAGCACAATCCGACGCTGTATTACGCTCTCCTCCTAAGATCTCTCGATCTTGTTGGCTTAGTTTGAACAACTGTGCTCACGACAAGCCGTCCAGGGAGGCCCGAAAAACAGCCCACAGTTGTGTCCACGACAAAGTATACCTCAGGGGATTTCGATCTATGAGCTCGATTCCGAAAAGGGCGACCAGCTTCCAAGACAACAAATCCTATAAATTCATCTGTTTGACACAGAAATTGTGAGAGAATTTTTTAATTTTCATTTTTTTTTTAAATACATATTCCCCGCTCAGTACGATTTGAAAATGGGTTCTTAGTCTTTATTAAAATAAATTGTCGACATGCATACTATGTGACACCAAATCATCTAGAATATCCAATATATAGTCAAATGCAAGTTCTGCAATTTTACCAATTAGTCACAGAGCTGTGACACAATTTGGAAATTTCATTTTTTTTTTAGTATTTATTTTTATTTCAGCTCTGTAGATTGGAAATAATTCCGTCAAAAGGTCTAAAAATAGTATATTTTTCAACCAAATGGTATTACAACATTAATAATACCCATTGTGGAATATCGATAATTAATTATGATAAGATTTGCTTTCGTTCTCTCAGCCTATATGTTCTTTGGCCTCCTACTAGTATTTTAATTAATTATTGTACAATTACAAATTGTATGAATAGTTAAAAACTTTTGGACTCCTTTTATCAGATGAAATTATTCGGTACCAAATTAATTTCCCCTCGCTGTCTCTGTCCATCAGAGACAAGCTGGCTTTTCTTTGGCTGATAGCTACCAATATTAACAGTGCAAGTCAGCGCAGAGAAAATTCACGTGTGACATGCATACATGCCGCCACCTCGTCGTATTACGAACACGCGTGTCTCGGAGTCTTCCGTGCGCGATATTTGCGGCGTGCGCCAAGGCGTGCTTCCGCTAAAAATAGAACTTCTAATCCGGTGTATCTTCTGTCTCTTTCTTTAGAATTCTCTTGTGTAGTATGTACGACCCTACGAGACTTCTCCCACATTACGTCCATCAGGGCAGTTAACCCTACGACGATATGGATATTCTAGCCGTAAAAAAATTTTATTTTATATCTTCAAATATTGATATAACGAGATCTATATACATTTCATGAGGCATTTCCAGATTTCAGTAGTCCGATGGTATATTTTCTGGAAATTCTTTTAAATATTTAAATTCAGCATTTCAAAAAATGCTATAATTTTGTCACCGGCATTTCAATAATTTTTTGTAAAAGATTTTTTTTTTGTCAAATGTCATTGATTTCATTTTTAAATATCCAAATTATTTATTCATACTTAGCGAGATTTGAGAACAGCCTGACAGTATTTACTCAGAATTCTTTTAGATGTTTAAATTCAGCATTGCAGAAAATGCTGTATTTAAGTCAATGTATCTCAAAAACTAGAAATCTGGAGTCACGGAAAAAAGTTTCACGATAATAAACATTGTAATTTTATGGTTAGAGAATCAGTGTTTTCTACAATATTTTGTGAATTTTATCAGCCTAATTTCGTTGATTTCTTTTAAAAATGTCTAACTTTTTTTTTTACTACTTTTACACTACATTTATTCAGCTGCAAAATTTACAAAATCTTTAGATGTGCACACCAAATCCTTAAAATGTAACTTATCAATGTTCCAGAGTAAATGTTCAGTTTAAGCAATTTTTTCTGCTTTTTTAAGTGTAGACTTTTGTACATAACGATTAAAAAATATGTTTACTCTCATCTATTTGTAGAAAAATATGGAATATTCGTGATTTAACGTCTATCGAAAAAGTACATTAATACATATAGAGTACAAAAATAACAATTGAAAAAAATCCTCATTTCTCATCATACTAAATACCGTGTTTAAAATCTCCAGGCGAATCAAAAGTTATGCTCCAAATTTAGATAAATAACTGTTAGAATGACACTTACATGATTTTCGAGCTATACAATGCCATCGTGTCTCCATTTTAAAAACGGTCTAGTCAGTGTCAAAAGCCGAGTATTAAGAGCAAAGAAAATCAACACGAGTCACACCCTCTTCTCAAAATACAAATACATAGAAATTCTGAATAATAGCTCTATTTATCTGTAAACAAGCGAATCCAAAAATAAATAAACTCCAGTATTGAACAAAAACAAGAAACGCATAAAACTACAGCATATATCTGGTGGGCGTGCGAGAGATTGAAAAAACAAAAAAAATTAAAAAGCACACACACACACACACACAAAATCCTCTCACTTTTTTTCCATACGTCCGCATCGCGCATTCAGTTTAATCGACCGTAGAGCTATATCGACGTTCGACTGGAATGACGGGGAGCAATTGGCATCCAAGCAGATGGCACTCTTTCCCTCCTCTGTCCCGGCAAATTCTCTATTTTTCTCGAGTATTTTCCGGATAACGGAAGCTTTCTCTTTATTTTCCAGTGTAATTTTTATAACGTCGCACTCCTTTTTACTGTCATTCTGTACAATAAACGAGCCAGCCACACAAGAGACCGTACATCGTACCTATGCTGTGTTCAACGGTGCGCGATCAAGGTCGTCGATGTGTTAGACATTAGAGTGCGCATTTCAACCCTCAGCTTAAAAAGAGACCCCGCATTTTTCCCTTATATACACATACACATATATATGTCCATCATGTGCAGAGGGAGTGATATAAAAAAAATGGGTCAACCCCTCTAACTTTTTCTCGTTGAAACCCACAATTGTGATGTGTCCTGTACTCTCGTAACCCTATCTACTTTTATATGTAGCTTGTTCATGCATAATAATCAGTAGTAAATCGGTATTTATATCATTAAAGGTCATATCGTGTTTACATTTATCAAAGTAGAGGGTGTCGTGATGGGTCAGGTGATAATAAAGTTTGTCCTTTAAGTAAACCCACATGGAAATAGAATATATTGAAAAAAATATTTCTTATGTATATTTATATTATATTCGCAGTATACGTGCATGTATCCCGAATGTTTTCGAACTGCACACAATTTGTATGGGAAATATATACAATAAATAAATATATTCGACATACACAATTTTTGGAACAAAATATGTTTTGTGTATTTATGATATTTTTCAATATACTCCAAATGTACTTTATTTCCATGAGCGGATGAGCCGCCTCACGTAACAGTCAACTATTGAGGTAGACTTTTAAGGTCTGCTATTCAAATCACTGCTAAATTTGTAACGGGACTCTGTCACCTAAATAATGGCAAATTGAAACAACTACTTTTTTTAATGAATCTATTCATCATTTTAAAGAACTTTCATTTAAACCTCATAACATACATATCAAACACTGATTCTGTCATTTTGTACAGGCATATGATGCACTTGAACGCTGTGTTGTGAAATGAAATATATTTCACTTGTCATAATTTTCGGATCAAACTAGTCAACAGATTTTAGCTATCGAGATCTGATTTTGTTTCAGACATTTTGCTTTCTGTTCCGAACAGAGCGATTTTCATTCCAAGCATGTACGACAAAATGATTTTTTCTTTTACTGCAAGCAAATTATTATTTATTACAAACTAACTGAATATTAGCTAGCCACTAATTCAATTCTCCCACTGCATTCTAAATTCCTATACTCGAACCGTATCAATAAAATGATTGTCCTTGACCGATGTTCCATGGTACATGTCTTCCAATATTTTTTCTAAGTTTTTATAGACCTGAAGGAATACTTTTTTGTCATTGCATTTAAAAAAAAAAGCAATTACTTCAAATATTAAAAAAAAAGTTAAACTGTTAGTAACAATAGCGAAGATATGAATTTAAACTTGCCCTTCAATGTCCAAACCATTACAAAAGGTGCATTGAGAGATTTTGCTAGTTTCTGGTGAAATTGCTTTGCAAATTTATGTATAATCCGTCTTTGGCACGTACTCAATGCTGGCTATTATTATTATCCCTGAACGACGTGTAAAGTTGGTAGCTCTGTGTGCAGGAATCTCAGCTGGCCCAGGCGTCTCATATACTACATTTTACTTACACGAGTGTCTTAAGATACTACTTAACATCCCAGACGACGAGCTGATTTGATGCGTGGGAGGGATTTTAGCGAGTGTAGCGAGGATTCTCGGGAAAGCGCGAAGATGATGAAGGGCGCGTCTGCTCGGTGTCTCAGCACTGGGTTGTGACTTTTAATACGGCGAGTGTTTGTGGCTCTCGAGCTCCGTCATTCGCGGGATTTTGCTCACTATGTGAGTTTCCTCAAATAAACTCGGTTGAATACAGACGTGTGTCGGTGTCTTAGAGTCAGAGGCGGGTGGGAATAAGTAGAAAGAGCTGTGTTGAGAAGACGACGGACGAGTGGGCGAAGATAAGTTCAAGTAGGTAACGAGTAATTAACAGTGGCGAGAAATTTTCACTAAGCTGAGGGTAGCGATTAATATTTCTTCCCGGTGAAACCTTCAAAGAAGTTGGGATAGTAAACGTTACAGTTGGTTCACGCGTTATTACGTTCATCATAAAGGAATTAACAACGAGGTGAGATTTTCTTTGATGCAAAAGAGCTGTCGGAAATTCGAATAACGCTGAGGTTTCTTCTAAAGCAAGCATCACTCTGCAAGCATTCCATTTGGAATCATCTTTCTTGGCTCTTTTGTATATCCGATCTTCAAATAAACGACATTCTCATTTCATGGATTAGTCAATCCGGTGCAATGCAATGCAATCATCATTCACTCTTGACATGACGTGAATAGAGCAGATTAATAGAACTTTCTGAAATAAGAGTCTTAATTTTCGCAAAAAATAATTTGACGAAATAAAAAATCCTTTTGTTATTTTAAGAAAAAAAAAAAATCTATTTTACATATTGCTGTACTGAAAAAGTAACAAAAAATCTGTAATTTTGCCGGATTTACAATTTTTTTTACTGTTATCAAGGCATTCTGTTGAAAATATTTTCTAAAACGAAAATACGAATTTTCGACAGGTTAGTTTTTATTTTTGAAATTTACTGACTTTAATAGAAAATAAAACAAACTGTGGAGAGAAAAATTTTTTAGCGATAGAAAATGTTTCTTTTTTTATTAAACATGATGTCTACGGTGTAATAATAATATGAAATAAATAAACTTAGTTCTCGATGACGCAAAAAGACTAACAAAATCCTATTTTTTAGAAACCCAGTAGACTTTTCTTGCTGCATCTGCCAATATCTCTCGATTTGCTAACAACTCCAAGAGTAACTTTGCTAATTGTGAAAGCCATTTCACTTAGTCAGTGATTAACAACCCGACTGTGACCAGTCTGGTGTAAAATGGTAAACAGCAATTTTGTAAAATTATAGTGTAATCATTTATTTAAAAAAAGACAATTTTGTTAAATAAGTACCGCCCGTTTGTTACTTTAACAATAACTTTGTATTTTACTCCAAGAATTACTTCATTGCAATCCATTTCAGTCAGTCAGTGATAACCATCTGAGCGCGATCAGCCTAATGTAATTGTCTGACGCCTTCAGTGGTAACGGCCCGGTTGGTCAGACACCTATCACTCGCCACATAATGTTCCTGGATTAATTACGATGTTTCAGGATATTGTTTGTACGAAGTTTCCAATGTACACAAGAATTATTATACTCGTATAAATATTCCGATGTAATTGGTACCGGTGAAATAATTCGGCTACCCGTAAAAATTATTGTTTACTCGTCGATAAGTAATGGGCACGTATAATAATTATTGTTCAGCTCACCCCCAAATTATAACTTTCCAAATCCCTCGTGTAAACAGCTATCAACTATCGCTCCTAATGATTCTGCTGCCAACCCAGTAATTTTATACTCAAATTCCATAACAATAATTCTAGCGTTGGCGTCTCAAAGCGCAGCATTCTGATAAATTCCGACAATAATTCTTGAAAATTCTAAGTTTATGAATGAAATCACAATGTTTATTACCATTTTTAGTACCTTCATACTTCTTTTCGATACAATTAAAAAAAAAGCAAAAAAAAAACAAAAAGGACTTAGAGTGTTCCGACCAATCTCTGTCTCTCTTCCAACAATTCCAGGTGAAACTTCATTGAGATCCATTTTAGTCAGTCAGTGATAACCACTCGAGGGCGATAAGCCTAATATAATCAGCTATACGACGTCGTCAGTGGTAACGGTCCGGTTGGTCAGACACCTCTCACTCGCTCGTAGAATGTCTTCCACGTTTCCGCTCTCTCAGAATCCGTCACGCACGCGTCAACGATAATCTCGTATAGCTGACGAGACTACGGATCGTGCTCGCTCAAACGGATTGTAGCCGTCGTGCCTGAATTGACGTCGAGGATTCTATGCTCCTGCTATATTGGCGCTAGGTATAGAGCTATGATGACGTGTGAGCCATCTAGAAATCGAGGTCGACTATCTCTCTTTAATACGTATATGGTATATACATACATATATATGCAATGTTCGTTACATATCACCTTGTCTCTATCTCGACTAAATCGTCCCTACGGCGTACTCGGCAGCATCGCACCGCTATGAGCATTATAGGTCGTCGAGACTCAGGAGTTACCTGTATACACTGACGGGCCATTCGCGATCAATCGCGCTCATGGCGTCCGTTATCGAATTAAGTCCCATGTACAGGCCAGGCATCGCACGTTGCACTTGGTGCTTCACATCGTTCCGGAGCTCTCGTGGGGTTGCAGTAAAAGAGGGGTGGGGTACACTCCCTACCCCACGTGTTCGTACTGTTAGTATCCGAATGTCCCATGAGAATTCTCTGCTGCCTGTGCACTGCTAATTCGAGGTATCGGCTGCGGCGAATCCGTGATTACGACGGAACGCGTACCTCGTGGCCTGGGAATACATACCGGAAACTCGAACATTCGTAGACTCGGGTCATCTTGGCCAACCATTTGCAGTTTCTATTATTACAATGTTCGGTACTATTATATTGCTCGTAGAGCGTCAAGTAGAACTACTGACAATGAGTACCTGATATTATCTCGTCCTCTAAAACTGAACCTACTTGGTATTTATTTATTGCGTCGTTTGCTATGCATGATAATTTGGACTTTATCCGATGAAAGTATTTCGATATTTAAATGTATTCATGATCGTAAGAAACGCTTTGTTTTTTCGGGTGTAGAGATTCGACATTTTTTATTCACGAATGTTAAACGCGTATGTCTGACTAATAGATCATATGTACTGATCGATTAATTCCACGATATGTTGTCTCTCAGTACTTTTGAAGTACTGAGGGAGGGAACTGAATTGTACGATATTAAAAATGTATAACACTGATTCTAAAAAAAACTTAGTTTACACTAATAACTCAGACATATTTTTTCGCAGTTTTATATAAGTCAAAGTAATAATCTTATCATCTTCGTTTGAATATTGCACGTAAAATACTTTAGAGTAAACACGAACAAGATCGAAAGTGATGAGTCGTATGTTCTATGTTATGAAGGCGTTTATTTCAATATTGAATTTTTTATTCACGATAAAATAAAATTGAAATGAAGTAGAAAAAGATGTCGTATCGTATTGAGATTTTGCAAACAACGTTTTCACACGATCGATATAAGAATAAAATAATATCTGCCATACATGCAAAGAATACTTATTCTGAGTTACTCATAGTTATTTCAAAAGCTCTTTTATTTCTGCACAATAATTGGACATAATTTCTTATTTGAAAAATATCTTTGACAACCATTCAAACCATTGCATTGGCCACAATAATCAGTATTAAAATTAGAATAGCGTATATACATAAATTTAAATAAGTAAATTGCTAAGTACAACTATTATTTACAGAGGACCATTTTCAACTCTATCTTATAATGATTTTTCTTTTAATTCTGAGATTTTAGGGAAAGCCCTTGACACGTTTACATCAAAGGAACAGATAACCGTTGTTCAGTGAAGAAATGAAGAATAAAATTGAGTAGGAAAAATGTTTTCGTTTTTTTTTTTTCAGTAATGGTCTAAAGATCCTCGCGATCAAAGCAAAAAGAATTTACGGTAAGGCTCCTCTGGCCGAAAAGCCGTGAGAGAGAGATTCGCGAGTGATCTCGAGGCAAGCAGAGCCTTGCCAGAAAATTGACTTAACGTCAGGTAGCCCGAAGCTCAGGATGACGGGAGAGGATATACGCAGGGAGCCGTGGGGTCAGTGGCGAACCCCTTCCAATCTTGTTAATTTCATGGTTCGCTCAATCCATTCTGGACGGTAATCTTCTTGCTCTTGGGGGTTCATGCTCAAAGCATCACGCTCTTTGGGAGTGAATCGGAAGGCTACCTTCGGAATGTCAAATTAAACCTAGAATTTCGTGAAACGTACATACGTTTCACGAAATTTGAATGAAATGCCCCATACACGTGTGTATATGGGGCATTCCAGATCAAATAAACGGGGTCGTGATCCTCGTATGTTCTTTTTTCCTTTTAACATGCGAATACTACGTTCTAAAAAACGTTTCATACCAATTTTTAGATTTTTTTGAAAATTTTAGTTTGGTTAGAATTACCAATAATATTAATTACTGAAGAAAAATACTTCCTAGATTGAAAAATAAAGTAAATAGGTAAATTCTGTATTGAAAAACAAATTTTTTAAATTTAAAACAACCTACAAAAACCACCAAATTAAGAAAATTATTTTAGTGTCGAAACAATACACGATCGAGTCACATCTTTTGGCAGGTAAAAAAAAACTTCGAAACTTCAAAGTTGAGAAAAATTTCTATTACATAAATATTTATTATTACCATATTTTATAACCTCAAACATTGTGTTTTTTAACAAATAATTTAACAAGAATACATTGACAATGACTACCTCGAATGAATAAAAGTAATCGGACAAAAAGTTAATTAATGACAATAGTATGAAAAGATCGCCCCTGCTGTAAAAAAATGTAAAAAAATCGATGTCGTATTTTTCTTTAATAATTAATTTTGTTGGTGGCCAAATCAATTTTTGAATATAAAAGTAAAAAACTGGTTGAAAGTTTTTTTTTTGTATACTCTACAGCATACTTTAAGAAAAAAACATTTAAAAAATACGAAGGTAACGCCCCTGTTGATTTGGCCTGGAATGCCCCATATGTAGTATAATATCACGAAATGTTGGTCTCGTCATTTTCGATCCTCGTCAAGACGCGCCTTTCTCTCTTCTTCCCTTCGTCGACTGGTGCAAAAGTTTTTTTTTAACGCCTATTTTCACCGCTCTTTTCTCTCTTTTCCACCCTCTTGTGTTCTCCGCTTTTTCACCCTTTCCTTTCGTTTTTTCGAATACTTCGTTGCACCAGGAGAATTTGTCACACACTTGTAAGCTCGTGTTAATGAAAAGCAGAAAAGAATGAAGGGATTCCGTTGCCGCGTTTATTCTGACGTGGATATTCCAGAAAGGCCCGTTTGCGTTGTGCTATGCACGCAACAACGAAAACAACACAACCTCTCTTGCCAATTAGCATATTTTTTTAATAATACACCACGGCCTACATAAACCCCAGCCGACCCTTTTTCCTTTCTCTGCTACTCTGATGTGTGTTGTGCACACGTTAACTGGATAAATGGGCAATCATTATGAGAAGAATTTGGAGCATGAGTAAAATTGTATTAAGAAGTTTGCACGAAAGTAAGGTAATAATTTCACGAAATCGAGTTATCAAACATTCTATGCAAATTTTTGCTACTTTTTTTCTAACATTATATATTACTCACAATTAGTCAAATTTTATTACGACTTAAAAATATTTTCTGTGGATTTTGGTCAGTTTTCTTTTCCCATATATTCGATGCATTTTTTTAAAAACTATTTATATTTTGGCAGAAAAAAACGGCGCAAGGAAAATGCAATGTAATGTAATGTAAATTATGAATATGTTTTATAAACCTTCGAAAGCAATGGTAGTAACATTTTTACTTCTATTTTAATCTAAAAAAATGATTTTTTGAGAAAATTAATCAGATACATTTTTTTCGGCCAATGGTAAAATCTTCTGTTATTTAAAATTTTCTATAATTTACAAGGATGTATGTAGAATACACAAGTATGGCTACGGTGGATATCGAATATTCAAGGTATAAAAAAATGAACTCATTGACTCATGTGAATTCAAATATAAATGCTTTTTTCTCACTGTACAAATATTTTTTTTGCAGAATCGGTAAAATTTAATTTTCGCATTGGGGAGCAAAACCTTTTTCGCTTCCGGAAAATAAACAGCTTAAATAAACATTTGATATTATTACTACAGCTTAATAGTTCCTAGAAATTTATTGGTGTATAATTAATACCTGTTTTAATTTCGAACGAATTTTATCACTGGGTAAAAAAATGCAACTTCCAAACGAATAAGAGTATCAAATATCTAAATGGTTAAATAGCAAAACGTCCTTCATGAAATAGAATAAGTCATCATACATGAAAACTGATAAAAAAAATGACAGATCCTTCTTGAAAAAAAAATGTCAACGAAAACGTAAAACTCCTTGGAAAATAACGTTAATTCGTTAATGTATTTGCAAATCCATAAAAATAAATTTGTCTGCATTAAGTACACATGCTGCAATACAAAACACCTTTCATTATTTGCGTTTAATGTACAAAACTTTACCGAGCCAATTACAAAAGTTTTGCACTAATTTCACTGGTGTGAAGTGCTTCGACCTCCTTAATGATCTTGCGAACTGTCTGAATTTTGATTGAAAACCAAGCTCAATTTTTTCGCGATTACTCAACGACGATGAGACGTCGAGATTTTCGATCGTTTCAGGAAATGAAACTTCTCAGGCGTACAACTCAGTTCCACAGTTCAAATAGTACCAGCACAGCTGTATGTACACATACATATAATTTACGATTGGTACGTCGCGGGGGGCAACAAGAAGGAGGCAATATAATAGCGTTTCTCGAATGGCCTCGTTCCAAATCCACTCGATATTACGGAAAAATAAGCGAGTACTTTGTCCCATATCCCCTTTCCATAACTCACTCAACTTGGCGCGCTCTGTCAGACGGATAAGCTGAAGCTTGTCTCGTTTCTATCTTCTCCTTCTGCTACACTATTACAAAACTTAAGTTCAAGGGAAGATAAAAGACAGGATAATTAAAGGATGCACGACGAAAATAATCCAGTCACGTCTTCCTCTATTGGACAGCTCTTTTCTTGTTCTTTTCAGATCATGAGCGTTTCCCCAGGGAAGAAAAGAAAGCCGTAAGATGAAAGACCAAAACTGTGACCATCAATCGCATCTCTAACTTCTCACACGCGATCGACTAGTTTATTTTTCAATTTGCCCTGATGGGAAATATCTGTAACAATAATTCCGTGGGATGTAGAATAAATTCTGTGGTATCCAATTAGCAGCACTGTGCGTTTACTTTCCGAGAGGCGTCAGAACTGACGTATATACGAAGAGAAAAGGTACACGAAGGGTGAGTGAGTTTGCTCCGACTTCCATAAAAAAAAGAAAGCCATCAACCGCAGAACAGCGGGAAATAAATTATATCCGTAATGTGGGTTGATGGAGCGAGCGAGTATATAGCTTTTGATCGATCTGTGCTCATCCATGGAATATCTCCTTTCTTCATTCTCTATCTCTTTGACGAAGAAACACGCGAAATTTCATACGACACTCGTTCATAATGTGACTTTCTCATAGTAATGCTGTGTTGTCAAACATAGCCGTATTTTATCTCTAGGAGCATGAGAATTTACAAACTAGTGGTAAATCTAAACTCGGAAAAAGATTGAAAAAAGAGGAGACTGCAGTGATTTTGTAAAGCAAAAAAATTCTTTTTAAAAAATTTTTCACTGCATTTAGGGTGATACATTTTTGTTGGAAGATTTCATAATAAGGTTTTCATTTACACTCTAAAAACCAAACGTGTTGCGAAGTATGTTGTTCCCTATCCTTTAACATTATGTATCATTTCACACTTAAAACGTATTTTTTTTAACATGGTAGGGATATCAAAAATACGCTTTTCAGAATAACGGTTAAGCTTTCTCAAATAACATTTCAACCATGTCGTTCAATTCGCAGAAAGACACCAACATTTTTGAGGACAGTTTGCACTTTTTTACTCAATTTCCTGAAGGCCCGTAACGTTTTTCAAGACTCTTTGAATTATTGCAGACTAGAAGAACCTGAAGAACTGTAACACTTTTTGTGGATACTTTGTTCTTTTTTTACTCAATTTCACCGAGGGCACGAAACTTTTTTGAGGAAACTTTCCACTTTTTCACTCATTTTCCTAAAAGCCAGTAACTCTTTTTGAGAACACTTCTGTTTAAAAGAGTGCCGCTGTAGATTTTATACAAAAAATGTCCAAGTGCAGATGAAAATGCTTGAAAACTGTAGGAAATTATACATCACTTTCATTGATTCCAATTTCATCCTAAAATTAAAAAAAAAAAAAAAAAAAACTAACATCACAATTTCGTTCTATTTTCATTCGATTATATTACCAATATCAGAAAATAAAAATTTCCAAAAATACCCTTTTATTTTCTGCCGACCTTAGAAAAGCTATGCGTGTGCACGTCCCCGATAAATATAATATATCCTCGTTGGCGTTAAATTGCCGGAAGACAAGGACGAGGGTCTCAGTTGAAACGAAGCAGAAA
Organism: Perithous albicinctus; assembly: GCA_964016905.1. Classification (NCBI taxonomy): domain Eukaryota; kingdom Metazoa; phylum Arthropoda; class Insecta; order Hymenoptera; family Ichneumonidae; genus Perithous; species Perithous albicinctus. The sequence goes on along the minus strand of OZ024688.1, from coordinate 29,617,536 downwards.
AAGTACACACGCACACACCCACACTTAAGCATACAATATTTCCATACCAGAAAGTCTCAAGGTTGCGTGACCAAGTGTCGATTATTCTTTCAGGAAAAGTGTTATCTATCCTCCCTTTCACATCTCTTTCTTGCGTCGTCCTTGCGGCGTGCTGAGACACCCCACCGTCTATCGCGGAGCATCACGCTCCCAGGTAAATATTGCAAGCCACTGGAGAGGTTTATCGGTACGAGCCAAGAAAAGCGTCAATCGTGTATAACCTTGCAATTTCTTTTTTTTTTTTTTTTTTCATTTTGCAGCTCTTCTTACTCCCGTTTTGTCTCGATGTGTCCCTGACGCTCTATACCCTCACCTTTCTATTCCCACAACGGTCAAGCTCTCCAATCCATAGGACGTCTTGCTTGAGAAAAAGAAAAAAAAAAAAACGTATATAACTCGTGTCTCTTTATGTTAGCTCTTGACGTAGAACACGTGCCGTCGTGACGGTCACCAGTTCTTTTTCTCTAGCTGTCCACCGGAGGAAAACATTACTATGTAGTGCGTATACACGTTTCGTATGGCTATCCAAGTTTCGAGACACGTAACTGTCGTATACCGAGTTTTATAGCTCGAAGTGGATTATATACATGGATAGGAGTATATCGCCGTAGCACAACTCGACTCATCGTACAGTTAACTCATCTCTGTCCTTACATTGCAAATATATGGGGCATTCTATGACAATTCACACAAGTTGAAACCCGAGCCTCATCGATTTTGTTAGTATTTTTTAAAAATATTGTTGTTATCGCTGAAAAGAACACCTGTAGTTTTTATTACAATTTTTTATTTAGAGTCGTTCTTGATTTAGAAAAATAATTGTTTTACTGTAAAAAATTGCTAGCTTCAATGAAAAACATGATTTAAACATAAATAATACGGCAAATTTTTTCATCATGTAACGTATTTTAAGGTTATTTTTTATAATACTACATTTCTTATCTATTATGTGTGAAAAAATGCATAAAATATGTGCTGTTTATTTAGAAACTAATTAAACATTACATATCATTTTTTAAAACGATCCTGTAGAATGAGTCTTTAAAAATTAACAGACTAAAATAAAAGTAAAAAAAACGGTAACATTTTAATTTAAATATAAAGGATTGGTATTTTCATCATAGCAGTAGAGATAATTTCGGGTTCTCAATGCAGACTTGTGCTAAATTTTTCTAATAATACAAAGTTTGCTTAGTGAAACTTAATATCTCTTTATTATTATCTAGATAAACACGGCTCAATATGATGTCTATCAATTTTTGTACTATTTTCATATTAATCTGCGTTACATGACAACTATTATACTATTCATGTCGAAATCATGTTTTTAATTGAAGGTGGAATTTTTTCAATCATAAATTTAATTTTTTTTTTCTTAATCGAGGATGGCGCCAAATAATATAAATGTGATAACAACAATATAAAAACATATTATTGAAATTGGCAAGGATCGGATTTTATCCTGTGTGAATTAACATGAAATGTCCCATATGGATATACAATATTACAGGTATTATAGGCACTAGAGATTGTATAGGCAAAGCACTCCAAAAGATATAAACGCAGGGAGAGCTAGTACTACGTACTAGTCGTAAATGTGGAAAGCTCTTAATGACTGCTTGCTGAGCACTAGACGATAGTAGGCGGATATATATGCAAATGCAGTGAGAGATGAGTTCGTCAAGGCTAACTAGAATTTCGTTGATATCTGGATATTTAAAGCTCCACCTTCAGGGGAAAAAAAATGAGTTTTACTTTCTTAGGGAAGTTGGACTCGTTTTTATTTTTTTTTAAAGTCAACCATATTTTTACGTCAAAGTGTATAAAATGTGTCAAATGGCCAGAAAGTAATTTCAGGTGTTTTACAATTTTTTTTAATGCGTGCAAGATATAGCTTTAATTTTAAAGCTATGTAGTCAAATAGATCTTTATAATTGCAGATTATTACATTAAATGAAAACTGTAAAAGACATTCAGATTTTACGTGTTCTAATTTTTTTGAAAAATTTATATTGTATTATTTAAATTTATATTGAATACCGTAAAAATCTATTAAGCGGTTCAATTGATTCTACATTTTTATCTGTCAGCACTCGATTTACCGAAAATATAAATATAACAAGCTAAAACATTTTCGACATCCTTAATAGCCTTAAGAAATGCTTGGAACCAAATCTGACTAACTTCAAGTAAGAGGTTCGAATGTTGCACTAGATAGTATTTTTTTGAATTCCTAATATACGTAACAAAAGCATTTATTTGCAAAACTAAAAATCGTATGAATTGAAAGTCAGTTAATCAATCGACCTAAAGTTTCGCACTCAAGTAATGCATCAGTGAATTTTTTTTTATTGCTAAAAAAAATCGTGCATAAAGTCGCATGCGATTAATTTTTCGAAACGGCGTTCTGATCATACAACAACAAAAAATGCCCGACCCTAGTACAACAAATTACAGAGAAGCAGTTCAATTTTTTAATACAATTTTCTAAATATAATCGGTTTAAATCGAAATGGAGCAGCACCATTTTTTATATTCGGATTAGGGGACTTTTTTAACACGATCACAACATCGTTACAGAAAATCCAATATACGATTTTTTTTATCGATAAAAATAAATTAAACACGCTTCGTTTAAATTGAGTCTATCAATTTTCTAGTAAAATTTATTTCTCTGTAACTCCGTGGTTCGCATATATTCATTGTATATTCCACTAAAAATGATATTATCGTTGTCGTGAGGCAACCCAAAAAAAATTATTGATTTAATTGAATGTACGTCCAATCTATGTCATCGAAACAAATTGATTTATATAGTGGTTTATATGATTGCAATCAATTCACGTCTAATTTATTGAATTTTCAATTTCCCTAACTAAGTTAGATGCACGTTAAACAAAGAATTTTATTTTCTAAATAAAATTATTTTTCGATTTCTTCTTCGTGCTATTTTGTTTGTATTTCCGTGTCCTCTCGAAGTTCAGTCCGATGTATTTTTCTTTCTATTTCGATTTTCCTTCACGCCTATAAGTGGTGACCACTTATCTTGGCTATTTATTTTTGCGAGGGGATACTCTCATGAATTTTACAGTCTCTTCGTACACGCGACTCGTATTTATGTGGCATACATGTCGTACCCGACTTAGCTGATCGATGTATAATAATGGTCACGAGAATAATATATGTGTACATTGCTACTAAAGCTGTCTCATGGCTCGATAGTATTATTTTTAGTAGGCTAAGGGGCGCTTAGTGTTGAAAGTATGTCTTTATCACCGAGTAATAATATTTCTCTTTATTACTATACGTCAACAGTTAGGGAGATGATAAAATATTTGTTGTACACGTATTGATTAAAAAAAAGAAATTGGCTTTTATAAGCTTTAAAGGATGTATATCTAAGACTATAATACTGCACATTTTTGAAGTTATATAGTGCACCAAAATGACGTGAGATAAAATGCAATCAATTTTACTTGTGCAGAACTAACGAATGTGACCGGTCAAAGGATTTTAGTTTCATTGGTCCCATATTTTTCGTGGATTTTTTTTTTTGGCATCGGCTGTGCGTCAAAGTTATAAACAAATATGTGTAATCGAATTTGTATTTTTTTTTACCGAACGAATATTGGGTTACGGTTAATTCAATTTCCCCTGCATTCGAAATTTCTATACCTGGACCTGAAAGCACTTTGTCACGAACAATATGAGAATCTCAAAAAGTACAATCCTTTGACCAGTTTGATCTGAAAGCTAGCACAAGAAAAATTATTGTATTTCATAATGATTCTAAAAAATTGCATGATTATAGTGCTCGATATGAATAAATCCGCACGAATTGGGTCACTCCTCTTTCGAGATGTCACAAAATAAAGTTTATAATATATTTGGGAGTGATGCAGAATATCTAGAATATGTAGAAATTATTTTTGATTTCTTAATCTTATATTTCATCTAAAATTAAGTACCGGTTTTTGATTTTAGTGTTTTTTACCATTCGCTGGATATAAAAAGCTATCCATCGTAAAAAGAAAATATTCAAACATAAAACGTGGCTATTTTAATGTAGTTTCCACTCATAAATGTTCACAGCTGCAGAGAATAAATTTCGTGCATTTTTGAGAAGAATAAAGTTTTGAAAAATTGTTGAACGCGACTGCATTTATTTTCCTTCGAATTTGATCAAAATGTGTTTATTATGTATATAAACTACAAATAATTTGGCACTATGGCCCATTTATATTTTTGGTAGATTTGGTCGGGTTAATCGCTAACAAAAATTAATCGATCCAATAATAATGCTTATAAAAATAGTTCTCATCATTTCACGTGGTTGAGACTGCCAGAACATTTTATCTGGAGCCTTTATTCTTTTTTCTTAAGCCCCATTGTCCGTATATATTTATTTTTTACTTTTGTTTTTGCATTGTAAATATGTTTCTAGTTTTTCTTTTCATTGTCATTTACATTAATTGCATTTTTTTGTATATCTGCTCAGAACCAGTTATATGTATGTTATGCATTTTTTTAAATTAAAAAGCATATAATAAGTTCAAGATCTTGACAAAATCTAACATACATATTCAAAAAAAAGTGTAATTAATCTAAATAAAGACGAAAAATAAGAAAATAATTCTAAGAAGATATTAAAAATGCAATTTTGAAGTCACATTTGGAGTAAACTTTATCGTTCTTCGCAAAAAAAAAAAAAAGTTCATTCTATATTCCTCTCAAAAATGTTTGGCACTTATTCTGCGCAGCTATGGAAAATATCAAGTGAAAACAACATTTAAAAATATGGAAATACAGAAAAAAAAACGAACAAAACTTAATTTAAAAAACAGAAAACTAATTAATCGGTATTTAATTCTGGGTGAAATATAAGATTTAAAAATTTGAAATATTTTGTATATATTCCAGACACTCTACAACGCACGAAAAAAAATATTAAAGTCTTTTCTGACATCTCGAAACAGGGGTGGCCTATTTCGCGATTCGCGCCAAAGCTTTATATAGATTTTATAAATTTTAAAAGCCAGTTTTTTTTTTCAAACCAACAGTTTTACCAAAAAAAAAAAAACATCTGTCGTGCCTTTTTTTGGTCTCTCATTTTTTAGAGTCAAAGAGCTATGCTAATAAAATCCTTCTATTTTATTTGCAGTTATGGTGATATGGTGCCGGAAACGATTGCGGGAAAAGTAGTCGGCGGAGTTTGCTCTTTGAGTGGAGTGCTCGTAATAGCACTACCCGTTCCTGTTATCGTCAGCAATTTCAGTCGAATTTATCATCAGAATCAACGAGCCGATAAACGAAAAGCCCAGAGGGTGAGTGTATCTTTATAATAATGCTATATCAACTGCATCGTATAATCACTTATTGCTCTAGCTGTGCACAATCATGACGACCATCGGTATTATTGGACGATTATTGGAGTATCGAGTAGCCTCCCTCCATTCCTGAAACTCTTCAGGCAATATATGCAAATTCCTATTCGTATTCGATAATACCTCGAGCCAATGACTCGACAAGTCAGTGTCAGCAATGTCACTGTGTTGTCCTACAATTTACAGCGGTATCCATATATTTACACAAGCAACAGCCAATTCATTCGGTGTATTGTTTTTTTCTTTTTTATAAGTTCCGGAGGTATTATCGATGAGTCAACAAAATATTATGTACCAGGAAAAAGATGAAGGGTAGATATAACAGTTGTTACCACTTCTCTGGTACTTGTACTATTTTTCATGTTTTTAAAGTATAATTCCACTGATATACGAATCGGAGATAGTCAATGTTGGAATAAAAGTGTATTCACAATATTTTCCGGTTCAAATAACTAAGAGGAATTATAGAAGAACGCTAAGATGATTCATTTTTTTTCTTGAATAAATAAAAGTAGCTTGAAACTATTATTTTATACAAATCTTATCTTCTAATTTTATAAGAATCGTATTAATGCGCTATTGTTGAGAATAATTCAAATCGAAAAGTATTTCCTATATATTTTATTTTATTTTTATATTATATGAACGTGACACTAATTTTTGTTTTGTTTTGTTTTAGTATTTTGCAGAGTGGTTTAAAGACCAATATTGAGACATTTTCCAAATTTGGTTTTGTCACAGTCACAAAAAAATGTCATGTCCTACAAAAAACTACGTCACTCATTTTTGTTTAAAGTTAATTTTTTGCTGGAAAACAACATTTTTGAAAGTAATCCAGTGATGAGCGTAAAAGTAGAAAGTAAAAATTCGAAATAGAGGCTTTTCCAGTTCTCAAGTATGGGCACTTAATTCTATATTTAAAGCTGTATTTGATCGTCAGTGTAAATAAACTGTGGGTGGAGACTAAAAAAATATCGACTGGAAATTAATTTTTCAGATGCATGAGAATTTTGAAAAATTTTCAAAAAATGTTCAATCTCTCTTTTTGCCGAGGAATAATCTTTACCTAACTGTATTTACTTGTTCGTGAGATTTTAGTAGAATTTTAATGTACTTTGGTAACTATACAGAATTTTGGCTTTTCCAGATTTCAAGTTTATTCCAAAAACTTTTGTAAAAAATTGAAAAATTCAAAACTTTGTCATTTTTTGAGCGTTATAATATATTCATATAAGGAATTGTAATTATTTTTACGATGGAGTTACGAATATCAAATGGATTAGAAGAAACTGTTTTCGGTGGCATTAAAATTGACACCACGAAACGCGGTAGCGTCTCGACGCCAAGTATTAACATTTATTTTTGGAATCATTTCATTATTTTTTTAATTTACTTTCTTTTTTTTAAATGTGATTGTCAATTTTTACAGTCGGGAGTTATTTGTATTGATTTTTTTTACTTGATTCGAATTAATTTACTTTAACAAAATAGATCCCTTTTCTGGATATATCCCAGCACGAGTAAACACGTAAATAATGTCTTGTTAGAATGACTATTTAAAAAATAAAAAGACTTACGTTTTAAGAAAGTTAAAGGGTGGCTGCAGCTTGTATATGTGATCCTATCGATTCGAGTTCAGCCATGAAAGCTTCAACTAAGTTGGACAATTTTTTGCCTTCGAAGCAAAGTTTCCGTTTCACCTCCTGCTGCTTTATTTCTGTGGTATAATATATGGATTGGTATACTTGATGGTGTGCTGTGCTGATCCGAATTTTGAAACGTAAGCTAAAACGTCGATATATGGGAACGAATATATACCGCGTCGGTTATGCATACAAACTATATATGGGGCATTCGAAGTCTACTCACTTCGTCATCGGCCTGAACTCCTCGGATTCAGTTGATGTATTTTTTTTGTGCAAATTTTGGTAAAAAAAGAGGATATTTTTTTCAGATTCTTGTCACTTGTTTTACCCTATGAAATAATTTTCTTTCCATAACTTTTGGGTAAACATGAATTTTGATCGGGTTTAGAATTTAAAATTTTTTTTCAATAAAATCTAGGACTGAAAACCAGAATTCCCATTGTAGTTCGAGAGTGGGCCGAGAATAATATAGATTTTTTTCAATATTTTGAAAATTAAAAATTTCTGTGATGTTTTCTTGTTAGAAAAGAAAAGAAAAATGAAACATATCGTGGTGAAAACAAATTTTCCCTATATATATTTTGAGAGTAAAACGCTGAAGATTCGCCCAGCAATTAAAATAAAATTCAATAAAAGCCATTTCAATTAGAACAAAACATACAATACAGAAATTCAATGGGTACGGAATAAATTTTCTCTACCGTTAAGTAGACTCGAGAATACGGTGGTTAAATTTCCTGCGCATCAATTCAAACTACTCAGTTTCAGCCACCAGAGTGTATTTCGATTGCTTAATTCTTTCCTCTCTCTCTCTTTCCCAATTGACATCGTTTTACAGTTGTGTTTAAATAGAAACAGTTAATGTTGTAATTTTCTAGTGAAACTTGACCTCCTTACTGTTAATTTCTTATTTTTTTCCTACAAGAAACCATCATTGAAATTTTTAGTTTTCCAAATTTGTCAAAAAAATGTTTTTTATAAAAATGAAAATTCGAATTACTTGTTGTTAGTCCTTGATTTTATGGAAACAATTTGAAAAATTTAAACCTGGTCGAAACTTATGTTTACTCAAAAGGTATGGAAAAAAATATATATTTCATAGGATAAAACAAGTGATAAAAATCAGAAAAAAATCCTTTTCTGGACCAAAATATGCCCAAAAGATTCATCAACTGATCTCGAGGGGATCAGGCCGATGGTCAAGTAAATTGACTTGGAATGCCCCATATATAATATATATATATATTTGTGAAATATCCGTGGGCGTCGGAAACCTGGCCGTGACGCTTACAAATTTCGAGATTCTCTCGTCAACCTTGAGAGATTTACAGTCCAAGCTTCAACGCGAATGGGAGGGTGCGGAGTACCTCGAGGATCGTGTCCACAGGCTTGAATATCGCGCGAGTTATGGCGCAACGAGGGCTGGAAAACAGGGATGTTGTAGTGGAAGGCTGCGGAGAGAAACGAAGCGTTCAGAGAGCTGGGGATAGGCGAATAGACCTCCTTATTCACGCACCCTGCTTCCTTCAGGCCTTTTGAGGCTTGCATAACAGAGCTGGCTTGAAAATAAACGGACTGGCTGTATTTGATGGGAAGCTGAGAGAATTGTAGAGTGGTGTGAATTCGGTTGAATACACAATAGAAATGGTTTAGCCCTTTAAAACCTCTACAATACCGAACACTTGACGGTGACATCAAACCACCTTGACTTTTTTTGCTACCTCATAGAGAAAGCTTTATTTTGGTGAAAACATTTTGTTTTCTTTTTCTTTTAAGATTCCAATGTCAACGTTTATCAGAATGTAGCAAAAGATTTTTAAAATCATATTTCGAAAAAAAAGTTGATCGATTTTCATTGATCCAAATCTCGGTGAAATACTAGCACACATGAATATTTTACAGGGTTTCGAAATGTGAGTCAAAAATGTCTGCGAATACGGTATTTTTTAGATTCTTTAATTTTTTTTAACAGTTGGGTTGAATAATCCTATATTAATAGAGTAATATCGATAAATGATTAGTACTTAATTGGGTAACAGGAACCAATTCATCAGTGGAATATTACATTCTGAAATTTGTCATAATGTTAAATGACTAAATTGATTCTTAGCAAAAGTCTTTTTTGTAGAAATATCTTTGAACTAGTACTAGAAATGTTGTGCAAAGTGCTACAAAGCTCTGCAGATTCAAAAAAATTTGAAAGACAATAAACATCTAAAGGGAGCAGAATTTTGTATGGTTGAAGCGATATTCTTTTTAGTATTTGATATCACTGTAAAAAGACAAAACGTCTAGGTAAGAATACAAAAAAAAATAACGTTCAATAAAAAATGATACAAAAGTATATTTTCTGAAAAATCTCTGGTGTTAAAATGTTGCAACAGTAATTCAATAATAGACTATACAATGTCTATTATTGTCCTGTAAGTGATTGGAGTGTTTCTGTCTGTGTGAGTGTCTATGAGTATCCAAGGAAATACCCCCCCCCCCCCCCCCCTTCATTATTATATTGTAGACAGATTATTAAAAAAATCTCTTCGTTTATTGACTTTAATTTAGATTTGAATATGAAAAAAAAAAAATTACTGCGATCTACTTTAATCACTTTGAGTTCATAATGCTTCTTTAAAGGGCAAACAACTGCCCTTTCGCTTAGCCTAATGGATATTTCCAGCGGCGTGCGTTCAGCGCATTGCATTCACTCGGTTGCTGAACGAATGGACTGTGAATTAAAGCAAAGGAGCAACCCCTTTTGCGTTTGATACAGCTCGACGATCGTTCGACCTGTATCCACAGCTACCGCTGTTACTCGTGTCGGTATATTTCTGCGATTCCAACCGCCTCGTGACTAGATTCTCGTTGACTAGCTTGCCTGCCTGCCTCCTTCGTTCTCTTAACCTCAATGGGCTGTTACTACTTCCGATATTTACCGGGCACCGCCAACTCGAACCGTTCGGCAAACGCAATATGTATGTATATATATATAGGCACGAACCTGATGAATGAGCTGACATTAGCACGCAGAACGTTACACGTACCAAACCCTTGCGTTTGCCTGTTGGTCTGACCAAGAATCGATTGTAACTACTTGCTTTGGGAAATTGCGAGGAAGTCTTCTGTTATACAAAGTCATTATATTGGCTGTAGCTGTTAATTTCAATGTGCATGAAGATGTTTATAAAGAAATGAATATTCAAATATGATGATACTTGAATATAATATGAATTACAATATGAACAGCGGTAGTTTATGGTTTTTGAAATATGTGAAGTGCAAAGCTTGTTCAAAAATATTTCACAAAGCAGCTGACTGTAAATCTCAGGAATGGCGCATATGAAAGAAAAGTACACCAGTGATACACTTATTTATAAATAATATTACTATAGTGAAGCATATACTTTGTTTTAATTGGGGAGATGGCAAAAAATACAATAAGTTAACCATCGTTTGAAAATAATGATTCCCTGAAAAAAATGCTAATTAGAAAAAAAACGAATTGCCACATGAAATGTATGATATACTGTAGCTACTTGAATAAATAAAACGTTGTTCTTTTTTCTTCAAATTCATCATTCTTAAGATTTGTCTGTCTGCCTTCAATATTTCTTATAGTTTCTTAGGTAACTTTTGTCCTCAATATAGTATAGCTGCAATTGTAAGAAACCGACAATTGGTGTTTGAAAAAGTCTATATTGATTAAAAAAGTATTTATAATCGGTACAATGATGTAATCGCGGATAGAAGTTAACGTTGACGGGGTTCGCCGTAGAATGCCTCGCCTAGCGCGTTAGTTAGACGCTCCATCCTTCAGTCCTGAAGAGTCCTGAGTCACCATGTATGGCCCACATGAGTCCGTTCGGGCCCTTGTATAAACAGGGGTGTCGATGGGGGTGTCTCAGAGCTACAGACGGACGCCTGTGGATATGTTGCTTTCACAATTTTTTATCCGTATTTTTGCTGAAACACGTTTTGGAGCAAAAGAAGAGCGTCGTGTTACGCGTAATGAGTAGATAAAGAACATGACACTCCGTTGCTGTCCCAAATCTACAACGTCTTTGAGAAAATACGCTTACAGTTTTTGTTACCGGCTGAGTAAGTGCTGCTTTACCTTAAATGTAAAAGACACGAACTTTTGTTTTTATTTTTACTATGAAGTGAACACGAGGTCGATCCTTAAAATTACGAAAATAATCATAAAAAAGTTTGCATGCAGCGAGAGAGGACTTTAAGTGGGACGATGAAGAAAGCTACATTGAGTTTCGGGCGAGCTCTAAAACTGCATTCACATATGACCCATGCACCGGCACGGGTTATACTCGAAGCAGCTGGAACGCATACAGGACAGTCACGAGGAGTACGAGTAGTGTCGAGCACGAGAGGTAGGAAAAAGAGACGGAGCCGTTTCTTCGATAAAATTGCCGAGTCGAGGCCCGCTTGTGCATCTGGCCACTGTATCCACTACGTGACGCTCCTACATAGGGGCTATATACCTACTGCTGTTGCTTCGGCTACTATACTTCTGCTGGGAAGGTAGTTCTTGCACGGGTGGACACTGAGAGCTTGAGAAGGGTCTGGCGAAGATATATACGTATTAAAAGCTAGTGGAAAGAAGCGCGAGTGGAAACGATGCGAGAGAAAAACGAAGAGAAAGAGAGAAAGCGACAGAGAGACAGAGAATGAAAGACATAGTAAGAGAGAGAGAGAAAAATAGGGAGTACATTTCGCCGTCCCTCGAGAATACTAATAGGCGCTCGGGAAGAAGGATTCATGTAATCGCGCTCCCACGAGATTTTTTTTTTTTTTTTTTTTCTCTGAGAAAAACTGCACTTTCCCGCTGTCGCGTCGTTCAAAACTTTTTGCCTTCGGGTAAAATGCGAAAAATATTGTACTGTGGAACAAGAGCATATATTGTGTTGCCGGAGGTAGAGCACCTTGAAATGTCTACTTGATGAACGTTTGTTAATGTGCCTGGAAAACGGACCGGTGATGGACAGCTTGCTAATTTGTAATTGGTGTATTCTTTAATTTATGAATTATTTCGTGAGTGACCAACTTCTGCGTAAAGATATTTGGAAACATTTTGTTTATAAAGGGGAGAATGTATTGACTTTTGACGAAAAACATATGTGAAGCATTCCATATGAGTTCAGTTACAAAAAAAAAATTCATATAGAATATCTTAAAATCAGATGATATAATTCCAACAGAAACACCAAGTCTCAAATTTTTTAAAACATTTTCGGATGGACTTTGGAATTAGTTATTACTTTTCACTAAAACATTTATATCTCGAAAATGATTTATATAGACTATCTATAAAGGAAAAAAATGAAAAATATGTTTTTATGACCTATAAGATTTATTTTGCCAAGAGTTTCGTTCAGAATTACGTAATTAAATTTGAACAAATTTTTTTTTTATAGGCCATAAAAACGAGTTTTCAATTTTGTCAATTGGAGATAGCGTATCTTCTTTTTGAGATATAAATGTTTTAGTGGAAAGTAATAAATAATTCAAAGCTTCAATCAAAAAATTCTTTTTAAATTTGACATTTGGTGTTCCTGTTGGAATTATATTAAATGGTCTAAAATATGGCACCATGGTTTTTAAAATCTAGTCTTCTATTTTTACTTTAAATAACGTGATGTGAATCATCTTTGTTACGCCATGCTTATCTCGTTTTTTGATTTTGCTAAATGTCATTCACAAATTTCCCAATCGGTGTGCAAAGTGCCTATATTTTTTTTCGGTTTTGAAAAAAATATTTTCATTTGGTGAAAATAGATTTTTTTTCTGAGCCGCATTTAGGAGTCACACCCGGTGAACTCCTCTCTCTCGAAAATTCGTATTAGTGCAGTACTATTTCTTGTTCAATCTTGTGCCCTGATAAGACTAAAATCACCTGCGGAAATATAATTTTTATCATTTGCAAATACGATATGTCAAGCTGACAGTTGTTTTTATCTAATTTTCTCGAAATCCTAGTTCTCAGTTAGACATAAAAATAAAATAGAGTTCCATTTGTACTCAATCAAATAATATGATTAAACAAATGTTATCAGCGTATAACTAATACTATAATCTGAACTGAAAAGTGTGGCTCAGTTGACACGGAATCGCAATATTCGCAAGTTCGTATTAATTAACAGCGCGATGCGAGGAGCAGCCAGTAGTCAGAAGTTGATATATGGTTCAGCAGTTAGGGCGCTAAATATCGAGATTGGTAAATCGTCCTTGCGAATTTCTAGCTTGACGCTGTGCTGTTGACGCCATGTGCATACTCCCCTCCTATATTCTCGTTAACAACAATTCATAAATATAATATAGTACAGCCCGAGAGGAAGATGCGGTGCGTATGCCAGTTGCCGTGCTCCACGGGATATCGATAAAAGCTCATGGCACACAGAGCGCACGTCGCTTCGGATTAAAATGAAGACTGATGGCGATGAATTATGGATGCCTCTCATTTCTGCATATTTTGATGCTAATACCCAGGAATCCATGTCAAGCATCGAAAGTTTTCAAGAACCAGTTACATATAATGAACTGAAACAAAAAGTAACCGTTTGACAGGATCATCTGAATTTTGAATTTACGACAACGTTCGGCGATATGACACAAATTAATTAAACGTATCCTTGTTACTACACAATCCGATATTCCGCACTCATTTTTATTGATATCTCAAAAGTTGGATTCCGCATTCGATTCACCACTAGCTCAGTCCTAAATTCAGTTTTCCATTACTTCACATTCTGATTCTCTTTATTCCATCATCTTGATTATAAATATTCCCGATTAGCCTAAACTCTTCTTGCGATCACCCACATTTTGTTTCTCCACGTACACTTTACTCCACTATCTCGACAGTAGACATTTCATTGTTTATACCAACATATTGATTGTACATATTTCCGATTGGTTACATTCCGGTAATCCACATCATCGAGAGGGTAACGAAATGTGACCAATAGTAGATATTGTTGTAATCATTACTATACACACTTATAAATGTAAATGTGTACAATTTAAATGGTTGATTAAAGAGTATGTAGAAAATCGAGGTGTGGAGAACACACTGTGGTTCATAATAAATGTTGACAATCGAAATGAGGAGTAACGGCTTCTGGCCAATAATTAATATGTAGAAACGAGATGTTGAGTAACAGATTCTGGTCAATAGTAAATTATGAATATAAGAGATGAGGAGTAATAGAATCTGCCAAGTAGTAAATGTGTACAATTTAGGTGGTTGAGTAGAGTATGTGGGGTAGAGTTTGTGGAGTAGAGTATGTGGGGAGTCCCAAAGTTTGAAAGGAGTTTCCAGCAGAAAATAATAAAATTGCAAATTATAAATATTGATAGACGGATTGATCTTGATAATCCGCTCTGTAATGTGCATGGAAGATGGATCGGACATACACGCAATTCGCTAATTGCAAATTAGTATTCTTTAAAGTGTATCGATGACTTACCATGAAATATAGACCGCTCTCATTTCCCAATGTTTTAATGTAAATACCAAGACGTGGATGTCAAACGGCCAAGGTTTTCCAGGAGTTTTCAGCAGCAAATAATAAGCAAAAAAAAAAAATCGGTAGTTCGACGTATCGGTCTGAATTCCCTGTTGAAGCATTCATAACCAGGTCAAGTAGTGCTTATAATGCCAACAGTTCTCAAGGATATTTAAGTACTGCTACTACTAGTACTACTACTGCTTTTACTATATAGTCGTTCTTTATTTGGATGAGACTGGAACGCAATGATAGAATATCTATCTATATATATATATTTCTGCAGTTCCTAATTAACTCTCGAACCAATTATCTCGAGTGTGATTGAATACCTCGACGGGCGGCCGAGCGATCCTGATTCTCCGGCTGTAAAATTTGAGATATCCGTGAAATGCGGTCCAAGTAAACCGAGTAGAACGATTCTCACTCGATTCTCGGCGACGAGATGGATAATGGCAGGTGCCGCTTTCACAATGTGTATTCGTCCTTCTCACTGTCGGATTGGAATAATTCTCGTGAAAGATATTTCCGGCAAATTCGCCGGTTGTGCGAGTAAAGGGAAGTTTTTCAGTCTCCCTTATTCCACTTCCCTTTGTTACGCCTCAAGGCCCATCCACTTTTCTCATTCCATAGACCCGCTAAAACGCTTTTCTTTATGCAAACCGAGAATCCCTTTTTATATCCGCACGAATATTCCCTTCTTGACGGAGGACGGAAATCCTTAGTCGTGGAATATAAAAGTTATTTATTCCTTTTATCTGCGTCAAAGAGATCAGCTCAAGTGTGTATACATTTTGGTATTTGTGCGGTATAAGGTTGAAATTGAATTTTCATCGGACGAGATGCCAGATGGTGATAATTGCGGAAAGTACTCGTAATGGTCCATTAAAAAAATGTCTGTTGTATTTCCCTGGTGTGCCGGCTACGCCTATATACGGAATGTAGTTCAATATGGCGTAATGTTTTAACCGGTACAATTATTAGAACGCGAAGTGTATTAACCACAATTTGTCCTTATTGGATTTTCAGAGCATCACTATTACAGAGACTTTAACAGCTGTCAAGCAGCTTATCATCGGTCGGCGCCCAATTATTGAATGCCTTTTATTAAAATACTATTGTATGTTAATCGATCGTAAATATCGGCGTGATAAATTTTTAATGACAATATTACATTTATTACGGTAATAAATTAATATGTCATAATGTTTGCGGAATTCGATTTTTGGTGTGGTCGTTTATGTTAAAATACACCGTTAACAGTTTTATTGGTACCTTCAAATTTTATTTGCTTATTTATCAGATAAATAGTTTGATTTTTTTTTAGGAAATCATACCATGTTGGTAAGAAAAAGATTGTAAACATTTAATTAAATATTCTGTACTTAGTCAAATCTTTACATTTACAGTAATTGCGTTACACTTTACGCATTCCTTTCGGGAAACTCGTGCTTTAGCTTCGCTAACCCGTGGGAGTGCTTTCTTCCCTAGGGAGTAAAGTACTCACTTTCGCCCCTCTCGCCGGGGAGCAAAGTACGAACTTTACGTGCAGGTGTGTGAAAAAAATGTTTTACTCTGCGCTGTTACAAAAAATTGTATCTGAAAGTCGTTCAGTAATGCCGTGCTTTACGCACTTGTTGCACAATACACTATGTTCGTCCTACTAGGGTAGAAAAATTCGATTCAATTACGTTCGTCTCATTGCATTGGTATGCCTGGATTATTAAACTAGGAACAACTTTTGATGAATTATCCTATTTTTCAATGTAAATCCTTGTAACGAATTAAAACGCTCAGATTCATTCATAAATTTCTTAGGACTGTTCGAATGCAAGCTACCTTTAACCAATTTAAAACCTTCCTAGTCTCTTTTATTGGTTTAAATGCTCACGAAGAGATCGAATGGTTTTCACCAAGCTTGACAAACGACTGGAATTCAAGTGCTTCTCTCGACGATGCATAG
Organism: Perithous albicinctus; assembly: GCA_964016905.1. NCBI lineage: Eukaryota > Metazoa > Arthropoda > Insecta > Hymenoptera > Ichneumonidae > Perithous > Perithous albicinctus. The sequence goes on along the minus strand of OZ024688.1, from coordinate 29,600,990 downwards.
GGTGCTCAGCCGGCTATCTCGTAAGATTTAAAGGCAAGTGAGCACAGCTCGGAAAAACGTCAACTGACCAGCACTCTCTTCTCGAGCTTTTCCGTTAAAAACGTAGTCGTAACTACTTTTACGTCAGCCATAAAATCGTCGCTCAATGTAAAAAGAAAAGTATTAAGGAGGTAAAAAGTAGAGCTACAGAACGCCATATCCCTGACAGTGTGGTTTACCTCCCCGCACTGTTAAATCCTCAACGTCTCCGTTATTAAAAGGAAACTGTAAAAGACGAGCAGTAATGGCTGTCGTGAAACCGCGAAGTGGAAAAAGTTGATTCTTAAAAAAATATATATATATCGTTAGTAAAAACAAACACGTACTCAGGAAAAATATTTTGTCGAATCTCTCGTGATTCATCGGCCAAGAATTTTTCTCATTTCGTTCGAATCCAGAATAGGAGCTATATATAGGGCATTCCAGACCAAATCGACGCTCCCGTGACCGTCGTTTTTCCCGTTTACAGAATATCACTAGGATTGTATATATAATGATTCAACACCACAGAAATATGTTGAAGATTTAATTAAATTTGTTTAAAATAAATTTGATAATCGAAAAAAAAAAACACTAATCTTGAGTAATTATTAAATTGAAATAAAACAAATTTGACTTAGTGTCCGAAGTTCTGTGTACTAAATAACGCGTGAAATATGTTGCTTTTAGCAACAACAAAAATATTGTAAATTGAACGTAGCGAATTGCCACAATAACAGTTCGAAAAATGTCATATAATTGAATAATTATATCAATTAATTTGTTTCTTAGATTATCAATTCAGGAATTTTCCCTATTTTCAAGTATTTTTTAAAAAGTAATTATATCCTTTGTCATTGTAACAAAATCGGCAAAAAACTGGAAATTCGTGTTTTTAAAAACAAAACGCGAATAACGCTGTTTTTATAGTTAAAAGACCATTTTTTTATATCGCCACACAACACTCGAAAAGAAACAAAAATATGAGTTTGGCCTAGAATATCCCATATATATATACGAAAAAGTTCTAAATCCGTCAGACCGTGACTGTCTTGCTCTGTGCAATTTTTTTTTGTCACGTCCAAGCTATAATACACCTCCTGCACCCATTACTTTTCTTTCGATGCTTCGCAAGCGCAAAAATGAAAAAAAAAAAAAAAAAAAAAAAAAAAACTGTAAGCCACTGTGTGAGGTATACTTGTGAAAAATGAAAACTATTTCGAAGAGTCTCGCATTTCGTACTCATAATGTTTCGCTGAGCTTTAGTAGGGGTATTATCTCTATTTGTAAATTTTTTTCTGTTATCTCTTTTACACCCCTTTTCATCTTCGCCCGTGTATATAAAGAAACATATAGGTATCTTTCGTTCGCGTGCTACGGCTGCGATAATACGGTACATCGTGAACGATGAGCCTCTGGCTCGCGCTCCTCTTCTTCCATCGTCTTCCGTCTCAAATGTCGAGGAGAAGAAGAGGCACGTGCGACTCCCAACCACGAGGATGAGGAGTTTAGCTTGGCGACTTGCCAATAGCGACCTTCAGTTCATTACCACTATTTCACACGCCTGCCTCCCCCTCGACAACTTCGAGCCTGGATGACTCTCTAGGAGATGGAACGGTTGTTTGGTATAAGTACACGACCAAGGGCTAAGCGAAAGAGGGAAGAAAAATTTATCGATACATTTAGATATATCTTTCTAGAGCGTTCAACTTTTAATTATTCTATTGCACTTGTTTGTTGTCGATAAAAAAATTAAAATGAAACGGATGCACAGTCGAACTCTGCACATTGCTTCCTAATTATTTTTCGAGAATTTTTACAACGCTACCTCTGTGAGGTATAAATATGTGGATAAATATGTGTATCTATTTTGGCTTCTTCATAGAGGAAGCTTTGTAAGAATAAAAATATAGAATCTAAAAAATAAAAATAAAGTCACGTTAAACACAGCTACGAAATGTCGCAACAAACATCGTTGCGTCACAAAAAAACGACAATTTTTTCAAAAATTCACAATCACGTAAAATATGAACCACTTTTCTGATCTGATCAAACTGCTGTACAAAAAAAACATTGAACTTGTTTTCAGTTGTGAATTACTATTTAGCTAAATCGTCAAATTTTTACGAAAGTGAAAACGATCACGTTCTTTTTCTGAAAAATAAAAAATTCTAGGGAATCAATGTATGTACATACATTTTTTAAAAAAATCACAGTAGTTAAAGAGGACTTCATCCTTCACTTGGGTGCAATATTTGAGCTCGAACCCTCGTACCGTTCGGGAGTTATAAAGGACTGAATTTTCGATGTTGGAAACACGCATAGACATTTTTTCTAAACCACTTTTCTCGACGTTTTGGGTGATTTTGACTATGTTGACATGAAAATTTCGAAAAAGAAACAAACTGTTATAAAATCAAAGCTTCCTCTGTGAGAAAGAAAAAGAAAAAAAAATGATCCGTCTCTGGATTTCGCATAGAAATTAGTTTTGTGTTAAACTATATGTAGTTTAAAGAATTTGTCATAAGTGTATTTAAAATTTGATGAAAATTACACATTTTTCATACAAATTTGTGCGGTAGTATAAAACAACTTTTCTATAGGCCCTCTTTGCGCAACCCTGTTTTTTTGTGACAAAAAAATTTCAAGATTAGCTGAACCAAGACATAAAGCTATTATTTAACCGCCCAAAACTCAAACATTATTACGCTGTTCGTTAATTTTGACAGTAGACACACATTGCTGGCGGGTCATTAATCCTTTTCTACCGTGTCAGCAGCGCGTGTGACACGTCCTACAATCGGTGGGACACTACGTGTGAGAATGATGCGTATACGCGACTATTTGCTCCGTGAATCGAAAAAGCTTCGGGAATTGTTTGAATGCGCGTGTTTCCGCCAAGCCTCGAGGGTTCGTCGACATAGAGGGAGAAGGTGCAGCTTGCTGGCATTTTCAGGATTATCACTGTTGAGCCACTCCTTTCTCTCCAGCGTTCATTCGCTTTATCCCTTTCACTTTCCCCTCTCTTCTCCTCTCGCCCTGTCGCTTTTTTTTCTATTCCTATCCAACGGCCCAAGCTCGACACCACTACGAGAGCTTTCGAAATGCTGTCGAAAGCATCGTAAAACACAGTTTAACTGTGATTCCTGCTCCATGAAATCAATGAATGTCAGATTTAACGATTGTGAACTAAAATCCATTTCACGAAGCTGTCGTAATTCGACAGAAATAATTATCATAATTAACTCTGACTTCGAATAAGTAATAGTTAGTCACTCGTAAATCTACATTTCTCAATATTTTCTCTCCCTCTTTAAATGTTTTCAAAAGTGTTTATTTTTTAAGGAAGTTAAAGCGCTTCACCCCGGTCAAACGAGTGCCTTATTTTTAAAAACGAGTATTAGCTTATTTTGTTTAATGGAAGATGTTCTACGCACATTCAGCAGAATATTATAAAAATATTTCAAATGTTATTAAATTGCAATTAAAATATTACTACATGGTGATAGAATTTTGAATTGGAATATATATTTTAACAACTGAATTAAAATTAAATTAGTAAAAAAATAAATTAATTTAAAAGTAAATTAAACTGAAGGAAATATGCAACTGTAATTTAATAACGCAATTCACGACAAAGCGTGTTGTAATAAACAGCGATATAGTTTACAGATTTTAATACGAATGTTTAAAAAATACTGTGCATCCGAAAATTGATAAAAAAATAATATTGAGAATTTAATTTGACTAGCTCATTGTCAAATGTCACATGGTTGTTCAGATTTTAATCAGATAGCAAAATAATCTGTTAATTAATCATAGCTCGATTTTATCAATTTCTAATTGTAATGATTATTATTTTATTTATGGTTTCTGTAGTAAAAAATTCAACAAGCAGTTTAGAAATGTAACACAAAATTCAATTTTTTACAATTTAATGTTTGTAAGAAATCTGTAGCTTCGAAATTGATATAAATTCAATTTTAAATATCGTTTCAAAAGACACTATTATCAGAATCATAAAGATTAGAATAATTATGATGGGAATATTTATGCACAAAATATAAGGCATGGTAAATAAATTAATACAAAACACATATATATAATGATAAAATTTGAAAATAATGCGAATATATATTTTTTAACTTGTATTATGTAATAAGCATTTCAACAATTTTATTTATCTATAAGCAATTCAACAAAAAAATGTATAAATATCCGTTTTATAATACGTGCAATTATATAAAACTATTAATCAGATTAATTCATCATTTCTAAAGGTCAGTTAAGTAAACACGAATGCATTTATCAAATTCTATCATAATTCACTATATCAGTTGCACATATTAATTATTTAAAACATATGAATATATCAGTTAGATCATATTAATTATTCGCACATGTTTATCAATCCAATGTACTTGTTTCTATTTTCTAGCAGACATAAATACAGTATACAGAGTCACATTAAAATTATTATTATCTCTCCAGAATTATTATGAATTTCAATTATAATTTTATACGTACATATTATAAATAAACTTAGGTTTCATATTGATGTTTGAAGATTTTATACTCATCGTATCGCTGATAATTTCGTACAATCCTGATCCAAAATACATTGACACGTGAATAAAAAATGTATCCATAAACTATGATGACGAACAGAACATTATATATTTGACTTAAATTCATTTAAACAATATATATATATATGTTGAAGTCTTATATAATAAGGACTGAAGATTCCATCGCTTCCCCGCTCGCGCTCGATTCCGATAGTTGTTTGTTTGTTTGTTCGTCTGAACGTTTTGGTTCTGACAATCGGCCAAAAAATGATGATCTCGAAAAATTACTCTAAAAAGATTTGTCGGGGTTATTGTCAGTGCGAAAACAGTATATTTCGATACTAGAGACCAAATGGGCGGTTTGTTCACTGCGAGTGTAAAGTTTTATAGTAACTTATCATTGATGATATAAAAAAAATATGTAATATATGATTCTAGATTCGTTCCTCGATTCGACAATGAAAATTCATGTAAAAAGTCTCAACTTTCTCGTTTTTTCAAATTTTAAAAACTATACGGTTTGTTTAATTCAAATTTAACATTTCATTCCAGCTTGACGCAGATGTATAACATATTTAAAATTTGATTTGGTTTCTTGGAAAGCCGTTCCAGTGGTTGATTCACCTTAATCAAAAGAACACGTCAAAATCACATTCGATCAATCATCTCTGGACAAAGATGCGCGATTCGCGGCTTGATTCGTAGCTATTTTCATTGACGCTCGTCCAGGGATGGTGTGAATACTTCATCGGGTTGAATCGAACTCTCGCTCTCGTTCGTTAAGCTTTTTTATATTCCAGCCATCGACGCTGAAGGCACTGGAGAGGTTGATTGTTTCCCCGAGCGTGAGATAGATAGATAGAGTCAGAGCACATATGCAGATTTGAACGAGTGATAAAAAAAAAAAAACGGAGAAAACATAGTGTCGCTCGTACTTCGCTCGAGGTTCCAGGTTCCTCGGGTTTCCGTTCTCGTACATTGTTCATTCAATGGAGCACGTGACGCACGTCGATCGCAGTGCACTTTGAATGCTACATGTTCGATACAACCCCCAAAAACACGTTCACAACAACGCGTCCAACACATTCCGTTGTTTGCCTATTTCGTCGATTTTAACGAGTGACTCGTTTTCTTTTTGTTCACAATCACCATCTGTATGTTCCTCCTGCGTTAACTATACCATGCGTGCGGCCAGCCGAAAACACGAAGCTTTTCAAGAGACAAAGCCACCTAACGGCATTCGCTTGGCGTACGAACGATAAACCTGCAATGATTGTGAACTAAAAGCCACGTGAAATACGACAACAATTTTTAAGGTCACACGCCTTTTATTCTTTGAGGCAATTTGGTATATAACTGGTTGCTTTTGAATTCGGATAGAGAGACGAAAATAAATTAAACATTAAATCGACTGGCTTGAACAACTCACATAGCGAGGATATACTTCGAAAATATTGTAGAAATATTACTTCGAAATATTAGCAATATTGCCAGAGTATCTTTTTTTTTTAATTTATGAACAATATTGTTGAAGTATTGCAGCGATCGTGCGTGTCTGCTCAAAAACACTGCATGTATAATATTCTAACAACAGTGTAGAATAACATTGCAATAAACATTATTGCGAAATATTGCAAAAATTTTTCAAATAAATAAACATCATTTACGTCGGTAAACTTTACCATTAATTGAAAATATTTGTTATATTAATGTAAATTGTATTATTATTGTATCATACGATAAAAATGTACAATCTACAAAAATTAGTAGTTGAGTGCTTTTAAAGTTTCTGATTTTAAATATGATATTAAAATTCATAAACTCCATATTCCGTTAAGATTGTATTGATAACGATGTAATCTTGGATTTGAATTTGTTACAGTGTTATTTTGTTATTTTTGGGTCTAATGCTTTTCGAGCCAACACCCCTTAGGATCTGTTGAGATGCGTGTTTTTATTTGAAAAAAATAGTTGATCTTTGAATTAAATTTGACGAAAAAATGCCGATTTATTTAAACCTTTTTATAAAATCTACATGTCAATGATTATTCCACCACACTGTAACACTCAAACTCCATTAATGAATTCGCGATCGTGGCAATATATCTCATCCGTGACGCCCTTCGTTGCGTGACTGGAAGCTCTGAAAAGGGCGAGCCATGACCGGTGGTGAAAGCGTGTTTGCTCTTCCACAAAATTTGCGGCTGCCGACAAGCTAGATATAATAACTCGGCTACACGCATTCGCCTTTTCGCTCGGATTCTAATACAAATATCATAGCGGTAACACCCGCAGCAGCGACGATGCCCATTATTGCACACACCGCCGCAAGCGAGAAACCTAGGAAACTCTCGTTTGAGAATCACGCACAGGGTAAATGTGAGCATAGCGCGCGAGTTTGACTGTTCACCGGGACTAGCGATGATGAATAGCGTGCTCTGCAATCACTGCTTTGATGTAGGTATTCGCGCTTTTTGAACAAGGCATTCACACGCACGATGTTCTTGATTGGAATAGGTAATCTTTTCCTCTAGATTATCTGATATAATTCTTCTAAAAACCTGCAAAGCGCAACCTTGCATATTACTTTATCATTATTTTTTACTTTTCAGAAATCCGACGTGCTGAATAGCGTGACAATGTAAATAAAATAATTCAATCGTTGAATGAGCTTATTGATGGTCTAATTATAACTGATGTGTAGATTTCTAATTACCATCGAAAGAATTTAATTTAGATTTTTAGTCATTGAATTAGCCTCACGGTAGTCCAGTTGGCTGAGATAAATATTTATTCAACTTTGTACATTCTCCTTTCCCCTCCATACGCATCGTCAACCCAATTCCCCTTGTTCCACTTGATCCACATATTCCCGCAAATGCTTGCTGACCAACCGCTTCGCCCGTATAACCCTGCAACCTACCTACTGTGTATAAGGTGAATTCGACCAGTTGTAAAAACAGAATTAGCCCGTCTCCGCTCTTCGGGCAACATCCAGAGATTAAGCAGCAATGCGCCTCCGGTACGTCACTCCGGCGTATACCGTAGTTTTGAAAATAAACTTTTAACACGCGTAAGCTCGCTCTTTGAGATCCCGCTCGCGTCATGCGGATCTGTATTATTTATACCAAGTGTAAAGTGTATTAATGGAGTTTGATGAACATGAGAAAGTATCCGCTAGCACAAGGTTACTATTTTTGCTTCCTCATAGATGAAGCTTTGTTAGAATGAAAACAATTTTTTTTTTTTTCAAGATTCTCATGTCGGTATACTCAAAATAGTCTAAACAGTCGAGAAAAGTTGTTTGGAGTTTCATGTATGTATGTGTGTGCGTGGTAAAAAATATTTAGCACTGATATGACAAGTGTGTTACTCTCAAACCTTTTCAAGACCCTGAGACTGTTTCGAATTACAGGCAGTTTTGCTCGTTGGATTTTTCTAGTGCGATTCATTTCCAATATGCAGTATCTCTCTTGGAACACCCAATTGCGACGGCTCTCTATTGCACATCAATACTCTCGACACTCGGAAGAGTAATTTACTCTTTTTGTCGATCGTTTTAATTTCACGATTTCACGTTAGCCCTCCCAGTTTCGTACGAACTGCTTGTACACTGCACGCACTGCTCAAACTGATCTACTATGCATTAGAATGTACCTTTGGTTAAAAGGGTCGGGTGTTTAATCGGAAAAACCTTCATTTTCGAACGTGCACTGTCGCTGTATTGGAAGAACGTATTTCCACAGCAACGAATGCAATTAAACTCTATAGCGAGCTTAGCATGTGAATCGATGAAAGCCAAATAGGTATTCTAACGAAGGAAACGTGAGTTTCTGTAAGCCAAATCCAGTCTGTTATTTTGATTTCAACATAAAAGTTAATTAAGCAAGTGGAAAATGTGTTAGTATAGTACGTTAATGGAAAAGGTATTAGGGATGAATTTTTTACTATGTTTGCATGTGTGTGTTGAGAGTGCGTTTGTTTTGGGAATTTGAAATATTTGTTATAGGATTACCTGAATAAAAATATATTAACGAGTAGGTATGCTCTCAGCATGGACGAAGAAAGAGTACACAGAATCCATAATGAATTACATTGTGGCCCAAACTGTACGGCAGAAAAATGGGCTTTTTAGATTTTCCAATAATTGTATCAAACGTCTCGTTCCAACAGATTATTGTTACTAGCACACAAAAACTCATCAATCAGGAAAAAAGATTAACAAGATGGTAGATACTGCTAGTCGTAGTTAGATGAGCAAGCAAAAATTAATTAACCTACTTCCTCAAAAATGAGGCTTTATAGGCGATTCGAGGACTGCCAATCCACGATGAAAAGACTTGCTAATAATTCACCAAGCCATAGGAAAAAGTTTTGATGTTTGCGTGATAATTGTGTTCATTTTAATGAAGTGACCTTATTTTTACTGTAGTCTTCACTTTACTTCGGCTTCAGAATGACCTATTGAATTTGTTCATCTTTAAATGGAGGTGAAGAACGGAAACAATCATTTTGTCTCTGGCCGACTCAGATCAGTCAGAATAATTTATTACACTATGAATTGTTGTAACTGAATGAATTACGAAATCTTGTACACAAATTTCTGTAATACAAAAATTTTCTCTGGAAAGTCTCTATCAGTAAACGTATAATGGTTTTTTCGACATGATATTTGGATGAATGTGATTTACTTTAGAATACCAAAGTTTTTACGGATCCCTGTCTATTGAACTCTCGTCACAAGAACTCCGACAAAACAACGTTACCATAAAAAATTCGCAAGAAAAAATCCTATTCCAAAATATGAAAGTCCATGTGAATTCCATCATATACTTGTATATTTGAAATATTCTTTCCTGTATTTTTCGAACACGCATTATCATAAATCTTAGACAAATCATAACGAAGGATTTGGTCATATAGTCTCGATAGTCTTTTTGTACTACAAAGTGAAATTGAAGAATATTGCGGGTCGAATGCCTGCTAACCACAGATTTTTACATGCAAAGCTATTTTTGGCAATTGACCCCTAAAAATCTTAAATAGAAGCTAACCTGATCTGTCCTGGAGGATGGGTTAGTTTAAATCCAATAGGTTTAAACCCATAGGTCCTTAACGTCGAATTATCAGTCAAAAAATCGAACTTCAGATCGAACTTAAGATTGGACTTAAGGTCTTGGCCTTTATTAATTCAAATAGCTATATCTCGTTAATTCTTCAGAATTGCAGATATATTTTATGTTGTTTGAAACTTGTTTGGAACATATTGTTTCAAATTAAGTAGTTTTAATGCTGTAATTGGGTGCAAATAAAGAGCTCGATCGGTCGAGGCGTTCTCGACATAGTTGTTAAAATTATTTAAAGTCAACATCTTAAGTTCCTTCTTAAGTCTGACCTGAAGATCGAACTTGTGACTGAAAATTCGACCCTTAAACTTCTGCACCCCAGGACCCCATACGATTTAATTTAATTTAATTTCAAACGCACAGCATATTCTGTACAAGTTATTATTTATCAAGTTATTTTTGCATAGGTTGTTTTATCGCAGTTTTGTTTGTCAAAGCTTTTTCGTCGCAAGTGCACTGAACACGCCACCAATTTTTACATCATAGTATTTATTTCATAACTACACAAAAGGTAACCTACGCTTCCCTACCATTGTGGCCTGTGTCGTTTTTTACCGTATGGCTTGGCAATTTTTCCTAAATCCTTCTTTCCGTGTATCCTAATAAAGGAGGTTAAACTACAGGACATTGTGGTAGCGAAAAATACATTCTCTTGTAGTATCGAAGGGTTATCCCAGTATAGGTTCATACTTCGTTCCAATGTCGGTTGACGTGGCTGGCCATTCACCGGAGTTTGTGCCTCCGATATCCGCCGGGAGACACCGGTTTGCGAATTTTCGTCGGAGATTCCCCGATACTTCCGGGTGTTATACGTATAATCTAAACGCTACATATTATATACCCACGTATATGGTACGTGGCGCTATCCTCAAACAGGTTTCCAGAGGGAATGGAAGGATGTATATCCATCTGGAGAATCTCTCCGCGTGCACGTATCAAGCTTTCTCAGAGAGTACTCCCTCCCTCTTCATCCTTCACTTCCTCCATTCCTTCTGCCTTTCCCCTATAAAGCCTTGCAACCTTGGAGTCGTATCACCCGAGCTGGAAACAGGGTTAACGAGATTCTCGTGTAAACGCGCGACGTCGAGGGAGCAACAGCAATAGCATCACCAACAGAAGCAACAGCAGAAGCTCGGCAGGGAGTTTTCCGAGATCTTAAGCTGTGTAGTAACGTTACACTATTGCTTCTGTTGTAGTTCGACGAAATTTTCGAAGGGAATGTACACCCGTGGCTTCGCGGTATTTACGCAAGAACGAGACATCGAGATGGATGCAGGGAGCCGATAAATGCCAAGCAAAAGTATAGCAACAGCACCCCAACCCCCATTAGCCTACTACGTGTGCACAGGGTAAACGAAGCGAGGAGAGAGAGAGCATTCGTGCAACCTAACAAGCGATAGTGATATACCAAACTTAGATATAAGTTACTCCTTTGATGTGGTATTATATCGCTGTGCATCAGAGATACCTGGAGTGTGCAAACTTTGATGGCGCTGAAAGTCTATTTTCGAAATTTTCGTCGTGAGGGACATAATTTGGAATTATCTTGCATTTTGCGTGAAAGGTTGAGGTATGACGGTGGATGTTTATCCCCTGAATGTTAATTTGCTGTTTAAGTTTGTAAATCGTATACATTTACTTCTCGTTAGCCGCTTTGACGCTTAATTGTTGCAAATGATATCAGAATTAACTCGTTTGAGCGCTACACGGATTAGTTTATGAAGTGTGAGTGAAAGCGTGTGACATCACGGAGAAAAATAAATGAAAAAATAGTGGTACCTACAGCTTTCACATGTTAATTCCTTTTCATTAGAAAATTTGAGTTGCGGTTTAAAAGTCACGCCGTTTCAAGAAGTAAGAGTGACAGTAGCACCTCTTATGTTTTCATTTTCGATGCAATTTTTTATTTAACTTATCTTTGACTTGTGGCACAAATTATTATAGGAGTTTCCAATACTTATTATTGGGAATTCACCAGGAAAATACACTTCGTGCTAGAAAGTACTGGCTTGGGGCGAGAATTATTATACATACGTGTCCACTATTTTATTATTAAGCAAAATTCAAGTTTTACTAGAATAAACAAATAATCTTCACCATTTTATTGGTTACCACAACAAAGCTCTTGGTTGGTGTAACCGTAAATAATCGGCTGGTACAAAATATTTTTTCGGTGTTGTTTACTGGATCATTCAACAATTAAAATTATTTGCTGCCGACGAATATTTGGCAGCTTATTATTTAAACCGATCTCTCTTTTAATCAGCTTGGGTTTTTATAGAATAAGAATATTTGATGCAGTGCAGACTATATCGGATTACAAGTCTTAACTGTCTGATTACTTTTCAATCCACTCTTTTTGTTTATATTTTCATAACTAATTTTATATTATTATTTTATTAAAACAAAAGCGAAAAACTATACAATCGTTCAATAAAAAATACAAACATTACATTGCATTTCGAAGTTTGCAAAAATCAAAGTAATGGATGAAATAATATTGTATTACTTTTTTTTTAATTTCTATTAATTAGGATAAAATGAGACATCAACGAGCAAAATCCTTTTGAGCAGTCAATTCGGTATCATGCGCAGAGTTGAAAAAATACAAATCTGCTTTACAATGGAACCGTTTAACCAAATTGGTTTCAACAGTAATAGAAAAATTCTTCGTTCCAGTCCTTGAGTGATATATAAATTTTATATTCATCGGTTGGCTGAAATAAAAAATACAACTCTCTGAAAATCATTTTTTCTTTGCTGACTCGCCCCCCTTAAGCAGCATTTCGTGCTGCCATTACTTGGATGGGTGATCGCTTAGCCGTGCATCGACTGGCACATCAACAAGTGAGCGGGAGGCATCTTTTCTGGACCTTTGGTGTTTACACTTAAGTAACATTGTTATTTTCGCGAAGAATCAGAGAAATATATACCGTCTGTACCGGTACGGGTTTTCCGCACTTCTCCCCTGCCCACGGCTAGTGCGGTACAGTGTAGCTTAGTCGGCTGCGGATGCATCGGAAGTTAGGTTCGCTTAGCAAAGTGCCAGCAGGGAACGATAGGAGGAAGGGTGGGAAGGGTCGTAAAAGCTCGAGAGGGTGTACGCTGGAATGTGGGAAATAGAAAAAGTAACTGATTGAACGTCAAATTTTAAGCTTGAATTAATTATTCAAAAATCCATCTAGCCATAAGCGATGAATGGTATAATATACAGAACGTCGAGGGGAACCGATATACATATATATGTCATAAAATATCCGGTAAGCGAGGCAGTCGGTGGTCGTCCGTAAATCTGAATTTCACGCCCCGCTATTCTTCAATTGCGAGGCTCCCACGTGACTCTATGAATCTCCATTCTGTTGACTCTGAATCTGCATTTGATATCGCGGCTTCGTCCCTTTCCCTTCTTACATCTCGTCCTTCGACGGGAGATGTTACTCCGTTCTGTAAGCGGCTTACCATTCGAGCCATTTGAATATACTATGGGATTTTCAATCATCACCGAGACCGATTTTTCTCTTCCTTCTTATTTCCTTCTTTCACCGTTTCTCCTCGTCAAGACTACGGGACTCTAGTACGTTAATTCATTATCACTCGAAACTCTTTTTATCCGAGAATTCTCGCTTTCTTTTTCACTTAAACATTTATCAGTTGCTCGTTACTGTACTTCGTTATATACCCTGAGACTCAGAATCAAATTACCGGTTTGCCCGGTAATTAAAAGAGTATTTCTTTACCATGGTACGGAATTATAGGAAAAAGTAAACGAGTAAGTGTATCCTTTGCAGTGAAAAGAAATTAAAAGTACAGTAGAAAGAAGTTCGAGGCTGGAGGAAAACTTTTATGGAAAATCGAGAGTTTGAATTATCTCGAAATCGTGTCAAGGCTTCGAGATATAGAAATGCACTTTACATACTACTGTATTTCTACCTGTTTGTGCACAAACTTTGTTCAGAGTTGCTCGTTTATGTTATATATACTTGTTCATTTAATTTTGTCGACGAGACTCATGGCCTTCCTCATCCAGAAACAAAGTTATTATTATAAATGCTCTGTTATTGCTTTATAAATTAGTATTACTGAGATAGAACATTATGAAATTCTGTGAAATCGTTTTATTTGTGAATTTGAAGTATTGTTTCGATAAATTAATTATTGCAGAAAAATAAATATCTCTGCTTTAATACAATATTTTTACTAATCATATTTTTATGAAACTCGAATTTAGTAATAATAAATAAATGGCAGATACTATTCAGTTTTTATATGTTGGTTTTAGAGACTATTTTATTATAATGCATTTACAATTATTCGACTTATGAAAATGTTTCTGGGTTTAGTATACGTTATTTGTTTAAAAGAGTTACACATTTGACGGTTATTGCTTTACATGAAATTGTAATGAACTGTGTAACATTTTTGTGCTTATTTGAATACAATATTTGTTTAAATATATTAAATTTCTTTTATTCATTCCTAGCAAAAAGCGTTTGTATTATAAACTCTGCCAAACTCTGTAAAAGCATTTGAATAATAATTTTTAATAAGAGTATTCAGAACGAACATACACGTTATATTGAAATTTATTTTGTAACAATTATTAATAAAATAATAACTAGATCGATATAAATATTGTATCGAAAGGAATTGATATTTATTTAATTAAAAAAAAATTTACCAATAAAATATTCCAGACAACTAATTAAATATTTTATGGTGACTATGGAAGAAAAAAAAAATTGGCATCAACAGATAAATATTTATTGGTTAGACTCTAGTATTCTTTTCTCTCAATATAGCATAATTTAATTATTATTGCTCCCTAGAATTTTTTATGAATAAAGCATGAGAGAATAAATCATTTAAAAAGAAATTAGTTTAATAGAAAGTTTTGCTTCGCGACAGTTCGAAATCTGCAAGTCGAATATTTTGACATCGTTCATCACCGGTTTGCACTATCTCCATAATAGCAGCTGTGGTTCTGGGGATGCGATCTCGTAAAACTTCATTTCCAAAACAAATTTCGTGGCCTCGTTGCTCTCGCAGTTGATACGTATGAAGCACATGGGACCGACAGATCTACGTTTGCGAAAGAACACGAATTTAATTCGCACCGTAGCGCGTGTAAATTTTATGTCTATAACATCCGTCCGCTTCGCGTTTCAGCTTTTACGATCCGTTATGGCTCAATCGTAAATTCCAAAAATCACTCCTCGATTGCCCTGATGATTTTTCAAGAGCTTCCACGAATCATTCTATATTCGTGCCTGTATAGGTGCAGCACCACAAAGGGCCGAGATCAGCTTTAAAAAACGCTGCGTGAAGCCAATATCGGTTATTCGGTCTCAGATATCGCCGAATCATTTTTTTTTTATTTTAGACAATTAAAACATTGGTTATTTTTTTTTCAAATTCGAATATAAAGAATTGTGATGATAGCTATTAATCTCAATACCATTTTTTTTATTATGTTTTTGAAGATGTTTTATATGCTTAAAGCACCGTTATGAGTATTCAATCGCAAGTGATTATTTATACTACTTTTTTACGGCCAAAAAAACACAACGAGCTTTTTTTTTCTTGACATTGGTTAAACCAGTCCTCTTAACGTATGTCCGTTAGATTTTGTTGATCCAACCAATTTCTTTTCTCATTGCCTTGTGAAGTCTGTCGATAAGAAAACAATTGGTCAAACCACCAAGATAATTATTTATACATAAATTACTCAACATTTTTTTCATCAAATCAAAGCCTCCATCCTTGCAATAAATTTCGAATCGAAAAAGCTGGGGAATCTAAGGAACACCTGAAATGAAAGAGACAGAGAGAGAGGGAAAGCGAGGGCGAGCGATAATCACCACTGCTGTGAAACCTCACTATCCTTAGGGAACCCCCCACTGGTTCTAACTAAGTTGTCTAACTTACACCAAAACAACTCGGGCAGAATAACTCAGAGAAAAAATAACAGGACAGAATAACTTGGCTTTTATTTCATCGTATGAATGCGTGCAATTTTTATACGAAGCTTTTTTTTTTCACAAAAAATAGAAAAACATTTTTTTCCATGTCTTCTCTTAAGTCTACAAAATGTAGTTGAATCAAACAACCTCTTTTTACTTAACGAATGTCTTCCAAGTAAAAGACAAAAATTTACTTTCACCACAATCACAATTATAATTCTCAGCAAGAAACAAAAAGAAGAAAAAATCAGAGCTCCTTAAAGGGCTGGAATATTCCAGTTTCGCGTTTGTGAAATTCCGTCTCTATATCTCTTCAATTTCATTTGAAACCTCGGCGGCATAGAGACAGAGAGAGAGAGAGTAGGAGGCCGGTGTCGTGTCGTGCGAGAATATACACAGCGTGGCCGGCTCATTAAGTACAACGAGGGAGTTTTGAGCGTGAGGGTGCGAATGCGAGGGCATGCATGGGAGGGAGGTCACTAACGATTCGCGATTTGTCGCCTGGCGCCAGAGAGATTTCAACCCCTATTTCACTGTCGCTATTCTTAGAATCAACTCTCAGCACGAGCGTGGCTTGCCTCGACTATGCCCGCTGCCGCCTCTTCTTTTGCTCTCTGGTATTCCACTTTGACGGCTCGTGAATCATAAAAACCAGCCTCAGGGCGTCGGGTCAGACACACGGGCGGATAAAGAGGTAGAGGCAGAAAAAAAAAAAAAAAAAAAAGAAATCGCGAGAATAGCAGAAAGAGCTCGTAGCTCTTGTGAGAGAGTCTAGCTTTCACGATATGTACGTTGTTCAACATTTGTATATACAACCGTGTGTATATGTATACATATAGCTATTGTATATTGCCCGACTATACCGACTTAGGGTTCTGGAAAAATGTTAAACTTGAATCCCAGCTTTACTCATAAATTAACATGATCTGTGTATTTTATTCACTCTGGGTACACTCAGGGTCGTCAGATTGTCTAAAAACGAAATTTTGGAATTTTTCGAGACTAGAGAGATTTACACTAGGCAAAATAGTGCTACATTTTGTTCTGTAAAATTGTATGTCTTAATCAATACAATAGTACAGAGTAAAAAAACGAAATTAATACTTTGACAATTTATGCACAATCGACCAACATTTTTTTTTATTAAAAAATATAAAGATTTGTAAGTTTTTAGTTTAAAAAAAAATGGTTAGGTGTCTATAACATTTTTATTTCGCAATACATTTATTGAATTTAAAAAAGATGTTATTCTGTTTTACAACACACACTGTTACAGATATTTGATTTACTGGATTTTCTGTCATCAGCAGGTACATAAAATTTAATAGACAAACAAAGCAAAATCACAAGAAATGTATATAAAATTTCGTAATTTTTAAAATGTTTATTACAAACTACTTTAATCTTGCACTGGTATATTACGTTAAGTGGAATATACCAGTTTATGTACAAAAGCTTTGATTAGAGCTATGCTTTGAATACATGTTAATCAAAGCTTTCTGGACATTTTTATCAACAGTGTATTTGTTGTAGTTTTTTTTGTATATTCGGCTAATACATAGTAACAAATTAATCAATACAGGATCAAATGGAAAAAAGAATATCAATACTTTTTTAACATTATTTTTGCAAAACGTAGCATTTCGATCTTATAATATTAAGACCGCACCGAGTTTGACTCTAGCACTCTGGGGTTCAGCAAAAATGTAAATTTTGAATCCCAGCTTATCTTCTCATAAATTCACATAATCTATGTATTTATTTCCTCCAGGTACCCTCGGGACTTTTCAGAGTATCAATGAATGCATTTTTGGAACGAATAACTGCGCGATAAAACTGTATTGAGAGCGTTAAAGCAATTTACGTTAGTCAAATCAGTGCTAGATTTTTGTAATCGACCGTGAAAAGGTTATTCATTAAAAAACAATAATACACAGTACAAACAAATCCAACATCTTTGTACTTTTAATCAAATCTTTTTGTCCACAATCGTCCATAATTTTTTGGTGATTAAAAAAATGCATAAATTTATATTTTTGCAAAAAAATAGTAGAAAAACAATTTCTAAGAATCTTGCAATATTTTTATTATCATACCTACAATAAAAATTCTAAATTTAAGACACTTACAATTTTCTTCTTTCTATTAAAGTAAAATGCATATTTAACTTCATTCTTTTTTTTTTCAAACATAGGTAGTAATCCGATTTTAGAATTATTACACTACCCAATCTACGCTTGAGTTCCATTCTTGACTCTAACACCTCGGGGTTCTGTAAATATGTAAAACCCGAATCCCAGTTTATCTCCTCATAAATTCATATAACTACGAGATAAAATGGTATTAAGGCGACTGAAGTGATTTACACTAGTCAAAATGATATTCGGTGCTATACATTTACAGTTGTTTTTGTAAAGTTGTAATCATCCTGTAACAATAATAATAAAAACTGTGTAATAAGAA
This sequence comes from Perithous albicinctus, assembly GCA_964016905.1. NCBI lineage: Eukaryota > Metazoa > Arthropoda > Insecta > Hymenoptera > Ichneumonidae > Perithous > Perithous albicinctus. The sequence goes on along the minus strand of OZ024688.1, from coordinate 29,582,855 downwards.
GAATAAATTATTATTTTTTTTAATCAACTCCCGACCTGTAACGATATTTAGGAGACGTCTTGTGACTGTAATCTCTCAGTCTTGAATCATAATTCAAACAATTAGTTAACTAAAGTTTATTCTGAAATTATTTCATGTTTTATAGTTTTATTTTCATATTATATTTTTTTCAGACGAGAGTTTATAAAAAAAATTCTTTATTTTTATTTTATACTTTATAAAGCATATTCAAAGTGACTTGATAGGGATTTTTTAATATTTGCTATACGAGTTTGAAATACGATACTGCTAGATTATCGTTTCCCTCGAGGGACTTCAGATTATTATTAAACACTGTAATGCGATTCAACAACGACCTTCCGAAATTGAATGATACCTGTGTCGACAACATAAATTTATTTATTGCCTCATGGCGATAAACGTAATAAATATGCAACACGCTGTTATATTGCCCTCTGACAAATATATGGCAGTGGTAAATCCAATGTTTTAAAAACAAATTTTCATCGCTTCTTTGAATGTCATATAACTCCGAGAAAACGTAACAAATTCATGGACTAAATTCGATGCTGCGGTTCGTAGAAGTGTTGTGCCAAAATCTGCCAAGCAAATTTTCGTAATTTCCACAAACATAAATGATAAACAATCGAAATGTGACCGGTCGATACTAAACGCATGAATACCCGTCTTTTTACGCCCGAGAGGGGAGCAGTCAGGAATTAAAAACTGCTTCTTTTGCTTCTTCCGAATTTTCATCGCATAGATCGTATTTTTCGTGTCAAGTTGAGAAGTCGCACGATAGTATCGCTATTCGGTATATCACACTCTGTTCGGTTGTTGGCCAGGCACAAATCTTAAAGAGACATCTAAAGGTCCTCGAGAAACTTGAGAGAAAAGTGAGCATCCATCTCGATGACTATCTCGTAACGACAGCTTTGGTAAAAGAAAGGATCGTGAGCGCCACAAGAAGATACTCGAAGGAAAAAGTGAAGCACATAGAGGGAATATATATCATTGCTGTTAATTATAGAAGCGCGGCATTGTACTGCATGGCTCTTCAATAGGTTGACGATCCGCTTTCGTTCTTCATCGACCTCGAGATTTTTCGAAGCTCAGACTCACATCAGACTGCTTTAAACCTTCTTCTGCCGCTATTCACCCTCACGATTTTGGTGGCCAATTTTATTCCTGTTGAAACATTAATACACAATTATAATCAAGGAAAAATATTTTTCAAAATTATTACAAAACATTTAAATTGTAAAATAGAACTTTGCACATTGTTTCCTCATGTTTTCGGCCCGCAGCTACTTTCATGTGAAAGTACCTTGCTCAATTTTTCCTCGTGGAGGAAGCTTTGTGAACTGCGAACTAACTACTTTTATTCTTAACTTTTGAAGAAACCGCTTTTCTATATTTTTTACGATATTTATTTGGAGGTATTAATAAATTCAACGCCGAAAATTATCTTGATACTAAGATACATTTTGACTGAATTTTAAAAGATCCGTATCGTTATAAAATCCAAACCTCTGAACTGGTTTTTACCAAGTTTAATACAAAGTAGTTACTGTATATTATAAATAGAGCATGTGTTGCTGTGAACATGCAATCAATCAGCGCGCCCTTCTTTTCGACCGAGTACATCTATGGGCGTTAACACGTATACATTTCCAATATCCTAGGCTGTGTGAGGATTGCCCGTAGTCAATAGAGTGATTTATTTCAACTAAAAAAACTTGAATACCTCGACGATAAAACGTTTAAAATTGTAATTCATCAAATGGATGGAAAAATGATCAATGGCTCTTGCCATACGGAAGTCATTTTTTCCTAAAATTCAACGTCACTCATGGTGAAAACAATTTCAGTCTAATTCCTTTTGTCATGGCCATTCAACACATTCGATAGATCTTTTTTTCATTTTTTTTTAATCACTGACCCTACATAACATATTTGAGGCTGGTGATAGAAAGAGTTTCACGGCAATGTGCCAGCTGGGTTATAACTCGGAGCTATATAGCTCGTGCGAGAATCCGGCCGATGAAAATCGGCTGCGGGTCTCGTCATTTTCCATGAATTATTATGCGCCACCTTCTCACTGCAGCCGTTACCATACTACGACAACTGCTGCTCTTTCTCCCCCCCCCCCTCTCTGCAACCAGCTTTCCTAATTAATTGGGGGTAATTACAGTATACGTGCCTGCTGGTCGTCGAGAATCGAGAATCGTGCACTCCCACTCGCCTCATGGATCTCTGCCCAGAGTATTACGTATATACATGTAGCTTTGACTTTAGCTGGCCTACGATGAAACTTTAGAGGAACATTCGTACTTTCGAATTACGCTATTGCGGTTCACATAGGAGAGGTAGTAAATGAGGGTGCGTAATATATTTGCGACACAAAGTGCCTAAGGATATAGAAAACTAGTAGGTTATAAGGACTGGAGGGCTTCGTAGTCTCGCGTTGTCAGCGTAGATCTCCCACCTCGCGTAATCAGCGTAGATCTTCCACCTCGCGTAGCCAGCGTAGATCACCCGCCTATCCTGGGTTATTAATGGGTTAATAATGATTAATCTAAGTCTCACAATATTTCCCACGTCTAGGGTCGGATCGTGAGAGTGTCTGTAAGAGTGTCTGTAAGAGTGTCTGTAAGAGTGTCTGTAAGAGTGTCTGTAAGAGTGTCTGTAAGAGTGTCTGTAAGAGTGTCTGTAAGAGTGTCTGTAAGAGTGTCTGTAAGAGTGTCTGTAAGAGTGTCTGTAAGAATGTCTGTAAGAGTGTCTGTAAGAGTGTCTGTAAGAGTGTCTGTAAGAGTGTCTGTAAGAGTGTCTGTAAGAGTGTCTGTAGGAGTGTCTGTAAGTGTGTCTGTGAGAGGGTTTGAATGAGTGTCATATGAATGTCTGTAAGAGTATCTATAAGAGTTTCTGTAAGAGTGTTGCTGTGATTGTCCAGTGCACGCCTAGAACTTATACTTTATTATTATACAGATACGAAATCTGGCTACAAGTGAGGATTTTTAATTAGTCGACAAGATTTATTTTTATTCCATATCATAACTAAAAATAGTTAAGTCTATTATCATTTTGATATTTAAAAAATGATTATTATAAGTCCTCCCGAAATAACAATGAATTATTTTCGTATTAAATTAACTTCCCTATTTAATTAGGGCCAATTAATGTGTACGTTTCCTGTTGCATGCCGAGAATGCTCGGTAACATTAGTACTTCTGTAACTCCTGAATTGCTTTATTGCGGTTTACATATAAGGCATTCCTTGTTAACCCAGGCATTTTCTTAACCCGTGAGATAATTTTCATCATTAGCCAGTGCGCAGCTTAAATTACAATGTATGTTTATGGCAGCGCATGAGATAACTATTATTTTTTAAATCAACAAACTTAAATTAATTAACAAAATAAATTGATATCTAAAATAGTTAAATATGAGATCACTATATTACTCCTTTTCGTTATGTATAAAATGATTATTGTCAGCATTGAAAAACTAATGGCCTATATATCGATCTATGAAATTGCTATCTGCATTGCTAATGAGAGCTTCGAAGTGAAATTTATTTTTCTTAAACCGAGCAGAGGCAGAAAAATCTTCGAAAGCCTGGTTTAATGAAATTCACAAGTCAAGCCGCAAGAAAAATATTCCGTGAGGCAGGAATAATTTGTAAAACACTTTTATTTGCCTACCGGTTGGATTTACATCCTCTATCGAGTGATCGAGAACCGGTTGGGCATATTTCTGGAAGCATTACATCGGGCTATCCGGTACGTTTATTTGTTTTGCGGGACCTGGTACATCTGGTGCATAGCAACGGGCTTTTCCCCGTTAGTGAATTACGTACCACAGGCAAAGCGGTAGGCACTGTTCGTGCAATATACCGTCGCGCTACGTACGAACCTCTACGTGTGCGGCCTCTGGGCACTAACGATGCAGGATATTTCGCGCGTAAACAGCCGAAGCGTGAGAGAATAAGGGCGAACCGCATGAGGAGGTGTGGATCCAGCGGAATTGCTGAGCTTCTACTGGGGCACCGGCGATACCCGAGTTTACACCGAGCCTCTGGAACGAGATCCGGTGCATCTGCGAATTATCACGCACGAATTTTTAGCTTCGCGGGCTACGTGCGTCATACACATTTAACGATCCCTGTTATGGGGATTTTCAATTTTGCGAGCTTTCCAGAGACTTCTCCAGACGTCTTTTTGAGGGTGGAATGAATCACCATAAATTTACACTTCGGAAAACAAATTTTAGAATTATATTTGTGATTCAATTGCCTTTCACTCACTGGAGCGGTTGAAGAATACTTTTTATTTTTCGGTTCAAGTGCCCATCGAGCCTTTCACGAAAAAATAAGTTTTGGGAAAGACGAGATTTAAAAAAGTGTTAACTGACATTTCGCGAATTGAAAAAAATTGAAGAAACTGTATATTTCGATCAATTTTAAATGCATATTTGGCGCTAGTTATTTTATGTAAACTTTGATTGGGTGAAAATGTACGTTTTTGCGAAAACTGAATATGGTGCACCGTTTGGAAAATTTAACCCTAAAACATGGGCCGTTCGTGTCCGTACATTGTAGTGTAAACAGCATACATACCTTTGAATTTTGATGAAAATTTTTATTGAAAAAGGAATTTTTAGGGATGGCAACAATTTTATCGTATAGTTAAGAGTCTAAAGAAGACCTATGAATTTTTAAAGATTTTTCCTCACACAATAACATAGTCAAATAAGCAACCAACACGAACGACCCATGTTCGGGTTTTATGGGTGCTGAAAACAAAGACAGAGTTCTAGGGTTAAAAGGAAATAAAGAGTTTCCTTTTCTAATCAATAAAAAAATTTATTTATAATTATAAAGATTCCTGTTATGGGGATTTTCAATTTTGCGAGCCTTCCAGACTTCTCCAAACGTTTTTTAGGGGGTGGAATAAATTACCTTAAATTTACAGTTCGGAAAACAAATTTTGGAATTATTTTTCCGATTCGATTGCCTTTGACTCACTGGATGAGCGATCAAAGAACACGTTGTATTTTTCGGTTGAACTGCTCATCGAGCCTTTCGTTCTGTGTGAGGGGAAAAGGTTTGGGAGAAAGGATGAGATTTAAAAAAATTTTAACTGACGTTTGCTTAATTTTTTAAAATTGAATAAAATATCTTTTTTTAAAACCAATTTTAAATGCATATTTGTCGGTAGTTGAGTATATTTCGATTGTGAGTAAATGTATGTGTTTGCGAAGCCTGAATATGCTGCGCCGGTTGAAAAAAATGAAAATTAAATAAAGAATTTACTTTTTTAACAAATAAAATCGTTGAGTACAGGACTATTTATCCTGAATCTTGTTCATTTATAATACAATATTCAAATAAAGATGACCAAATTTCTTGTTAATACTAAATATGGACGTTTTCGTTGTCCATAAAAAATATTGGATAAAAAAAACCTAATGTCTTTAATTTCGCATAAATATTAGTTTTCTATTTTATTGTAACACACATTTCTCAATTTTTTAATAATTTCTAAAAAAAAAATGTTTTCTAACGTCCACAGATATTTTCATTAAAAAATGCAGAAATATATTCAATTATTTGTTTGGTTTCAATCGTAAATATTCTTTCATGTAGTTACAAAAAAAAAAATACGAAAAATATTGTACGTTTTTTTTTGTTATTTAAGCGATATTTTTAGTTTTGTAGAGTTTTAGACTGTTATCCAAGGGTAGATAACAACTGAAATTTATATGAGTGAAATTATAAATTTACCGAGCGAAAGGTAGTCCTCGATGAAAACGTTTCAAACCCACAAATGCAACAGTAGAAATATTACCGTTTGCTCAGACATAGGTGAGTTCATATCATAAGTCTAAACGATTATGCTTCGAAAGTCTCAAGTTTGAAGCAGTTATATAAAAAATTACAAAAATTGATTGCAGTATCTCGAGGTTTTTATTTTTGTTCAATTTTATTATTATCTAAGGGCAGATAACAGCTAATTTTTATCTGACAATGTGTGAAATTATAAATTTATCGAGAGAAAGGAACACCTCGATGAAGACGTTTCAAAGCCACAAATGCAACAGTAGAAAAATCAAGGTTTGCTCAGACAGCCCCATATCGTGAGTCGAGATAATCAGGTTCCGAAGGTCTTAAGTTTGAAGCGAATGGACCCTGGGGCTTAGAGTTGTGAGAAATATAAGAAAGCAAGAAGAAAGCAACAGCAGAAACGGTTTGTATTAGATACAGTGAAGCAAGACATTGCCGGAGAACGGTTATCCAATTTCGCGATTGGAAACTAGCGTGTCGGTGAAAATCCTACAAACGTCGCCAGAAACAAAGAGAAAGAAAAAGTGTAGTACTGACTTTTCTTCACTCGCACACGTTCTCACCTCTAACTCGAAGCTTTCCGCAACGTAACACTTCCTCGGGGCTAAGTATATGGGACATTCCGCGGCTAATCGACAGATATTTTTTCATTTCAGATGTTTTCGACAATTTTTCTTTTTACAATCACCTCATATTTGACTTCTCAAAAACTACACTGACGATTTCTTAGAACAGTAAATTCATTGTTCAAAAATAATATTTTAAAAACTACTCCAAAAGTGGGCGTGATCCTACGACTGCAGTTAAAATAATAAATAAAAATAAATAAGAACTACATTTACGGTTTTTAAAAAATGTTCACAGTGAGTTCTTTGTTCAAGAAAACACTGTCCATCATGTTTTGATATTTTAATAATCTCCTAATTAAATTAGAAATGTTGACGAATATTTCATTCTTTTGAACAGATCATTCGCTGTAAAAGCTTTTAATAAACCGTATATGTAGTTTTTTAAAAAAGTTTTCATTTATTTTTAACTGCTGTTGTAGTCGCACGTCCCTTTTCGCAGTTGTCTCAACGATTTTGTTTTCGAACAAAGAATTTACTGTAAAAATTTCAAACGCATCATCGACGTAGTTTTTGAGAAGTCAGATTTTGGGTGATTACAGAAAGAAAAATTTTCGAAACAATCTGGAAAAAAATCCAGGGTGCCCTACACAGTCGCAAAAACAAATTAGGGTTATGACACTGTCGATTAGTCGTGGAATGCCCCATATACGTTGCTTGCTACTCTGGGGAGAATCGTAAGCTCTTCGCGTTTTACTTTGTACAGCCTCTTGCCTTGAACTTCGACGTTTTATTTCAATCCTCGCACTTCGAACACCCGGTTTTCCGCAAAAGTGTATACGAAACGGCAGTCTGCCACCGTGTGTGGGCTTGGAAATAATAAAGGGCTTCATCGCGATGTGAAATTCTACTTCGGGGCTTGAACAAACGAGATATACTATATATGACATATGAGGCATTCCGCACGAATTGGGCTGTTTCGAAATATCACAAAAAAAAAAAAAGTTCAATTTCTTTTGTTAGCGGTGTAGAGCATAATACGTAATGTCTAAACATTAAAAATGTAGGTCTTTGAATATAGTTTACACTGAAAAATGTTCATAGCTGCGCAGAATTAATTAACATTTTTTTTTCTTTTCATATTTCGTAAAGATCTTGGATTTATTAAATAGCACATAAAAAGTTCGTCATCTTAACAAAATCTAATATACATATTCAAAAAAATGTAATTAAGATAAATGAAAATGAAAATAAAAATAAAATCTAAACAATATGTATATCAGGCATTCTTTATAAACTCTGCCACCATAACTTTTGAATTTTTTTTTACGTAAAAAATGTTTTGCCTACGCCACCAATTTTTTTTAATAGATACTTTGCATACCTCTGTAGGTTATATAAAATTTATGGAAAAATAAAAGGTTTCGGAATTAGTGAAAAAAAAATAGTAACCCAGTTGATTAAAAATGTCTCATATATATTAATGCATAAATAAAAGTAAAAATAAATGAATAAAAGCAATTGAGCTTTAGAAAAATGAAGAAAGAGTTTAAATGCGATATTCTGTCAGTCTCAAACATTTGAAATGCAGAGAGCTAGTTTTACAACCGCATTATTAATATAGCCATTTCTTTTGTTGCGATTAACCTGACTCGAAGGTATGAATCTGTCATCATACCAATTTTTGTTGTACTTTGTATATACAATAACAATCTTTTTATCAAATCTGAATCAAAATCAAGACTCTCAACAAATTCTTTTTTCAACTGTTTCTTATAAAAAGTTCATGTCATTTATTCTGCTCAGCTATAAATATTTTTTAGTGCAAACTACGTTGAAATATTTACATTTTGTATGTACAATCGTTCTTTTTTTATATACTGCGAATTGAAGAAAAACAATCAACGATCAGTTTTTTAATTTTGGGTGAAATGTCAGATTAAAAAATCTGAAACCATTTGTGAATATAAATATTCTACAACACTTTGAAAGGAACATTTTTGGAAAACTTTTTTCTGTGACATCTCGACACAGGGCTGGTATACTTCGCGAGGAATGCCTTATATATAACACTTTACTGTACATTATATTTGCACGGGAACGGGTTTTCTACGCTCAAATCTTTCTCCACCCTTCTATAGTGCTCCAGGAAAGCTGTTACTGCTGCTGTTGAAGATTACAATTTCGTATAACGTTACAACTGCTAAGAAGCCAACCGAAATTTTCTCCAGTTGTTGTAAATTGTAAATGGACGTATATGTATATATATATATATATATTTGCCTTGAACGGAACGAAATTATAATTTATTACACAGGTCTGGTATAACTCTCTGACCTTACATTTTCTCTTCATTTTTGTTTTTCTGGGTCGTTCTTCGAATTGCTTTGAGCTCCAGGGTTCTAAATGACTCAGTATCCTTAAGACCATCTTTATATGAAGAATTATGATGTTTCGACACTAGGAGAATCTTCAGTTAGGTTGTACAAGTGAATTCTGAACTTTTTTTTGTTAGAAATATTTATTTCAATTAGGCTAAACAGTAATGTGTAAAAAATAATGTTTTATATACGAAATTCTACGTCTTGTAAAAAATAATTTTGCTAAATATTACCAGTAACAAACACTTTTGTTATTTTTAATAATACGTCTTTTTATTTCCATTTTTTTCGTTATTACTATAAAATGGTATAAAATTGCAATACTAAATTAGTCGGTGCCAATATCCATTTTTCACCTTGAACACATGAATTTTTTGTTTTTTTTTCATAATATATTATGTAATTAAAATATAGAACAAATGTTTTTCTTATAGGCGATAAAAAATGCCTGTTTTCATTTTCTTAAATCGTAGATAGCTTAAACCGTTTTCGGTGCATAAAAGGTGCAAATTCTTGTTAAAAGTAATAAATAGTTTAAAAGTCCATGCAAACTTTTTTTATCTGTCTTTTAGAAATTTTTGGTGGATTTTTTTTTCTGATTGGCTGAACTGATGTGGAATACCTCATATTCAAATTTATCGATAGTATAACTTTTATACATACTAAATTATACTTCGAAAAATTGACTGGAGTTACTAGTACTAGGGGCGGTCATAAACAATAAAGTGGTCTCGAATTTTTATATCTTATGGTACTTGCGACGAAAAATAAAACTGCGCAGCATTCATAAATCAACTCAATGACAATATTGAGTATCTACATTTTCCGTCTCTTGTCAAAATGTCGTAAATATTTTAAATCAATTCATTGGATGCACAAATATAAAATACTTATTAGTATTTCTATAATTAAACGCAATATATGAGTCATTCCACGGTATTTCACACACGAAAAAATCCAACCATGTCAAATGAAACATTTATGAATTTTTTTAGAATTTTATTCGGATATTTGTTCGATCCATAGAATAAAAAAATGAAAAAAAATCTAACGTCAAGTGAAAAAATCATATAGACAAAAACAACTAGGCCAATATTTTCGTAATTCAACACAGTTTACGATAAAAACACTCCAAATTTTTTTTAAAATTTGTTGTATTTTATTTACTCCTTTTAACTAAAAAAAAAGTACCATTTCACTACTTTGGACCCCTTTGATTTCAATACATTTTTTTTTTTTTAATTCGGAGTATTTTTATCGTAAATTGTATTGAATCACGAAAAAAATTGATTTGGTTATTTTTGTCAATATGATTTCTCCAATATAAATATAAATTCCAATATAAATCTAATATAAATTTCTTAAATATTTAAAATTTTATAAATCGAATGCATCTATAAATAAAATTATGAAAAAATTCACATATGCTTCGTTTGATATTATCAATAACATAAAAAGTTAAGGAGAACATTGGAAGAAAAAAAAAAAATTCGATCACGAAAAACCGTTAAAAGAAATGGAAGAATTAATTTCTCCAGCTTGAGTTTACGCTTAAAGTGTTTGGCACTGAATGTACTATTTTCGTGATTTTTTGCACTGAAATCGAAGAGGTCCAAATTAGTGAAATGGTACTTTTGTAATGTAAAATCCGTAAATAAAATACAACAATTTTTTTTTTTTATTTTGAGTACTTTTATCGTAAACTGTGTTGAATTACGAAAATATTGGCCAAGTTGTTTTTGTCGATATGATTTTTTCACTTGACGTTAGATTTCTTAATATTTTTTCATGTTTTATTCTATGCATCGAACAAATGTCCGAATAAAATTCTAAAAAAATTCATAGATGTACGAGGAGATTGGAGATGGTCGGGTTTTTGGTGTGTGAAATGCCGCGGAATGACTCATATACAATTGTTATAAGCTTTCCCAATCTATGGTAATTAAATCGTATACATGAAATTCGTGTTTCCCCAATATATTTCCTCCAACATAATAGAAACGAGTACGTTCATATAACGAGAATGGACAAAGGAAAAGGAAAACTGGAAAATTTGGTGGTCCGAGAACGTGAGAATTAAAAGGTTAAATTGGAGCCCCCCCCCCCCCCCCCGCCCCCGGTTCTCGTGTACATAATAATCGTTTGGGGAAACTGCAGCCCGGAGTTCGGCGTGTAGCAAGTGTTAACGACTCGTTAAGAGCTTTTCTCTCGGTCACGTCGCGGTTCCGAGCAGGGAGAAAGAGCTTCCAACCCGCTCTTACTCTCTTCAGTACTTGGCTATAGCGTTCTACTACCAAACTCTTCATACACGTACATGCACTATGTTAAAACTCTCTCACTCACAACGTATAAAACCCTATCTCTCGGCTGTTTGATACGAAGACAAGAGAATTCTCACCCCTGCTATATGCTCCAATCGCAATTTCGCCGTTCGCCTTGAAGCGCTGATGACCGCTAAAAGCTTAATTGAGCGTGTGCCTGCAGGACGTGCGCTCTGAACATGCTGCAGATAAATTAGTACGACAAAAACTTGGAAAAGACAGGACGTTTCACTGTTTGGGATTTCTCGCGTTACTCGACCGAACCATTCAAGCTTGTTCCTAGAGGGTCTTAATTACCGCGAGACTCAAATTTATGGCCCATAAAACTGCATCCAAGAATCCACTTGGTTAAAGGCTATTTGTTCGAGTCTTTGTCGTGTCGTACGAATCATAACACTTTTATGAAATTTTCATTCCGAGATTTATTTCTAATGAATTTTTTTTGTTCATTTTTGTGATTGCAGAAAGCAAGACTCGCGAGGATCAGGATCGCAAAGGCGTCGAGCGGTGCTGCATTCGTGAGTAAAAAGAAGGCTGCCGAAGCGAGATTAGCAGCTATGGAGAGCGGACTCGCTCCTGATGACAGCTACAGGGAGGAGGACATATTTGAACTACAGCATCATCATCTTCTTCGCTGTCTTGAGAAAACCACGGTGAGTGATTGGAAATTCTAAGTACATACACCGTTTCGGAAGTAGGAAATTGTGATAAGCAGGTTCGCTTATTTGTTAAATTTTAAGATTTAATTTGACTTAAATGTCATATTAGTGTAGCCGAAAATAATTGGATTATATTTTTATAAATGTATAGATATTTATTTTTAACTTTAAAAAAATTGTTAATAAATAATTTAAAATCAATTAACATTTTTGGAACCTGATCTTTGTTTCGATTAAATTCTCAAATTAAAGTAACAGAATAACGATTTGTCGATTTTTTAAATTTCGACTTTTATCGAAATCAAAAATATCAATCGCTTTAAGGCACTCAATTATTTTTGAAGACTCAATACAGAATTGGATAGGTGTATGGAGAAAGACACTTCGGAAACAATTTTTACCGATTTTTCGCATAGATAACTTTGGACTTGGGAAAAATAAAAATTGGTAATCTTCATTGCAGTCAATTAACACGTTTAACTACATAAAAATATTTAAACCAAATTTCACTCGTGTGAAGCGCTGCAACCTAATGGTAGTTATAAATGTACATGCAAGACTATCCAAATTTAACCAAGTGACTTTTTATTACATTTCGTACGTCACTTTTAAATTAATTTAAGTAATTGTCAAATCAATAATAATTAATATTGTTCAAAGTGTTATTAAGATGAGAATTTTCACACTATTTAAAAAAGCCGAGCATAAATAGTTGTATAATCTGGTAGAATAATAAAATGGTGTTTATATTCTGATAGAGATGTTTTCCAGAATTAAATTGTGATCGAGTTGATTTTTCTTTTTTTTTTAGTAATTAATGATATTTATTAATCTGGCACCAAAACAATTCAAATCTAGGCGACAAATTCAATAAGTAGTACGTGTATTTTTAATTAATTAAATAAATTAATAATGCGTAATATTTTTCGAAGAGCTATAAGAATTAGGATTTTCTTCACTATCGGGGCGTGCCAAAGATAAAAAGAATAGAGAAGTAGAAGAAGTAACTGTGTCATTAGCGATGTGACACATGCAGCGTCGGTTAAAGTTTAGTGCCCCATTTCGCAAGGGGTTATATCGCGTCGAGCCGAGTAATATGAATAAACCCTTCTGTGCTCTCACGTCTAATTTTAGACGGCTCCTCGAAAGTGCGGGATAGTGTGGTGGGCCCTAGTCTCTCCACCACTGTTTCGAGCCCCTTTTCTTTGAGATTCCGTGTCACACGGTCTCCCTCGCGCATAGTTAAAGCGAGCTTGGCTCACACATTTATTGGCTTCTTGCTTCCCACAAGTGGATTTTCACTTAAAACTGTGCACCTAAAAGTGTGTATGTGTGTACTAGGGTGGTTTACAATAAATCTTTCAAAATGCAACAAAATATGTCGTTAAAAACAGATAAAAAATAAAATTTCATCTTCCAACGACCCCCATAATTATATTCTCTATAAACTGAGAATTCTAACGACAAACTTTAAGCGTTGCTAAATGAAATAAAGACAAATTTATGTTCATTTAATTTTCGCAACGCTTAAAGTTGGTCGCCAGAGCCCTCTACTTGTAGGAAGTAAGTGATTAATTGTTTGTAATTATACTTGGGAATGGGAGACAAAATTTAATTTTTATTAAGGGTTTAAAAATATTTTTTTAATGAACGTTCAAAAATTTCAAACAGAATTCACCCACTCATGGTGAATTTTCGAAATTTTGCTTTTCACTAGATTGAGCAAATTGAAACTCTTTAAGTTTTTACCTTTGATTTCGAGAATTTTTTTTTTACATTTAAAACAGAATTTAGAGAAAAAAATTATAATTTTTTTTGTCAGTAAGTTGAGCTACAAAAAAAGATGGATTTATGATAGTCGCTCTGCTACGTACTAGCCAAATCAACCAATAAAGCGTTTCTACAAATTTTGGTGGTTCTATTGACGCTTTTGAAGAGTGATTTGTACATCAGCATGTTTTCGTAATATACTCGGGAAGGCTATGAAACTCTCCGCCCTCCCCCCACCAAACCCTCGTGTCACTATAATTGTAAATTTTCATTTCGGAGTTTTGTAAAATTAGTTTTTATTCTTTATAGGGGGTTCTCAGGGGGGATTTGCATAAATCAAGGAGGGACGTCTTATGGGGACTTAGAGAAGACAGGTCCTAGGGGGATCTCAAAGGGACTTAGAAGAGTCAAGTTTTGGGAAGGGACCTTATGGTGGACTTAGAAAAATACGGGCTTGAGAGAGGCCCTTGATGGACTTAGAATAATCCGGACCTAGCCTTGGGCCCACTTACCCTACACACATGAGGCAACAACCGAAAATTACAAAAGATGTTGAGATGACACCACCCTATTTACTTCTTCATTGTCAAAAGTCCCTAATTTTTTCAATCTTGTAAAATTTTGAGTTTCTGCTTTCTTTAAAACGAAAATACTTTAGGAGTGCCTAACAAAACAACAACAACAATAACTAAAACGACCCTACTAGACCCACCTTAATGTGAGTGTGAGTGTGAGTGCGAGTGTGAGTGTGAGTGTGCGGAGTTTCTGTTTGTCATGTGACACTGGCGGGTAAGTTGCTCGACAGTGTCACAGCGAAACACGGTTATGCACCGGAAGCATTTCAGCACGCACGCCAAGCGAGAGAGAAATAGAGTCGGAGAGTCACTGAGTGCGGTACATAAAGTGGAAGGAAGCGAGCGGGTGAGTAGGGTTTTTGGCGCTTGTCCGGACAGTGAATTGGACAAGGATAGGCTAGAATAGGTGTAGACACAGTGCCCTGGTTAACTTTTGCTTACCGGCAAGCTTCATACCTCGTGGAGTATATCAAATCCATGTGCACATGCTCCAGGCTACACATCCAATATGTACTCCACAACACACACTGTAGGTGGATGTTTGTTTGCCTGCTGTGTATGTATATGTCTATACATACGTGTGTATGTGCGCTGTCACAGAAGAAGGTACAGCGGTAAATGCTCGCTGTAGGGATATTCTATACGACTTGAGAACTCGGCACTCGGAATCTCAGATTTCATGTGAAATTCTTCCGCGAACAAAATTACCACTTGAATTCAAGAAGTTGGGGCAACGATCTAGGTCAGAATTTAAATTTTTCGTTAGAGGCTTGCTTCGTTAAAGTTTCAACATTTTTGGAATAAATACCGAGAGAATGGGAAGTATAGTAATAATTCAACCAATTTCCAGTATACTGAAATTAACATTAAGGATATGCCATACCTACTGTTGAATAATCAATTCAGAACTCAAGATGCAATATTAAAAAATTGTGTTTGTAAGCTAAGTAAAATAAATATATAATCTTTTTAATTAATAATCTGTAGAAAAAAAATGTAGCAAAAGTTCTCCGGACACAAAGATTCTGTAAATTTCACGAATTCACAAATATGGATATTTTTTCTTGTAAAATTAGAAGTTGCAAAACAACTAACTTTATTTTAACTTTAACTTCTTTCGACAATGTTACATAAATGATTTCGTAAAATAAAAATACCAATCTATTTTTGTGCTTTTTTTGTAAATCTAAAAAGTGACAAAAAAGGACTGTCAAATTAACACAAAGTTCCTATGCATGTTTATGAATACTTTAAACTGTCCAATTTTCAATTTTCATATATCTCAAAATCCTCATGGGCATAAGTCCATTTCATATTCTTTAAAAAGTCCTTATTCGTTCATAAATAGAATTTGTTTACTAGTTTAATTAAAAAATCGTAAACGACAGAATAATTTTTTATTATAGTAATAAAAAAATATGTTACAAATTGAATATAGATATATTTATAAAGCGTACCACTTCGATCTTACAGATATTTATTTATTTATCACTTTATTGGTTCAATAACAAATTCTTAAATAACCAATAATTTTTTGTTAAACTAATAAGTGAAAGTGTCACTTATTTGAAAAAAAATGATGTTATACGAAATGTAGCATTCCGAATTTAAAAGTTTTTTTCTCTGCTGTCCAAGTTAACTTTACCAGAATAAACACAATTTATTACCCAAGTATTATTAATTATTCATGTTGGATGCTGAATTATTACTAGTTACTTTTCTCCATTTACAGTTATAAAAATTAATAAATATGTCGTAGCATTTTTCCGTTCTTTTTGCAGAAATATTTTTTAGTGCCGTCAACAGCTAATCGAAAGACGAACAAATCGGTTTCCATGTACTTGAAAATTCCTGCTACAGATTTCTCGAGAAAGAATTCATATCAAGTCGTACAGTTCCATATTGAAATCGTGGAATACAGTCGTGGGTCGCAGCTGGTGCCAAGAATGAATAGCATTTTACAGAGGTACAACCAACAGCAGGTCTCGGAGTTAAGGAGGAGAACACAATTGTGTAGTGGAACGGCAGTACTGAAAGAGAGGAAGAATTCTGTGCGCCAGTATTGAGTCGTTTCGCAAGCGCGAGTTTATGAGAGTGCTGGGCAATCGTGCGGCTCTGACACGCGAACAAAGAGCTTTAGGGGCGCGAATGCTGGTGCCTCAACACCTCCACGAATAAGCTGTATTCTATTGCTAGAAGGAAGTCAGGAGCTTTAGATTTCCCCTGCTTACCGTCTTGTGGTAATTAATACACTGGTTTCCATCTTAATAAAAAAGATCTTGGAGTTTACGAGCCAGTGAGAAACAGAATTTACGTATAAAAAATTATATAACAATACAGGAGCTATTTCACCTCGTGAGTAATCAAATTATGAGCCACGGGGATTGATTTATAACATTTTTGCGATCACTTCCCCAAAAGTAAAAAGAAAAGAAAGCAAATGTCCACGAAAGTTTATTTAAACAAGGCTGCATAGTAGAATCTTGCAAATTGCTTCCTCATTATTTTGTATCGTTGATAAAGATTCCTCTATGAGCAAGTGGATTGATCAATTTTGGAGATTCCAGAGATTATGAGGAAATAATTTACGACACGTCTATTTAAGTTGTATGCAAAATTTCGCATTAGCTGCTCCATCCATTTTCATATTATACAATTTTCAAAAAAATTAAGAAAATGCAAATTTATACAAAATCTTTACTACCATCTGTTCAATTTTTATGCAAAATTTTAGATCAGTTACTTGAACCGTCCTGGAGTTATAGCATTTTTTTTAAATACTAAAATTTCAAAACTCCATAACATCCGTGCCGCTTCACCGATTTTGTCGAAATTCAACACCAAACAACATTGAACGTAACTTCAATTATGAAGAAGTATTTAGCTAAATCGTCGAACTTTTATGATAACTAGAGCAGCCACACCTTTTTTTTCTAAAAATTCAAAATTACATAAAATCTGAATAGCTGCATGTATTTTGTCAAAAATCGCAACATTCAAAGACGGAGAACTACTTCACATGCGTGCCAAATTTCAGTCCGATCGCTCGAACGGTTACAGGCAATGAAATTGTTGAAATCTCGCACACATACACACACACGCACACATACAAACGGAATTTTTTTTCTAAACCACTTTTCTCGACGTTTTGGACCATTCTGAGAGACCTAACATGAAAATCTCGAAAAAAAATGTATGAAAACAAAACTTCCTCTATCAGGAAGTAAAAATGTTTAGATTATCATGAGAAACGCGATTGCAATGTAAATTCAAGTGACTTTGGAACTTATTTTGCTACATCTAAGAATTTCTATAGTACCAAAGTATCATTAGTGTCATAGTTGAACATTTACTAACGCCATACATTTCTCGATTGTTTCTTTTTTCTCTCCCCTGTAGATCATAAAATTTCCCCAGAAATTTTGCGTAAACAGAATACATTTCACTTGCCTGCATGAACGGTACGGGTGGTTTCTGATGTAGATTATTATTCTTAGTAAACTGATTTATAGCATAGTATTGTACATCTCCCTCGTGTTTTGAACGTGATATTATTCTTTCGAATATCCTATAGGGAGCTCAAGCTGCCATTGATTGTTTTTCAAATTTCCCTTCTTTCTCTCTCCCTCTCTCTCTCTCTCTCTCGAATTTGTCTAAGGAGTTTTTATAGTCGTTCGAAGCCGGAGGCTCATGGTTTTCCTCTTTCTCTGATGTCTACCTATCTTATACGTTAACGTCGAGGGACATTTTACCTCCTACATCGTTCAATCCTCCTCCACGCTCTTTTCCAACGAAAAATCCTTCTTTTCCCTTGGCAGCAACGATAACGACAAAGAACACAACGTCGCGTGTTCTCGTCTTGCTCGTGTGTACATACTTAACCCAGAAAAGCAATACGATTCGTGAGAGATTCTGTTCCCCTTCGTGGACCGTGACAAATCCACTGTACGCCCGGAAGACAATGCGACAGAGGAATTCCTTGAGCTGGAGGGGTTTTCAAGAGAGAAATGCAGTAGGGGAGATCGGGGCTAGTCGGATTAGGAGCAAGTATACACTGTAAAAATCAGCAGTTGCATTATTATACTTACAGTCTGAGGTTCAATTTTTTTCAAATTGGAAAATGAATGTTAAGGTTGAATTTGCGTACAAAAATTCGCCCGTAACAATTGTTACACGTCGAGTACTGATTTTTTGTTGTTGTAAAAACAGTGAAATTTTCGAATCGTAATGAAAGTTTTCTCAAGAAGTAACCATTAAGCGTGCACAGCTGAAACGTTTTTTTTGCGTTCTTTGGCTGCAATTTTAACTTGATAATCGTACGAGACGACAAAAAGTTAGTTTTGGTAATAAATAGTCAGTCAGCACAATGGACAATAGTTAGTTTTGATAACTAATAAACAGTCAAGACGAGCAATTGTTGGTTTCATTTATTTATTTATTTCGAATATTTATTTGATCCAGGGATAAATCTCCTAAGAACCAGAATTACAGGTGATGCATAAAATACAAAAATCAGCAGAGGCAAAATACAAAGATGGTTAGGTACGATTTTATCTTATTTTTTTGCGAACATAATTCATGAAGGAGGAAGCGTAGGAAACGAAGCCTAATGCAAATTCCGCATTTGCGAATCAGTCAAGATAATTTTGGCTAATGGTAAAAAAACACGTTTAGGACAACCACGCAGTTGGTTATATTTGCGTGAGATGATTAATTAGTTAGACCAAATAAGTTCCTGTTAAACGAACTAAGTTTTAGTCAATAAAGTACACTTGGTTGAGATAAGCAATAAAAATTAGCTACCCTTACTAATAAGTAAACGGAAGCATAGATAATTGCTTTGTTATCCCAACCAACCTGTTTTTTTAGGCGTAGTCAGCCAAAACGACCAATAGTTGATTTTGGTAATTACTAATCAGTCAGGAAGCCAAAGTTACAAGCATCAAGAATTAATTTTTGGAAATTTACAGATTTCGTAGCTTTTAGGAATCACATAAAAAAAGTATTGTTTTTAGTCCAATGTACCCAAAATAAAGTTTTTGAAAAAATTCCAAAGAAAAATGTGATCTAACTAACCCCAGCCTCCCCTGAACCATGCTTGTCCCAATGTAACCCCAATCTCTCGTGCTATACAGGCGTCACGAAACGACGTCAAGCGTCGGATTGATCGATCGCGTCTCAATCGATTAATTTCTACTTTGGAAGCAAGAGAGCTAAGGATTCATCGTCACGTCCCTTCGGGCACGATAAAAAGCCAGCGATAAGAGAGAATGAGAGTTCTATCAATGTCTCCGAGATTCACGGTTTTGGATTCTTATTCATGGGGTCTATGACGTATGTTTCATTGTCATCCTCAATTTCTGTTTTAGTTTGCGAATCGAAAGTTTCTCCTTTCTCATTCGTGTATAGAATGACGAAGTTTCCAGGTCCATTGCTTCCAATATTGAACGCTGATATTCTCGCTTGAGTGAATACAGTTCTGCTATCAGAATTCACGTAGAGATTCTGAGTCTCCACTGTCTTCTAGTTGAAAAGGCTTTTCAATTCTTCAATTTATTTTTCATTTCTCCCTCGAGCGGATCTCGGTCAGTCGAACAATTTCACGGTAGAGTGTCGATTCGATATTTAAGAATAGCTGCATTTTGTGGACGGCGACAGGAAATAACTTTTATTGTCTGTTTCAACATGCCTTGCCACATATGAGGCATTTCAGGTCAGTTCGACCACCCAAAATATGTTTTTCTCACAAAATGTCTAAAGTGCAGGTTACATAATTCTAGGAGATTCACAATTTATCACGTTTTTACATTATTCAATGATGGTACAATGATTTTTTATTTTCAAAAAGTAACATTTGCGGAATGGTTAAACGTAGTTACAATTCCAAAAAACGGATATCTACCGTTTTACATAGGCTACTGAAAAAGAAATCAATCGGATACAACAAAGCAGTTCTACGTAAAACAGCAGTTTTCCGATAAATTAATTCCCTTCATATAGATCACAAAGAAATCGCAGATTTTTATTTTTCAGAATTCCGAATTGTAGATAAGAATAACCATCTCCAAGATATTAATGTTTGAATGAGAATTAATAAATAAACAGCCTTAAAAAAAGTTGGGAATATGGTGAATTTATTGAAATAATAACCTGATGTTTGTGCTTTTTCTGAGCAAATTCAGTTATGCAAACCGATGTCGAATGATTCATATTCTTGGAAAAGACCTTTGGTTAATGTGTAAGGACACACAGACGATCTTATTCACTAAAAACATTTATATAAATGACTCTATCGGAAAATCTATCAGTTTACTTTTGACCTTTCAATTACGAGATAAAAATGATCATTAATCGTTAAAGAGCAGAGAGGAGAATGCGGTCTAGACGAGTAGACGTTGTCGCGATATGTGCTTGAGTATGCCAGTAAATAATGTCGGTACGTATAGAGGTCGGACTTGATGAGCTGTTTGGGCTTCGAGGGAAACAGCAGAGATTCCTCTTACCCTTTCACTGCTGCAAAGCTAATTAATTATGGCTGGTTAATGATCTACTAATAGCCACTTCGGTGGAATATTGCTGCTCGGTTTCATCAGGCGCTGCCGATGCTGACCTTTTAATATCCATAGACATTTAAGTAGGACTTTGTTCTTTTTACCTCATGTGCCATTCAGGCCTTCGCTATACATTATTCTGTGTCGCCAATTTTGGAAGATTTATTTCAAGATTTTATAACGGAATAACAAATAAAAATACGTCTCTCTTTTTCGGATATAATATAAAACAATTCACAGCTTCTTAAAAAAAGATGCTTTTCACGATCAAATCTAATGGATGCCTCAATGAAACAAATACAAAAATGTCTTTATTTAATTAAAGCATACCATTAATTGATCGCCGGTGCATTCTATTTATCGAAAGCTTTTACATAGTGTATTTCATTCAATTGTATTCGAGGGTAGATATTATTTTTAATTTTCATTAAATTGTTTTGCAATTGCGTTACAATTACACATATGAAAACTTTATAATTAATACTGCTTGACAAGCACAAAAAATGTAATTTATCATGAGTGATTTTTTTTGTAGATTGCACAATTTCCATGTACAGTTGTTACAAAGAAGTTGCAAACCATTTTCTGTAAAATTCGAATGCTTCTACCAATTTTCACCAAATGAAATATCAAACATAGAGTTGCAAATGAGAATTCTCTGAAAAATTGAAAATGTCAAAACATTTAATCGAATCCATCGAATTCTCACTCAATTCAATACCGATCGTGGTTCGATCTAATTCTATATGTGCATAGAACTAATTAGCCAGACAGCTGAAATATTGTTGTAAGAATACAAAAAAAAGTTTTGCATATGAAAACGTATTATTTGTTTGTGTTTGTCAAGTAGTGTTTTTTTTTAACCAATCTTTGAGATTACGTATGTGTAATTTCACCATAATTTTATTGTTATAATTATCGGACCCCATAACAAAATTTGCACATTTAAAAAGATCGAACGCATCTACGTACGTTTAAGAAAATACTCAAATTTAACGTCTCGATCTAAAGTTATGTGATTTCGACGAAGCGAAAGTGCTCAATAAATTCGAATTATGAGGCTTCTTAGATTCATAACACGTTTATTCCCTTTCTCTTTCGCCATTTTCGTGTACGAAGGTTGTGCTACGAACCTACTCACGCCCTTCTACTCTCGCTTATACAGGTCTACAAAGTGCAGACAAAGTATCATTGTGCCTGGCACGTCGCGCCGAACAATTTCGCCGATTTCTATATCCAGACAACGTGTTGTGCTGACTCTGAGCAAAAGAATAGTACGGCTATACAGAAACAGTGCTCCAGCTCCTATTACAATTCCCGGGAAGCTTAATCGTTATTGTTCACCGTTAAGCGAAACGTTTGAAATGTCCTTTGAGAGAAACCGAAAACACAAACGAAGAAAACAAACGCGAAAGAGAGAACGACGCGAAAAAAAAAACACAATTCTCTTTCAAATCCAAACATAAATTTGCTGTTTTGAAAAAAGGTCATGTTTCAATAGAGTAGAGAAGAACGATTTCAAAGTTTAACTATTGCACGTGATGCTTTTGATATGTCTAGGCCATACTCATATTGACAAAGTCCAACTATTCACCAATTTTTCGCCATAGCGAACTAAAATTGAAGTAGTTCAATTTTACTTTGGTACAAAATGTAAATGACTTGGCTTACAGAAAATGACAGTTTGTTAAACATGTTCCTAAACATTGTTTAAAATTATTATACCCAAATAGACATGACGTTCTCCCCCTACTGATTCCTTCAGGTTGTGCTAACTGACATTATATTAGAACTCACTTTTACATGCATCAACCATAGTGCAGCTATTCACAACCCTGATATCCTTGGTTTCCTATTTTCAATGCCCCACTGCGGTTGCCTGGATAATTGATTGGTGTGTACGGTTTCCTCGGTGTATGGCTTAGTTCATGTCTCGAATATCTGTGGACGTAGAGGAGAGTTTGCGAAAACTTGTTCCAATGTCATAGGATTGAGAACCGCACGCCCGAGAGAGACTTTGTGGGCTTGCGATACCCGGGAAGCTCACGTCTTGTGTCGTCGGTAGCGTCGTTACGGTCGATACACGAGAGATTCAGGAAGCGAGACTAACAGGACAGAGAGGGATATGGTGTTCCAGAAGCTCGTCCAGGGATGCGTAAGTTACGTAGTCTCCGTGCCCGGTGAACCACTCGAAATATGGTGAAGGAGACTGAGAGAGTGATACCAGCAGGGAGAACTCTATCGAGCACCGATAGGAGATAATAAACTTGAATGGATGGTACCACTGGCACGCGTTACTCTTCTATGTACTATGTGTCTGCCATGTATGTGCAATTGTACATACATACCATGTGTCGTCATTGTTGCAACGATAATACCCTGTCGTATCGTATGTTGCTTTACATAGGTGCAATCAATTGCAGGCTTCCAATACGTTGACATATATACTGCCCAGAACCTATGTAACTTCAATGAACGAATCAGTGAAAGGACTGGTGCATACTTGTATTCGCAAAATACATGACAGGGATACATCGAAATATTCATTCGCTCGATTTACCTACGAAGTGTATTCAGTAATTTCATCTTTGCTAGAATCTCTCTTTTCCTAGATCAGGAAAAAGTGATTAAAAAAAAAAAAATTAGTATCATTCATTTACTAGTAGGGTATTGCGATTTGCGTGCTTTAAGCTTCAAGCGCTCGTAGTATTTGAAGCTTTAGAAGAATTTGTAGTTGGACTTATAAAATAGTATCTAGATCAAAATTCCCGAATCTTGCCAGTTCTAGAAAAGAAATAGCAATCATCTATTGTGAAAAAAAAAAAACATTATTATACCTGCATACTACAACATTAATGGTACGATGGCCAATCTATATCTTCGATAGGTTTGGTCGGGTTGGACATTGAAAATATGGAATCAATCTAATCACAATGAATAAAAAAGCTGCGCTCTTCATATCTCTGGATTAAGTACATATTTTTTCTTATTGAATAAAGATATAGCACGTGACACTATAAACCCATTATATTATCTTTTGGAAGGACAATTCTTATTTGCCAATCCTATAAATTGATTTTTGAGAGGTACACTTATTACACAGAGCCCTATAACTTATTTTATAGGATGTAACCCCACATAAGGCAATATTATAAATTAACTTATATGAATTCAGGACTGACAGACAGACACACAAACAAATAAAGAAACCCTCTTTTGATAGAGATTATGAATTAAGCTTGCAGTAATTATAACTGTACAGCCAACACAATAACCGCCACGGATTATAACTTTCATCACGAAACCCCTCGATTATCTCCAGTGCTAAATATAAGCAATCCCTCCCAAACTTCCTCATGAGACACACCGGCGCCTTCAGGACTCTTAAGACTACGATAAGGATTCGTTTAATTTGTTCCATACCGAGGAATTCAAGGCAACAAGGGAAAGACTCGAGATAAGGAACGTTTCTGCTTCACTCCCTTCGACCTTTCAGTCGTCAGCCCCAGGGTTGTAGGAATCCAGCCCTTAGGTGGATTGGCTTTTCAAGCGTATTGTAGGCCGGTATAGCACTTTCCAAAGAAGTGTATATGTCCCGCTACTGCGAACACTCGTAGAAACAGAATGGATAACACAGGAGGTAAAACCAAGAAGGGATAGGAAAACGGTTAGGAGAGAAATAACGAAAAGATTCAAACCAGGGTTTATTCGCGCAGGGTTGCTTGGATCGAGGTCGATGTGTGGGGTTTTCTGGCTCTCTTGTGGCTGCGGATGGCAATTCGAGTGATCTCGACATTATTGGAGGTATCCATTCTCCGTTTCTGCTCGTTCTATCTAGTCTCCCTTATTGGCTCTATGTCCACATTCGCACATCCTCTCTCACGTCTTTTGTAGGTACCTACCTACGATAATGGTTATGGGGCATTCGTGGCCTCGCCAATGAATGTGGGAATGAGAGTTTCCACCTCCTGACACGCGAAACCCTCGATTCCTTCACGTTAACGGAATATACCCTTCTTCCCTTTATTCCCATCTCTGGTACCAAGAATAATTCACCGCTTACTATCTGCTCCGTATTTTCGCTAGGTTGACTGCTATCATCACTATCTTTCATAAATATAATCGTAACGTGAGACTGGGAGAAAGTTCTTTTTTTTTTTCCTTCGAAGGTTTATTACGGAAACTGATCTCTTGCAATCAGAGATGATTGAGTGAGGTTTGTGAAGGATGAAGGATATTAAATATTCGATCAGTTTATCAGTTTGTTTCGCTCCTACCATTTGCCAAATTATGAACCAAATCCATCACTATTATACTCAATGCGATAACTTGTGTAATCAATTTAATTTCAGGCATATATGATTGACAAATTAACAGAATTTACGTTATGAATGCTAGAGTAGGTAATATGAATTTAGCTAAATTTAAGATATATTATATTAAATTATGTGTATTAGAATTAGACCTGAAGTTGATTTCAGAGACGAATTAAGTTGTATCAATGCTTTATTCAATTTAAGTGTGTTCACTTTGACTTGAATTAAAAAATCTTAAATGATATTAGAGACGAAACCAATTAAAATTAAATTTAGACAATAAAAATTAATAATTTCAATAGAAACTATTGAAATTGTTAAAGTTAATAATTTCAATAGAAACTATTGAAACTATCAGGTGGAAAAGAATATTTCGTGCCAAAAATGTTCTGGAAAAAAAAAATGTTCACACACCTACACGTAAAGTGCATACTTTGCTCCTCGGAGAGAGGGGAGAAAGTGTCTCTGTCTCCCCTCTCATCACGGAACCGAGTAGGAACTCATCATGCAGGTGTGTGAAAAAAACGTATATGCACCGCGGTCGGAGTCGACATTCCACCTCATGTTTTGGGTGCTGCCCTCGGAGGGCAAAAAGTCCTTTCGGGATCCACCTCGGTCCACTCGCCAGGAATGTTGAACTTTCCGCCCTTGGTGCATAATATACTATTTCAAACCTGCATGACGATTTTATTATAAAGGTTTTTCGGGTCGCTGAATCCGAATTTGATCACATAGTCAACATTAAAAATGGGACATCGCGTACCATAATTTTGAAACATGTTGTAATTCAATAAAAACGGGTATTTCATAGTTTTACATTTTTAAAATTCAGAATGGCGAATCCAATAAGGCGAATCAAAATAAAATTCTACAAAAAAAAAAGAAAAGATACCAAAAATTGATATAATAGAAAAAATAAAAAGCTATCAATGTAGAACGTTGTGTTTTACACTTATAAATGTGACATTTAAACAGTACCAAATAATTTCAAATGATTAACACGGTTTGAAATGCTAACCATATCATCGGTGTGAAAATTACTTCCCAATCGTGTTGAAAATAGCACCGAAAATGTTGACTACTAACACTGACCGATTTTACACCTTGGACTAACAGTGTGTAGAGGTCATTGACAGTGAACGGGTTAAGTAAACGAGTTTTGTTGTTGTTGTTGCAGGATCGTGAATTCGTGGAGATGGAAGTGCCATTCAACGGTGCACCAAAGAGGCCAGGTTCACCCTCGCCTTTGACCTCGCCCGCTCATAGCAACGCGTCGCGTGGCGTCGGCGGTGGTCTATTGCAGTCCTGTTGCGGTCGTTGTTATCCTCAGCGTTACCAGGTACGCGGTCGGCGAATACTCGTCTCGACCACCTCGATCAGCGATCAGGGTCCGCCATCCTCGTCCTCTCATTCGCACCAGTCGCAGCAGGTGCAGCCTGGTGGTTCAGCTGCTGCTGATACTTGCAATTACAAACAAAAACAGCAGCAGCAGCCACCAGATTCCACGATGGCGTCTTCGTCGTCGCGCCACGACTCGCGTCTCGTTGCAGACGTTGTAGCGGTACCGAGCGTCGCATTCAACGTACCAGGCGAGATAGACAGATCACGTCGTAATTTTCATCAAAATCCCGGCTGCTCAGCCACTTCCAGTCCTTACAACGAGACGCGAGTCTAAGGACGTGACGATATCGAAGCACGCACACCGGAGACACTGGCCATTTATTAATTCATAATATCGATATGAGGAAGCAAAGAAAACAAAAAAGAAAAAAGAAAAATGAAGCGTAGAGGGGAAGATAAAGTATCGCTGCTGCTCATCCAGCGTAGAGCGTCGTTGCAGCAATGACGACGACGTTCCAACGCTATTTTTTCACATGAGAGAAGAGACTAGCTAGAATCTCGATTCTGGGTATTTATGAAGTATCTGCAGAAAAAAAAATTGTAGAAAGCATATTGTGTCCAATGTAATTGTAATTGTGATTGTCTGATCCATTTTGTTTAAAAGAAAAAACAAAGCCATAGAGTCGATATGGTGGCGAGTTTCTCCTCTCATTCTCGCGCCTTTCACATGAGTTTAATTCGCTCACGAGATTCGCGCATGTTTACGACAGGGTATAGTATTCGATAGAGGAAACACGAGATAGATAAGACAAAGTCTGTTTATAATATCGTTAGTGAGTCGAAGGAAAGGTCAGGAGTTTAGGAATAGGAATAGAAGCGTATTAGGGCGAATCCTAGGGTAGGACACGAGCGAAAGAATTTAAGGGACGAATTAAAGTGAAAAATAAGTAAAAACTGTGGTCGAGAGATCGGCTTTGCGTCATCCGATACTCCACTGCATTTTGTATTATTAAAAGGCTAACAAGTCGCGGTATTTTGGATAAGAGGCATTCTCTCTAATGATGTAGCCAATTTTTTAATCCTTTCAGATATTTCTCCGAATTAGCCCATTCTCGACAAGATTTTTTAATTCAATATTTCAGAAAACACTGTATTTATGTAAGTCAACGTGTCTCGAAAAGTATAAGAATGAAAAAAAAAGTGTCACAAATTGTAGTTTTATATAAGCTTTTCAATTATTGTTTCAAATGTTATCGTTCAAATTGTAAATTATATGTTTCAACTGTTAAGTTATGTTCAAATTATATCGCTCTGCTAATGTTTATGTTCGACCAAAGTATGTGAAAATTATTCTTTCTTTCAAGGAAGGCAACTTTTATTAAGCTGTGAAATGATGGGATCATTATATATTACTTTTGATGTCATAACAAAAATTGCCATAGTCAGGCTGATTGGTTACAAAAAAATTATGGGAAATTTTATGAATCTTAACCATTTTGCTGAGAATATTTCAATCGCGAGAAACGGTAAACTATGTTGTGTTCGCATTGAAATCATACAATTTAAACTATGGATAATTTAAAGTTCCCGTGGTTAAATACATTTCAGTGAAATATCAGTTTCATATGAAATCGCATGATTTACATTTGCTTACTGCGAAAATTTTCTCTGAGGAACTAAATTACTTAAAATCGCAGTAAATCATATAAATTCATTGCGACAAAATCAAACTTGAAGTCAAGGTGAAACATCTTGTAGTGACTCAAAATTAAAGCAAAATTGCGTGAATTCACTTTGATCAATTTATTGATTTAAAATATTTTGGATAACGCTTCATTTGGAACACTTCCAGTCTCGTAATAATTTCATATGAAATCCAAACATATGCTTAAGGATTCTGCCAATTTTATACCAAAATAAAAGTAGCCTTTTGCATAAGAAAAAGAACAATCTTGACATTTTTTGGTGAAAAATCTATCAGGCGAATATTTGAACAGTTTAATTGAAAAGCTCATATAAAACTACAATTTTTATGGTGAGACGTTTTTTTTACTTATTGTTTTCGATATACACTTACCTGGAGAAATCTCTTTCTGAAATTTTAGATTTAAAAGGTACGAAAGAAAAATCACAGCAGTACACGACGTAGGATACAAGTTTGGCCACTTATGAGAAATATTTGAAAATGAAAAAAAGAATTAGCTGAATTGAAAGCCTAATAAATATAACGAGAGGACACTTCAGAGAAGAAAACAATATTGACTCCGAAGAGACAGTGTATCGGATCGCACAAGGCAGTGCCATAATAATCTCTTTAGGGTGGAAAAACGATTCCATAGGTATTCTGAGAATAGGAAGCCGCTACTAATCCTCGATACAGCTGAACGTGATGTTACCTTGAGGGCTCTGCGTCCCGAAGTGCTCTCGTCGCGGCGTTCTCATACTTCAATATAAACTGTACCACGTTCACAAGGCCGGCTTACGAATACCTATGTACACGTTATACGTTGTATCTCATGGCGTACTATTGACGCCGGCGGGTATCTCTTCGGTTGGGAACTTGAGATTCGGATGTACGACACAGGGTATAGACCATGGCTACTAGTCGATAGTGGATCAAGTCACGCGGGCCCCGAGAATCTTATCATTGTAGAAGGAGGAGAGAAAGCTCGTAGGAAGACCATAATATATATATATATATATAGACACACGCGAATAGACTTTACCGGAAGAGGATGATGTATTGTCGTTGTCGAAGTATACGAAGTGATATGATCCTCGAATATCCGTGAACGCGTTCTACGCTCACGGTTCGTAGATTGGCTGTGTTTCAATATTCTCTGATGATCCCAGAGGAATTGTTCCGGGTCTATATAAGACATTCCATGTCAGTTCAGCCAACTATAAAATCTTTTCATTACATTTCTAATCATTAGGTATTCCAACAAATCTACCGTATTACATTCTTGTTTTATTTTTTTATGACGGAGTTGCTAAAAAAAAAAACAAATTTGAAGAGATGCTCAAAGTCAGATTATATGGTTCCATCATATTTACCGCTTTTTATAGAGTTTGTGTGACAGAATGATAAATTATTTATTATTTTGATTAAAATGATGATATCCCCGAAATGATTAATGGAATCGGCAATTCTAAAACCGAAAAGCCATGGCTATTTATGATCTACAAGAAAGAATTCAAAATGATTTTATTAAGTTTCTCAAAACCATATTGTACGGAGGATTCGTATGTTTTTAAAGGGAAGGACGTTTGATCTTGACGTCGACCCCATTTCCTGAAATTCTCTAAGCGTAAACGGATTTTCAGTACCTTTTTACTGGTGTCCACAGTGATAACAGTTTCTCTTTTTGAATATTCGATTTTGAAAGCCATCGCTGACAGCAGTACCAATATATTTTTTATACTCTCCATAAAAACTAGAAACTTGCGCAAAGCCGGATTTATGGAAAACGCAAGATTTCAGCTTTTCTGACTTGCAGTTACGAGTATCACTATCGAAGAATTAGTTTTTAAAATAAAAATAAAAATTACTAGGTAAAAAAAATTCCATCTATTCAGAATGTTTCTTTTTTTTTTAAAGGAAAACCTTTTTTATAGTAAGAAACTGACGAGGAATGCCTCATATAAATCCTCGATATTTTGAAGGATATCAAATTTTAGCCTCTCTCACTGTCACTTCATATGTCCAAGGCTTTTTGCTTCAATTTCCATTCTCTGCCTTGGCTTCCGCTGGCTCACGTACGTGAGGATAAAAATTTCAATTTTTCATTGAATCCCCCCGATGGTTCTCAGCTCTCGGCAGATGACAGCAACGGGAATACGAAACCCAGCCAAAATAATAATCCTCTTACAGCGCGCTGCCAGTGTTGCTATATTTTCACTTCCGGTGAAGCGAACTGAAAGGTACATATGTGTATGTATACATTCTTACATGGGGAAAGATGGTTAAATATGTTTAAACTAAGAATCGAGAATTTTATTCTAAAGAGCGGCTACACTCGTCGGCGCGATCGTATTTACTATTAAGAAAAAACAAAAAAAAAAAAAAAGAAAACATTTCAAGTACTTTTAGGATCGATTTAATATTTAATACACGATAAATTCGGGTATTCTCGCGGTGGGTATTTTACGTGGATTTAGGTGTGCGACTAACTGCGATATCTTCACCTGATTCCGATATAGTATTCGTAACAACCCTATTCGCTAAAAATTATTGAATTCCGATTGAGAATCACGCGAATATTTCGACGGTCTATTTATAGTCTGTACATATTATAAATATTACATTTTATCGCAAAACAAGATCAGTATTATCGATAATGAGCGGGCGAATCTATCTGTTTAATCATCGAGGGCCTAATTATAACTTGGTATATTAATGTTATGATAATGAGGAAAGAAGAAGAAAAAAAAAAAAATGGAGAAATGAATATTAATAGATTTTCGTGCTATCGTTTGGGAGAGATTGTCACGCATTATTAACACTGGTCGATCTCGTTTTATTGACCTATTTAATTATTTACTCGAATGCGTTTCTGTGTTACGCGCGATTGATCCGACCAACCGCGTTAATATCGAGTTCCCGCATACGAAATGTATCTGACGCTTCCGTTACAATTATAATTATGAAATCAATTGCGGCGCGCGCGCGTGATGATTTTCAACGTGTGTGAAATCAATGCGCGTCATCATATCGTATATAGGTGCGCGTTTAATGAGCGTGCAAAAGGACATATCAAAATATGAAACAGGAAGTCATGTGTTCCGGTAGCATGAGTCAACGGCCCGCGACTATATTCGTTAACGGTCTAAAAAATTTTTTAATTTTGTTCGAGAGTATTCTCGCACGGCGAAATTGAATTTCCGCGAGGCGAACCTGAAAACGGGTTCATTGTGCCGATGTGACGCACATCGAATTTGCAAATCTGTCTGAATAACCGGAAAACCATTGTGATACGTGGAAATAAAAACCCTTCAAATATTTATTAACAAATTTTATACCCTCGTTATTCGTTAGGGGGAATGTATTTCGTTTCAGGCGAAATAGAAAACGTGTTTTATTTATTTGTTGTGCGTTATAAAAAAAAAAAAAACCTATAAAATATCCCATGTTCTTGATTGTTTCATCGTGGTGTTCTCGTCGCGGAAAAAAAATCCCCAAGTCAGAATATAAAACGATGTAGGAAGGGAATACTTTTTTTTTTCCAATATCTGTAGATGTATATTCTCTATTTTTAAAACGTTTCAAAAAGCTTCCGCATAAAGGAAGCTTTGTTCGTCGTCGATGGACTGAAGGAATAAGGAACATGGAAAGTTTTGCTTTGCAATTTATTTTTTATATTTGAAGCGGTAGTGCACGTTTAAGTAACTTCAGACCAAAGTTTTAATAAAAATCGTACTGATTCTTACTACTATAAAGAAAATTACGATAGATGAAGAGTTTCGACTGCTTTATTTTTCTTCGAAACCTTAGTTGTGTTGCTCCAGTGATTTTCAATGTATAAGTTTTTCAGTGATAGCGTTAGTAGTAAAAGTAAAAGTAAATGGTTCGTTGATCTCGTATGATGCTGATTATAAATATGATTATATATTAGGCAGTGTGTTTCACAGACACTCACAGACCCCTCAATCAACCACAGGCCTGGGGTAGAGGTCTTATGAGGGACCTAGAAAAATTGGAGCCCTTAAAAGTTGGTGTCTTAATGAAGAGTCTATTAAGGGAACTTAGAAAAACAAAAGGGCCGGGCGATTTCATTGAGGATAAAAAAAGTAAAAATCTGGGTCTGAGGGGGGGGGGGGGGGGGGACTTGGGGGTACAAAGCATTTGAATCAAAATATGTTAGCAAGGCTAGAACAAGGTTTATGATAATCTATTATATACTTTGGAAAGTTGTTTGTTTGTGTGTTTGTCCCACTAACACTAAAATCTCACACGGAGACTCCTCACAGACACCTCACACAGAGACCCCTCACACACACCTCATACAAAGAGAGAGAGTGTGAGGTGTCTGTGTGAGGTGTCTGTGAGAACAAACAAATGACTTTCCGAAATATATAATAGATTTATACTTATAATTTATCAATTTTGAATGATTTAGGAACAACGTGAGCGCGCGAAGCGGGCGAGCAACTATAACTTGCAAGTAACTTATAATAATCGAAACCAACAGATCATTGATCGTAGTCCCTCCGCCCATATTGTCGCGGCAGTTTTTGTCTTTACTTTTAAAAAATAAAAATATATATAAAAAAAAAATGGAAACATAAATCAGACATTTATTCAATGAAAATCTCTGAAGCTAATCTCCTCTCACAATTTTTTAATGTAAAATTCTCAAGGGAATGGGATGTTCTATAAGATTTTCTAACGGATAAATGAAAATAAAACACGCCAAACTGAAATGGATATACCCTTAACGAAAAGAGTGTAATTGTGATTGATACTTTATTGTTAAAAAAAATGAACGTTTGCAAGAAAATTCGTGATTTAATTTATAGGTATTGATAAATAATGTATATTATAAGTGGAGAGCTGACAATCTTTCCCAAGTCGTCGCAAAATGCCTTTTTTCTTATCGTACCTCATCGATGATATTAATCGCGCAATCCGTGCCAGCACACGCGCAATATTGGACGAACCGCGGTTTTTAAAGTGTGCGTGCGGTCTTCCACACCACACGCATCCATCCTCTGTCTCTATCCTATATCGATATCATCTGTGTAGCACGGTTACGAACATCTTTCCCTCCTTCTGTTGCCAATTACAAGGTCGATGTCCCAGACATTTTATTTAGTCACTTTTTTTTTTTTTTTTACGGTGTTAATTACTGGATCAACGATAATTTTACCGTGACGATGACCGGTAAATATACACTTGATTTTTTTCACAAGAAATTATCATTTTCATAACACTTTGTTCAGTTTGCAATATACATACTGAATTGAAAAATAAGAAATTATTATTTGACCACAAATTTACACGTATATCGCGCCTTAAGGAAGAAACCTAAAGTATCTCGTTAAAAATAAGGTGATTTTTGCGATATTCTTATTAAGACAAAATGAAATGTATTTTTTTTAAACATTTAGGATATTTTTGTTACAATATTATGTTTGTATGTGAAACGATAAAAAAAAATTTGCTTCGATCATGAAATAAACAAAAGCGTAATGCTATAAATAATACTGATTCTTCTAAAAAGTCGATTTTGATTGAATATTTTTTTGGTTATACTGTAGACCAATTTAAAAGAAAATAGTTATGAGAAAGATCCGTTCAAAGTTGTGAAATAAGCCTTTTAATAACATTCACCTAAAAAAATAGTTATTAACATCCTAAATGTTTCAAAATGATCCATTAAATTGTTAATAAAATAAAAAATTACCATTTTTTTCGGCATCCTGCAGCCGGCTGCTCTTTAAGCGGTTATTAATTGGGACATCGACAAGATGAATAGTTCCACTGACCTTCCCACGTCTTCCATATCTCTTAGATATATAATTAAATCTTTAAGAAGGCCTCCATCGAATACAGGCAAAAAAGTGTATTTTGTAACCTTATCAGTAAAAAAAAAATGCTATCAGAAATCTCGTGCGATCGATTGTTCTTATCAGTGTTTCCATTATGTAAGACTAACCCCCAAGTTTTAATATAAAAATTATAGGGGATTCATTTTGTTTTTAATAGAATATATCAGAATGCAATATTGAAAAAAAAATTAAACTCCTTCTACGGTTTGTTGAATTTTTATCTAGAGATTTTTTTACAATATCAAAAGTTTGTTATGAACAATCAAGCGGACGCGATTTTCTATAGAATTTTTTTTTTTTAAAGCAAAAATCACTTTTTTGCCTGATATCGTCGGAAATTTTAACTGTCTAAAATTCGTCGCTGTCTAAACTCGCGAGGAGCCAAAAATTAATTCGTCTTCCTAGGAGCAGCGTTTCAGCTGACAAAAAATTGACGAACCAAAGAAAAAAAAATCCAATCTAGACAATCCAATTAGAGTTAAATAAAATAATATTTTCTATAGAGAAACTAGACTTCGACCTATGCCAAAGAAGCTTTGTTCGATAGCAAAAAAAAAATCGTGTTATCCGAGGAAAATGTTCGTGCGCGCCTCTTTCTCGGAGCTCCACCGTGGAAAATACTCGATTATCGTGACCCACGTCGGTCCACTCAACTTTCGCCATAATCTCGTCTTTGAACTTTGACCCGCCTCGGCTTTCATCGCGAGAGCAGATGCGATTTCTTCTAACCGGTAAGCGGACGTTGCTCTTTGCTGGCAGTCTATTCCCGCGAGACCGAAATTTAATAAACCCCGGCCACTTTTCGCCCGCTGGCCTCTCTAATATCGTGTACGTTTTTTTTTCTTCTTTTTTTTTCTTGAAAAATTAAAACGCACACGAATTGCGCGAGTTAGGATTAACTAAAGAAGCCCTAACGGAAATAAGGGCGCAAGCCATCCACGTGTAAATGAGCTGCAATCCGATGCTTTTTCACAAAAGAGCACGAAAACTGCAGCTGTTGAAGCACAACAAAAAAAGTTTTCACGAGATATTGAAAGGAAGAAAAAACGCAAAGCGTTGAAAATCGATGCAAAAATGCTGTCAAACAAAGCAAAGAAATAAGTAGGCTTAAGACGATGTGATACAAGATTTCGAGTGTATCTTTCTACGATCCGTCATCAATTTTTTTTAAATTCTATTTAAATATTAGGTTACAGAAAAATAAAAGACAATATGTTGTTTTTCGAAAATTGAGTATAATTTGAAGTGATTTATAGCTGCTTCTCACAAAAATACACAAATTTAAGGGGCTAGTGCAATTAAGAGAATTCAAAATGGTCTTTTTGTATGAAAATCAGTAATAAATTTGATCGTTTTTACAAAATGTTGCGGATTAATTGTCTGCATGATGGATGATTTGTATGGGGATATTTGGAATATTAACAAATTTGAATGTTGCTTTGCAAATGCTTAGAAATTTTACCCTGCTAGTTCTTTTTTTGGGGTGTCATCTTGAAATTGTTACAGGGTTTACATAACACTATGTTGCATTAATAATACCTCAAATCAGTTTGTTACAATTTTATAAGAACAAATAAGTAAAATTTTTGCTTCGATTTCTTATTATTCTGTCGTTATCGTTAGAGGAAAGAATATGACGAAGAAATACGCTTTGAAATTTCCAAAATATTAATTCGCCTGCTAGTAATTATGGCAAAACCGGATGTTAATATATTCGCCTTGTTACGTTGGTACTTCTGTATTATTAACCAAGAAAGAATTTTTGATGGATATTCCTATTTTATATAAAGAATGAGAGATTGTTCTTAGGGAAAGCTAAAAAATGCTGTAATTACAAATCATCCTTTATTGCGACTATTTAATAGAAAAAAACTTTACAGTAACGATTACAAAAATGGAGCATTTATTTAACTATTGTAAAGTGCCTCAACCTCCATAAGACCCTTAAATTTGTTTCTTGAAGTCCTCTTTTTGTGAGATGCAACGGTCGATTTTTTTTTTTTTGTTTTTATTGGTGAGGAATAAAACTGAATTTTTAGTTTTTTTTTCTAACAACATTTCTTTCGCTTTTTAGCGTTTTTAAAAATCCTATCTCCTAAAACATGTGTCACATCGACTTAAATTAAACGACGGACAAAAGACTCAAAAATTAGAATTTAAGTAACATAAAGATAAAGAAATATGAGGGAGCGAGCTTTGCCACTATATGAATGTTTATTACCGTTGTTATTTCTTCTTACTACTCTAATCGAATAAAGAGCGACAATTATTACACGGTGTAAACAAAAACCTCGTAGTTAGGTTTACTGGATATAAAATTAAAGACAGGCACAGTTTTGGGTGTTGTGTGAACAATCGCATATAAATTGCGTACAGTGAGAGCACTGCGCCGGGGGTAAAGTGGAAATAAAACGAAGTAAAGGAGATAAAAATCGTGAAAGGGCTTGATACGAAATCGTAGATGCGATTTTTGAGGGGCCAGAGCTCAGGACAGGATTTGGCGAGTAGCCAAGTCGTTCGTCGAGCTTCGAAAAGCTGATAATGGACGATACAAGTGAAACGATCTATGTATAGAAGAAGAAAAAAAGAATACATATATACATTATGTATATGTATATGTATCTTAGGGGTACATATAGAAAAGATGTTTTGATCTTTCGAACGATCGAGCAGAGTCCCTCGTGTCGAGTAGTTGTATATTTTCACTCCGACTTATTTATTCAATCGTTTTTTTTCCCTTCTTTTTTTTTTTCTTTTGGGATGAAAAAAAGTATATATAGTGTATAAAGAAGGAAATGTGAATTCCGTATTTATTAAACTGAAAGGTTCGAAGCATTGCGCGAACGTCTATGCGTGTTATTATGGATATGAAAAACGAAAAGAAATACTTGAAACATTCCAGCGGCCGAAACGTCTTATAACTTTTTATTCTCTCCAACGTTAACGTTAATGAGCATATTTAAAAAGAAATGATCCAGACGATGTTAGAAGACGAGTCGAGAATTAACGCGAGCCTCGAAATGGTCGCACGACACAAACGGTGCGTAATATTATAAATAAATGTACAGTCATCCTTGCACAATTATCGAGTAGTTGGTAATGTACAGCAATCTATACAATTACACAATTATTTATATCTCTTTCTCTCCAGCCATTCCCTTCTCTGCCTATTCACAGAGATAGCCTCCCCTAGACTTTTTTTTTTTTTTTTAGGAAATCGAAAAATACAGTTGTGACCATGCGATTACTTTTGAATTCTATATGTTTATTTATTCCGCAAGTAATTATATTATTGTATTTTTTGGATTATCCAAAAATATTTATTATTTAAAAATGAGTATTTTTTTTTCATTAACAAGTTTAGACATTTCGTTATCGGTAATAGATAGATATTAAAAAATGAATAAAAAATTATTTACGGAATAAATAAACAAATAGAGTGAAAAATAGTGGTTACAACACTGATAAAAAAAAATCATTTCGAGTTGTAGAGTCAAGAGTGGATGTAGCACCAGATTCGGTTTATATTAAGAAAGAGCCTGAATTAATCAACTTTAATTGGAACGACTGCAAAGACACAATTAAAAAAAAAATAGAAAGCGTCTTAGTTTTAAAAAAATCACCAGGAATAATCGTTATTCTCCCACCTGCGTTTATAGTTTATTAATTCGCAATTAATACACAGTCTCGAGGGGTAAATATTTGTAATCATCTCATTATTTTTATATTCTGTTTGTTCGTTTATTCCACAAATAATTTGGTATTCATTATGTTTTTTTTTTAATTATCCAACTACTGTGATGAAAAATATGTAAACGTTGTATTAACAACAAAAAATGTACTTTTCCACATAGATTTGGCAAAAAAATATCACTGTAAAAATGCATGGAATATAATTACTTTTATTTCCGTGAAATTTTTTAATGAATTTTTATGGAATGTTTTACATTGTTGATTGTAACAAAGAGTTTATACATTTTTTGTTACCAATTTAATGGAACAGTAAAAAAACAATTATTCATGGAATAAATAAACAAATACAGTGAAAAGTAATGATTACAATAAATATCATTTCGAGTTTTAGAGTCGTGAATGCATGCCGGACCGAATGTTTTAAATGGGAGTCAGAAATTATCCACTTTAATCGGATCAGCTGTGAAAGAAAAATAAACCTAAGTTGCAAGGACAACGTTTCAGTTAGGAGAAAGTTTTAATTAATCGCCAGGAATAATTGCCACTATCACACGGGTTCTCCGCACGTTTATTAATGTTGAAATAATACAGAGTTTCGAAGGTTAATAACAGTAATTATCTCGTTATTTTCATATTATAATTGTTTATTCCACAAATATTGTTATATTCATTATCTTCTAAAATATCCAACCAGGTTGGTAAAAAAATAGCATAAATATTATATTAAAAACAAAATATGTTTTTTTTCCATATAGAAGCGTTTAAAACAGTAATAAAAAATGGATAATTTTTTGGAAAAACCATTTTTGTTGTTTTTTTTTTTTTAATTTAATACATTTCTTACCAAAATGGTTGGATATTTAAAGTACGATGTTTAAAAAATATCAATTTATTTATGCGATAAATAAACAAAGACAGTGAAAAGTAATGATTACAACACTGATAATAAATAATGGTACAAGTTTTTTTTTTTAGAGAATAAACAGAAATTATTCACTTTAATCGGATCAACTGCGAAAGTAAAATAAATTTACGCTGATATGAAAAAGTTTGAGTTAAGAAAAAGTTTTAATTAATTGCCAGGTATAATCGTCTTTCTCTCACTCCCGTTTTCCACTCGTTTATTAATGTGCAATTAATACAAAATTTCGAGGGATAATATTGCTGTGCTATATCTAATAATTATTGTCGGTGCTTTCTCAGGTTCTTCAGGGCGTTTTAAACTTTTATTTATTCTCTCTCTCTCTCTCTTTCTCTCTCTCTCTCTTTCTCTCCCACATACACTCTCTCTCTTCTTGCTTTTCATTACCATGAGCACACTACCCGCACAGTGTGTTTCCGCACTTGCCTGGTTAATTGAAATCACGATTTTTAAAAGCCACGGTGCGTTCTGGCTCGCGAAGCTGGTACCCGCATTAATTACACGTTGAATTAAGAACGTCGCCCGGCGATGGCTAGCTTTCGTCGCTCTTTCTCAAGGCTCAAAACTTTTCTTACTGTATTAATGACAAGGATGTATATTAAGTAATACTGAATTATGATGCAACCCTTTTCATCTGCTTGATGCATTCCCTTATCATCGTGAAACTAGTCCAAACAGCTCTTAATGAAAATTAATATACTCGTAAACCTTAAAATAAAAATTGAAAATTGTATTGTTTTAACAGAGAAATTGTGTCCACAGACGTTCACAGAAATGTTGATGTACATTTTTCTGTCAGTTTCTAGTGTTGCCAAAAAAAACGAGAAACATAAATATTGTGTTAAAAATAGTGTATTTGTATTTTACACAACTTTCGTGCCATTTTTACACAAAAAATGTAACAACACACAATTATTGTATCGCTTCTTATTCAACAGAATTATTTCTGTTAATTTAAAACATTTCTTTCTCTGAATTCGACGAATTTACAACGTTTTTATGTCACTTGCAATTTATCATACAAAAATGTGTCAAATTTATGCAATCATTTTGTTACTTCTCAAGTTTGACAGATAAACCCGTAAAATACATAAAATTTCTGTTAAATTAACAGAACGAGGATTGTTACTTCGAAATCTGGTACTTCGATTTTATACATAATTTGTTTACTGTATCTCGAATTTTTTTTTTTCAAATACGGCGTATATTTTAATATATTAAATTTACCTAATCTATAGCCGTATTTGTAAAATGTGTGTACAGTATACTAAACATGTTTTTAATTGAGTTTTAAAAATATTTCGTATTTTCAACAGTTTTACTAAATTTGTTATACACAGTTGAAAACATTCTGTGTGAAGATTGATATAAAATCTTAGGAAGTTTTTACAGTTCGTTTATGAAATTTGAGATTTGTTATTCAATACACAACTATTGTCATTATCATTACCAGACTTATATTACTGAGTGAGGTACAAATTCATTATGTAATCATGTCAATGGCGTGACTACGATTTTGCAGAATTCAACAGAAGTTTAATTAGATTATTAAAGTACTTAGTTGTAAGTCTTTTTTTGCAGATACCGTTTATAAAATTTGTAAGAGATTGTTTAATACGAAGGTCATAATTTATAATACAAAATGTTGTCATGAGCTCACAAAATGTATGATTTCATTACGAATTTAAAAAAAAAAAAAAACTTTGGAAGTTGTTAAATTATAATGTCATTTGTATTTAATGACATATCGATTTATCAAAATGGATGTCCGTTTGTCAATATAATACAAGCTTAATGAAATTACATCTCATATACTTTATTTGTGAATTACAATTAAAAGAGCATAATAAACGTGCATTAAACTGCCTAAAATGTTACAGGTGCGTGTAT
The DNA here is from genome assembly GCA_964016905.1 of Perithous albicinctus. Taxonomy (NCBI): domain Eukaryota; kingdom Metazoa; phylum Arthropoda; class Insecta; order Hymenoptera; family Ichneumonidae; genus Perithous; species Perithous albicinctus. The sequence continues at coordinate 29,542,474 of OZ024688.1, read as the reverse complement.
ATTAATGAAAAAAAAATCTTAACGCCGTAAAAAAAATATGCCATTTATACCCGAAATATTTTGACAAAGAAAAATCGCATATTCTCTCGTATACCTTTTTACTTACGAGGAAAAGAAAAATAATCACCATTCTGTCTGTTGTCCCTCGTCCTTCATCTCTCCAGCATACACAGTGTTATCGCTCCGAGTTCTGCCTTTATAATCGCAAGCTCGCTCTGGTGGAGAATTTTTTTTAATGCGAATTTTAACTAAAAGTAAAGACTGAAAAGCATACATAGTGAAAAAGGCAACGAGGGGAGAGAGAGCGAGTAACAAGGGCGAAATGGAGTTGGGGGAATATAAATTATATTTATCCAGAAGTAAAATCGAGCACTGGATGCTTTTGTCGGTCGAGTCAGCGAGATTCGGTGTACGCGCTCCAATTATCCGCGCGGGATTTCTGCAGGTCTGTGTGGCGAACGGATATCGCCGCAATTCGGGGGTGAGCAAAGGGTAGAAAGCTTTGTATGTGAAACGAGAAGTTATATCGATCAACCCCTAAACTCATTCGGATTTTTTGACTGCAGCGAGAGTCTCAATTCTCTCTACAATACGACCACGTTTAATGGCTTTTAATTATACGAGATATAATTTAGCTTTCGACGAATCGGTATCATCTGCAACTTTTAATCAATCAATTTCAATTATTTAAATATCGCATTGTTAAATTTGTACAATGGGATCAAAAATTCAGTAAGTAAATAATCGCTTCAGTGATGTAACTACAATTACGCAGAATCAATCTGAATTTTAATTGAGTTGTTAAAATATTATATTCTCTCAATATTCTAATTAAATTTTTTATGAACAGTTGAAAAGACTGAGTGAAATTTTGTATAAAAGAGTGAGAAGTTTTTATGCTTCGTTCCTGAAATTTTTCATTTATCATTTACTGTACATCTATTGTTATTATGAGAAGCCTTTTTTTAGTCATGTAACTAGGATTTAGCAGAACTAATCTGAATTTTAATTAGATTGTTAAAATATTCAGGTGCAAGAAATGTTTTTTTTTGCAGACACCGTTAATAAAAATTTTAATACATTGTTTCATGTTTTTAAAACGAAGTTCATGATATACGAAATATTTTCATGAACTCAGAGAATGTATGATTATATTACGAATTTTTAAAAATCTTTAGTTTAACAAAATGAATGTTCATTCGGTAATATAGGAATACAAACTTAATGAATTTAGATCTCATATACTTTATTTATAAATTTCAATTAAATCACTTAAAAAAACATGCTTCAAATTTCATAAAGCATTTAGCGATGGTAAAAAATAAGTTTCATTAAAAATTAAGTTGGAATAAGAAAAAAAAGTTTAACGAGTTCTCCGAATCCCTGAAAAACAAGAATTTTGGGCCAAAAAGTATGAATTTAAATCTAACTTTCTTCCTACTGTCAATTTTCCTGGTATGATTAATATATAGGAAGGCATACAGAGAAGAGATGGCCGCAGGGCTTGTCAACATTTTCATTCGTTCTATTTCTAACTTTGTTTTACAAACCGTGATAAAACCGGATTTTATTACAATTGCCTCAGTACATTGGTACGTCTGTATAATTGGTTCAGAAAAAATAACTTTTCATAGAATTTTACAATTTTGTAATAACTACTTTTAACAAATTAAAATATGTGAATTCATTCATAAATTCGTTATAAAACAAACGAACTTGAGGCAATCATTTAAATTTCAAATCGATGTACTTCTCTTAAGGTATTACTTTGCGATATAAGTTCTTTCCTGCGATCGATAGAAGTCAAGTCAACAAGTCACTAAGATTTAAAAAATTCTTTATGCACCCTTTAAAGTAGAAACTAGTGCGATCTAAGGTGATTAAAGACTTCCTAGTTAATGTAGCAAAATTTGTCTAACAATAAATTTACAGAAATTAACTCGATGTACGCCAATAAAATCATAGCCATGTTTTTTATGCAGTTTTTGAAACGTCAAAATTGTCATCTTATTTCGATCTTAACAAGTAAGATTTCATTTTGTTTCGAGATAGACACTCTATGAATTTACAAGAAAATATTTATGATGATATTCATCGTTTATAAAATACAGTAATTTGCTTATGAAAAAGAAAACAAAGCTGTGACGTTAACTAAACTTTTATTCTCATTGAGAAGTAAAGTGAGGCAAATTACTCTGCGATTTCGAGAAATATATTTGAAAAAAAAAAAAAAAAAAAACAAATTGCGTTTTCTCTCGTCAAAATCGAACGAAAATTACTAAATTGATTTCAGAAAAACTGCATAAAAATATGCCCATGGATTTATTAGTGGAAGCCGAGTTATCTTTTTTGTAAATTTTTGTTATACATTTTTTGTATGTCAAGTGGGACCTCCTTAAATCAGATATTTCTTAGCTCGCACTAGTTTTTCCTTTAAAACGTGTACGAACAATTTTTGAATCTTATTGTTAGTAATTTGATTGACTTGACTGTCCCGCAAGGACTACCTTAAAGCGTCGATGTATACGTATAGTCATCATTCGTTGGCTATAAATTCTCCACGGGTAACCTGGATGAGCCGAAAGCTCGCGAGAGCGTCTCGACTCATTAAGCATTAATTAAAATCGGGCATTCTGCCCGTTGCTCTCTTTTTCCCCCCGTTGTTACCCTTTTCGGTGCGATTATGCACACGATTTTCGCCACTCGTACGAACACGAGCAATTAACACTCCAACAATCCACTTTAATTGTCAGCTACATCGAAATTCGCTGTAACTGAACATTTATATGCAATTAATTACGAATAATGTCATTAAATGTATAATTAAATATTAAATGTTTTGGTTGAATTACTATGCCTAACTAATACACAGTGAAAAACTGTTAACTACTTCGTAGGTACTGAAAATATATACGAAATACTTTTTGGCTCGAATAACCATGAATCATGCAAGCTGTAATCACTAGACGTTACTTGTTTGAAAGCAAGTAATATGAAACAACTAATCTTTAAAAATCGTATTATTGCTCTTTGTTAAGAATTATTTACAGTTATACAAACTAGAAAGTATTTAAAATATGTTTTTATTAAAAATTTGCCCATCACTGCTATCAAGTATTGTAGGCGAGAATTGAGAAAGCTTTTTTTTAGATTTTGCTCTTCATCGGGATGCTTGTACCTTTCCACTTTAAAGTTGTTCACAGACAAGCCGAGGCCTGAAAAAAATGTTTGACGCTGCTTCATCGACATTCAAATTTCAAAAAAGGAAAATTTTGAGAATTCCAAAATTGATGTATCGCTAAATGTGTCGATGTGCGTGAGTGTCAGCGATTTGTGTAATTGAATAAAAATCTTTGTCAAGCTTCAGACTTCTACCATTTCTTTTTAATATGGAAAAATCGATGTCACCATTTTTGCAATCAATATTTATAAATTATTTGATTTTTTTAAAATCGATGTAGTCGTAATAAAAGTTGCTAGATTTTTCTGACATTCAACGAGACTCATTTTTAGGATGTGATAAATTCAACAAATGCAACAATAATTAAATAAAATTCAGATTTTTAAATTTTACCTTAAAATTGAATATTAACGAAATTTTATTGAGTTTTTTTTTACTTTTTAATATTAATTACATAATAGTATAATATTGATGTACATTCCTACCAGATTATGTTAAATGAAAACAAAAGATCCAACGGATACAGAATAAAATGTATTAATAACAAAAATAATTAAAAAACTACATTAGAAAAATATTAATATCCATTTTTCGAAGCTAAAAAAAATCTTAGATTTGACAAAGACTTTTCTTCAGTCTCACAAAACATACGAAGGATTTTTCGATATCAACTTTTTAAATATCGTTTATAAAAGAAATATCGATGAGTCAGCTTAAAAATTTATTTTTTCAGGCTCGATATTCAGCTCGAGTTATTTTTAAGTGAGTCCAAAAATCCCGACGAATGATAAAACCTAAAAGTAACTACGAAATATCAATTAGGTAACTATAAATATTCAATTAAGAAAAAATATAACTCAACTATATTTTTCAAGTTACCGTAATTATTTACGAGTGTCAAAAAGTAAACATAACGGTAACAAAAACATTTGCTTGAGCTAACAATGAATAACTTTCGCCAAAAATACTACGATTTATATAAGTGTGGAAGCAGATAGATTTTCATCGATCAATGACGTTCTCATGTTCTTTTTTCTACGTCAAACCGACTTTTTTTCGACTTAGAAGTCGTTTCGGATCTGACAGTTTCTCCTATTTCCTGTTTCGATTAATTCGTCGTAGTAAGAGCAGAGTTTCCATACGACGAAAAATCGATTCGATACCTACCAGTCTATCGCAGGTCAACCCAATCTCGGAACTAGGTCCTGCGGAGCAATTTTTTTTCTGCGGGCATAGCAAGAAGCATAGACCTCGAAGGAGAGAGAGAGAGAGAGGGAGAGAGGGTGGAGAGAGGAAACAGGAAGAGGAGAGCAAGAGGAAGGCTAGTTACTTACCGGAAATAAGGAAAAGGTCGCGAGTTCTACGGAGCTGAAATCCTCGTATGCCCGCGAGCGATCACTTCAACCCCAAGCTCCAGGCCACACCACCTTCGCTGCGAACACAACTCCCCATAACTCCAAACTCTCCTATCAAAAGCATTTCCCCATTTATAGTCTCGACTCGTAACGCGAAGGAGAAAAATCTCTCCTCCATACTAACGTTCTTTCTCAGAGTTTCTACACTTAAGCCGATAGAATCCAATTCAATTGCTTACTCAACGACATGTAATTTTATAATACAAGTATCGTAGGTTTTTATGACGATTATTTAACCCCTTAAATCTGGACAATATATTTTTACGGATATAATGGAAATTTCTGAAACTCTCACTTTTACATCATTGTAAGACAATTAATTGTAATAAAATGATTCTTTTTTGCGATAACCCTTAAGGAATTTCTTTCAATCTGAGGTGCACTAATCGTTCAAAAAAAGACACGCTTTATTTTAGTTTTTTGGTAAAATGGAGTATAGAAAATTTCATGCGTTTAATTGTTTCTAACCGTGTTCCGATCTTATCAAAACAATCCTTAGGATGACACTTGGAAAATTGTCGAAGTTTTTCCATGTTTTGTAATAATCTTAACGTTTCTTATACTTTCGGATCTGAGGATTATTTTATACATCGATCACAAAACAGCGTTGAAAAAAATTAAACACATGACATTTTTTATACCTTTTTTTCCATCAAGAAACACATTTTTTAAAATTTGAATCGGTGAGAGTAAATCGGTTGGATGTAAAAAGAATGTGAACAGTAAATGCAATATGTTACGCCAAACATTAAAGGGTTAAATAATTTTATAACTAGGATGTAGAAAGGCTTTTGGTCGGTTCGTGTCCCTTCCTTGAATTCACTTGAAATATATTTATGGAGAGTATTAGTAAAAAAAAGTATACTTTGAAATGAATCAGCCCAAAAGTCTGGATGTCAAAAATTGAAAAAAGTCATTTGAAAAATCCCACGCGTTTAATTATTAAAAACGGTGTTCTGATCTTGTAAATTATTCCAATATCCGATTTTTTAAAATTTAGAAGGAGTTCCATTTTTAGCAATAATATTTTTTTATATAAAAAAGATGAAACCCTTACAAATTTTCGTTTTTGGAACTGGGCTTTTCTTTTTACATAATTAAAACACCGTAATAACCTATTATCGCCTACGGGGTTTTGTAAACATTTTTTTTACCGACATATGAAAAGATAAGATCTTTTCTCTTTTTCGGAAATTAAAGAATATTAAGGTAAGAATATTTATCTTCTAAAAAGTTAATGGAACAAAAGATCGCACACCGTGCCGATTGTCACCGTTTTATTCGTGCTGTGATTGATCGCCGACGTCGGCAGATGTACAGGGCCAAGTTCACGTATCGAATCTTTTTGTTCATGTCAAATCTGATAAAAAACCGTAAACATCTAACCCTAGCAAAGTAAAAAAAGTGCCAAAGGTGGACGTGTCCAATATGGCACATCAGGTACTGAAGGGTTGAGGATGCATTATTTCCAAGCAAATGTTTGATTTTATGAAAATTTGAATACTTTGAGAAGAGAGAAAAATTTGTAAAACCAACATCATTGAAAATATACATACCAAGAACATTGATTTTCAATAGTACAAAGCTTAAAAGTTATTAATACATTGGAAATATTGTTTACCATATTCGAGAAAAAGCTTAACTTACCTGAAATTTATTCTCTGATTTTTTCAAACACATTTTTAGTGTCTTTTATTAATCATGAATCTACCTTTTCTCTTTTTTTTTTAGAAATGAATAGACAATTGCAAGTTTTGAGTATATTTTGGATGGAAAGATTCCACAATACTCATAAGACCTTTCAAGATCATTAAAACAACAGTTTTATAACAACAATCTTAACAATATGATCGAAAACGAAAAATCCTCAATTGCAAGAAGTTTTTTTTTTTTTAAATCGTATGTATTTTAAAAAATCATGGAATTCTGTTGACATTAAAAAAATCAAATTTGTTAAACAAGTTTTTAAAAAGTTATCAATAAGTTGGCATCATTATTATTAAAAAAAAAAAAAAAAAAAAAAACAATGTCCTTGGTATCTTACACCGTATTTATTTTTGAAACAGTTTTCTCTCATCCAAAACTACTCAGTTGCTAATGAAATCAAACTTTTAGTTGGGAATCCATCGTTAAATAATTGTATGACTAGGATATAAAAAGACTTCTGGCCGGTTCGATTTCACATGCAACCATTTTAAGATAAATCTCAATAAAAAAATTTAAAAAAAAAACCTTCCAAGTGAACCGGGCCAAAAGTCTAGACGTCAAAAGTTTGACAAAAATAATAATAATAAAAAAACGAATCACCGTATACTGCTGTAATGTAACACGAGTTGCTTTTATGAATAATGCATAGACGAAGGAACAGCGGGATGAGGCAGTAGTGGGGCATCCACTTCAGATGAGCCAGGCAAGACAAAATTGAATCTTGAGTGTCCGCCTAAAAAGCTCTGTCAACCCCTTCTCGTGTTGGTCGTCGTTCACTCCAGTAACAAGCAGTTGCCACCCTTCAGTTTTCCTCTATAACCCACCAAGCTAGCCGTGTCCCCCCTTTTTCTCCCTGTTTCTCCATATATTTCTCGAAGCTTTCCAGTTGCCACGTAAATTAATCGTTGTTGTCTGACCGGTTATTAATATCCCTCTATCTGTCGACTAAGAAAGCTCGTTAATCGAGTCTTACTATTTTTTTTCTTTTCGTTCTTTTCGTCTCTATTTTCATTTTTTTTTTTTACGAGAGGCTTGAAGTTACGTGTTTACGCCACGTAGGGCCTGTCAATCTTATTCTACGTTAACCTCAGTAGTTAAATAAATCCACAGAAACCTAAACCCACGACTCTTTATTATAGAAAGAAAAAGAAAAAGTTCAATCCCTCTGTACCATACATATACTATATTGGATATTATTTAGTTGTATATGTATATTATAAATGTGGCTATATCGAAGACGTTCGTTCGACACACAAATCTTGTACAAAAACACAGAATAATGTCGCAAACCACCACCAATTTTTTCCCTTGATTTTGTTAACATTATTTTTATGTACAAAGAGTGAGTAACGTGTAAGTATCTTTTTTTTCCTACACAGAGAGTAAAGAATAATCACCGTACAAACGAATTTTATTAATTAAATTTGATATCAATATATCTTTTGTCATTATTTTATTTGATTTTTTTTTGTCAGTGTAAGACTCGCCTGACATCATGTTAATTCCAGTTCTACAAAGATATTTTCATCTTCGGGGATAATATTCGTCGTGACGATTTACATAAAATTGTAGTAATGTTTGTTTTCCGAGAGTAAATTTGGCATCGTAAGGAAATAGACAATATGCTTTGATTCCGGTGATGAATAATATCGAGGGTGACGTAAAACCACATTAAAGCGTTGCGCAGTAATGCACACAAAACGCGTTTGTGAACATTGAGACGCGGCTAAAATTTGTACAGTATTACCTGCGGTTGCATAGCCGGGATACTAAAATTCATAAACTATTCTCCAAACACTTTGGACACTTTATGACCGTGGAATTCTCTCCTTGCGTCGTAAAATGTACGTGCACGCGGAACAATCTTGTGCATTTTTCATTTATCATAACATCTTCAGAGCGTGTGGTAACCACGCGAGGCTGTCGAGTAGAGCCTCTTGTGGTGAATTATTGAAATACTCGTGACACGGCAGTGTAGGATATATGTATATTCATCACATAAATGTCACTCTCGCGATATTGACGCGTGGCATCGTTTGCGTGAAATAAATTATTAAATGGCAATCATACGAGTATACTGTAATGTGTAGCAGTAAGAGTATTAATGGGGCTTCATTGACTCTAGAGAAAAAGATAGTTTATTGATTTTTTATTGGTAAGCAAAATTCGTATGAAAGATCACATGCAATTGATTGTTCGAAACGATGTTCTGATCATGTCAAAAAATCCCCTGATCCGAGTATAACAAATTGTAGGTGACTTTATTTTTCAAAAAGAAATAATTGGAGCAATTTATTATTATCGGATCTTAGGACTTTTTTACGGTGTTTATTGATTTTTTTTTACCGATAAAGAAAGTGCAACGCTTTTTTTTGCCTTAAGTCGGTGGAGCTTTCTCTTGAAGCTGCGTAGTTTTGTCAAACAAATAATCGAATACAGTACTTATTGTTTAAATTGTTTTAACATTTTCAACCCTGACTAATAATGAATAATGGTTTGCGTACCAAATATGTGTGTTTAAAAAAAAATTTGGCATAAATTATGCCATCTTTCTTTAAATTTATCGTCATTTTTTTCACAAAACTTTATTAAGGGAGACGCCACTGTGACGGTCGAATTAAGGCTACTTCTTAATACTAAGGCTTCTTCGTTGTTTTTAAGATTACGAAAGATGTATGAAAATTTTTTTTTTTTTTCAAAGAATGTATCTTCAATTCGTAACGAAACAACTGATTGAGAAATATTAATGAAGAGTCACGGTAGCGATCGACGCCAAGTATAAAAAGAAATTAGTTTTGAATGAAAATTTGTTTGCATAAGTGTAATTTCAGTTAAGTCGTAAGATTTTTTAAAACAATAGTTTCCAACAAGATGGCAAACTTTTGATTAAATTTTCGAAACTTGGTCAAAAGCTATGATTTTTAAATTGTTTTTCAAAAACTACATTGAGAAAAAAAAATTTCTCACTGAACTAAATCGGCATACACCCTCGTTCAAACGAACGTTTCATTAGTATAAACAAATGTTCAGTTTCTATAATAATTATTAGAGTCACCTGACTAAAATATTTTTGAGGTAACCAAAATATTTGTTATACCAACTAAAAATTCGTTTGAAAGAGGGTGTACGCCGATTTAGTTCAGTCAAACATTTTTTTTTCATTACGTTGGTACGTCTATATCAATTACCAAAGAACAACTTCTGTTAGAATCTCCTATTTTATAATATAGTAAATAATTCCAACAAATTTAAATATTTTCATTAATAGACTTGTTTCAATCAACCAAACGTAGCCAATTTTTTAAACTCCTCCCTAGTTCCCTTAAGAAAATGCAAATAAAAAAACAAATATATAATATATTTCTAAACCGTCACAGTGGTGATTTACTATTAATTACTATTAATTGAAGATTTTATTAAATCTGCAATCATCAATTTATAGTAATATTTGACTATAAATTAATATTTACTATTAATTGAAACCTCCCACCTAAAATATAAAATAAATTTGGAATGATGAAACCACAAGATTTTCAGCTGTCATTGAAATAATATGTTTTAATGAGTCAGTTAAAAAAGATTTACTATGAGTCCGCAATCTCACAATTTTAATACCAAATTGCACTCGAGTAGCTGAAAAAAAAGAAAATAAAATGCACGTAGATTCAGTCGCTTTTGAATTGCGGTCTGAAACGGGGTGAGACTGATGTCACATATTGTCGTGTATACGTTGATCTAATTACGCGTGGGGAGGTTTGCAAGCGTGTCACGCGATCCGTTGAATCGTTCCGTTCTCTCTTTCTCTCGCCCGTCGGAACAAATCTAGACAGCAGAATAGAGCTCGAAAAGCTACAATTTCCAGCGTGTGTTGAACCGCGCGGCCATTCTCTGCTAATCAAATAATTAATTACGTACAAACTTCGAGGGGTGGGTTCTAATGGATTTCCGTGAAAACTCGTTGATTGCCCGCCGAATACTTGAAGCGTAAAGTGCATACGTGGGAGAATAAGCAATTCGCTCTCGCAAATATAGATGCAATTGTTGTTCGTACAATGTAATAAGTACGAGAAGGTACTTTTAATTAGACGAGATCTATTAGGACAGGCTATCTCTCAGGGCGAATAAACTACACTGACAATACAGTGGAAATGGATATTGTAGAATAGACTACAATGTAATGGTAGTCGAGAGTTCATCGTCTATACATGGGTCACTCCAGGTCAAATCGGTAGGCTTGTAACCCTTGATTTTTGTAGTTATTCTTTTTTCCTTTTGGTAAAAATAAAATTTGGATTTTCCTTGATTTTTAGGGCGGTGGAAAAATAGTCCAGGTTAGTTGGATCATCAAAGATATTAGTCGATTATTTTTTAAAACTTGTACACTAAGTTATTTGTTGAAAAACAATATTTTTTAAAGTACTTCGAGATCGGGCATGAAATTAAGATAGTAGCGAAAGATAAAAATAAAAGTTGTAGGATATTTTCCAATTTCCAAATTTCGGCACTACTTATCTTTTTTTTTAAGCAAGAACTGTATTTGTCAATGTGAATAATTTGTTTCTTTGTAAAACATTACAAATATTATGAAACTAATAAAGAATAATTAAAAACATTTTTTTTTTAAATTAGCTTGCGAGCTGGGAAAAGACTGATTTTGTATAATTGCCAATATAAATTAAATTTTCATAATTTTCTTTGAATCCTTATGTAAATTATGCAAGTAAATACCAGTAAATATACCATAGAAAAATATTGGAGACATTTCCAAATAAAAAATAACTAATAAATAATATAACATAACTAAAAGACTGATTGGCGGTCGATGTTAAAAAGACAAAAGTGCTGAATCGTTAAAATTACGAAAAGACTCGATTTTCAATCATGTGTATTTCACTTTTTTGCAGCTATCCTAGATTCAAAAATCCATCCTCAAAGTAATTAACTCTAAATTTTTCTAGAAAACAATTGACGCCATAGCATTTTAGTAATAAACAATTTGGTACATTGTGAGCAAAACAAATTTTCAAAAAAATCGATGTAGAGTATTTTTCGTACCGTTCTACAAATCGTACTGGAAGGAAAGCCAAATCCAATAATCACGTCCTTCTCGATTTTGCCTGAAATGTCCTATAGACATATATGTACAATCGTGTATGAACATACATACGTACATACAATATTAGATCATGTGTATTATCTTGCATTCAGCATTTCGGTTGACGTATAGTGTACAGCAAATCAAGGTGTATAGATTAGAACGTGGGTTGTATCACGAGGCCCCGAGGTTATGTAAAGCAAGAACAGCCATCAGCAGGCCTCTCCGCGTGTTTCTCGGGCATATAGTATATACCACATAGTAGTAGTAGTACTAGATAATAGTATACGATGAGGGTCACACATTCTGGTCTAGCTAATAATTTAATGGGATAATTAGTGGCTGCTTTAGCTTGAGAAGTACCTCAGGTAACATGTTGTATAAGCTCGTGGACATTCTCACGTTTCCATTGGGGCACGCTGGTGGTCCACTATGTGATCATATATAGTCGCGTTTGTATAGCGATATTAAACTACAAAGCGCGCCACGCGCTCTTATAGGGTAGTTTAGGCGAGCCTGGCGTGCAACAATGTAGTGTGTGCTTGTGGTGTGGATTTCAGCAGTACATCCCGGCGACGAGGGCTCAGGCCACTGATGGCCCTGGTGGACAGACGGGGGTCGCCATGGACGGCACCTACCTCGTCGAGGCCTCCTTTTAAGTCTGAACAAAAACACACACTTAGCTGCACTTGTATGCCTTTCGTGTTATATGCCAAGATGTAAATACGTATAACAAAAAAAAAAAAAAAAAAAAAAAAATTCAAATTGATGTGGATGTGACAAGAGTTAAAAATGCCAAAAAAATAAAATAAAATAAAATAAAATGTCCGCAACCGCACGAAATCACGCAAGGGAAGCATCAGAGAAATCGGAACAAAAAAAAAAAGCCCACAGATAAAGAAAAGTGGACGAAAAGTGGAAGGAAACAAAAAATGCTGTTTCTTTTGGAAATGTTAACCAATTGTCAAGTAATATTGGTGCGAGCCAGGAAGCTCGTAGAATCGTTAGCGCCTAAGGCCCAGAGAATATATATATAAATATAGAGATTTATATATATATAAATACAATATATAAATATATGAAAAATAAAAAAGCAAAGTTTGAGAATAAATGATCAACGGAAAAACAGCCAAAAGAGACAATTTTAAATCAATGAAATTCTTGTATTTCCCTATTGCCGTGACACCCGTGGCCGTCGAACGCACGTCCACAACTGCCAACCGTGACGAACCGGCTCCTCACGATTATCGACGCCACGATCTTCATCCGGGACCATCGCATTCGTCGACTTGTCGTCTTCTTCTTCTTCTTCTTCTACCACTACTTCTTCTTCTTCATCGTCTTCGTCTTGCATCGTCTGTCACGTCTTACCGTCATCCGTAATGTGTGTCGTCATCGTTCCTCGATCTGGGCTGCATTCGGGGCTGCTGCTGAAAAATCCTACCGACTGTTCTCATCTATACGCCCTCTATATTCTACCCCGTTCATCACCGTAACACACGCACGCACGTACACACACGCGGAATTTGCTGCCTCGTTGGATCGATCGTCATCCACGCCAATTTCAATCACATCCATCTGCGTCACTGTCACAATCGAACGCCATCGTTGATTCTTCTACACGTGATGATTATAAACCTTATCTACTTTGATCGTCTTGTTTTTTGTTCGCTTCATCGATCGCACGACAAAAAAAAACAAAAAAATCGAATTGATACTATCATTCGAAAATGGAAATGTGCAAAAACATGAAACGAATCTGTGTCATGAATACCAAATGGTGATTGGATGGAAAATGGTCTTGTTTTATATGAAAAACATGTATTTACGATAACAAAAATGGCACGTATATGCCGCGGCTGCAATAACAACGACAAAACTTGGATTCCGTCGGAAATGAACAAAAAAAAAAAAAAAAAACAAATAAAAATTGATGGCTACGGCATTGCGCGTGTAAAACGAACGTGGAATATCACCCTCTTCGGCGTTGTTGCCCGTGTGTGCGTGTGCGTGCGCGCTGCGATTAAAATCACAGAGCCTCTCGTATCAGCTAACATCGAACGAGAGCAAGGATAGAGTGGTGCTCGTATACGGAGATCGTATACAAGTTAGACAAAAGGTAAAGAACCCTAATGCACAAAACACGAAAGCTTATCACAACCTAAAGGAATTACACGAATATAACAAACAAAATAAATTCAGTGTTTTCACAGAATAGATAATAAAAAAGTAATGCTATTCAATATATATTCGAGACACAAAAAGAACTAAACAAATTAAAGGGCAATGTATCGAGAGTGCGTATGAGGAATAACGAAATGCAGCTTTGAGATATTCCTGAAAAGATGAAGGAAAGAGCCTTAAAAATAAAACACATATATATATATATATATATATAAATATATTTAACGTGACGAATCACTCGACGCAATGAGACATTTTTATAATCGCAACAATGTGGAGAAAAAAAAAAAAAATGAAACGAAAACGTGGCGAAAATTCTCGTTGTTGCGACTCGTTATCGTCTTCAAAGAGACTCTAGTATGTGTCCACACGCTCGCCTGGCTTTTGCGCTTTCGTACTACTTACACGTTAAAAATAAGTTAACTTGTATCTCTCCCTTTACTTCTCCTATTTCTCTCTCTCTATATCTGTCTCTGCCTGTTACTGTCATACTTGTATACATTTTTACAATAGTAAAATACTGTACTAACCACCGAGACCCAATTACTACTATAGAACCAGTCAAAATACACGGAAAACAAAATCGAACGAATTGGAAAAAAAATTACGATAATCTTGAAACTTTGCATATATTTTTAATGTTGATTTTATAGTCCCAAGTTCAAACTCGAATTACAACTTAATCCATTAGTTGTAAAACATAGGCCTATCATTTTAATGTCACAACTTGTATCATAGGAAAATCGTCTTATTGTTACAGTTAAACAGAGCAATGTATGAATTCAACAATTCGCTTCATTCTCAATGATATATTTAAAATTGAACAGATACTGTAATACTTAATAATACTGTGCCAACAGTACTGCGTTGAGTTTATACCTTTTTTGGGGGTACGGATTTTGTCAATATTGTCAGAATTGTTTGTATTGTCCATAAGTTTCTGAGAGAAAATGCTACAAAGGTAGAAATTTTGAATAAGATTTCGGAATACATTGCAAATGCTGCTTTCAATTTGCACCATTTTTAGAGATACGGAACATATTTCAAAGTACTTTGAAGTAATAATAATAATAATAATAATAACATATTCTATAGAGGCGCAAAACTGACAAATAATTCCGAAAAAGTGACAAAAATTATTTAACGGCAGCTTTCATTTCTTTTCGTTAATTTTACAAAGAACAGTATATAAGTTTCTAGTTTTACAACAGAAAAGTACAAAAATAGCTTTCTAAAAAATTATATTTTTATGTGACAAAATATTGTTTGTCATTTTTCGTAATTTACCTAAGAATACATTTTTTGTCATTTCAAAGAATAGTGTATCTATCACTTTTCCAAGATAATATAAACAATTTTATAGATTCGATAAGTCGAAAGAAATTATTTATCGATTTACAAGATGAAAAAAGCATAATATTTCTTGTTAAACTATCACTCCGATTTTACAAAATTATTTTTAACTGCGTATATGAAAAATTTCAAGATAATAATGATTACTTCCAATTCAAAACTAATCAACTAACATAACTTCCAGCGAGGACTTATTTTACACGTGAAAACCCGGAAGTAGGTACAGACAGTTCTAGCACAGACGTACAAAACTTTGAAACACACGTTATATACATTATATATTTCTACAATACATATATGGCTTTGCTCCATTCGTCACCATAAGTATATAAAAAATACAGAAATCTCAGATGCACACTTAGAGAGAATTCCGCCCCAAACTCTTTCTCCAAAGCCAAAAAGCTTCAAAGGATAATCTTCACGCATGACGGAGTACCGACTGCTCTACTGCCACAAAGGACCGGCGTACAAGCAGCAGAGAGATAAACCACGCAAGTGTCCTCAGCGTTAGAAGCGAAGGCCATAGTCTGAGCTAAGAATTCGCCGAAAACGACAGAAGCGACGCAACTAATATACTGAAAGTGCAAAACCCTTCATCTACGCTTTATTCTGCACTCCCAAGCGTTTCAACTTTGCACAGTCGACAAATAATTCTGTACAGCAATAACGCTTTTATTTTTCCTGCAAGGACACAGCACTATTATTATTATTTATTATTATTTATTATTATTTATTATTATTTATTATTATTTATTATTATTTATTATTATTTATTATTATTTATTATTATTTATTATTATTTATTATTATTTATTATTATTTATTATTATTATTATTATTACTATTGGTGATTGCGTTTTTGTTTCAATCAAGTATTCCGAAGCTTAAGAAGTACAGTAGTGTGCAGCTAATCGAGATGCGACTGGTTCGCCGTATTTGTTTCACGGATTTTTAATGTTTGTCTCTTTCACTTCGTTTCTATTCTCGTATCGGTGATGTGCACATCCATATGGCGGAATTGATCGCGTCCTGCTGGCCCAAACCGCTCAGCACATTGATTCTCCAAGCGGATTTTGCTCTTCCGCCAATTCGTTCTCATCTTTTCTAATTTTTTTTGCCCCTGATATTCATGGATTCGTTGTGGATTCGAATAGTGGGTGTTCTATGTATTATGATGTATATTGGATAAAAATGCGAGTGTGTCAGTGGTGGGTGGCGCGCCAGCTGGACGAATCTGTTTTGTGCTTGCTTGATATATATATAAATATAACTCTACGGATTCTGGCGTGTGGTCTTGATTTATTATTGGGAAAACGAATCATGAATCTCTTCGGCGCGAGGAATTGCATAAAAATAGCTGTTTTATTTTGAGAATGAAAAAAATTAACTGTCAAACGCAATATAAATAGTGAAAATTTAATATCATTATCTAATAGAATTTTCGACTTTCACAATTTTTTTTTTTTTTTTTTTACAATTTTAACATTACTTGGTTAAATTTAGTTACGCGATTGATGTTTTCAAATCTATTATAATTTCTTTGTATTGACTAAAAGTTTAAAAAATCCATTTGAAAATCCACATAAATTATTTCTAGACTAAACTATTCAATTCAACATAAATTACGATAATTCAATGTTGGGAATAATAATATTTTCGGCCCTATCACAATTTTAACCATTATTTGTATAAATTGAATTTGCCTATTAACTTCTAAAACCTCTTCCAAATCAATTAGAAATTGTTCTTAGAATCCTCTCGAGGAGTAGCAAAACTAATTTAAAAATCTTCTTTACGATTATTTTGTAAATGTAAATGTTTAAGTTCAAATAATCTGCGAAAATATAACACCGAAAAATAACAGAGCCTTCAGTCCTTTCACAATTTATTAACACTTTTGCTATTGATTTAGGAAATTAAATTGTTTCATTGATCTCTAAAGTTATTGCCAAATAAATTTCTTTAATTTCGATTAAAAAACCATAATTTAAAGCGACAATGAAATTAATTTAAAAAACTGGTTGATTCTGTTTTCTCAATATTACGCCGACATAAGTCATCAAGAACCAAGAAAGTAATCACAGGATACTAAAACACCCAAAAAATCTCATATCTGTATTAAAAAAAAAAAAAAAACCCCACAAATACAATTTTCATTTCCCGCTTGAATGCTCTCAAATATTAAATTGAGTCTGTCATTGCGAAGCGACGAGACTCGCAGTATCATATTTTCACAGCTGCACAATTTGCATCGCAAGAAATAAAAAAGTATAACACAAAAATTTGCATGAAACGTAATTTGGGTTGCCACCGTGGTATATTACACGTCGTGTGAATCGCGAGTCTGAAAAGTCAATTTCGTCTCTCATGAGTGCTACTTCACCGTACGCAGAGAACGACTTGCACAACAAAACAGGAATACGAGTTTTCCATTGTCGTCCGCAGCAGCAACAGCAGCAGTAGCACAATCCTCTCGCCTCGCGCAAAACACTCGTTATACCCGTAGTTTCATCTCCTCTGTCTATAAATATATATATATATTTTTATATATATGTATAATTTATAATAGCATATATTTCAATAGAGCAAATTTCGCGTAGAATTTTTGTGCAACAAAGTTCGTTGTATCATATTATATTAACAGTTTTATACTACCACTATTACATATATCGTATTGTAGTATACTATTGTGTATATATACGTAGTTTTGACGTAGTAGCTGGTGTGTTTATATCAAGTAGTTCGATGTACAAAGCCTCTACATAGCATACTAATATTTCCGTCGTTCAATTTCTTCTCTATCTCTGGTATCGACTATCTGTAAGATGATTTCCATCACGAGTAATACTTCTTTTTTTTGTTGCAACGCAAATACGTAGTTCGATGTATATTTAGTAAAAAAAAAAAAAAAAAAAAAAAAAAAAAAGACCACACGAAACTCCTGCATTACATAATTAAAATCACACAAAAACGTTACCACTTTCCCATTGTAAATACTGTGAAACTCTTTCTCGTTTGACCCAGTAGTGAATTTATCTTTTTATTTCCTGAGTAAATATATACAGTTTATTGTCTCTCCAACTATTTCTCAGTGTAAAGTGACTTTGTGCTTTGAAAGCGCCTCGTTTTTTGCACTCAACTCTCTCTCTATCTCGTATCTCTCTATTCTTTCACGTTTGAAACTTTTGTTGGTTTTTTTTCATCTTTCTCTCTCTCTCTCTCTCTCTGTGTCTTTTGTTTTATATTTTACTGTCTGTGCGTGTCTGGCTGCGCCTATCGGTGTATGAGCGAGGTTAACAGTGTAGAGATAGAGTGGTATATATATATATTTTTTTTGTCGTCTGTGGTTGTGCGAATCGAAAAGAATGAATGGAGCGCGAGAGTTGGTAACAGAGTAGTGTGAATGTGTCAGAGGTGCACGAACTCGAGTACGCGAGTCTCTTTATTCCTCTTTCCCCTTTCGACGTCTCTCTATCGCGTCTATATTCCGTCGGTTCTCGAATAAAAGAAAGTAATTATTTTTCTTCAAAAAATTCGTAACTTTTTGACACTTGACACTTTTAATCTCAAACTAGTATTTTACGCGTGATTTCATCGAGTCCTGAGAGAAGATGTAGCTCCTCCGGAGAATCCAGGAGAAGAAAAACAGGCGAGAACGATCGAGCCACCGGATTTTAAAGCACAGAGACGAAAACGTGGGGAAAAGGGAAAAGGATTTTGTGACTGTGAGAAATGTGGATTAGAGAATGCGAGAGAGAGTAAAGCGTGAGAAGAGCGAATCGAGAAAGAGAAAATATATGAGACAAAAAAAAATGGAAGGATATATAGATGGAATGAAATGGGAGATGAAAGAGATGCTGTGATGAGGAGAGAAGCTTGGTGGAGGTGGAGAAAAGAGGAAAAATCTCAAACATTTCGAAAATGCCAATTGTTCCAGGACCTTAAGAAGCGCGGTTCCCACACCTGCGACATGCAGGCCCTACAGCCACTTCCGGTCCCAACCACCAACACCACCACGTCTGCCATGACCACGTCCGTCGCTGGACATCAGCCACCGCTTCCGCTATCGGAGAACGCTTGAGTCCTGTCGATTAAGATCGACCACGCTGAGAACCGCGCGTTCAATGAACCCAACAACACCAATCAATGAAACTAATCAAGCAACGCGTACCATGATCATCCACCACCAACAACAACAACAACAACAACAACAACAACAACAACAACACGTTCTCCTTCACTCGTTTGACAGAACAACGGCCGCCTGGCCGAGCTTACGGTGAGCCTCTATAGAACAGACAACAAAACAATTGGTCATGTATTATGGGGGCTTAGTCACCTGAAAATTAGGACAATGAAATTCGTCTCGCAATTGCATATATGAAATCTTGGAACTTACGGCAAAATGCCGCTTAATACGCACGAAGACCAAATTGAACCAATACGCAATTGAACCAAATTGACTATACATGGTCTCATTTTCTTTCTGTCAACACTGCCCTGTTTGAGTATTGACATTTTCGTTCGCTGTTCTTGCAAGATATCGCGTGTCTAACGGTAAAAGACGAATGCGCTGTGTATAAGGCCGTTCGTTCTTTTGGCGTTAGACACACGATATACTCACTTTTTGAAGAAAAATTTTCTTTTCTCCTGACTGCGCTGAAATAACGTGATTTCGTCCCTGAAAAGCGGGAGGAAAGTCGCCGATACCTGACCGCGAGCAGTGCGTATGTGCAGCGGGCAAAATGTACGAGCCAAAACTCCCTTGGGCATCTTGCCTCGTATATCTGCCCGCTGCGCGTGCACAAGTCTTACGGCCAGGTATCGTCGAATTTCCTCTCGTTTTTCAGCGACAGAAATCACGCCATATTTCAACGCAATCGGAAGAAAAGAATCGTATGCTACGCGGGAGGGAGCGCGATATTCGCCTCGTGCTCATGCAGCCCTCGCTTCGCTCGGGCAGCAAACCTCGCACTCGGTGAAAATCGCGCTCTTCCCTCCCTTGTAGCATAATGCACTATTACGCAGTTATTTTTTGCCCAAATTTCTTTGTAACTTCTGAATAGGAATGAAAAATGGAAATTCTTAGACTAAGAGTTTTGTTTCGAATCGTGTAAAGTCAATTTAGTCCACTATAGATCTCTACAACACGTTAGGAATGCACGAAATGTTTGCGCCGGTAAACTGGAATTAAAACAAAACATTCATTTATGAAAATGTTGATTTTTTAATGAAAAAACATTCGCTTATCATTTTTTTTTTCATTTTTGAAAGAGAAACCATTTTTAGACTTTCCCTTGTAAAAGTGTCTTCAAAAAGTGTAACAACGTTTCCAAAAAATCAGTGTAATGATTAAAAGCGTCATTAAAAAGGATAACCACCATTTCGTAATTTCAGTGAAATGGTCCAATGTGTCATCCACAAAAACCGTAACGACTCTTCTGAAAATTTAGTGAAAAGGACAAAAGTATCATGCCAAGATAAATGTCGAAATTAAACGTGACGAACTTTCCCCCTTATTAAAACTTTTCCAATCTATGTTCTCACAAATTGTTGTGGGTACACAAATTTCACATTATTTTGTTCTCATAGTCAGATGGTACTTTTATTATAAAGTTGCAAGATTTCATATCTGAAATGACAAAACATTTTTCATGATTTTTCAGGTGTCTCAGCGTCTTTAATTTGCTGTAATAGAGACGTTTCATAACCGAGAGCTTCGTGGGCAATTGTCTAGATACATTTTTACAATCAAACATCCACTCGACAGTCCCTTCCCGTTCACTCATTTAATCAATCATACACGACGATTGCGTAATGCATAATCGTAATTCATGTGCACTTGTGCAAAGGGTTGAATTAAAAACAAAAAGAGAATTATTTTGAAGGCTCGTAGGTACACAGTCTCGCGGGGTAGAAGAAGAAAAGGCTCGTCGAGAGTGGCGAAGAGTGAGGGAATGATGCGCATGTGCCAGAAGCTAGTGGCTGCTGCGAGGTCTCGTCGATAATCGAGGACCGAAGCTCTCTGGCTCTACTAGCATCTCCCTAGTCTCTCTCGAATTTCAAGCTCATGACGAGAGGGAGGAAGAACCGAGAGTGAATACGTCGAAGGGGAAGAGAGAGAGTGAATCAGAGAGGAAACAGCTAGGCAGCCGAGTACTTCGTTCGAGTGCATCTCGAGGGGCCATAGATACTGGGCAAACGAGGTCGAAGGCGAATTTGCTCACTGACGTCGGATAGACTAGCATCAGCCTCTGTTCTACCAGCTATGAATCTGCCTATGGACATTGAAATACCAACGAACCACGCAACTCGCTACATGTGATGATGATTTTAGCTGTTTTGCCTTTGCGTATCGTTGGCGTTCCCGCTGTTTACCGAAATACCACAGTCATCGAAATTCCGAACATCAGAGAGACGAGATAAGGAGAATGATGATTATTTCGCTTGGATATCAAAGTAAGCTTGCGGCTGCAGTTTCAGAGAACCGTTGAATAGTCCAGTAACTGAAGTATATGAACTGCATAAGCCTTTTCATTAAATTTTATCTTCATAAAAAGAAGTTGCAGTTGAATTTACCCACTGACTTCGGACAGATAAGCATCAGTCTCTTTCCCACCAACAACGAATCTGAGTATTATACATTGAAATACCAATACATCACGTGACTCGCTACATATGATAATTATTTTGGCTGTTTTGCCATTGCGGATCATTGTCATTCTCGCTGTTCCTCGAGATACCAAACTCATCAAAATTCCGAACATGACGGAGACGAGATAAGGAGAGTGACGAATTTTTCGCTTGGATTCTAAAGTGAGCTAGCCTCTGCAGTCTCAGAGAGCCGTAGAATGGTACAATAACTGAAATAAATGGACTACATAAACCTGTAGCTTTAAAAAAAAAAAAAAGTTGCAGTCGTACATTCCGCTTTGGAGTCTGCTGGAGTTTAAGAGGAAGATATAGAGGACGTCGCGCAGTAAAAATTGTGAGGTATGCGTCGTAATGCAACGGGATTGGCGAAAATTCTTTTTGTAAATCTTTGCCGGGATAACGCGTGCGACCTTGTCTTTACAGCTCGCGCGGGTAAACTATAGATCTGATTAGGTAAAAAAAGAAGACCTTGGATAAAAAATAGCTTCGCCAGTGCATTGCAGAGGAAAAAAAGGAGTCTCGTCGATGCCTTCACAATCAACGCGTGAAAAGATGAGAGGATGCTTACTATGAAACAAATAGTTTGGATGATTTATTTTTTTTTTTTGTCGACGTAAAATTCCATTTATTCACAATGAGGATTAGGGCGGTTAAAAAAATAATACTCGTAGCGGCCCGAATGAGTTGAATATTAAATTGTCTTTTACAATTTTGGAATCCCGGGACTTATTTATCTATATTTTATTGATGTGGGCCTAGTTAAGATTTATCGTACAGGGATTCAAAATGCGGCTGGCCAAATGCGAACGCACGGAAAGCCGTTGAAGACATCAACGTAAATTTTTACAGGCAGTCATACAACGTAATAACGCATAAACTATACCTGAATTGAGATTCGATAAAAAAGATTCTTACAATTTTACAGTAACAATTAAACCGATTTTTTTTTTGCTTCTGGTCGCCATTTGGGTTTAATTTTTTTATTTTCCTGGAACAATCGACAGAGTGAGGTACAGAAAGAAAAAAACAGATGGTATAATACAGGCGTACATTGGTGCACCTCTATTATTGATGTAAGAACATTTTTGAAGAATTTTCCTACTTTATAATTTTATAGTAAATATAATCAAAACATTCACATTAATTCATAGATTTGTTACAAACATTCAAACGCTAGATTTTTTTGTTGTAATTTCAAGAATCTTCCCTTGCCCATCCTAATATGGACTTTAACAAAAAATGATTCGATACGCTTCAACTGCTATAACACTTATCTTGGTTGTCCTTATAGAAAATACTGATAAATATCATTGAAAAGTAAAGAGTACCGGAAAATTCCAGGGGACGCCACAAAGTATTCAAAGTATCCTTTGAATTTCAGTAGTATAAAGCCACTATAATGTCGCTATAAAGAGACGAAAAAGAAAATCCAATTTAAGTCTGGAAATGTTTGCCGAAATTCTGAAACTTATTTCTAGAAAAAATTCATAATCTAGGGAACATACAGAATGATCTATATGCTCAGCATTCCTGTGTAGAAGAAAAGGGCTGATGAAAGGCCGTGAGGCGTCGGTAAGTACCGTCATCATCCCCCCCGAGGATCGTTCGCCTCTCGCAGTAAAGTGCCATCGTTCCGGTATCAACGAGAATATGAGCGGCCGTCATTCGGCAGAAGCAGAGAACTCACACAGTATGAAAAAGAGGAGCTATTCGAAGCCTGCCCCGTATAACACTTGAACAGAGTAAAGTGTGTTGCTCCTTTGGAATTGTAGCAGAAGAAAAATTCGAAGACGTCGAGACTGATGTTTCTGATGTACCACGACTATGGCAATAAGAAAGAAACATTCAGCTGGTAAATTGAGAGAGCGTATACAGGAGAATTGGAAAGAGGAAAGGAAAAAAAAGGGAAACGATGCTCTTGTTGTGTAAAGTTTTGATATATGACACTCATGAGATTGGCAATCCCAACTTCTACTGTTTGATATACTTGCTCTGTACTGATGTGTTGTCACACCGTTGGTCTATACCGACAGTTTGGCCAACTTGTGATCGACGTGCCTCTTGTATATTCAGGATGAGGAGAAAGGAGGAGAAGGACGAGGTTTAAGTGAGCGAGAACAAATACAACTGCAGACTTATCTCCGGGATTCTGAAGAAAATTCTGAAGCTAGTGTACGCGATCGATCCGTGGCAGCAGTTGCGTCGTTGTCGACGACGACTTGGGCGAAATGTCACTGCTGGTGATGTCAGGAAACGAGGAGAACCATACCACCATAGATTTCTTCTTCCCTGATTTTCCTGTAGACCTCACGACCCATGCAATCCCTTTCTTTATTCTCCCTATTAACGGAAATAATACCGGGAAATACGAAATACAAATTTTATTACAACTGCTCACTTTTTAAAGACTTATAAGATGAAACTGTTTCACTATGGGTCATATTTTTTCTTGTACTCCGACATATAAAATTATATTTGATTGTAGATAAGGTAAACGTCTGAATTAGTGTCTAATAGATGAAGCTCACTATTTTAATAGAAGAAATTTTGAAAATATCAATGCTACTGTAAATTACATTTTTTTACTAACTCATTTACTATTTTCATCTCCTTTTTAGTTAAAAAAAACATGATTAAAAAAGCAATAAATATTTTTTTTAAACAACAGAACAATAAAATATTCTCTTGCGCATTTTTTATTTATAGTTTCAATATCATATGATATTGTGAGTACCAGATGTAGAATTAAAATGACAATACTTGTTTTTGACAGTCTACTAAGGAGCTGTTTTTTAATCAATGATATTTTTTGGCAGTCTTATTAGCGGGAATACGACAATTTCATTACTATTTATATCGTCACTAAATGGGCCGTTCATTATACAATCTTCCTCGTTTTTTATTTCCCTCTTAGCCCAGCCGACAAAAGAAATACCTGAAAACATTACATACAACATTTTGTTACAATACCCTACTTATTCAAAACTTAAACAAGATAAAAGTATTTTACTACAGGACAAATTTGTTGTTTTCCGACATACACAAATCGTGTTGTCGACGTCAGGAATAGATTTGTCACTAGTGCTATTTTCTCCCTTTCATAACTGAACTGCACAGCATCGAAGGGAACATTTTCGTCTCGCATTTGTTCCAGTGGGATGACGAACCGTAGGAAGCAACGTCAAAAACATGTCTGACGAGTGAGAGAAGGCGCATTTCGCTCTGCGGTGGCAGTGGCTCCATTATCAAAGCTCGTGGAAGGTTCTACTGCGTGAAACATCATGATATACTAAAGTAGAATGAGAGTAGAGACGATGCAGAATGCAGTCGAGAAGGTGAGAGTAACTTTTGTAATGTACTGACTATATATATATATATATATATATATAGTTAGTATCCACACGCCACATGGAACAATGTAACCGAGATATCGATCAGACGAGGTTCTCGAGACACGAGCTCTTGTCTCTGTCTGCCGATGAATCTGGCTAGTCTCGACAGAACCGCAGACGAAATAATCAAGAGTTATTGATCAAGAGAATTTCTAAAGTCACCCGTTCCGGAGAAAGGAGTGAAACGCAATACGGAAAGAACAACTATTTGAGAAAAGTCGCCACTGAGGTAATGGAAATAAAAGGAAGTGGTGAAGTGCTTAATAAGAAGAAAAATAGAGTAAAGAAAGAAGAAGTCCAACTGTTTGGAAAGACTGGAAAGACTGCATGAAACCTCGACGATTGAATCAAACTTCGTCGATGAAAGTTGTAAGTCTTTGAAGGAAACAACGGATACACAGCTTCGCAAGGAGTCGAGGGTCGAATTGTGTTTCTACTTCCGTATCTTTTTGGATAAAGGACGCCCGGAAGATACTCGCAACTGCCGGTGACTCCGGGATTCAACTTTCTTCGAGACGAGCGTCTCGAGTTGCATTATATAGGTCGCTGAAAATTCTACGAAGCTTGGAATCTACTGTCGATGAGGTTTTTTTTTTTTTTTTTTATTTCGTTTCACGAGCTTCTCTATCCATCTCTTCTTCATATTCACTACGCTGCATTAAAACCTTGGAATCCATTGACCCTAATACGATTCCATTCGGGAACGATGGAAAGACGCTTCCGAGGCAATGAACTTAATTAGATTCTATTCAGATGTCCGAGATGGACTCTTAACTTCTGGTGGGAAATTGACGAAGGAGATGATTATCTATTCTGATGATTTGATTAAATGTTTGCTGATATCTGTATGTAATAGTTTTTTTTTCTTCAGTTGATGTAAAGTGAATTTGCTCTCTTTTGGAATTAAAAAAAAGCCTTCCGGAGAATACAGTCGATTAAATATTAACTGGGGTCTATTTTTTGTTTAATCTTGTTCTTCGGGGTCGACAAATTTAATTGACTGCCATGTAAAAATTAAAAAAGTTGCCTACCAAAAAGCAAAGACTGTCTCTAGTGGATCCGATTAATTTGCTTTTCGGGACTGTAAATGATGAATTTGGGCCATTCTATAAATAATCAATACATTCGCAAATCTTGTGATTTACGATCGAATTATAATTTCAGGATATGTCAGTGTATAGTGTCCAGAGGCTTGTGATTTATTTTCAGATTTTTAATTTTCTTATTTCTTAAGATGTCTGATCATTTAAAAACTACATTTTACATATAATTTTAAAAAATGATTCTATTCCGTTAAAAAAATGGAGCAATATGCGTTTTTCTGTGAAACAATTTCTGCTTACTCATAAATATATTGCCGATTTAATCACATTTTATAGCTTGGGATCTATTTGGATTGCATGGCAAGATAATAAAATACACATTCACACTGTAAAGAAAGTGTGCGTTTTATTCTATTATGACGTAGACATGACAAAAATATATCTAGTAAGGCGATAGTAAATATTTTTGTCCCTCTAAATGCATAGAAATATTTTAAAAATTGTGGGACGGACGTAAAAACTAAAGTTTAAATATGTTTTGCAATACTAATTGCTTTGCTGAATTAGGATTAAACCGAAAATATGTATCAGAAACCGGACACTTTTTCACACAGTATGTATTTTTTTCTATTTTTTACATCATCATATTTTTAATCTGAAGTAAAACGTCTAAAGATTCGATTTAAAAATAGAAAACAAATTCACAAGACTCAGGACACT
This sequence comes from Perithous albicinctus, assembly GCA_964016905.1. NCBI lineage: Eukaryota > Metazoa > Arthropoda > Insecta > Hymenoptera > Ichneumonidae > Perithous > Perithous albicinctus. The sequence continues at coordinate 29,515,730 of OZ024688.1, read as the reverse complement.
AATATGTCCTGGAGTTAAAAATCAATCAAAAACTATTATGTCCTCAATATTTATTGGTATCTATATTTTATTTTATCGTTTCTCTGTTTATTTAAAGTGAAATTATTCCCCATTTTAAGGCTTAAAAAAGTGCCCAAAAGAGTACAAAGCTTTTCTCTAGAGGATCCGAATTATTTGTTCCTCGAAGCTCTCGATGAAGCGATACAAAAAAAAAATCTATAAGCCCAAAACGATATTTTCGTATTTTGACGTGTGAAACAACGAATCTCTATGTTCCTTTCAGTACAAATAGGTCAAGAGTATCTCGAGTGATAACGAGTTTGAGGGGGGATAAAATGATTGACTCATTCTGAGAGACGTTCGATCATGGTCTTCGGTCTTCATCCACCTCGCTGTTGTGTCCATCAAGAGTTTCCAGAGAGCCGGAACGTCGCGACGAGGATCGTAGAAGGAAGCGGATGTCGATCCTCGAGAACTGTTACGGCGAGAGGAAGCTTGCAGTCTCAACGAATATCAGCGGATAATGGAGCGTGACTTTCTCAATCGAGAATTTGTTCCACGATAAAGCAAAACACATGATGACGTTATTCCAATTTATTTTTTCTATTAGAATACGAAGCATAGGGAAAAAAATTAAAAGAAAAAAACAACAATTTAAGGCTAGCCTAAGCTACGTTAAAAAAAGAGTGAAAAAAGAAAACTGTGTAGCAAGGACGAGAGTGCTCGACGACGCTCTGAAAGAGTCGCATTTTCTCCACAGTGAAATTAATAATTAATTAACTATTTAATTTAAAAACAACAACTTGAGAAAAATAAACCGTGGACTCTCGTAGGGTGAAGGATTCCAGCGTCCGTAAATTGGGTGTGCGAGAGTTTCTATCGACGAGCCTCGCAACACTCGCTAAATTTGTATTTTTAATTACGTCGATAAGAATTATGCCCTCGTTCTTTCAAACAAACAAATTAATAAGAAAAAAAAACAAGAGAGAAGATAAAAAAAAGGCGGTCAGCTTTCGACGCAGTAGTCGTCTATTATTATTGCGTAATTAAATGGGGAAAATTGTCGGGAATGAGCGCGCGCTCTTCGATTCGTGTTTATATAATTCCTTGCTATTCTATTTTAAAAATACATTGTCTGTGTCGCGTCAGTTCGATTGCCTCCGATCGAACGAGACACGATTGGCTAGCGCCCACCTCTTCATCGACTATTAAATCTGTAAATAACTAACTACTACGTTAATCAATCGTCCTTTGTGCTGAGAGAAAGAGTGAGCGACAGATCGAGAACAAGAAGAAAAAAAGATCAGAAATAAAGCGTCTAACGTGTTGTCCTTAAAGTGTAATAAAAATAAACAAAAAGATGTAATTATCATGTGTGTCCATTAAGAAAAAAAGAAAAAAAAGAAGCGAGCGCGAGAAAGTAAACTCGCTTCGAGATCTTGCGTTCTCGTTTAGGGTATTATATACATATATAAATACACAGATTTACGCATTTATATACGTGCCTGGCCGGTTACTGTGTAAATATTTAAATAGGGGAAGGTGGAGCAAAATGAGTAATTTTCTTTTTTTTTTTATAAATTTTTAATAATTATCGAGTACCGAAACTGTAAATCATTGTTCAGAACATAGAAGGAATAGGGCAAGCTTTTTAATATTCAGATGATGTTAATAAATATTCTTTTATTTAAAAATATTTTTCCCGTTGGTTGTTTGTAGATATTTGCAAAATTGAGATCAAGAGAGCGAAAAACACAGTGATAAGCTGGCTGAGTGCAGTTGCACATTTGAAGAATGTAATTTTCTTGAAATTATAGTTGTCAGTGGGTTTATACAGCTGTTAATTTTAACTGGAGGCAAATAACACTATAACGCATAAATTATACGTGAAATCAGACTGAAATAAATGGTGGCAATTTGATTGAAGAACATGTAATTCAAATTTTACCAATTTTTTAAAAATAATGTTTGGACGTCATTTGATTAATTTACGTACGTAGAAGAAATATGGCTGGAAATTCCAAAAAGTTTTATTCACTTTGCTGGAATCTTATCAAATCGTAGCAAAATTGGATTTTATTGTATTCGCCATATATTGTTAATACTCCTGACTTGACACGAACAATCAAACTTAAATTTCAAACCTCTATAGATTAAGTTGATTTCAAAGTTAAATTTCAAAACTAACAAACCGCACATCAAACGAGCTAAAGAGACTTAGGAGAACCTAAAGAACCTAAAGATCTTAATATGAATTTTTAATTATTTACAAAAATATATCAAATATTTTTCAGTATTTCCAGCCTTTAACTGTTACTCACATCTCCGACAGAATTTGAATTCCTGCACAGAATTTATAATATCGCAAATCAATTATGCAAACTTGATTGCATTGAAACTCATTCAACAGTTTAAATAAATTTTTCGTTCGAAAAATGAGCCATTAATAAATCATCGCGTGAATCATTTTCAACTCTATTTTTTGTCTTTAAACGTTCAGAAATCTTGTTCAGTGTCTTTTAATAATTGAAAGACTCACATGTTTCCAGTGAGATTTTTACTGAATTCAATTTTAAAGAATTGTTCGTCAGTAAATGATGGCGTGGGCGATTTTTGTATAGATAAATACCACACTGCATAAAAACAAACTCCGAATTTTTTAATTTCCTATGAGGTGCTCGAAGCGGGTCATTGAATCAATCCATAACTGTATGATAATAATTTCGGAATACATATTTACACGTTAAACAATTACTATACACTAATCGGATAACGCGGACTTGAACTATTTAAAACTATTCTGTCAGTTAAAAGTACCAAACACTTACAAAAACGTGGGTCATTATGCTCCACGTTCTTTCCTACCCAAATCGATGATATATGCGTAATACCATCAGTGCGTATATAATTGCGTATGTATATTGTAGCACTTCGCGTCGTGCAATAAAATACATTCTAAAGCGTTCCAAAAAAAAAAAAAATTAATAAAATAATAAAAAAATATAGGGAAGATTCAAATGAGCGCATGTCGACGAGAGCGAACGAACACAACAATAATAAATAATAATATAACAATAAAATTAAGTACGAGTGAATCTGAATCTTCTTAAAGACGAGAGTCTCGCAATTGTGAAGCAAGTGTGTGATACAGGCGATGAGGAGGGAAGAAGAAAAAGGAGAACGCGAAGTGTTATTGTCTTCTCGTTTGATTCACATACAGTTTAGGGATATAACGTGCAATTGTCCGACTATCCGATAGTTGTGTGTGAAGGGTCATCGGAACGACTTTTGCGCCTTCGTTTGTAGGCTATACAGTGTGTCTCATTCTGCTATGAGAGCAAGAAAGGAAGAAGTCGTTAGTCACACTCGTCGATATACGAGTTTAATTAGCCGTACAATATAGCTCGCCGGGGGTTTAAATATAGGCGGTCGAGTACGGGAAGCACCGAGGAAGCAGAGAGTGTGGGCGAGGTGAGAAGTTGTAGGCTTGGGAGTTAATGCACAGGGAAGGTACCCGCAGCATATACGATGCAATATGGTGCTATAAGCGATTGGCGAATACGTACACAACGAGAGAGAGAGAGAGAGAGAGAGAGAGAGAGAGAGAGAGAGAGGGAGAGAGAGGAAGAGAGAAAGAGAACGAGAGTGAAAGTGAGAGAGAGAGAGAGGATGAACCGCGCTTCGAAGTTCAACCTGTTGCTTCCTACTTTCGTGGCCGAGTGTGTTTCCTGGGAATTTCGACGTCGAGCTGCTTCTGTTGGAAGCTCTTTCTCTAACGCCAAATCGACTTGACTGTGTATGTATGTCTCGTGTCGAGACTTTAAGGGAGACCGGGCAGAGTGAGACAGGTGGAAAATGCTGATGTACATATATATTTATAAACGGGGGTGTTGAACGGGCTGTGTCTCGGCGCACGAAAACATATCACCCTCGTATCTTCAAATTCTTTTTTTCTCTTTGCGTATTATTATGGAGTTCTGGACCTGATGTGTATTAGGAAGGCGATAAATAAAACTATTGTATTTTTTGGCTCTTGGGAAATGAGAATGAGGGCCTGATATGCGGATTCTGAATTTTCTTTTTTTTTAAGATCATTTTTTTAGAGCTTGAAGAGATTAATATTCTTCATAACGATCCAAATTTTTATTAAAAAATTTATGAGTATTGAAGTGGTTTTACTTTTAAGTTTTAACGAAATATGGAACAGCTTTTAACGAATTTACATTTTTTCTTCGCTTTTTTTTTCAATGTGAATTTTGTATATTTGAGCTTGCATTGATAAATTTGAGGTTTGAAGGTAGTTCAAGAACAGTATTAGGCTGTAAGTTGAAATTATTCCATGAGATAAAAAAGCGTATATTTCAATATGCACCATTTCGTTTTTTCGAATTGTTTCCACTGTTTAGAGCATCAAGATATGAAAATCCCGATTTTGTTTTGTTTATTTGAGAGCATATGAGGCCAGCTTTGAGACGCTCATCGAAAAATAATGGAAATTTTGCATATAAAAAGAAAATGTTTCTTCCCAAACTACCTAATTTCAATATTTCGTATTCTTCTGTTCTTGAACGACGTCCAAATGTCAATTTATCAAAGTAAGTATTTACACCCATTTTTCATACATCAAGTTTACAATATCTGAGTGAAGAAACTGAATTTAAATTAAAAAAAAGAAGAGCTTGCGACATTTAATGTTGGAACAAAAATCTAGGCGTCTATCTAATAAGTGTCATGACTCGTAGATTTTTAAAATACTGACAAAACGAAATGCAAAAAAACAATCGCTCGAATAATTTGTTACCTCAAATAAAAATTTTCGGATTTCTCCTTTCGGCCTGAACATAATCAGTTTCTATTGAAGAGTGAAAAAGTCAAATCATCGATTTATTTAGCGCCATCCTACTGTGTATTGTAGATAGATTATATTATCGTTATAGTTTTAGCTGCGAGAATAATGAAAGGGTTGATTCACTTGCGCTGGTCTCGAACTCGAATTAAGCTTAATGCTCCAGTCATTGATTTAACATTGCGGTAAATTTATGCCAATTACTGGTGCACCAGTCCCAGTCAATTTTCAAACGTATGGCAACGAATGAATTTCTCATTCCAGGATTTAATTTAACTCCTATTCATAGAATATAATCTCGTTGAATTAATGATTGGCGCATTCGTCATAAATTTCTTCTACATTTATTTATTCAATTTTTCTCCGCCTTTATTCTCCGGCGAAAACGTTACATTCCATAGAGATTTATCAGTGATCGGTGAAGAGAAATAAATTGAAAGGGCGGTCCTGGAAATAAATAAATGAAATGAAATTTCTTTGGACGTCAACTCGCACGTCGACGAGTGTAATTATATTCATACTAATAAATATAGTCATCGAAAATTTAGAGATCATCGTCGTTATAATGTCGTCGCAGTGCGTCGACAAGAATTGTATATTAATAAACACACACGAGATGTCCGATTACGAACGGACCTTGATTTTAGTGTCGAGCGAGTTAAAGAAGAAAAAAAATCGATTCCTCTTGATACTATTGCAACCGCAGGAGAATTAAAAAAAAAAAAAAAAACGTTTAGCCAAATCAGAGTAATAAGTCTCAATGTCTCTCGTGATTTTAGAGGTGTGTAAAAAAATTAACCGCTCGCGAAATAAAAAAAAAAAAAAAACTCGTTGAGCGGCCACAATATTGTTACGTGTATAAATTCCATGAGAGCGAACAGGAACAAAAAAAGCACAGTATGTTGTAATTAGCTGGACGAAAACGTTGGAGATACATACCCAAAAGGGGACGGAAAAGAGCGAGCGAGAGAGAGAGAGAGAGAGAGAGAAAAAAAAATATTTAAAAAAACTGAAAAAAAGAATTTAAGTAACGAGAAAATAAAGAGTTTCAATTTAGCGACAGAAAGGATCAATAAAGTGTGTTAACAAGTCTTTCAATTTACTACCGTAACTGCCAATTTTTCCGATGCAAACGTTCAACTGACTTGATAAGAAAGACAGGGGAGAGAAAAGGGAGCGATTGGAGTGAAATAAATGATTGATGCAAAAAAATAAAACTGACAACGTATAAAGTAAAATGTAGATTATCGTGACGATCATGTCACACACCCCGTTTCCCCTATTTAAGGATGAATAGCATGTACATTCTCAATCAAAAGTTTGCTTTTATTTAAATTTCACTACTTTGAGAGAAGTAAAATATCTGAAAAAAATGAACATTAACGAAAGTATCGATTTTGAATATAATAATGTTAAAAAGTTATAGTGAAAAATAAAGTTGCTTCGATAACATATTCTCTGTAAATCAGTTAAAGTTCAAAATTTTGACGATTTTTCAAATGTTAATAAAAATTAGTATCAGGACCATTTTCAAATTTCTCTATACTTCGAACTCAAGGTTGTAGAAAATATAGAAAAACAGCCCCTTCAAAAGTAATGTAAAAAAATGAAAAGTGGAAACTTCAAATGGAGCCTTTAATTGCCCCAAAACCTTTTTTGTGCAATCCAAATTGTTTGTATAAAAATATGTCCGTGATTTCAAGAGTTCTTAAACCATTTTTTTTAAATTCAATTCAGGATTGTCGAAAAAAAATGATATGTATTTGTTTTAAAAATCGTTAAATTACTGTTGTATATATAAAAATTAAGTTTTCGATCGAATTTGTTAAAGAATGTTTTTTTTTTTGCTAATTTAATAATACATGTTGGCTTTTTTATTATTCAAAAACAATGTTCTTAGTTGCTCGATAACATTGATTTTTCCCGTCTCAAATTATCCAAATTATAATGAAATTAAACTTTTGGTTGGGGAAGTAAAGTGCGATACATCATTAATCCACTGGCGATTGCCTCGTTTCCCTAATGTCGTTACGCATTGTCGATTTAATCTGGACTTTCCGTAATCTATGCAGAACATCGTAAAATCAGAGAGCAGCGAATGAAAGCCGTGACTGTGGTGACGATGAAAATTTTTATCAAGAAAAATCGACGATGAAAATAGTGCCATAATTTTTCATCCACGTAACGAAACACGAATAGCGTGTGTAATAAATCGAGCGACCTTGCCACAGTGTAGAGGAATGTGTCATGTGTTGGTACACGTTACGGCATTTGTCCCAGTAAACTCGTCACACACAAAGTTTACGTTAACCAGCCGCAGGGAAGCTCGAAAACTGCAACTCGTAAAATAAACAGCGTCAAGTAAATTCGGAAATTCACGGAGGCGTGTGTTGCCTGGAGTTGGTCAAATGTAGCAAACGAATTGAAGGTAGAGGGGGGGGGGGGGGGGGGGACACGTTGGAACCTTGGCAAACTAACATTGTACGTGCTGGGCACGCGAGCACAGTAAACTGTGAGCTACGTGGAAAGCACACGTTAACGCTACATAGCATAATATATGCCAGTATATAGGCTATTCCAGACAAATGCTTATTTTCACAACATTTTCTGTTTTTTTTTTTTCGAAATTGAAGGAAGCATAAACCATATTACTTAATTAAAACATTACTTAACTATAATTTTCAGATTTATAAGTTAGATTCTGAAAGCATGATCGTCTATTATTCTAGATTCATTTTTTGGTTTCAATTTTTTAAATGTTAAATGAATACTTTATACTCATAATCCCAATATTTCCGTAATATTGATCGTAAATATTTCTTGTAATATGATTCAGAAGTTGTGATCAAGATCATTTCGAAGAGAATAAAGAATTAGGAATATCTTTAATTAATATTGTTGCCATTTTTTTGAAACGAATATTTTACGTACTTTTAAATAGAGATTAAAAGTACGGAAAATTTGTGTATCAAAACACTGTTGCTAAATTTAATTTAGTTATGGGGACTACTGACATCTAAATAGATTAGAAACTGGAGAATATTGATTTCAGCATATTTCAAGAGGTCGAGATTTCGAATTTAAAAAAAGAATTGAGCTTCGATTTTATGTTTTACAGAGTTTTCTACAATGAGGAAACCAGGATTGATAAACTTACTGCCACCTACAGGAACTTTTGTAAAGTTTCAAAAATAATGAGAAAGCAATGTGCAAAGTTTGATATTCCATCCCTTTTTAATTGCTCTGTTGTTTGTGGTACTTCATTCCAGAATATTATGCCAGGGAGCTTCTTTGACATTAGTTTTGAAAAAAGACAAAAAATGTCGACGAAAAAGGAGTGCTGGTACGTTTAGAATGGCCCATATACAGCGGGTGGATCCACAGGTCGTGGATGAAGGTATCGTATCGTCAGAAGTTGCACTCGCTCCCATTCCCATCGTGTACATGTAGCTCCGAATACATAGACGAAAAACACACAGTGCAGTCAAATGTACCCCCGTACATAATACAAGCAAAACACGCTCTGAAACGGTTAAATAGGACAGTGAACGCTGGTTGCTTACCGTGGACAGCAAACTGGAGTGACGTCGAAGAGAGGCCAGGCAACATGAGAAATTCGAGCTGGTACATCGGCAGCCAATTGAATATCGCTCATTAAGCAGTTACTTAGACGTTGATTATGTATGTAGCAAGATTGATTGTATAAATAATTGAGTACCGAAACGCTTCAATATGCCAATTCAACCTGATATCGAATACAAATTCACCTCATTATTATCACATGCTCCCAAAAGTAAAGTCAAGTAGTTTCGGTCATTTTTGATCAGACGTGCCTGGCTCTCCTTGGAAATTTGGAGGGAGATTATGAATTTTTGCTTACTTTTTAATAATCACGAGGGGGCTAAATAAATATTGTCTTTTTCTTAAATTTCGTCGATTTCGAAAATTTATAACAATGTTTCATAATATTATAGAAAAATTCAAAATCTTATAAAATTTAAACGATTGGAGCGATTCTCGACATATTCAATATCAAACACCAGTCGATATTAGCTATTACTATTACTTTTGTCGAACTCTTTAGCCCCTGATAGCTCATAAATTGCGAGGGTTATCATTCGAACCGGTATTTTTGCCAAATTTCAAAATCGTATAAAATTGTAATTTTAAGGGCTGCAGAAATTTGCTGAAAATTGGAAGAAGCCATGAGCTGGACGCCTTCACATGTGTCACAAATTTCAGCTGATAAGGTTCATACCTCTGAGCGGTCAGAGGTATCAACCTCTAACCGCTCTCGAGTTATCAGCCGTTTGAATTTTCTGGTTTCGATTCACACACACACACACGCACACATACATTCAGACATTTTTTCTAAACCGCTTTTCTCGACGTTTCAGATATCTTTAAGTATACTAACATGAAGATCCAAAAAAAAAATCACGACAACAAAGCTTATTCCAGAGGCAGCAAAAGTTAAATAAAAAATAATCCAATTATCAGTATATAAAATGATCATCCAAATAATATTTTTTTCGGTTTATTTCGAAGTAAACAAATGAAATATTGCAGATATTCTGTCCAAGGGGCATTACTGGATCCAAGAAGTGACAAATACGTGAAAATTTCCTTATTTGTTTCTCAAGAATTAAACGAGAAGTTATAGTGTGCTTGGGACGAGATGAAAGGGGGAATGATAGTAGGCGAGTCACTTTGGCGTTGATTTAACGAGGTGCGCACAGGCAGTGTAACTAACGTGCGGCAGGCTCCCGGCCAGAGTCTGCTTGGTATAACATCGGCTGTAGGAAGACGAGGCGGTACGAGAAGTGGATGAGGACGCGAGATCGTAAATTCTTACAGTAGCCGCAGGGGTAAAGGTCGCGTGGGGCTATCGGGTGTTTACCTGGAGCGCCACGGGGGTTTTACCAATAGGGCACACAAGGGATGACAGGGTTGGTAGTCATAGAGTATGAGAAGGGACACAAGCCCTACTCTGTATACGGGGCATTCCATGCCAAATCGATAGAACATTAACCCGCAATTTTTTTTACGTCACCACTCTTTTTCAATATATTATAAGGTCGTATAAAAAAACCCCAAACGAATTCTTAGTTTTTTTTTTCGAAAGTCGGTTAGCTTATAATCGTCAAAAAGGATTAATATTTTTTTGAACTATGTCATCGATCTATGTTTTTATTCTCAGTTCTTTTTGGAATTTTTTCTTTTTTTACATATGTCCGGAGATGGGCGTGAAACAAAAATAGCAGCAAAAAAAAAAAAACAAAAATTCAGAGTAAGGATTTTTGTGCAAATTTTAAGATTTCGACAGTTTTTTCTCTGACAATATCTGTATGCGATCGTCAATAATAAGAAATGCGAAGGGAAGGCTAGGGGGAAACTATTGATTCGAAGTTATTCGTTTAGTTACATGTGATTTTCAGATGTTACTTTGTTTTGATTAGCGAAGAAAAATAATGGAAATTTAAAAAAAAAAACCAGAAATGTCACGGATATCTGAAAAATAAATGTTCAAACTATATGATTTCGGTTTTTTTATACTGTTTATTCATGTTGGTGGGTAAATTAATGTTTTGCCAAAGAAAATAAATTTTAATTTTAAAAAGAATCTAAATTTTTCTGTCAATAAATCATCCACAAACTCGACCGTCGCATAGTTCTCTATTTCACAATATAGCCAGATCTCCTCTACATCTATTTTAATTCTACGATTCTTTCGATATGGCCTGGAATGCCCGATGTATGTTCATCCTCGATGGCAACGGGCCGGCTCCGGACGATGCGTAGGATTTCGCACGGCTTCCTGGTGAACCGCACAAGTCGATAGCAACCCGGAAGTTGGGTCATAGTCGATTACTCTTCCCATATAATACCTCAACATACTGTCTCTTTGTCGTCTTTTTTCGCGGCCTGTCGATTCGCCCTCCATTACTCAGCAAAAATTCATCGCGAATCTTCCAGTCTCGTTTTAATTAAAAATGATGAAAACTTCGTTTTTTTTTGGCCTCCCTTCGAGAGACTTTTTTTCAAAGATAGAATAATTTCCCATTCGCTTCGCTGTGGGAAAATGTGACATCGTCAATTCGACAGATCTTGTGTCGCGGATGGAACCAACTAGAAGTAAAATGTTGTTGCCGATGAAACGGCGCTCCATGGGCCAACCTCTCCTGAATAATGAAGTCGTGTCGAGTCGTTAAACGTACGTTGTAGGAGAGGAGGATGAAACGGTTTACGTGTGGCGGATACCCCAAATATAGCTGGGGATATGGCATATAGAGTGGAATTCGAATAGGTGTTGCCACGTGGGAAACTATTTTCGGGCGGATAGGGGATCCGTAATTGCAAAGGGAAACCAGTGGGCGTATTCCATTTGATACGCTGATACTAAATTCGTCAAATACTCCTGAAGTAATACGATTTACTGGCTGTATAATACAGACTGTCGTATAAATAGTAATAAGTGTCAACAATTTTTGAAAATCCAATAAAAACCGCGAGGAAAAAAATGTTTAATTAAATTTAATCTCGGATTCTTGAGAATAATTTTTAAAAAAGGTGCAAAGTAGAACCTTACTGCTCAAAGATTCCTCATAATTTTTCATGCTATACACAGTCCCGTCTAGGAGAAAGTATGTCGATCAATTTTGTCTTCCACGTGCTTCCACATAGAGGAAAGCTTCGTGTAAGATGAAACATTGCGAGGAAGCTATGAGGAAGGTTTTACTTTGCAACTTTTTTTTTTGGCAGTTGAGTCAGTCAAATTTCAATAGAAATTTTCCACATATATTTTAAGGGAAATTGCAATAGATAAGATTGAATGTTTTCACTATTTTATTAGCGTACCAAATTGTTACTTCATTGCTCAAGTGATTCTTAATGTAGAAACCTTTTTTGGAAACAATACTAATGTCAATCTAATATAATATTTACATCCTTTTATTGATTTTTATCAAAGTTCATGCCGAACATTCATTGATGTCATTGGTCATTGTTTCAATATTTTCGGAAGTTACAAAAGTGTAGGAAATTGAAAAATTCAAGATATACTGAAATCCAAATGACGTTTTAGATTCTGACGAAACTATGTCTCATCATCGCCGAATAATATTTCGTCTTAGGTAATTGAAATCTCAAAGCTCTGCACACACACATCCAGACATTTTACTAAACCACTTTTCTCGACGTTTTGAACCATTTTAAGTATCCTGACATGAAAAATACGAAAACATTTTTTTTCATGAAATCGAAGCTTCCTCTGTGAGGTAGTAACATCATTATTATTTCATAGGAGCGTCAATGAAGTAAAAACAAAATTCCCCTTATTTTATTGAAAGTCTATTTGTATTATGGAATTTAGGGACCGAAAAATGCTATTAAAAAATAACCAAATATTTATAGTTAACTTCACGTGATTTCTTTCGTATTTATTATCAAGTTATTATATTTCTTATGCTCATTTGACTAGATTTACTGTTAGAGATTTTTTAATATTAAATTACGTTTTACTATTCACCCTGCAATCTGCTACGTTTCACTTCTCAATTTGGAAAAAGTTTAATTTAATTCGTAGCTAACTACTAAAAAAATAAAAATAAATTAAGTGGATGCAGTTATTCAATAAAAATGGGCTCAATAAAAATCACATGAAGCCTAGTAGTTTCGGTCAGTCTCTATCAGACGTACGCAGAAAATTACATCGGGAAAGGATAGGCTAGAAAAATAGCTCGTGAATAAGCAAAGAATGAGGGATAAAAAAAGCTGGACGCAGTGATGAAAGAGAGAGAGTTGGAAACGAGAAAAAAAAAAAGAAACTGGGAGGAAGTCGCCCATTGTCAGGGTCTTCTTCAAAGTCTAAGGGAACTCGACGAAGGCTTTTTCTACTCATCGTTGTATACGTACATTGCGAATAGACGCAAAAGAGAAGCGACACGATTTTCCTGAAAACTTCTGCAATGTTTTGCACTCTCCTTCGGATGGTCTTGCGGGTTTACGAGACGCGACAGTCTGAAGTAATGGACATATTACACGCTGCCTTGTCTACTTTATGCTACACTTCATATCTCTGTTGAACCCTTCATGCTTTATAGTCCAGATGTAGTCATATTGAAATTTGTGCATTCAAACCTGTGATGATTTCAATGCTTGATGTGTATAAAGTTAATCGTCTTTCGGTGTAACAGAAAAAAAGGAAATTGGCATAATGCATTTGCATTTTGTATTATTACTTAATCTTTAAAATTCGTATTGCATTGATAAAATTATTATTCTCGTGCGATTTCTGGGATTTTAATCGAATACCAATAAAATCAATCACACATTTATTAATAAATTATTTTTATTTTTTTCACAGATACATTTTTAGAAGTCGCTGTTAAACTGTTTGAAAAAATGTCTAAATATTTAACACGTGAAATAACATTTTTTTCTAAAAAAAATGAACAGTCGATCCCAACAAAATTTCGTACCTATTCCCAGGCTCACCTGTTTTATGTAAAAATACGGGTCTTAATATCGCTTCGACACCTGTATTGTAATATCCTTTGTCCCATTGTTAGTTGAGTTCTCGTTTCTTCAGCTACCCCAGCTTATTCAACTTCCAGTCGTAATATTTCTGACGTGATCTATATTTTCTCTTTTATTAATTCTTCCTCGCCTTGTCTGGTGATAAAAATATCATTGTTACTCGAATATCGTTGGGGAATTAATTTTCTTATTTCACACGTCGAGAACGCCTCCCAATCAAAAACACTTTGCAAGATGATTGTAAGACATTTTGTAGTATACCTTACAATAATACTACAACACTTACAAAATAATTATCTCCAATCGCACACCAATATTTTAACCGGAGAACGTGGTTTTACAATCTCTTCCCCATATGGGTTTAATTTTCTGAAGTTTCAACAAATTGGGATATCAACATTATTTGGTACAATATTTTCTTCAAAAAATATGGCAAATGTAGCAAACATAGCAAATATGCTATCGAGAGATAGTAATCCTCGATTTTAGACTTGTGTTAAACTCTCTACGTACATAAATAAAAAGAAGATTCAGATTCGAGTTGAAACCTAATTAAAAGTCTACGATTTAAAAACACACAGCGTCATGGAAAACCGCAGCTCTTCCAGCTACTATCGTTTTCCAAAGATTTCGAACATTCTAACTCTATCCTAACAAGAATCTCAATTAAAACGAGACCGTAAATCCTGTAATATTATTTTCTTTTACAACATTTACTGGTCTCCTTTCAATTTAGATTCTTGTTTTCCGTGTAAGTGCAAAAAAAAAAGAAATCTGAGAATGCATTCCTGGATTAAATCCACTTGTCGAAGGTCTGTCGCCAAATTGCTCGTCAATTTGAGTTTGGATGGTGGCTCGCTATCAAGCGATATATATATATATATATATGTATAGAGTATCGCATGGACCAGAGCGGGAGGATCAGATTTTCTATCCAATTAATCGCGGCACCTTGGTGGTCTACGTGTGCCGGTACTTATCGGAAAATTCGCGTAGTGGGCGAGAGAGTGGGGTTGCTTCTGATGGTGGATGGTGACGGTGGCGGTGGTGGTTCTCGATGTGGTGAGGAAGTAGGCCAGCCAGCGCACCAGTAGCACCCAACAGCAACGAGGCACCAGCGTAGAAACGAGCGTCGGGCAATGAATAGTACGCTCTCTCACAGCGGTCTCGTGGAAATAGCGAGGAATATCGATCGAGGCGCGGGAGCCTCGAGCACAGAACGACAGAGTTGCTATCTAATGTATACTTATATAGAGAACACCGCGAGTTATACCATAGGAGACGCGCCTCTACTCATCAGGGAGTAACTTATTCAGTATGAGCGTGTATGCAACGTGTGCAGCCGTCTGCCATCCATCCGGATGAACACCTTCTCTCGTCCTTGGCTGTCTTTTTTCAATTCACATTTTGGTTAAAAAGATGACAAAACATTATCTCCGAATCATCAGAAATCTCTTTACGGATGATTTACACATAAATTTTCGAATGGAAGTTTGATTTTGATAGAATTTAAAAATTTACTGTGTGACGTCTGAAAAAACTTTTAAAAATTGTCATTGATGATGCCATAAATAGTTTTTCATTTATATATAATAATGGCAATAATAATAATAAGAATATTTGAAAGCTATTGATATACCAGTAAAATAGAAATTGTTTAAAAAATGTAACATTTTATCAGTATAAAATGATTTGTTTTTTTCGAATAGGTATAACTTTTTTAGTTTGTTGTTAAAATTATGACTATTGTTTTTCTTGTGAGAAATGCTTGAAAGGTCGTGAATTTTAGTTAATTTTTCGTAGAAAGTTTCCACACGCAAACAGCCTTAAGGCAGTTTGTAAAATATGGAAATTTGACATTTGCAAGAAAATTCTTTTAAGAAAGCAACTGCATTCGGAGAAATGAGAGAATTAATTTTGTATAAAGAGTAATGAAGTATTCTACCGAATATGACAAGCAAGTTCTTTAAAACTAATTTGTTAACTACCTTTTCGTTTTCTTATTATTTACAATTAAAGTTTCTGGTATTTGCAATCACCTTGATTTTTTTTCCAGATTTTACTCTCGTCGTAAAGTGCTCAAAGTTTTATCAAACTTAAATCAAACTTTTGGCTGGGAATATATGTGCCATATAAAAAAAATGTGAATTACTTTTTATATCGGTAAACAACCCCTGCTCAGATCTGATTCAAATATGTTTACTAATTTTATTACCAATTAAAAAGAACATATTTTTGCTTGAAATTGCCAGAAAATCGAAATTTTCCGGTATGAAAACTCCACTTTAATTTTAGAATGTACAATTGTTTTTTTCTTTACTGTTTTACACGCACTTTTGAGCGAAATCTAAAAAAATAAAAAAATACAGTTTCGTCCTAACAAACAGCATAATATACTTTTTCCATTGGAATAAAATCCACACTATTTTCTTTTGGCACTCGATAATCAATGCAGTGACAAAAGTCAACATTGAATTCCGTGTAAATAGAAATCAGCAGAAATTGGAGCATGCGGTACATTGTCTGTTGTGAGACACGCTCCAATGTTAGGGACGAATAAACCCAGAAATCTCAGACCGTGAATACCGCGAGTGTATACTTTTTTTTTAAAAGTATTACCCTAAAGTATTTAATTTCATGATTTTTTTATTATCCATTTTTTTTAAATGTCCTACAATTTTTATATTCAGGGCGGATATTTTAGATGATCAAAACACTGCTACAAAATTACAATCTCATGTGATTTTTTATATTATTTTTTTTACAGATAAAAAAAATAAAGACAGGTAACTCAACAGGGTTGAAATTTTTAATTTAAGATCGATCTTCCGATAGATCTTCGAACTTAAGCTGACCTTAAGATCGAACTTCAATACTTAAGATTATCTGAAGATCGAACTTAAGTTAAAAAATTCAACCCCTAGAGCGTCTAACTTTTCTCCCTTCTTTGCTGCCCTTGAACAAAATTCGTATAATATTTAGTGCTCACAGTAAAAAAAAAAAAAATACGAACACGAAAATCAATATTAAAATCCGTATAAATAGAAATCAGCAGGAATTGGTGCATGAGAACATTCTCTCAGTTTTGGGGTAGGTATATCAATGCTATTGGGGAGAATTGTAAGAAGGGCACACGCGTAGCATTTATAGGGGTGATTATACTGTGAAAGTAGCGCGAGCAGAATGGATTATAGAGATGAAGGAATAGAGACAAACCACAATCGCGGTGTAACTCGCGTTTTGTCGTGAATGTTTTATCGGTTTATGTACAAACGCGTGAGACATCTCTGGCGGTAGGTTGTCGCGATCGAATCGATTTTACCTCGGCCACGAATATAACGGTGAAGAGAGAAACGACAATACCGAGCTTTCAGTCTTTCTTCGTTCATCCTCGTGTATCGACCAACAGTAGTCTCTTTGTTTCCTTGAACGTGCAGTATACTTGTATGGATACACTCGTGCTGCTGTACGCAACGATCAACAGCGAACAGCGACAGGATCGAGAAGAGCCTGGCACAAAGACTATGTTAATAGGATGTTACGTTGTTGGCACTACGACCGACCGAGAGCAAACATTTGCTCGATGAAGTGTTATTTGTGGCTCCAGAAAAAAAAAATCTTCTCCTTAGTCTATTTGAAAGAGCTACGAACTTGATTATATTTTTTCGGCATTAATTGATTTAGCAAAGAAATAAATAATATTCGCGAAATTGTCACAACTCGAAGGGATAACGAAAAAAAAAGTTGACCTCGCAGCGCGCAAATTTGTTTGCCCTATGGGAAAAAATAGAAGGAAAACTGTGTATAAAACATATATTTAATTATAATTCGCAAACTATAAATTAATTATAATTCATATAAGATGCATTCCGCAGAAAGTGGGCCGCCCCTGTTTCGAATTGGCACAAAAAAATTGTATAATTTGTTTGGGAGTGGTGTAGAATATCGAGAATATGTATAAATTGTTTTGGATTTTTGTATCTTATATTTCACCTTGAATACCGATTTTTTATCTTAGTGTTTGCTCCATTCGCCTGTATATAAAAAAAACGATCCGTTGCAAAGTCAAAGAAAATATTTAAACATAAAATGTAGATATTTCAATGTAGCTTCCGCTGAAAAATGTTCATAGCTGGACAGAATAAATTTCGTGTATTTTTGAGAAGCATAAAGTGTAATCAAAATTTTGATGAGAGGGAAGGTTTTAATTTTTCTTCAAATTTGATTAAAATTTTATTGTGTAGGCAAACTTAACAAAAAAATTCGCACGACCGCATATCTTAGACAGATTCAGTTCGGTTAATCTTAAAAAAAAATTATATTGGTCCAATAATAGTGGTTATAAAAATAGTTATCTGCATTTCACGTAATTGAGACTATCAGATCATCTTGTCTAAAGCCTTTTTTCTTTTTCTTCTAAACCCCCATTGCTTTATATAATTTTTTATAACATTTATTGTTCCGTTCTAAATATTTGATTAGATGTTCTTTTCTATTTTTTTTTTTCATTTTTTTTACATTAATCAAATTTTGTTGAACATTAGATTCTGTTAAGATGTTGGCCTTTTTATATGCTTTTTAATAAGTCCAAGATCTTAATAGAATCTAATATACGTATTCAAAAAAGGTTAATTAATCTAAATAAAGTAAAAAAAATAATAGAATTTTTAGAAAAATATATGCAAGTATATTTACAATAAATATTTTCTTAAACACGTGGAATAGAGAGAACTATTTTTATAATAATTTTTATTAGATTCTTAGTTGATCGATGTAACTTTTTGTAACCTGACCAAAATGCGTCGAAAATATAAATCTGCCAATATGCCAATTTGTTTATAGCTTGTATACATATTAACAAAAATGTTGTCAAATTTGGAACAAAATCAAGACCGTTCCTCTCAACAACAAAAAAGATGTTCACTTTATTCCTCGCCAAAAAGTATGACATTTGTTCTACACAGCTATAAATATTTTCCAGTGAAAACTACATTTGATGTTAAAATGGTTTGTTTATACAATGAATTGTTTATTGTATATGCAGCGAATCGAAAAAACACAAAAATATAAACTCGGCATTCAATTTTATGTGAAATATAAGATTAAAATACCTGAAATAATTTGAACATATGCCAGACATGCTACACCTCTCCGAAAAAAATTTAAACCTTTTTTTGTGACATCTCAAAATAGGGGTTGCCCACTTCGTGCGGAATGCCCCATGTAGTACTTTTGGCCGTATTTTTTGGGGGGTTTACTAATTCAACGAGTTGCGTTTCCAATATTACAGGGTAAATGTGTCAGGGCCACCCTTCACGTTTTTTTCAGCTTAAAAGCTTTTTATTCCAGAAATAATTATTAAAACGTCATAAATAATTTACGTGCATTCTCGTGCGTTTAATTCATTTTATTAAATAAAATACACAAAGTATTATCAAATTGAATTTATCTCATGAAATATTTGTTTTTTCGATTTGAGTAACTGTGAATATAATTAAAAAATAATAAGCGCTAATGAGGTTTTTTTTATTCGTAGAAAAAAGTATGTAATTCTATTAGCTTTGAAAATCACAGTTATTCAAAAGGAAAATTATTTTTAATTGATTTATATTCGAATGTTCCGCACCTCTGATTTCTGTTCACTCTTAAAGAATCAAATTTAAAATCAACATACACACATGCAGGAAGCTTTTTTTTCAGGAAACCGCGTAGAAAAAAATCCAAACGTGTAATTAAATCTTAAATAACTGGTAAATTGAAAGATAAGTCATCAGAGAGTCATATTATTTTTAATAATATTGCTAGAAATTTATTTTTACATTCAAATTATGTTATCTTCAGTCATAGAATAATGTTGAGAAATATTCATTAATTTATAATAATCACAGTTGAGAATGTTGAATGCGGCATATATGCACATAATAAGATAAAAAATGTATTTCATCTTATTTAAAAATACACCGATATAATTAACCCATGTTGTATATTGTAAATTTCATGAATTTAAAAAAAATGTACGTTTGGAAATTTTTTTCAGATTATGACATAAAGGGTGACCACAACTGATTTCTCTATACCCTATTAAAAAGGGAACTTCGGAAATAAACATCGAACGTAACTTTTTTCTTTCGATGTTTATTTCGATGTTAATTTTGCACATTCCGAAAGTGCAATCTTTTAAGGATATTTCACCGTTGGTATTTTTTTCATTTCGCAAGATTCTCAAGAAAGCAGGAGAGCGAAAGTTCAACCAGTGATGGTTTTACATCGGTATCTCGAAAACCATTAAAGATATGAACTTGAAATTTTTTACAGGATTCATTAATTATATATATAAAACTAGAATGAAATAAAAAAAACTGGTTACAATTTTATATTAACAAACAAACTGACCTTTTCCTTTTTTTGCTTTTTGGACGCGATTTTGTTAATTTTTCTGTGATCTTTAGTTTTTTTTTTTTTTTTTTTTAAATCGATAGTGAGTAACACACAGAGAAGAATTCTCTGGAAACTCTCAAAATGTTTATTCGTTCTGCTGGAATCGTGACATATAACGTGATTGTATTACATTCGCCTCGATACGTTGGTACGCCTGTATTATTAACCCAGGAATTTTCCTATTTTTAAATGTTGTAGCCAATACACCTAATAAATTAAAACATTTGCATTAGTTCGTAAGTTTTTTTACAAACATTCAAACGCGAGCCAATTTTTTTAAAGGTCGAACCTCTGTATAATAGTTCCTTTAACTGGAATAATAAGACAAATATTATGAAGCGAAGTGCGTCATCCGATGTTGATACTAGTATTAACCTTGTACGTGATAATTAGGTCTCGAGGCAAATGAGAAGCACGATTAAATAAACATTTTTTTTTAGATATTCGATTATCGCGAGCTCCTGGACGATTGGAGCTATACTCGTGTTCGTCCATGAAAAATACCTTGCTTGTTCAAACGAATTATAACTGCGACCTTCGCGTTCACGTCCAGCAAACGAAATGGTCGAAGCAATTTAGAAAAACAGTCCACGAGCAGTTTAGATGAGGAAAATAAAAAGAAAATATAAAAGTCCATACACACTCAAACACTGAAAACACAAATGAGAGAAGGGATTAGAAATGCCAGCTAAACAAAAAATCTATATACTACTGATAATAATTGTAAGGGTGACACACCAGATATTTGGGCAAAGTTTGCTGAGGTTGATTTAAAGGGGAAAGGAAAATTGAAATGATTGATATAAAGGGAGAGAATAATGAGAAGAACTCGACGATCACTTATCGCGATAAGTACGACAATTGGCGTTCAAGTGGTATAAGACGTTTCGAACTCGAGGATAAAAAAAATGATGACAATGATGTAGCTCGGTGCGAAAAAAAGCCGTGGTATTGTACGATATGAATTTGAAATAAAAAGGTATAATGACGCTTGCCCTATTACTTTGTTCGGAAAAGTTGTGAGAATAATTTGATGCGCGGCAGAACGAAACCTAAGTCGATCGTGGATCGATCATTGCTGGGACTCGGATGCTAAAGAAAATGGACCCACTTTAATTATTAACAAAAATATATTTATTATTAATATATACGGACCGATAAAAAGGATATATGAAAAATAAAGTACTGTCTTTATTCACGTTTTCCCGCTGTTGTTTATTTTTTGTCCACCAATCCACTTCGATCCTGCCTGAAGATTCGGCGATGCGGAGTACAGAACGTCGACAAAGTAAGTGAATAATTTTTAATTAATACAATCACCGATGTTGTTACATTGAGGATAGCGAAATAATAAAATGGACCAGAAATCCTAGTTTCTGGAAGGCAACAGCTTTTTGACTTAAAGATGCATAACGCGTACAGTAAATTGAAATAGTTGATATAAATGGAGAGGATAATGAAAAAAATTCAACGTTATCACGACGTACATGATAAATAGCGTTCAAGTGGTATAAGATATTGCGAACTCGAGGATAAAATAAAGATGAGAATTATAAAACGCGATACAAAAAAAATACCGCGGTATGTATCGATATGAGTTTGAAAAAAAAAGGTTTAATGACGCTTGCCCGATTATTTTGTTCGGGAAAGTTGTGAAAATAATTTGATGCATGACAGAACGAAACCTAAGTTGATCGTGGATCAATCATTGCTGGGTCTTGAAGGCTAACGATTCACGTAAATGGACCCACTTTACTTATTAACTAAAATATATTTATTATTAATATATACGGACCGGTAAAAAGGATATATGAAAAATAAAGTACTATCTTTATTCACGTTTCTCGCTGTTGTTTATTTTTTGTCCACCAATCCACTTCGATCCTGCCTGAAGATTCAGCGATGCGGAGTACAGAACGTCGACAAAGTAAGTGAATAATTTTTATTTAATAGAATGATCGATATTGTTGCATTGAGGATGGTAAAGTAATAAGTTGGACCAGAAATCTTAGTTTTTGAAAAGCAACAGTTTTTGAATTGAGGATGCATAACGCATATATTCTCAATCAAAAATTTAGTTTTATTAAAATTTAAGTAGTTTGAAACGCGAGAAGAATCAGGAAGAAATCAACGTTATTGAAGATAGCAAGAATATTAATTTTGAATAATAATAATGCCGGAAGGTCAATAAATCAGTAAAAAATAAATTGATCAATAGACACGATAGAAATTTTCATTTCTCTACCCTTCAGAGGAAAGCTTTATTTTTGTCACATTTATTTTTACTGGAAGTTTCCAATATATAGAACATCGAAGTGTGTTCGAATTTTTTTTAAATTCGATTTTTTTTAAGAAAAAATTGACGATGTCTAACACACGCAAACTTTGACCAACTGAATTGAACATTTTTGCAGTGACGAACTAATATTCAGAGTTAGAATTCGGATTTTGGGTTCATGAGAATTTTTTAATGTATTTATGTTAATAAAAATTGGTAAAAGTAGCTGAAACTTCAGACACCTGCGTAATGGCAAATTTTGTAGTTGTTATGTTTGGGTAATGCATTCTTGATTTGAAAGAATTAGACATCTTTTCGGTTGATGATCATGAAAAATAAAGAAGGCAAAATCGATAATACTCGTTTGACAATCGTTTAATCACCAATACATCGGTAACAATACCATAAATACGAGTCAATCAATGCGCAACGCCATCCCTAGCGATACTTCTATATAAAAGGCACTGGAGCTTATTGTTTTTTTTCTTTTTCTTCGTATGTCAAAGAGAAAAATCTAAACTGTGTCGTTACAGGAAGGTGC
The DNA here is from genome assembly GCA_964016905.1 of Perithous albicinctus. Taxonomy (NCBI): domain Eukaryota; kingdom Metazoa; phylum Arthropoda; class Insecta; order Hymenoptera; family Ichneumonidae; genus Perithous; species Perithous albicinctus. The sequence goes on along the minus strand of OZ024688.1, from coordinate 29,493,089 downwards.
TCCAGTAGACAACGTTGAGAATGAAGAAGGAGAAGGGAAAGAAGAATCTCGATAGTTTGTCGATGTATATAGCTGTGGCCCTGCCTTGACAGCAGGTGTCATACTGGACGGTAGGCGGTGGCCTGACTGGACTCCGATTCCTCTCGGAATCTGACCTCATTGGCGTCTGTCAAATAAAAAATTAAAAACAGTTAATTATTTACAGAACTCTTTTTATCGATTATAAAAATTCCTGATAACTGGGATAGGCAGGGGAGACTTGGGCTAGATGAAACACTATTTGTTTAGAATTTTTTTTAAATGTACGTTAATGATTTGCAACATAGGTTGGTATCGAATAATTCGAGCCTGCAATCTGTCCCAAGTTCCCTCGCTACGGGGCAAGTTGTAACGGTTTAAAAATACATAAAAACGTCACGAAAATAACATGTTTCTGTCCATTCACGTATTATTTCAAATACACATGATAAATTTGACTAATATTTATAAGTTTTATAATATCAATTTTCTTTTTTTTTTTTACGGGGGAAGGAGTCGCAATTTTGAGACTGAAAAAATCGGTTGTTCCATTCTTCACCCGCCGACGATTGAAGCCATGTCCCGTCGTAACAGATGCACGAAACATTAGACGAGGCTTCATCAGCTTGACGCGGTTTCCACGTGGCTGTACAATAACTACTTACTCCCCTTCAGCGTACAGGTTTAATATTGCATCAGACAGGCCATTTTTTATGTTCCATCATGCTCCGTTCTCGAGTGTTTCAACGAGCCCTACTGTATAGTCGCTGATTTAATGTGCCAGCCTCTCGGCGTGATCTACTTAGGCTTGAATTGTAGGTAATATAATAAGCTTTGAAATCGAAAAGGTTTCAAAGGGCTCCTATCAATGGAGAATTGCGGAAAACCTTTTTAACGACAATTATAAAATTTTACTGCTGCAGCACTTTATTGGTTTTTTTTACATGTGGCTATAAAAAACTCGAACGAATTCATGAGTAAATTTGCTATAAGACGTATTTCCGAATAGAGATTAAAGCCTTACAGTGGTAAACATTCGCAACTTCAATTTTTAACGGCATGCGTTCCAACTATTTTTCGAATGAAATTCATTCGAATGTAAACTTTCTCTATTATAGTTTTTACTAAATAAGTATGAATTATTACAATTAAATACTCTAAGCAGTTTCGGAATTGGAATCACGAAATTTCTTAAATGCGCGGTTACTTTTATTGGTTCATGGACATTAGTTTTGCAATCTAAAAAAATAATAATCTAATGTATGGATTATTCCATGAAATTTAAGAAAAAAATAAGTTTACGAGAATTTTTATAGTTTAAATATTTGTTATGTAATTGAAATTTATTTTCACTAAAAAATAAGTAGTCGTTTCATATATTTTATTGAGTCAATAAATGTTATATTAATGGTTACTGATTAAAGTAATGTATTTGATTTTAAATAATAAAAAGAGAATTAAAATTTATTTTATCTGATCAATTATAAGATTATATATTATGTGAAGCCTCTTCACTTTTAATTATTGATAAAAAATGCTATAAAATACTCATTTGACTGAAAGTTTGTAATACTTGTTTTGATCATATATAAAAATCTCGAGTTTCGAATGTAAAGAATATTAGAAGAAATTTATCGTTCTTTTTCTTAATATTATTCTTTAAATATTTTTTATCGAAAAAGAATTACGTTTATCTGTTTTGGCTTGTAAGAATAAAAATCTAGAATCTAAAAAAGACACTACGTTGCACGCGGCTACGAAACGTCATAAGTCATAACAAACATCGTTGCGTCATATTTTCGTAACATACAAAGTTTTGCTCACGTGCTAAACTTTTGCTGAAGCTAGACAAAAAAACCACAAGTTTTTGAAAAACTAAAAAATCACGTAAAATCCAAAATCCGCTTTACCGATTTTGTCGAAATTTAATAGCAAAAAACATCGAACGTATCTTCAATTGTAATGAACTATTTAGCTGAATCGTCGAATTTTACGTAAGTTAGAGAGATCATGCCCCCTTTTTTTGAAAAATTATAAATTGTATGAAATCCATATATGTGGATACACTTTTCAAATAATACACTTTGTAAAATGACAGTAAATAATCCACGTTCAAAATTTGGGCTCGGACCGTTCGAGCCTGTTCGGGAGTGATGGACACATAAAATTATATATTAAAAAATTTCATGAAACCAAATCTTCCTCTATGAAAAGATCATTTTAACCTGGAGAATCTTGAAAGATCAGCAAATTGCATGCTCGAAATACTTTGATGCTAAATTTTCAATAATTAATGCAAAAGCGTAAAACATTTCATTTGCAAATAATAAGTCGTGTAAATTACTCATAGTTATTTATTTTAAAGAATATTTTTCATGCTTTTCAATTCGAATAGTGCGCATACATGTCTGCCTGTAAAATATTTTTTAATATACCTTGAATTCGTCGATAGCTTCTCGAAGATCCTCATCCGAGTATCCCTTCATAGCCTTCGTCGCAACAGGGCCCATGTAATTGTTCACCACTGCGAATTCCATGAGCGAGAGAAATACAAAAACGCTGCAAGATGACATCCAGACATCTATGGCTTTCACATACGATACTGGTGGCAGTGATTGTTGGGACTGCGTATTTTGGGTGGCTGAAAATATTTGAATAAAGTATATATTACGGTAACCAAATCAAATTATTTACATTTAGATTAAAATATGAAAAAAAAAATAAACAATTTTTGAAACTTTTACACGTCATTGGTTGCGCAAGAGTAAGAATAGAAGACACGTTACAGTTTATATGACCGAGCTGTGTGATGCTCTTCGAAACAAGGGGAATTTATGAGGATATGTTTATTTTACGCCTCCGCGATTTTCTCGGGCCACGGTGCACGTTTGTCGCGCTCTGCCGACTCTGATATGCCAGGCCGTTGTCGATCGTACGGCTTCGCGGGAATACGGAGCCGGTTCTAGAGCGGAACCTTCGATTATTCTCAACAGCATTCGCGTCGACACAACAAATTTGCGAAAAATAAAAAAAAAATAAAAAAATAAAAGAAAAACGTTGTATACAAGTAAAGTAGGACCTTGCCCATTGGCTTCCTCTTTTTTTTTAGCCCACCATCTGCAAAGCCTCCCTAAGAGGAAGTACGTTGGTCAATTTTGGTTTCCTTATAGTGAAAGCTTTGTGGAGCTTTTTTTTTTATCATATACTTTTATAACAAGCAATCTTCCCAGATCGTATTAAAAATGCAATGATCTTGTTTGATGAACGTGCAAAGTATCAGATCAATTATTTGAACCTGTTGGAAATTGTTGAATTGAAAAAAAAATGGTAAATATAATTTTCTCTAAAATATTAACTCACTGGTGGATACTCAACAAATTCAGTATCATATACCGACACGTTCTATTAATGTTTTATGCAAAATTTAAGATTGCTTGCTTCAACCGATCTCGAGTTATATTTTTTTTTAATTACGAAAATGCGAATTTCCACAAAATCAGATCTACTTTATCAATTTCGCCCAAATTCAATACTAAAGATGATTTTACTACAGTAATATTCTTTAATTTCAATAAGGTATTAAATTTAAGTGAAATCGGCGAAGTAGTTCAGATTTTATAGAAATTCTTGTGTACGGTTCAAGCAACTGATCCAAATTTTTGCACAAAACTTAATTGGCATTTTCGTAATTTTTTTTAAAAACGCTATAAGTCGTGAGCTGTTCAAGGAACTCTTACAAAATTTTCCATAAAACTTGAATAGAATGTGTCGTTACCTGATACTGAGTTTAATGAGAATCCAACAGAAAGTTCATACTTCAGAGAATTTTTTATTTTTGTTTTACAAAGTTTTCGCTATGAGAAAGCCAAAACTGACCAATGTACTTCCTCGTTTATAGGTAGCTTTGTAAAAATATTAAAAAGTGAGAAAGCAATATAGAAAGTGTGCATACTTTTTCAAATTAACTATCGATAATTGTTGAATTAATTATTACAAAAAAAAAAGAATAACTCACCGAGAGTGAGAAGCGACGTAACGCCGAGTGTAACTCTGGCAGGTATCGCTTCGGGTTTTATCCAGAATGCGATCCAGGACATAACGACAATGAGTGCCGAAGGTATGTAGGTGTGAAATAGATGATAGCCGAGTCGCCGTCTGAGATTGAAGACTATCTGTATGCAGGTGAAGTTGCCGGTCGAGTACTCGATTGTGCAGTCGGTCGTGTAGTTGTTCGAGATGTCGAGCTGTGGCAATTCGATCTCTGGATTAACAACCAGTGGATCCGTCATATTCCAGATGAATACCAAATCTTGGGTCGTGTGTGACACTTCAAAGTCCAAACAAAAACACAATAAAATTAAGTAATTCATACGGAAAAAAAGACTTCTTAGATGGAGCCAATTGAATTATTATTATATATATTACCCTATGAGCAAAGAACAATTCATAGAGACTTTTTAAACGTTATTAAATTACTGTGACTATTTGTCAAATCAACAGTTGGTAAATAGTCATAGCATTTTGTAAAGGAACATTTGTTTTACGCGTGAAGAGAATGAAAAATGCAATTCAATTTTTATCATAGTGCAAAAGAAAGTAAAGAATGCCTATATTCCCATTTCAGTACAGTTGAATTAGATTTGAGAGTAATAGAATTAATTAACAATTAATTAACAAATAATCCTACAGAAAAAAAGAAGAGGATGTTTAAACGAGATTCGTTTTAATTTCACTTCATCGTTTCTATTTTTTTTTTAACTGTGTTTTTATTTCTATGAAAAAGTCATTTGTTAATAACGAGATTGTGAAGAGAAATTTGAGATAAAGAGAAAATAATGTTTGATTTCCTCTTGCCACCAATCAACTTGATTCAACTGCATAATACAGATGGTTTCGATTCACCGTGAGTTTTGTTGTATATCCAAACTCAACGTGAGGTTGAGCTAAATAAATCAAGTTAGCTTACAGTAAATTCAGTTGGCAGAATCTAAGAAGTTTTTTTTTTTCTTCTCAATACATGGTACTTCACGATTGATTAGGAAGATCGTTAATCCTAGGGCACTCTCTACCTTGTCTATCTACCGTCTGTTTGTCTAGGAAATAGGAGGGGCTGATGTATAACTAAGGGTAACTTCTTGCATTCGATACCCTCTCTGTTCTTGTGTTCAGGTTATTAATGACTGGAAGAACGTAGCAGCGGGCTATCTGGCTTACCCAAACTATACCAGTATATACAGCAGTGACCCGGATGCTTTCATAGTACACTATGGCAAAGCTGGGCGTGCCTAGAGGTGATACTAATCGAAGAAAGGGCTATTAATGAACGTGAATTAGGGGGAGGTGGGTGGCTAACAACAAACCAACGACCTCACGAACTACAATTGTTATTTTAGGCGAAAATGGATTTCCAATCGTAAGATACCTTTAAATTTGATCTTAAGATCATCTTAAATTCGATGTTCGATGTCAAGACCGATCTTACCTGCAAAGCACAGAACTTGGCAAAAATATTGCAGAAATATTTTCAATGTTTCATTGGAATTGAAATATTAACGCAACTTTGTGATGGAATATTGCAAAAAAAAAAAAAGATTACTTGGATAATTACATTTTTTATTTTGTGACACTTTGTTGAAAATTCGAAAAATTAAATCGCTTTAGAATAATTGTATTGAAAAACATGTGCTTTTTCCTATTTCAATAGTGTTTTAGAAGGTTTCGCAGGAATGATTTTACTTCACTATTTCTAAAGATTTTTTACGACATGAGAAATTGCTATTTGTTGATTCGCGATAAACTTCATTCTAACCAACCTTTGTTGTAACTGCATTTATGTGGCAAATGTTAGTTTGACAGTTTGAAGTTAGGATGGATTAGCTTGCCTACGTCGTTTGGCGGTTTCGAAAAAACGTAATTTTTTTTATGAGTACATACATTTTTACCAAAACTACCGTTATCAAATTGGAATGTTTACTTCACTAGCTTGCCAAATCTGAATACGTAAGGGTGAAATTCTTGGAACATTCAAGTCTCTTTTTTATACCCTACTTTGTCTGCAGACGACTTTGAACTTTGAACGTTATGACTGAACGTCGTAACGCATCCGTTACGCGTGTCATTTACTCATACATTATCAATCCAATGATTTAATTATCTAGAATTTGAGTATTTTGACACAAGTGAAAAATATGAAAACAGTGCGATTGAAGAATAACAATAAATAATAATAATAATAATAATAATGAAGTAAGTTAAAACATGGTTTAACAAAATCGATAGAAAACTTGATTTTTTAAAATTGATATAAATTAATCTTTGACTTTTCGAAAACATGCATTTTTCTTAGAATTTTCTATAATTGTCAGGTTTTTTAGACATGATTGAAAACCGATATTCTTTATACGTTTTCGTAGAATGGTTTCATGTAAGAAATTTCCAAATAATTTAACAAAAGGCTTACAATATTACAAAACAATATTAAAAAACTGTTGAAAACTGAGAATACTGAATGGCAAAAAGAGTTCGAACAAATAATATTTAGAAAAATAATAGAATACAATTCATACAAAAAAAAGATTTTATCGAATATGATGAACAATTTTTGTTGCTAGTTTATTAATAATTTTTTGTCATCATAATTATTTAACAATAATATTTTTGGTATTTTTGATGAACCTAATTTTTTCCGCATCTTTCTCTCATCTCAAAGTACTAAAATTCTAACCAAAACCAATTTTTTGTTCAGGATGTATGTGTAATCCCCATCCCTCAGGGATACTGGAGGCGAATATCAACACTATTACTATCCTAATAATTATTTTAATTACTTATATATTTTAATTGAAATTCGATTGCACACCAAAGCATTGATGTTAATTGAGACAATTGATGTTAATTGAGCACTGATGTTAATTGAAACATACGTAACGTATTAAAAATCCAAAGTCGAAATTAAGAAACCATTTATTCATATACTCCAGCATCTCTTTAAGTATCCTGATATTAAAATCGATTTTTTTTATTTCCACGAAAACAAAAGTTCCTCCAAGAGTAGATGAAATGATACTCAGTTATTTAAACTCAAAAATCGTTTGTTTATAATCTTATTCGAACATTGCCCATTTCTGGTACTGACAGGGTGTAATAAATTAATAGCTATTGTACAGAATCGAAGTACTGCAACAAACTCATTATTACATACGGCTCTCTATCATCATTGAGCAAATCTGGGTGTCGTGAGGGTAGGACTCAAACTTCATTGCGCAAGACAGGACCAGTGTTAATCTAAAAAAATAAATAAAAACACATTTTTTATGTCCAAATAATTCACGAGAGGGATGTACACATTTATTATTGAGGCAGGTAAGCCCCTTCGAATTCAAGTAAATAAAAAAAAAAGAAAACAGAGTCTCCAGAGTCATTTACGAGAAATGACAGAGGAATGGAAAGTCTTCAGAAATGCCATTTCGACGTTTACGAGACACGATCAGTCTCCATTCGCCTGACAAACTTGGAAACTTTGAAATGACCTGGCGAGAGGCATGAGAAACTTGCTGAGTTTTCGTTCAAGAAGTTTCCAATGTGCAGCCTTCGTCAGGAGATGAAGAGGCTGAAGAATGAATGCCGAAGTATAAAGAAGAAGTAGGCTTACTTGGACATGTATAGGAGGGTTTTGTCGTGATATAGCCAGAGATAATGATTCGGTATCGACATCTCGTGGAAGGTGACTTTCTTCGCGTTTTTGAAGAAACAGTCGGGCCTCCATATGTTGTGCAGCCAGTCGACGTCGAGTATTCTGTATTCCTCGGACATGTTCTCCGGTAGCCGGAGTCTCGAGTCGCGCCAGCTCTGAGCGAGAAATATATCGGCAACGTAGGTCTGCGAATAAGAAAAATATATATATATTAAGAAAATAAATCATACAAAAGGATTCAACCCTTTATTTGGAAATGGTTTGACGTAAAAAAAATGGAATGTAGAACGTTGTACGGTGCTTCCTCATTATTCTATTCTGTTTTCTTACATAGACTCCTCTTTGAGGACACGAGTTGATTAGTGTTGGTATCTTCTTAGAGGAAGATATGTAGACAAAACGAACTGAAAGAATGACGATGCAGCATGCACGGTTGTAACTTTTGCTTCTTTGGAGAAGAAGCTTTGTTTTCGTGAACTTTTTTTTTTTAGATTTTGATGTCAAATGGTGTGAAACGTCGAGAAAAGTAGTCTAGAAAAAAATGTTTGGTGTGTGTGTGTGTGTGTGTGTGTGTGTGTGTATGTAAAACTGTAATCTCCGAAAATTGGAGAACGACGTGGACCTTTTGACTGAAGTTTGGCACGCTAAAAGAGCCTTTGCTACTTTTATATCGCTGTAAATTTAATTGGAATTGGTTATCTCGCTAAAATTTCATTAGTGTTTCATAGCTTTTAATGCAAAAAGACTTAAACACTCTAATTTGACTAAATGGCAAGCTATCGGGCTACAGTTTTGAGAGAAAGAGTAGTCACGACCAAGATTGGTTGACATTGTATTTGGATAGAATTGTCAAAGATGGTTCAAAATTATGATATGATTTTTAAATATGTACACTTCCTTTATGAAAAAGAAAAAATTGATCGACATACTTCCTCATAGAGGAGTTTCTGTCAGGTGAAAAATAATGACGAAGCTATATCCAAAGTTCTGATTTTATTATGTTTTATGGGGAAGTTTTTCTGCTTTTTCAAAAAACTACAGTTCAGAGTATTAACAAAAATGTGACTGTTTATATATATATTTCAATCAAAATTGAAATAGATAAATAGTTTCCACTACTTTATTTGCGTGCCAAATCTTAGTTGTGTTGCTGAAGTGATTTTTAACGAACAGGTCTTTAAATTTGGGAAACAACAGCAATAACAGAATCTGAAATTTAATATATTGCAACATTTACAGCAAAATAGATCATAAGAAAGGTAAAGGAATACCTTCTTTCAGAGTTGTTATTGATACAGTGTCTCTGTCGTGATTAGAAACGCTCTGCTAATATTTTTAATTATTTACAAAGACATTTATGTCATAATGGTAAAATAGATTTCAAAAATTATAAATACTTTACATAAAAGTGAGATGCGCGACCTCTATATATATTTTTTAATTCTGAAAATACGATGGTAGATAATTTCTAACCAATAACCATTTTTGATAGAAAATGAAAAAAAAAAAAAAATCAGTTACTCTACACATTAATTTTGTTCCTCTAACAAAAAGTAGTTTTCTTTTTAACGGCTTTCTCGTTAAACTAGTAAAGTGTTTTTTAAAATTGGGCGTTTCTCAAATTTCCACATGTTTACGCACTTTTAATATAAAATATTTGGCAATTAAATAAACGAAAATTGTCATAGTATCAAGAAAAATATAGCACCAAAAAAAAAAAAAAAAAACGGTGTTGTCAAATGTATAAAAATCTGTCTTCCATTTTTTCTGTGTACTTAAAGTTTAATCAATCAAAGTTGAATTAAAAGATAATAATGTCATCATGGGCTAACTACGAATCTTTGCTTAAAGCATTCAAATAAAATAAAAATAATGAAAATATTATTTTTATTGCTCAAGCCGATAAGCATTCTTTCTGGCTTATTATTTTTATTTTATTTTACTAATAATAGTAGCTAGTGAACGCACCATAGACTCTTCGTTTATGGAGTCAATGCTCAGCACCGTTACGTGAAAATAAACGATGGTAGGCTGTCCGAGGAACTTTGGTGCTCTGTGCTTATCGTACTGTTTCGGATTAAGGGGCAGGATATCACGCAGCGACAACGAAACCTCCTTCCTGCCGTATTCCTCGATCTCGACCTCCCTGCGAACGTAAAAACGAGGAGAAGCGAGGCTGGCATGACTTCGGGGTTAATATGATATCCGTTGGGGTCGTGAATATTCAAGAAGTAAAAATTGTCATTCCTTTTCACTTCTTCCAGTACCTGGCTGGGTATCACTATACCAAGAAAATTAAAATATATATGAATTATCGAAGATTTCATCGCCAAAATATATTTGCAATACAAATATTTTTTTTCTAAATACGAATAAAAATACGTTTTGACAACTTTCTTTGTTTCAAATAGTTTTAAATTAAGGTCTACCGCAATAATCGAGTGACAATATGTCTTCCTACTATTTTAAAGTCAAGATTGAAAAATTGTATTTTATATAAAACTTAACACAAAGTTTCTGTGTACGTATGTGTAGGGGCGAAAATATTTTTGTTAAAACTAAACAATTTCAATTTAGTTTTGACAGCACAGAAAAAAGTTCGGTTGAGACAACAAACTACTTAGTTAAATATGTGACAGCCGATTAATTGCAGTTAGAGCCATCAAGTTTTTGGATGACGGCAATCACGTTTTTAGTTGGTCTAACTTCAATTAATTACCCGTCACAACGGTTTTTTCCGTCTGTGTAATTTCCTATTGAAAGCGTGTAAAAACATAAAAACCATTTATCGAAAACCTGAAAAATTATTTTTTATAATCTACTAGCAGATTATTTTGGCTTGCGCGCTCGCTGTAGCTTCCAAACCCAAGCAATATATTGATAAAATTTATTTTTGATCTTTAGATTTGTAGTTAATCTCGCCTGAATATGAGATGAAAATTCTTGTTCAACGCAAAACAAATTACGTATGTGATAAAATGTTTTCTTTGGTTCTCAAATAGTCTCATTTGATCGGAGAACTTAAAGAACCTAAATAGTAAATAAAAAAAAGACAGTGAGTGTCTCTTTTGCAAGCCCCCTATCCTTAAGAAACACCACTATAATTAAGAAAACCTACTATCCTTAGAGCAGCCTCAATCCCTAGGGAAGTCCCCATATTTCTAGGGAAACCCTACACCCCTAGGGTTTCCCTAGGTCCCTTATCCCTAGCCGAATTCCTAGGAAAACCCACATCTTTGGGGAAACCCCCAAATGCCTGGGGAAACTTCTATCCCTAGGGAACTTTCATAACCCTAGGGAAACTCACGTATCCTTGGAGAAACTCCATATCCCTAGGGAAACTCACGTATCCTTGGAGAAACTCCATATCCCTAGGAAAACCCACATATCCTCGGGAAAATCCCCATATTCTTGGGGAAATAGCCATATCCCTAAAGAAATCCAAATATCCTTGTGGAAACACCCATGTCCCTAGGGATACCTATATATCACTAGGGAACCCTGTATCTTTAGGGTCTTCTCTATCCTCAAAGAACTTCCTGGTTAGGGGAACATACGCTCTTCTGATTCTGTGCGGAGAACTTAAGCCTTTATGATCGTGGTGGGGGGATGTAACTACGCCCTTCTGATTCTGAGAAGAGTGGTGATTGGAACAGCCAAATTGGCAACTTACTACAATATATTTTCGATATTTTATCCATGTATGGATTCTGAGCAGTTTCCACTGTGTTCGGATATCGGTAACCGAGCCCAAGTGGTAATTCCCTAAAGTTGTTTCTTACCCTAAATAAGAAACTGCTTTTCGTACCGCGGTCGGTAAACACCATACCGACAATATTAGCCTCCACTTGTAAGTACAAAAGTGGTGTTTGAAAACAACGTAAGTAGCTGTTCCGACTGTAGGTCACTTGACGAATCAAAATCAAGTTCAACCATCTTAGTTGAATTAAAATGAATGGTCAATGTAGCAATTAATTGACCTTGAATTTAGTTAGTGAAATTTATTGGTTGGTCGGGTTATAGCGTCTTAATACATTTAACCCGTTGTGGAACATTCCCTGGGGGCCGGTGAGAACCTTGTCGTCGAACTTTCACGGAGTTTGAAAGTACCAAGACATGTAATTGGTTAATCGGGGATAAAGTCGTTAGCGAGAGAAGTTAGCAAAGGACTGATGAAATCCGGCAGTTTCCGTGATAATTCTGAATTTCGCTTCGCTGAACGACAACCTCCTCTCGAACAGGAGAGTGTCAGGGTGACAGGCAGATGGAGTGAGGGGAGGGTTTCTTCAAGCTCATCCACCCTCTCGCCACGCGACACTCCCACTTCTAAGCCGAGCAACTCGAATTATTAGCGGTTCTGATGATACAGCAATATTGCTGAAGCCATAACAAGCTCGCTTTCTCCCTCGAGGCTTGCATACTTTCGTGAGTGATACCAAATGCCACAATATACATACACTTTAATCTCCTAATTTGGTTTTTCTATACCCGCAAAAACAATTTGTTTAAACTTTGCGTAAAAAAGAAATAAAAAACTGAAGATATTCATTATGGTGCAGTCAAGTCAATCGAGGAGTAAGATTTCAAAATTATTTGTACCTAATTAAAGGAGAGTAAACTAAGATGGAACTGGTTTATAGTACTCCTATTGAATGTAGAAATTAAATAACAATTAATTTACAGAAAAAAAACTCAACTAAACTAGATGGAAAAAAAAAAATAGAAAAAAATTACAAAACTGGCTTCTCCGGTTGTAATAATTGTTATAATTCAACGAACGAAAAAATCCCACTGAAAGGATATCAACATCCTCAGACTCCTTCCATAAAAAAATATTAGCTCTTGGTAAAGTATCAAACGATACCAATGTTGATTTATATTAGATAAGATAATTTTTAAATAATAGTGTTTTTGTAAATTTATCTTTAATTACTTTTCTAAAAACAATTTCAGTTGAGTCGACTTTATTTCAAAATATAATTTCAGAAGAGGGGTCTGACTAGAGTCGAAACGTCAAAAAAGTTTAAATTACTTTTCCACGAACGTTCTATCGTCGCTGTTATCCTAATAAATTATTATACAACGGTCTCTACTCAACAAGACATAACTGAGTTTACGCCAATAGGTATACGCGCATATTCTTACGTAGTTTCTTTTTTAGTCAACTTTCTAATTTTGTTTTTCGATAGATGCTCTATAAATTAATCGGCAAACATTAATGATGATATTCATTGTTTCCAAATTACAGTTATTTGTTTACGAAAAAAGTAACCAAGAAAAGTCATTAATCAAACTTCTCATCTCATTCAGAAGTAAAACGAAGTAAGTTATTCGGTGAATTTGTGAAACATTTTTCAAAAAACGACATGGTCTATCACTCGTCGAAACCAAATTAAAACTGCAAATTTATCTTTGAAAAATATTTGAGAATATACTGTATATAATATATTGCATAATTTTTCTGTATATTCATTCGTACACTCATTCTTACTTAATTGTTATAATTTGTTTTCTAAATTAAGTTGGAAATTATTAATCTAGATCCACATTAATTTACATTATTTGTCCTTTACAACGTGTGCAACCAATTTTAAAAAATTTTAATGCTCGATTGACTTGACTGTACTGAAGGTATGGAAGATATCTGTACTTAAGGATGCATAACATATTCCCCCACAAATTCTCAACTAAAAGTTTGATTTACGAACATGCGTATTTTGAGGTGAAACAAAAATTTGAAAAAATCAACGATACTATAGATTTGAAGACCGTTGATCCTGTATAATAATAATATTGCGAAAAAGTTATAAATAACTTAGTTTAAAAAAATTATTTAACAAATTCGATGGAAAACATCCTTTTTATATCAAGTAAATTCTGTACAGTTCTCCAATACCGTTGATTTTGTTCTATCACTGAGAAAGCTTTGGTTTCGTGTTTTAAAATTCTATAGATTTTTATATCAGGAGTATATATATATACTATAAAATATAGGAGTATGTATATATGAGGGATTCCATATGAATTTATCCACTAAAAAAAAATCCCAAAATATCTCTTAAAGTCAGATAACATAATTCGAACAGAGACACCAAATTTCAAATACAGAGATATTTGTTGGGTGGTCCTTTAAATTATTTATTACTTCTCACTATGACATTTATCTCTCGAAAACGATTTACACAATCTACAGTTGATAAAAAATGAATATATGTGTTTTTGATGGACAGTACATTTGTACAAATTTAATTACGTAATTTTGAACTAAATTTAAGGCAAAATAAACAAGAAATTCATATGTTCAAGGTGACAATAATCGAATATTGGCATCGACTTAATTTATTTAAGTTCTGATAGACAAAAACGAATTTTTAGTCAAAATTATTTCATGGCATTCTAATTTGATCAAAAGGGAGAGTCATTTTTATTATTTCTTTTAAATAAAAAAATAATAATCTTATGATTAAACTTGAATTCCATGAAATAAATGTTAATCTAATATTGTTATTTGAATAATCCACTTTTTACAAATTTGAAATATGGTGTCTTTTGGAATTATATCATGTGATTTTTAAACACTTTTTGGGATTTTTTTTCTTTTCGAGTTATTGAACTCATATGGAATGCTTCATATGTGCGTTATGGGTAAAAAGTTAATAATCCCGAAATATACTGAAATTTGGATCGATAGAGAAGCAATTAATACGTCGTTCATTCATTGCGTTTGTAATTGGAATTGAATACGTCTTGAATATTTTATGAGAGTTAAATTCTTATCAACAAATCAAAACGACGGAAACTCGATAACCTGTACAAATTTCACGTCATTAAACTGAAACTTTGAATACAAGTTCAGTTACAACCACGGTGGACTGGTATTGCGATCGGTCAGAATCGATAGAACGGTTAAATTGCGTAATTGAAAAACATACAATTACTACATTCGATTTCACTCAAGAACGTTCAGATGTATGGAGCTGAATTTGAATACAGCTGTAGAGCAGTCGCTACACGATTATCGAGAAAAAATTGATTAATATCGTCGATACAATTCAAATTTTATAGGGATTCAATTGGAAAAAAAAGAACATTTTACAGTAATTACATTACAATCAATCCTGATTGGTATTGAGTTTGTTTACTGTTTTCAATGAGTATTAAATGTTATAAAATGATTACCCAGAATAAATTTCCTTGTTTTCTTCAATGACGTTAATTATTTTTACATTCTTCTCGTTTCAAAGAACTCAAATTCTATTGAATTCAACTTTTTTTTTGGAACACATATTTAATGCATTTTTAAGGGAGGCGAGTTAGCGAAAAAATAAAGAATGTCTGTTTTTTTTTTAGAGAACTAATAAATTTTATTGGAAGCGTCAATTGAGGACTGGAAATGTAAGTATATTTATCGAGGAGTTATCTGTCCTGTCCTTAAGACGGTTTACGAGGGAACTGTTCGTTAGAATAATAATGTTTCTGACAGTGACGCAAAAAATCTTCATTCCAGTCCTCAATTGACAGATTTCTAATCATATTTATTATTTGGTTTGGACAAAATATACAACCCACTAAAAATCTTAATTTACTTTAGTCTCGGTTCTCTTAATGGCTGCAGTAAGCAAAAGCTTTTGAGAAACGAATTGTCATGCAATGTTAGTTTTATGTCAGAGTATGATGTTTAAGAAGAGACACCACCTATTTCACGCAAGAAAAGCGTGTTTCATTTTTATAAAGGGTAAAAAAAAGGTTAAATAAGCAATCCCATGAGATTGACATTGCCAGTAACGGTGTTCTGCTCATGTAAAAAAATGACATGACATGTAACCAATTACAGAAAGATTTTAAGTTTCTGCAGTATCACTTTTTACAAATATTGCTATATTTGAAAATTGAGCTCTTACAATATTTAATATGCAATACAACGATTGGGATTTTTTAGCACGATCAAGACTGCATTACGATCGATCAATAACGTGAGATTTGTTATACGATGTTTTTACACTAATTAAACAAAATTAGACACGCTTTTATAGCTGCAATCTTCGCATCCCTTAAGATCACACAGCCACTTCAAATAGGCATGATAAAAGTTTTTTCGTGATACTATTTATTAAAACAAACTGTCATTTAAGGGGAGCAGCATATGTACGAATCATAAAAATGAAATCGTGCAGCCATTGTATATATAAAAACATTTACGTTGACAAAAATTACTGCTGCACAACAACAACAAAAAAAAATCATTTTTGCAAGTGCAATTCTTTTTTGTAGCTGAGTTCATCGATGCAAATATTTTGTTTATATTCTTTATATCTCTCTTTATATGAGAATCCTGTTCAGTCCGAGTATAAGAATTTCTATTCGAAGACCTGTCGCAGAACTTACAAGGGAAATTTAATTAAAAAAATGATTTGATTTGACTAAAAATGATTTGAAAAGTGGACATATTTTCTGCGAAGATCTTCAAATAAAAATTCCTATACTCGGATCGGATAGAGTCTTTCTAAAAAGAGTATTGGCCTTATAAAAATCAATTTGGTCCAACGGTGAGGCTTGAATTCTACGACAAGTGAAAATAGAAAAATAAAAAAATAAAATATTTGCATTCAACAGAGAAAATATGTACTTGTCCAGTAGTAATTTTTATCAACATAAAACCTTTTATATGTACATGATGCTGCATCATGAAATTTTGGTGATTTTCATCAGGGCGCGTTTCGAGGTTTCGAGCTCTAATTTTGCACGTAAGTGACGTACTAACTCCTCTGCAATTACTGTGATTTTTTACAAAACGTATCCACGTATAATAGATTTTATAAAAATTTTAATTTTTCAAAAAAGGGTGTGACTGCTCTAACTTTTGTAAAAGTTCAACCATTCAGCTAAATAGTTCTTTGTTGAAGATACGAACTCAAGATACGTTCAATATTTTTTTTGGTATTAAATTTCGACAAGATCGGTAAAGCGGTTTAAATTTTGCGTAATGTTGAATTTTTCAAAAGAATTGTGGTTTTTTTGTCTAGCTTCCGCAAAATTTTAACATGAAAGCAAAACCTTGTATGTTATGAAAATATGAGGCAGCAGTGTTTCTTAGACTACGAACTAATGGTTTACTTTTTTAGATTCTACATTTTAATTTTTACACGAGGAACCCGAAATAGATGAACTTCTCCATAGACCTATGTGAAAATTTAAAAGCGATAAAGAAGCTATGTGCAAAGTTCTTCCTTGCATCTTTTTATTTTTTATTTTTTAGTGTGGCAGGAGATAAAATGCAATATTTGTCACTATGTCACAGATTTGGTTTTTGTGGTCCCATGTTATTCATGGAAGAGCGATATCCGGTCAGAAAATAGGATTTTTCTCTTCGAATGTATATAAAAAATGTGAATCTGCAAAATTGTAAAATTATGGTGTTTCATAAACATTATATGAGGCTCAAATGCTGTTTTTCATTTTTAAATTAGTGGTTACAAAAAAAAAAGTTTCACCGTGCCTGTTCAGGGGTCTCAGTAACCTGATAACCGCTTAAATTTTCATCTATTTATGCAGTGATTGAAGAATGTAGATATCATTAACTACAAAATCGATAATTATTATTGCATAATTAATTGATTATGATTAGCATGCTTCAAACGGCAGTATCTGTGACTCCGTTAATATTTGTGTTAATCCGTTCGTGAATATTGAGATAAAATCGTTTATGCTCGAGAGCTTGAGATCCATTTACCTTTCGATCTTGGGAAAAAAGCGGTACCCGCGCTTTCTTGCGGAAAGTCGAATAGTACGAGACGATAGGCTATCGACTTTAATATGCCACCCTTCGACCTCCGTGGAAAGTACCGGTTCGCATACTTTCTCGCTGAAATTCGACAAGTATAGAAGGACAGGGTATCGAGGATTAAGAAAAGAGACAAAATAATATTTAAAAAAATCACGATTAGGAATAACGAATAAACGCGCCGTAACGGAGACCCAGAAAAAGTATTAAAAAATGCTGGAAATCTCGAGACTCTACGTAGCACCGCAACCCTCTTTTTTTTTTAAGTAGTACCCGGCTTTGAATTAACATTCGAACACACGTACAGATTTAGTTTTCTATCAGATTTTCGAGTACTCACGGAAAGTGCAGAGCTGCCATGTCCAACAGCGTGTAGAGATAGCAGCATAGGATCACCAGAGAGTGCCTCGTCATACCTGTGATGTAAAAAAAAACCAAATTATTGGATAATATAAAAAAATTCAGAAGTACGATTAAAGAAAATTGTCATCGGGTTTCGAATTTCTGGTTAAATACATCTTAATACAATTAATGAATAATAACAAAAAAAAATCAGTCAGGGTTTAAAGAATTGTCATCCAGCTTCAAGCAAACCAACATTTTTTCGAATTCCATTTCCACTTCCACTTCACTAATTCTTAACGTAATGATGGCTAATTAATTAAATATAAAAAATTAATGAATTACTTTCAAATTTCTTAGGGTTTATAAATAATAAAGAATGTGCGAGATAATCGAGCTTAGTTCTCGGATCATCCATCCTCACATAATTTTATTTAAACCAAACTTACATCAGATGTGCATATAAGCCCGGAGACAAACCTTTATTATTTTCAGATATTTTGATGCACATTTATGGGATATAATAATTTTTGAAATTTCGTGATTTTCCAAATTATGATTTTTTCAACAAAAGATATCCTGGTATTTGGTATCGAAAACTTAATTTTCTTCTTGAATTGACTCAAGCATTAAAGAAGGTCCACTATAAAAAAAGATAATGTCGGTTTCGAAATATATAATTTTTGTGATCGGATACGAAGATTTCAAAAGGAAAGGTATTTTTTATATTTATTTACTAAAAATACTCTGAGATAGTACAACCTTTTTGCGTCACGATTGAATTTAGGATCTTTGACAATGAAAGAGATATGCATGTTTTCGAATATTAAAAAAATCATATTATATATAACAAAATTACGAATCGCTTTAAAACGTTTTTCCTTATCTAAGATTAAATTCAATTTTAGCACTTGAATGTTTGAAATTTTTATTTTCGCCTACAAAAATTATTTTGAATTCTTTATTATATTTATTTTATTGCGGGCTATTTTTGTTCCTTAAAATAGTTTAATTCAAGACAAAAATAAACTCACACATGCAGGGATCTGTTAAATTAACCTGTATCAAGGTATATTTTATTGAAAGAAGTATGATTTCGAAAATCATACTAAATTAATGAATTTGTTGCAATCCTTTTAGATATTGGTTTAAAATAGATGGTAAATAGTGTTTTAAAATAAAAATTTGGAAACAGAGCTGCGATAATCGTAATCAAATTTTTCCTAATTCAACATTTTCGTATTAAATTGAACACAACTTAATATATCTGGCATTCATTATCAACTAGGCCACTTTTTTTTAATAATAATTTTTTTTCACTATCTGCTAAAAAATTAGCAGAGTGGGCAAAACTTATCAGCATGGATAACATTTTTTTCCAAAAGTTACAATAATCCAGTTGATAAAGCCTTTATACAAGAATTTATATATATTATGGTTAATTAAACATAAATATTTATGAAAATCCTGCAATCCTTTGCCCGTTTATAAAAATCAAGTTCCATACCAATTCACTAATTACAAACATGACATCCAATAAAATATAAAAATGAATTTATCGCAATCCTCTCAACAATTACAAAAAAAAAACGTGTTCCATGAAAATTCGCCACAGCACGGCAGAACTTCTCAATGGCATATAATGAAACATCAGCGACCAAATACTACACTATCAATGATGGTAACAATAATTCCACCACAACTACAGGGTATCGCTCTCGCGAAGTCCTCTCTAATCTACTAATTGATGATTATCTGATTATAGTCTGGTTTACGTTAACGAGCCTTCCTCTCTCCCTCACTCTCTCACTCTATTTCCCGTTGCCTCTCACCCCAATTGGCTTTCCCGATCCTGTGACGGGTGGATAGAGTCGTGTTAGAGCTTCTGATCGACGGCTTCCCACTCCTGATGATCTCGAGTCGTCGGACTTACGTTGCCGCTGGTTTCTAGCATGGATCTGAAGGTCGTCAATATCCTGTCTCTCTCGTGTTCCGGAGTCTCGATTGATCGATTGATTAGCCTGATTATCGATCCTCCCGATGTCACTGTCGCGTCGTCTCTTGCTGATGTTTCGTATCCACGAGCTCGCCCTCCTCCTGTGACCGATCCGGGATGATCGCCGTCGTCGCGAGTTTGTCCCCGACGTAGCAGAATGGATGACGATCACCGTTGATCGTACGCGTCACGTACATCTGGCAGGTCGGATTTTAACCCGCCCTTGGTCGTCTCCTTTTTGACCGGTTACCCACTCACGACCGGCAAAGTCCTCGAATTTTTTCCAATGTCCCCAACACTTTGCCGTCACTTGGCGCCAGTTTGAACGGTTAACAAAAAACGAATTAAATAAATTTTATATAAAAGCCACAAAATCACTGACACCAATTTTCGTCTATTTTCCAAAGCACTTTTTTTGGTTTCTTTTTTTTTAGACTCGATAAATACGGAATCTAAATCACAATTGAGAATAGTTCTTGATAGTTTTGATTTTCATTGTTGGATCGTTTCTGACTTAATGTAAATTATGGTGTGTTTGTTTAAATGGTCAGTTTGTTTGAATCTCACGCTCAGTGGTGAGTACTTTCACTCCGTGTAGCACCGGGCAACGCACGGGGGCTGCGATTGCAAACCACCCTTAGTCTCCGGCGCCTCTAAGCCAATTTGCCTATCGACTAACTGATTAAGCCCTACTCGTGAGTGTCTCTATATTCCCGTTCTCGTTCACCCTCCTGTACTTTGTCGGGTTTTATCTCTTTCTTTCTTTTTACTGATACCTCTGGTATAGTTCTATTTTCTTCTTTCTCGTTGGCTGTCTCTTCATCCCTACCAACGTTTTCCCACTCGGGGGTTTTTTTCTGTCTTTGTTACTTTCCCGCACACGTGGACACGTTTATTTGTGTGGCTGATGCTGAACGGAGACCTGAAAGGTGAAAGCACATCTCTGTAGTTTTACTTCATATATAAGTGTATAGAAGATGTTCCATGTCAAATTGCTAGAAACTGATGACTACTTCCTTCAATATATTGTATTGGTCATTATTCTTTTTTTTATTGACCTGCGTGATTGTATAATGTTCCATTTATTTAAAGATTTTTTACACTATTTCTAGATGACTTACAAATTTGTTAAACATGCTGGGAAAAAAATATGCAAATGCTCATATATTCGAGGACATGAGTCGAATCTTGAAAATAAGAATATGGAAGTTTTTCGTTACAAAATGTTATTTTATATGACTATAGTTTTAAAAAATCTTTATCTGTTCTGAAACGTTCGTGAAAGTGATAATATCGGCTTTTCCGGAAGAGCCCGCATTTTTTAATATCTTAAATACTAGTCGCGAATTCATACGAATATTTCAAGTTTAAATAGCGGATGCAATTTTTTTTCGATTTTGTTAAGGGAGTTTGAGGATTTGTTTTTCTTATTTGCAGGTTTCCATAAAAACTATTTGGTCCAATAAAGATGTGTTATTAATTTATTTTTACAACATGCCCTGGAATCTTGCACTGGCTTTTTCATATTTTAAAGGTATTTTTATAAATATTGAGTTATTACTATTCGGAGTGAGTCGAATTCAGGTTCATACTATTTTTTTCAAATTTTGCACCAGAAGGAATACACTCAATTAAAAAAGTTAACCGATTCACGGAAAAAAAGAATTGTTATGCTAACTGCAACTGTAGTTCTGCCAACAACAAACGATTGTAACTATTTCGACAACTACAATAGCATGTAAAAATAGCAATACTATTTAGTATCAAATATGTTGATATATTTACAAGATTTGTAGTATTTATTACTTTACAAATAGTAAAAGGAACACCAGTATTACTAAAACGTACAACAATTGTAGCTGCAGTTAATATTTTCGGACACTACAAATAATTAGTAATCGTAACACCTGTATGTGTAAAATAAACAACAATGTGTTGTAGACGTAAAAATAATTGTAGTAACGGTGGCAACAAACTTTTACAACAAATTTCTAGTACCGATAACAATATCATTTTTTTCCATTTTTTGTTTGAAATACTAATTTTTGTAATTTCCTAAGTAATAATTTTCAAAATTTAGATTTTTTAGGATATAAATTGTGTCTATGATATAAGCACATGAAACTTGCTCATCTCTTCAAGATGAGCAACTGTACTTTCCTGAGAGTATATCGGAAAAATTCTTCAAATCTTCTAAGCGCTTGTTTTTAATATACAAGTGTAAAAATAGGCATTCCAGAAGGGACCATTTTTATTCCGTCGCGAAAACTCTCTAAAATATTACTCGCAAATGCGAACATTTTAAATAAATAGTGATCGTTGCGCCAATTATCAACTTATATTTGATAATTTAATAATACTCTGTTCACAGTATGACGAGAGATGACGATCTGTAAAATATTTGACTTTTTTTTGTCAACTTAATATAAGTACTACTTTTTCGAAATTTGTTAAACATTTTCCATATTTTTTGCAAATAGAAGTAAGGGTAAACGAATTTTTAAAAAATCATTTCTTGTGCAGAAAAATTTAAATATTCTAAAAAAAAAAATGATTGGTTTTTGCGCAGAAAGGTTTTTTGCCTCCAAAAAATGCGTTTTTTTGGGTTTTTATTTTTTAATGCGTTCCCACGCGTTTAAATGGAATTCAATACTTTTCTCGAAAATATATTGTTTTTTCTGATTTAACAGAAAATCTACAGAGTAGGATAGATACGGGATCATATTAAAATTGAATCACATTTAATAATATTCAAATAGAAATAAATCCAGTATGATGGCATCACTAGTCTGTTAATTAACTATGAAAATGTTAATTACATTTTATTTTACTGTCTTTTAATTCGGAAATCGAATTTCACCCGCATACTAAACTTTTTTCTTCTATTAAATGTAATAGTTTTACCAAAATCTAAAAATCGTTTGTTATGGGTAAAAGTCTAAATTAACTTAAAACAAGATACATCTTTGTTTGCAAATGTTTTTATCTCAGGAATTTTTTTTTTATTTACGGTATTTTAAGGTACAATTTATTCCTCCGAGGACTTTACAATCATTTTAGAGAAATGGTATTTTTATTTATATTACAAATTGCAGTTGCAGTATCTTTTCCACATAATTAATGAATCCGTTACGGTTGGCAACAAACGTGCAACATCACATAACTCCCACACCTAAAGATGATAGATCCAAATCCACTTTTACGTAGTTGTCATACATATTTTAATGGCCCAGTGCCATAAACAAAAAGAAGCAGCATTAAAGGAAGCTAAAACTGCTTAATGGTTATTAATAATTAAAAATATTTTCGTTATTATGTGAATGGAGTATGTTTTTCTTTTTTTTTTTTAATATTTTTATCGCCATTTTTCAGTGACACACACATTTTTTTCAGAATTAGAAAAAAAATTGTAAAAATAAAATCAAAAATCGAAGAATGGCGTAAAAATCTTTGAAATACTGACCACACTTCATCCTCTCAAATGTATAACTAAAACAATAATTAACGACATCGAAAATCTAATTAATGATAATAATATTAATAAATTATTAATACATTATTAATACGTCAGCCTCGGGCGCTGGCAAATTGGCGTCGAATACCCCATACATACTACTGCTAGAAGTAGTGGTCAATGTATGACAGTCACACTACAGGCTGGAGGAAAGATTCACGCAGTGAAATTGACTTATTTGCTACAATGTTTGCCGAAGTGACTGTGGAAAGAAATTATATTGCGAGGGTCAGCATCATTGTGTGGATATGTGGTTAGTATAGTATATGAGATTGTGTGTTTAAAAACGGGGAGTTCTCTCACTAAGGCTCTCTTGTGTAGAGTAGGCGCAGTCTCGGGCTTCCGTGTGGATGATGGATACGGTCACGCCTTCCGTCGTTGGTCTAACGAGATTTCACCACGGAGACGAAAGCCCAAACGACACCGAGCTCACTCGGTGAATATTGCTATATTTCTAGATCGTTTATAAAAACGACTTCTCTTGCGGTTACCGATCAGATAAGAAGGTAGGGTGTCGATCGTCAACTATGTACAGTTAAAAATGAAAGTGTCATTTTTTGTAACAAAAAAACTTTCAGTTCACAATTGTTCAAATTCACATTTATTGTTAATTTTATAAAAATAATTTAAACTTACAAATGAAAATACAAAATTATAAACGAATTTAGACATTTTAACTAAAAAAATCTTGTTCTATTTTACAATTTATTTTAATTAGTACAGAATCCGTTATAAAATTTTATAGCATGTTTATTGTATTTTTTAGAAAAATTGATTTTAATCCAGACTTTTAAAAAAATATTACTGTATTTTTGGATTGGTTTCACAATAATTTTTCATTGACATAATCAAAAAAAAAAAGAAATTAGGTTGAAGGGGCGTGGAAAATGTGTATTTCTGCAAATTAGACAAATTCAACTTTTTTTTGGTCACATTACTAGTATCACAAAAAGATCGAGAATAACTTTTTGTTAAAGTTACAAACAGATTTTTTAATTTATTTAACAACATTTTTCGTGTTTATTATTTTGTTGAATAAGTTAAATTTGAATTGAAAAATTTAAGAAATTTATGTGTTTTTGAAAAGGCTTCTGTTGGTTGAATTTAATTTTTGGCAATTCGGTGTTTCATTTTTTTGTGGGTGTTTTACGCTCTTGACTTCACACGTTGCACGAAACTTGTCGAGTGGAAAGTTAAAAGTGTGGGGATGGATGGTGCGAAGCATTAAAACAACAGAATCCAGATCACGGACATACGGAAACAATTGGAGGCTTGAGTAGGTTCGGTAGAAAGAAATTGTCATCTTTTTTTTGTTTGACCTTCTCATTGACACTTTTTGTCACAAAAATTCGGTTTATACAAAAGAGTTAATGTTTGAGATAAATAATAATAAATAAATTTATTTATTTTTCGTTAAACATTAAAAGTGAGCGCCAATTTGTAGACCTTTCAAATTTACCTTCTAATTTAATTATCAAAACCATTTAAAAGTAATTGCCAAATTTGCCATTTTTTTTTGTAAACATGCCAAAAATATATTGTGAAATAAATATTTACGTATTCGTATAAAATATTGGTATGAGCAGTACAAATTTTCATCGTATATTTATTGTAATTTTGTATTATTTTTAGTAAAACTTAAAACATACAACCATTATAGCGTAAAACCAATAACAAAAATGTGTGAACCTTCGTGGCCAAAAACTTTTTGTTAAAACTACAAAAATGTTAGTTTCGTTTTTGTTGTATTAATCCAAGGTGCCGATTTGTGGGGACAACATCGAAAACAAGATATGTTCTCTCGTCGCGTGGATGACTCGATTTTTTGTGGCTCAGCGTTTCCTCGTTATACTTTTTCAGCTGTGAATTTTCTGTATAAAGTTATTTAAACTGAAAATTTCGGAAATTATCTACAATATAAAATAAATATAAAATGAGTATAAAATTTCCACATGTTGCGTATAACAATTTTTAAATT
This sequence comes from Perithous albicinctus, assembly GCA_964016905.1. Lineage (NCBI taxonomy): Eukaryota > Metazoa > Arthropoda > Insecta > Hymenoptera > Ichneumonidae > Perithous > Perithous albicinctus. The sequence goes on along the minus strand of OZ024688.1, from coordinate 29,467,767 downwards.
CTCTTTAATATTAGTAATTTATTTTGTTGGTTTTAATTCTGATAAATGATTGTCAAAATTTATGTGATTAAAATTCGTATAATGGGACAGAAGTAAAAGAATTGTATGTGTAAATGTAATGTGTGTGAGTATGGAGTGAATTTTTTTATACCATAATATTATATATTTATAATTCTGATTTTCTAATTGATTTATTTACTTCTCAAATCAGTGTTTGGATATTAAAATTATTTACATTATGAATTATTGATTTTATACGTGAACAAGTTATTTCTTTATGATAATTAAAGCGTATATGAATTAAGATCCTCTCTAAACTGCCTACTTTTTTTATGTTTGTAATTTTGTGTTTTTTGTTCCCGAGGTGTGAATAAAAAAAAAATTAGAGTCTTCATTCAAATAATCCGGTTAAAAAGAATGGAAAATTCATTGTAATTTAGTAAAATATTTTAAACGAAAGTAGATATAGAAAATAAAATAAATTAAATTTACAACAATTTCACTCATGGGGTTGCACACGCACAGGGCTAAATGAAGGACGGAAAGGGCGGAAAGTTTGCAAAGGAATCCGGCCGAGAGGGTGTAAATGGTGAAGGGTTGTAGTGGTTGCGGTAGGTAGGGATGGCTTGGTTGTCTTTTGTGCCCCACTCAACGTGGAAATATAGTTTTAAATCCTCCTGGGCTCGTGTGGCCGAGGGGGTAAGTGGGGTTAAGCTGGAGTGGTCGCGGGGTCGCGTCAAACACGATCTAAGAGGGAAGCAACCCCTTGCTTACTTATATCTCTCTTTGTAGTACCCTTCTGGTTATGCTTGGCCTGAAAGAAAATATATATGTCAGCTGGTCATCCGATCGACGTGTACTCGATCCTATGCTCGTCTCATAACTCACTCTCCGGCAAAACTTTCACGACTGGACTTCGTTGCCCGATTTCATAACAGCGTGTGTTGGCCACTTTAATAAACTCGAGCTTCAATATATTATAATACATGTAGTCTATACATGCATTATAATATATGTGAGTCTATGAATAATCCGATGAATATCTGTATATGCATTCGATTGAGCAGCAGTTATTCATTACATATTATTGAAGTTGATCGTTTATGCATAATAATAAAATTATTAGCACTAGCGATAGAGTGCTTCGCGCCCGAACGCTCGATTGATTTATTTGATTTTAAATTGATGATTCAATTGGAGCAAGCACGATATCATTGTGATGGTATATTTCCGCACTGATGGTACCACCTACAAACCTTTTTCGAGTCATTTCTCCAGACCAACATTTTTCGACTGGTTATTGGAACCAAAATTTCGAGATAAAGCTTCGGAAACGACCACTTTTATTTTATATTCACGGAAAGAAAAAAGTAGTTGTGATAACCATTTCTACCAAATGCTGTGCAGTTCCTTCGACTAAATGAGTAGTTCCTATAACCAACGAGTGGTTGTGATAATTCACTGAATAGTTGGCGCTATATCAACTACTTTGAGTGGTTATCAGAACCGATTTATTGGTTTCTACAACTACTTTTTTTTCTCAGTGTTGAGATATCGAATTATTTCCTTCACCATTTGTTCTGAGGTCAGTACTCCCGACTAATCTTTCAGGAGCAATTTTTCGGGACTAATTGTTGTCATGATATTTTATGTTTCTTAATATAGGTATGACAAAATAAGAATTCGATCAGACCCGCGTAAATATTTTAGTTGGTCTCTTTTGAACGCGCCGAAATAATATACGGCTATAGGGAATGTGAAATATATGTAGACATTCTACATTATCTCAATAAATCTCTGGCAGCCTCTTCTGAGAAGTTTGTTTGTGTAATACTTCATTTTTTATAGCATTCATATATACAGAAAAATTAGAATCTCATTGGCCGCGCATAAGAGCCATCTCATGTCGCTTTCGAACGCACTTATAACAAACGGTCAAAGCAAATGTGAGATATATATGTAAAAAATTCTACATTTCATCGCAATGGATGACTCACCGCCTGATCTAAAAAGTTTGTCAAGATACTTCACGTTTTTTAGGCATACTAGGAAATTGCACAATGTTCAATATCGCGGTACGGAAAAAATGGCTTTTATCGTATTACAATGTTTGCGATGGTATATCGAAGAATATGAGATGCCTATTGTGTTTGAAGGAAAGGAGTACACAAGATAGAGAGTGCTCAGCGGAATTTTGAAACTTTTTTCGAGTCATTTCATAATGAAAAAAAAAAACATTAAAAACTGCAATTTTTACCCGGCCTCCCTTCAAGCTTCATTTTATTCATGTTTGCATTTATAGATTTTTTATTTTAATTCAGCCTTCGTCGCGAGAAATATCAGTTTTCCGACCGGCCACTTTGGTCTAGTGGGTAGAGTACTAGTCTCTAAAACCAAAGTCTCGGGTTCGACTCCCGGTGCCGTCGTTTTCGCTCTTGGAAAAAATATTGTGGCGCAACGAAGCTGCGGGCATTTATCGTACTATATTCGATATTATGTCGGTTAGTCGTCCAATGTTTGCCGACAGCGTTAACACGATGTAGCTCCGGTACCATGAAGCAAACCTAGATGATCGACTGTTATGAACACTCAAAGTGCAGTAAATAACGTTATCTCATATCGAGTAACCCCCACAGTGGTATCGGAACCCATTAAAGGAATAAACAGTAGGCCCCGTCGTTAATAACCATAGTAGTTGATGGAATCAGAAATAGTACGACTTTTCACCAATTTTATTGAAAATGTGAGTTAAAAAATTCGTTGTAGAAAAATTAAATGTCTTCTGGGTTTATCTTTTCTGGGTTTTCATAATTTCTGAAATTGAATGTTTGTAACAAATTTATGAACTTAGATGTTTCAGTTCGTTAGGAGTCTTTACTGCCTTTACGTTTTTGGGTATATTACGGAATTTTAAAACCGTAACACTTTTTCAGGATAGTTTTTGGCTGTTTCATTAAATTATCTGAAGAGCTGTTACCTGTTCTGAAGATATGCACTTTTGGCCTTTTTACTAAACTAGGTTTGGGGGTCTCTTTGTGTCAGATTTGACATTTGACATAAACAAAACATTTAAATGCATGAACCGGGGCGACCAATCGGAGCATGAATAAATTGCTAACAATGAATTCCGCATTTGTGGCTCATGAACTTTTTACTGAAGGACTAAATTAATCACACGCGCTGGCGAGCGTGCCTGAAAAACTTTTGCGCTACTGCGTTCTTATAAAAGGTTGCTGGCGCTGCCGCGCCCGTCGACTTATGTCAAATTTGACATCAAACTGATTTTGTTTAGAACGGACTTTCCTGGCAAGCAATCACAGCTCGAATAGTTTTCTAACAATGCTTTCCTTTACTGATGATCTTTTTCATACAGGAATTTCCTAAAAAGCACACTTTTTAGTACACTTTTGACCATTCTAGTAAATTTATGAAACGTTCGTAGATGTTTTTGATGTTGCACTCACGGGCATTTAAATCAATTTCGAGAAGGGCTGCAAATCTTTTTAACAACACTTTTAATGGCTATTTCACTAGACTCCCAGACAGACCGTTACGATTTTTTAGCCATTTTTCACATTGTTCAGAACTTTTACTTATTGTTAAAATTTACACTTTTAGCCATTTTACTTAATGTTTAGAAAGCCCTTAACGCTTTTTAAAGACACTGTAGAAGGGGGAAATGGCGGCAAAGTTGTTTTGAAATAAAATACCATTTTGTGTTTATTTACTTTAGGCAATTGTTAAAGTTGATTGTAAATGAGACATTCCATTTCCAATTTTTCCAATTTTTTAGATAATTATTTTCTGAGATGTGCCAAATTCAATTATTTTTTAAACCCATGTAGCTTACACATCAAAACAGTTTGTATATAAAATATGCAATTTTGAGTGAACTTTAGAAAAAAAAAACAATTGTTGCCGATTTTTTTATTCGAAAAAATGTTCACTTATTTTTCACGTTAGTTGCGCTAACTATTTAATAGTTGACAAAAAGTTACCATAACTATAAAAATATTAATAATTAATAGTTGTCACTTACTATGATTTTTACTTTGACTTACCTCGATTTTCCCCTCAAATAATCCCAACCGGTCACAAATGTTGACTTATTGGATTCAATACGATGGAAGGAGTTCATACAATTATAATCAAACCTCATAGGTACGCTTATACAATCTGATAATCTTTCTAAGTGTCGGAACAAATAGAAATCTCAGGAATCACATAAAAATGGAAAGGTTAAGAAATATTATGCATTTAATTCTCGAGTCACAGAGACTCAATCTCATTTATTTACCAACGTTTCGGCAATTTAATTGTCTTTATAATAACTTATAACAATTTGTTTTTCTTCTCTCTTATTCTCTCATCGTTCATCATAATCATCATCATTATCATCATCATTATCATCATCATCATCATCATCAATATAATCGCACCGTCGCACTTATGTATAATATATCATACACGCGCATCGCCTTTCTCTCTCACTCGCTATAATAGTCGTTTCCACAATTTGCCTACAGACTCGATCGACGTACCTATCGTTAAATCGATCGACAGTACAGACGGAGCGGAATATAAAAGTCCAAACCAAGAACGCTTTTTTTTTTTTTTTCTTTAACCCCACACGTCAGACCTTTTAATCTCCGAGTCACATATTCATGCTTCCTCCATCCCCCACTTTTTCAATTATTATTTATTCTCGTTAATATTCTTTAATTGAGTAGGTATTTTTTTTATGTACATATATAGGCGTATGTCGCATTACATCGGTAATTGGTTTTGCTCTACGGACATTTTCGACGGTACGACTCTCGTTTTCTTCTCTCTCCATTCACGCAACGAGGAATATAATGGGTATTCCGGAATTTTTTAAAATTTTTTCTTATTTATACATTGTCCCGTTTCTCGTTGCATAATTGGCTGCAGATTTGTATGTTATCGTACAAATATCTTTTCTTCGTCAAGTGATCGAAAATGCCTTGCTCAGAATTGCCGGAATACCCTGAGCGTTGATTTGCAATCCGACGTCCGAAGAAATATTCGGACGTCGATAGCATTTTAATCGGGCAATTTTTATTTTATTTTTATTTGCCTTTCATCTTGACGACGTACGTCTTGTAGGATATGAACGTCGTTGTAGACAGGATAAGACTATGTCTCTATATTTGTTTTTTGTTTTTTTTTTTTTAATTATATTATATATAATATAATGTATATCTGAGGATCTTTTACGTGAGTCGTTTTTTTTTTTTTTTTGGTTTTTAGGAAGTATTTCAAGCATTTTCAGCGGTGCGCTACTCTTATCTTATTTCATTTAGATTATACACCGTACATTATCGTTAAATATTATTATTTACGTAGTCTTGTTATGGGCTTATATCTTACTCCCGTGGCCGGGGTCAGATCGCGTTTTTAAGTAATAAAAAATATATATATATATTTATCTTTATGTATTTAATTTTTAATATACGTGTGTTTGATATTAGAATCGTACGATGTATGGATTGCGTTTTCATGCGTATTTCCTTTAGTTTTTATCGTGTACAAGTTTTTTTTAGAGGTTGAGCTCTCGTTCTGTCTCATCGATCGAGCGACTATAATTTTTGTCTTTTTTTTTAATTTAAAAAAAGTTAATAACAGAGAAGCTGGTTTTCTCCGCCTTTGATAATCCTGCTTTACTGCTTTATCGACCGCGGGTATTATCATATCCGATTGTCTGTTTCAGCTGTTTCATGCAGCTTGCAAGACTTGTCGTTGCGAGATGTGACGCAAGCAGCTTCTCATTTTTCTCGTAACTGTCGGTAAGTTCGGTTCCTGTATTTTTGAAAAATTATTGAAGTTCGATCAATGAGACGGAAAACAAGTTTTATGAGGTTTTTACACTTAAGCCGCTAAGGGAGGCGAGTACAAGAGACCACGTATTTTTTTTTTTTGTCAGCATACACCGTGCGAAAAATCGATCTCTGACCCCTGCCACTTGGTACCATTGCATCGCTGTGACACGTTCGCGAGAGCCACGACCCTTCGTGCTTACACTACTGAATATACAGCACGTGGAGATGCTGTGCCGTGGGTCCGAAAGAGATGATAAGGAATGAGAAGCGATTGATCATAGACGTAAACAAGGGATGAGAAAAAAAAAATATAGGCAGCTCGAGGGTTTTGGTATCTCGACGAACGCGCCACTGATAATGCTCAGCTGTGCTCCCGATTCATTCAATAAGCTTCGAAAAAACTCAATCTACCGTAAATAAGAGTTAAACGCGTTAATTGGCTGGCCCTTCTTCGAGGGCCTTGATATGTTCGATTGGAACCACCGTGTTTACATTTTTTGTTCGATTTTTTTGTTTGTGTGTGTATGTTATAAATTGTGGAGTCTGTGCGACTGATAAATGCGTGTTCGTCGTATTGTATTATAAGATTAGGGGCGTGTTTTCTATAATTTTTCTTGTTGTTCAATATGCGTGTATATTGTGCTTCACTCGCTCTTTTCATTCCGCTTTTCTTTTCCAACATTTGTTCGGCTGTTCGCTATATCTATGGTGCTAAATTATCTCAATTACGTTTGGCCTTCGCACGGCATGAAAATTATTAGTCTTTAAAACAATATTGATTTTGTGATATTGCTAACTCACTGATTGTTAGGGTGGCTAAGAATAAACCACTTCCCTTTTCGATATTTCGATATTTCGATATTTCGATATGTTTAGTCCTTGTCACAAAAAATTTCTTTGCGCAAAAAAGCTAGTCTTTGAAAAATGTTATACTTAAAAATGTTACTACGGAGGTGTACGTCCTTTTTATTACAAAAAAAGGTTGTCTGTGCCTAATTTTAATCGCATTTACTGCGAAAATTCCATAATGAACATATTGTCTATAATGAAACTGACTGTTGATAAGAATTTTAAGTACTGTTACTTTTTTCTGTTACTTTAAAAAAATGGTATCGTTTAAAAAAAGGAGTGCCAAGTACAGATAGAAGTGAAATTCTTGTGTATTCAACAGAAACACTTTGTCCACAAGCGTCAACGATATTTTTTGGTTGATTTTACAGAAGAACAGTTTGTTTATTTTTATTTGTATATGAACAAAAATAGTCATTACATTCTACAATATATTTATTGTCATGAAAAAAGGTTAATCGTCACACTTTGTGAATATTAGTATATTTTTCTTGTTACCATAATAATTTTATTATAAATATTTTATCTTTAAAGTGTGTGAAAATTATGTAAATTTGTGAAGCATATAAAATAAAATGGTGACTTTACAAGTGCAATAAAAATAGGGAATAACAAGACAAATTTGTTAAAATAAGAAAACGGGTTTCTTACTTATTTAACAAAATAATTTTCAACGAAACATAGCATCCTGATTTTACAAAATTATTATTGACTATCTATACTGAACAATTTGAAGGAGTTAAATTTTGCACCATACTGTTTCCATTCTGAAAAAAAAAATAGAAAAAGACGTCGCACCATTCTGAATATTAGCAAAAACATTATTTTTCTTAAAACCAATAAACACAAAAAATAATTTCTGCCCTAAATGTATTAAAAATTTCGTTAACCACATTCTTATAAAATTTAAAAAAATTCGCGCTAGTTATTCTTATGTCCTCTTGCGTAAGCCTTTTTTTTTGTGACAAAGCAAAAAACCCTAAAACGTTAGACCAAAAAAATAAAACTTTTATTCTTAACCACCCGAACAATGATGATTTATAAGAAGAGACTACCAGCTCTCTGGCGTTTTTGCGATCAGACTCTCCCCCTGTGTCTCGTTTGAGTGTGGCCGAAAGTAGATAGAGTCGGGTTTCGGTCAGACGTATCTATCATTTTATTATTTAGGACTAACCGTCGTATACAGTTATTCGCAAGGGTCTGATAAAAATCGACCCTTCTCTGCCTCTATAATTTTCACTGTTTTCTCCAGTCACTGTTTATCCAGTCGTCGAGTCCTGGATAGTTCCTCTATCTCTCTCTCTCTCTCTCCCTCTCTCTCTGTTCCCTTTTCTCAGTTTAGCGTCCATCAAGAAACCAAGGAGAGAGTCTGAGGCGCGTTCGCGTTTACTCCCCGATATCTCAGTATTTTATACGGCCATCGGTAAATTTGTTAGCTCGCCGTGGGCAATAAGTTCTCTCTCGCGCTCCGCACAACCTAAATCGTGTATACACTCTCCTTCGCTTATCGTGTATATATATATGTGTAGACACCAAGCACACGCAGGAGTTATCTATCCCCTGGCACAAATAAATGCGTTATTTCTCGCTTTCGCTTCGTTCTCTCGACTTCACGTCGACAGACAGAGAGAGAGAGAGAGAGAGGGAGAGAGAGAGAAAGGGAGAGAGAGAGAGAGAGGGAGAGAGAGAGAGAAAGAGAGAGGAAGAGAGTTTTGCCTCTCTCTAGCAACTCTCATTCCTCTCGCGCTATCGCGCATGAATCGTTGAAAAGTGAACCATTCTCGCATACATACACGTTTCGCTAGTTCAGAGCTATAGACCATCGAGCGAGCTCCCGGCGAGAGACCGAAAATAACGATCGGCTACTGGAATCGTTAATTTTTCTGGAGCACAGTAAACTCTCACCTTCGCAACTTGGAAAATACGCAAAAAAAAAAAAAATAATAATAATAATATATATCACGTCGAATATAATATAAATACAGTTTTTGTGTGTATAATACAGTATATAATACATATACAGGAAATGCATATATGATATGTTGGTTTCAGACTTCACTGAATATACTGTGCGAAGGCTTACGTAAAACTCATTCATATAAAAACGATAAACTTAAATATTTAAAATATACAATAATTGTAAGAAATTGTACAAAGTTTTGTTTGTTTGTTTCATTTCTCGCATTCCGTTTAGGTCTTATTCTACTGTTGTAGTAGCTGTGTCGAGACTCTTTGTCGAGCTTACGAAAAAAAAAGTTTGTTGCTTAGAATGTGAATATAGCGCCCCTTAAAAAAAATATAGCATTTTCAATGCAATTAAAATTTTTGTTCTATTCGACGTCGAGTCGCTTATGCATCTCTTAATCAATGATCTTAATCAATGAAGTATGAATCGATCAATTCTAGTGTGATCAAGTACGAGAAGTAACGATATGGTGGACTGTTAGTAATACTTGGTTTTTTATTTTGCTTCCTTATAGAGGAAGCTTTCGTTTTCGTTAAAACTTTTTTTCTTTGGATTTTCTAGCCAGGGTACTTAGAGAGGTCTAAGTAGTCGAGGAATGTGGTTAGAGAAATGTATGTTTCCTTATTAGCTGGTGGTTGCTTTCTTTTAGATTTCGTGCTTAAATTTGGTACACAACATGACTATCATATAAGAATTCATGAGATGGAATTTGGTGCGAATCGATCGAAGAGTTCCATTTTTATGGCAATTTACAAAAAAATAGTATTTTCGCGCTATAATTTTTAGAAATATGTATATATCTGGCTAACATTTTCAACATAAATGGATTAATATGAAACCATGATGCTAATTTTGGCGAGAATCGGTCGAGTGGTTTAAATCTTATGAGAATTTCAATATTTCATTTTAATATCGATAAAGATCCTATCTTTTGTAAATTCTGAGCTCTCTGGCTGCAATTTTCCACGTGAATTGACAATAATTGATTATCAAAGATGAATTTATTCTGTGGAATAGCCGTTGTATTGGTAAATTTCGCTTTTGCCCCAGAAAAATAATAACATTGCTGTCGTAAATTAATAATTCAAAATTTTTCAACAGATTCGAATGTAATTTCTTTCACATATGCATGAGATTTCGTTTACATGTTGGACAAGGTTAGTATATAAATTGTACGTAAATAGATCCAGCGATAACAATTTTATGGTATTTTGAACTTGTCTATATGACTTTAATAACATTGAACCATGATTGGTATAAAGTATAGCTGGAATCTAATCGAAAATATGATCTCTTTTTCCGAATTTACATTTATCGTGTTTTTCCAACACTATTTGTTCATTGATTTGCTCAAATATCGTAACGATAAACTACTGTATGCATTATTAAGCCTCCAAAGTAGAAACATGCAAATTGCTTTCTGATTACTTTATACCTTTGATAAAGCTTTCTCTACGAGGAAGCCAGAATTCATCAACATACTTCCTTATAGAGATGGCTTTGTTAAAGGTATAAAGTAATGAGGAAGTAATTTGCAAGTTTCTGCTTTGCAGGTTTTTTTAAACATCAAGAACGTGAAAGTTTACATATTGTATTAAGGGGAGAGTAAAAAAAGTGTCTTTTTTATTCGTATAAAAAATCTCATGACCTCGATTGTCTGTAACGGTATTCTGATCTTCGAAAAATGTACGAGATTCAAATATAATTTGCATAAATGTATTTTGATGAATCTCGTTCTAGCATTTTTTATATTCAAACCTGCGATTTCTTTTATACAATCGGAACATCGTTACGAACACGGAAAAAAATGATATTATTATCGGTACTACAAATTTGTTGTAAAAGTTCGTTGTCGGCGTTACTACAATTGTTTTTACGTCTACAACACATTGTTTATTTTACACATACAGGTGTTACGATTACGAATTATTTGTAGTATCCGAAAATAGTAATTGCAGCTACAATTGTTGTACGTTTTAGTAATACTGGTGTTCCTTTTACTATTTGCAAAGTAATAAATACTACAAATATTGTAAATATAACAACATCGTTGGTATTGTTACATGCTATTGTAGTTGTCGAAACAGTTACAATCGTTTGTTGTTGGCAGAACTACAATTGCAGTAAGCGTAACAATTCTTTTTTTTTCGTGAAAGTACCAGGCAATGGGATTTTTTTTATACGGATAAAATAAATTTTATTCGTCAATTTTATTGTCGAAACAACTTGAAAACATCTAATAAACGACGCTTCACTCAAAATTTTGATTCCCTAGCAGACTCAGTCACCGACCAAACCACCTTCGAAATTAGCACGGCGGTTTTGTCCAAAAAGTTTACGAAGCATTTTGTCAAAACATCCACATCAGCCAACAAAACTGATTTTAATACTGAAAGAAAAATAGTTTATTCTATTCCTGAAATAATATATTTACTTCATATTTATTGAATAACTAGAATAAAAAATAACTCACTCGTAACCCATAAAAATTCAGTCTTTCTTATTTAATTTCGGTTTCTTAGAGTCGGTAAACAACCTTCAGGATCCGTGAGAATAAAATGCGGCAACCGAACAGCATTTGAAAAAATGACTTTAAAAATACGATTATGAATTTCTCATCTACCAATAGAAACCCCGAATTTTGCAATAGTGTACCATATTTACAAAAACCCAATTTTAGCATTTTATTTCGTTTTCTGAGAGTTGTTAAACGAGCTTCAGTACCAGTCAGCACAAAAAGATACTCCTACACTACATTAATTCTCCAATATTCTGTTAACGACTAAAAACAAATCCCAAAAAAAAAAATCGCTCTTCTTTCTGCAGAAAACATGAATATCGACTACCGATCGATTCACGCGCAAGAAAAATGCACAAATAACTAACACAATAGACTACAAGAGATAGAGGACACAATTGATAAACACAGAGTGTCCAAAAACGTAATGTAATTTTAAGTACTGGGCTACTGAAAAAAAAAAAGATTGTTCCAGCTGCTTTCTCTCTTAGTCCATCTCTCTTGGTGATTACTCCTTTCGTCCTCTCACGATATGTCAATCATCATTTACTACCATTTGCGATCGTTCCCACCGCGAGCGCTTATTCGATATTCCAAACGTGGGAGAGCATACGTCGCTTTCGTCTGTATGTATATTTGACCAAATATACCGTAAAAACAAGCCAAACGTAGAGTTAATTTGTTCGTTCGATTCGCATACCTCCACCTCCTCCTCTTCTTCTCTTTCTCCGTTATCGTTTCGTAATTGGATACCCTTTTTCATTCCTCCCACGCCAACCGTTTTTCTCTTCCACTCTTCACGTGTTTTTTTTTTTTTTTTTTTTTCTTTTTTTTACACAAACGAGTGGAAACGCCAGTCGATAACGATAGTCATTGGTCACGAGTCTTTGTATACGCCTATATAGTATATATTGCGCACTTCTCGATGTGTCGATAACCGCGACCCGTTAATTCTCTCGACAGTCATAAAAATTTTAATTCTCACAACGCGGCCAACCCCTCCTCATGTCATCGGTGCACGCGCAGAACGCCTGCGGATGAAAAATTTTCAGTTCCATCCCACTCGGTAGTCATATATAACTGGGGTATAGATTAAAAAAAAACAAAAAAACAAATAAAATGGAATAAAGAAGCGAGAATTTTAAAACGGTTGCGATGTATCGTAGTATGTATCGTAGTATCGTAGAGATGGAAATCCCTCGGTAATTTGAAGTTGATATTCTGTATTCGAAAATGTACATAAAATTTATTTGTAAAAAGATGGATCTACAGGGTTAAACGTAACTGTTTACGTTCACTCTCAAGTGAATCAGTTTTATTTATCGCGTCTTTATAATCTTTTTAGGGGATAACACGATTTCTGAGGCGCATCGCTTCGACTATTTCTTCTTTTCCGATATTATTTTTTAATGCGGAATGAAAAAAGAATATGAGGTATTTTCAGCTTGGTAAATGTTTGACCCGGATACCTGCTTTCAATTCTTCTCGTGGTTAATAGTACTTTATTGACTGAAAAAGATTGTGATTTTTTTTAGGTTTTATTAAACAGGTAGAGCGATTTATATAATCATTATTATTAGATAGATTTAGTTTTTGTAGCGATAAACCCGTTTGTATAGATAATAACAAAAATGTTGTCAAATTTGGAGAAAAATCAAAACCGCCTCTCTCTCTCTCTCAAAAAAAAAATTGTCATTTTATTCCTTTGAAAAATATGACAATTATTCTGCAAAGCTATGAAAAAGTTTCAATGAAAGCTACAGGATCTACGTTTTTATGTTAAAATATTTTGTTTGTATCGTTTTTTATACACAGTGAATCTAAAAAACTGAAAAATGAAAAATCGGTAGTTAATTTTGGGTGAAATATAAGATTAAAAACAAATTTCCTCTCAAACAAATTTTCAACTTTTTTTTTAACATCTCGAAATAGAGGGGCCTACGTCTTGCGAAGCGCCTCATACTTTAAAATTTTCAAATCCTTCGGGAAAATGGAAACAACTCTGCAACTGAATTCGGTTTTCATTCTACACTTTTCGCCCTCCAGATTTCAATTATGAAAATTTCTCAACAAAAAATCCATCGGGGTATAATATTTTTTAATACGCAAAAAAAAATAAAAGCTTATACTTAAGAAATTCCAAACTTTAATCCCGTAATTTTTTTTTCCACATAAAATTTGGTGCCTCAGTAATCATACTTCTGTCATTTACAATAACTTCATCTAAAGTATTTTGATAAAATCATGAATACTAAAAATAAATAATCGAAAAAAATGCCTTTATCAAAGTATATCGAATGAGGCTTATCTCGTTTAGCATTTTCCGTGAGCTCGACTAGAGTTCGACACTAACCAATTACAACTGTTCCCTCTCTATTACGTTATTGCCGCTGCAGTGTACCTTCAGCGTCACAATCGTATCGCGTTTTATTATTACAGCTGTTGCGTGATCGCGCTCCAAACCGATCGATTAAACAATGCAGAGGGACAGTAATAGTCGCTCTATACACACACACACACACACACACACACACACACACACATATGCTCTATAACATGAAGTTGCCTCACACATATATATATATATGTATATAAATATATATATACATATATATACATATCGTTCTAATTTTCCACTCGGTTTCTCAGCTGCATATCGCGATTTTAGCGGAATATATTACTCGCGACTTTTCAAGCTCTCTCCCTATCTCGTGTCTTTCCAGATGCGCCGGGAACGCGGAAAATACAGGACGAAAATTCCAAGAGGTCGCCATGTGCACCGGATTATACGAGAATAATGGAAACGAGAAAATAGACCGATGGAATTTAACGATCGGCTTGAAGGCGATCGGAAGTCAACATTGCAACTGTTGCCGCAAATCGAGTTATGTAAACTAGAGTTATTTGGAGTTATTTATATAGAGAGAGAGAGTGGATACTCTCTCTCCCTCTCTCCCTCTCCCTCTCTCTCTCTCTCACACACACATTTCTACAAACATTCCTTTCCGCGTATCTGCTAGCAATGTACATAATATTTTTGCGTACGATATTGTGTGCGTTCGCTTAAGCTTTCACGTGCTTGCTCGTGCCTTCTGATATTACCTATTCTTTATGGGAGAAACGAGAAAAAAAAGGGCAAAGGGGTCAGGGAGAGTGGAAAGAAGGGCGGTGGTGGCATGCGCGACGTGCCTCTCGCCACCGTATCATAAACTCCGTACATTATTGCTTTTCCGATAGCCGTGGGACGTCACACACCACACACAATCCACACTGGGTTTTCTAGATTAGATATAGGCAACAGTGGTGGCGGTAGTTGTAAGATCGGACGTAGAAAAAGCGATACAGAAATTGGCCGTTTAGAAAAAAAAAAATTCTTTCCATTGGCATACTTGAAACATTCTCTGTAAAATCAGCCACTTTTATGTTTCCTGAACTTCTCAGACATTTCCCATAATTTATCTGATTTTACGATTACTTGCTGTGAATTTATTTGACAATTTTTTTAACGGAAATCTCACATACTTTTTAAATAGTGTTTTTGTCGTCGAAAGGAAAAATCGCACAAAAAATTATATTTGCCTTTATCGTGCAGCTTTAAATACAATTTTAACTGCATTGAAAGTAAAATAATTTGTTTATTCGGCGAAATAATAAAATTGATGGCTTTTTTTATTGTTTATATATTTGAGTTATGTACTGTCGATTTTTTTTCGGAGAATTGTACAAACATTTTTGTAAATTTGTCACATTTTTTCACATAAAAATGTAAGGTTTGTAGAATTTAACGTGAAAACAAATGTGTCTCATGAATCAAACAAAAATGTTTTAAGTAAGATAATCAAATCCATTTTTATTCTCGCGCAATCAGAATCCTTAAATTTCAATAAAAACTCTATAGAACTTACAGGAATCTATAGAAAAATTTACAGAGTGGACATATCAAATGTTTAAATGAAAAAAGTAATCATTTGCAGATTTAAGTCAATGTTTTTGACTGTTTAAATATTCAATCTACACGATGGCTACTTTTCACTCTTTTCTGTAGATTTTGTAAAATTTAAAGTAAAATAGAAAAAAAAACCCAGACTTTTTAAGCAAAATAATCAGCAGTGTGGAAATTCAATATTAAAGCAGTCAACAAAAAACCAATATGATTATTTAGCAAAAAGAAAAAAAACCGCTTTCTTTAAATTTAAAAAAACTATAAATGAAAAAGAAAATTTCTTAAGCGATTTCTCTTTACCAAGATGTAAAAAGTTGTAAAAAATTGAACTTTTGGGTTTACAGAAAAAAGTATCAGAAAAAATAAATCATTGGGAGTACTCTGCAGTTTTACTAAAATCTGGCTAATTATGAGAAATATCTGAGATTCAGAAAAAAATCACACAGCATTGCCCCAACTATAGTCCTTTTAATTCAATACGTTTACTGCGCAGTTTATTATTGGTCAATGAGTGTATTGTTTATTTAACGCAGTGGTCGACGCTAAAATGCTTACGTCTGACCGTTTGAAGCACGCTTATTCCTTTAAAAGACTTCGTCGCCATTTCCTGCAACCTACGATTCAACCTCTTTTCACCTTGCAGTACTATACTTATATGGTACATGCATTATGTATTCACAACTCGAACCGTGCACCACGTTATCGATGGTCGACTTGAGCGACGCCCGTAAAAAATTTAAAGAGTTTGTGCATGATCCTTTTTCCTTCTTCTTCCTCTTCAGCACCATTTTTTTTCTCACGCTCTTCTGCACGTTTTTCTTTTTATTTACAAAGAGCTCTTTTCGTGTTATAAGTGTGTGATGTTAGTTTCCTTAATAATAGGTCTGAACACCCCAGCTCTCTGGCAGTGAAATTTTCCATTTTACAAAGTTCTACATCACTCTATAATAATGCTTCAGCAAACGCACACAAGTCTCGATAATTCGCAATTGATAATTAACAAATTTTTTTTCTTTTCATCTAGAAACGAATTATTATTCCTTCTCTTTGTCGCATTTCTCAACGTCATTTTATATGGCATAATATACAAACGATTATTCTATAGTTTTATTTGTGGACGACGAGGACGACTCTTGGATCGCAACGTTTCACGTTGCTTCATATAATATATTCATGTAATTATATTTGTATAATAATACAAGTGTCGGTGTCGCTCCCGTCATTTCCGATTCTCGCGGCTTATTCTTAACTCCGTTTATTGTATATAACCGATTTTCTATTTATTTTTTTATACGTATTTGTTATGGCTAATTGCGGGATATCGACGTTGGAGAGAAAAACAATTTTGGCCTTCCCTCCACGTGAATAATCGTTTGTCGAGAACGATACCCTCGTTTCTCTCATTCCTTCTCTGAATTTCTTTATAATTTATATACTATTATTCTTGTTCCTCGGTTGAACGAAGTAACAGCGAGTTTGGAACCACGTTCTGCGATCCTCATCTCTTATATTCTCTCTCTCCCTCTCTCTCTCTCTCTCTCTCTGTCTCTCTGTGCAATAAATGCCATGTGAAACGAATATATCCGTGAAATTTGAAAAATTTACGCCACCGACATTCGTGAATACCGACTTTTTCCATACCCTTCCAGTACCTACAGCGACATCCGATAATATCGATACAAGCCCTGAATTCCACCGCATTATTATAATAGCCGCTGAAATTAAAGGCGAGCTACGTGTGCAAAACGTCGACACGAAAATCAATATTTTTCTATTGCAACAAGACTCTTTTTCCGCGAGAGGGATTTTAGAAAACCGTATTTAGGACATTCCACGCTAAATTGTTAGGATTTTAACCCTCGTAATTTCAATTTTTGTCATATTTTTATGTGTTGCAGAGCGACAAAAAAAACACCGAGGAAATATTTAGGTTGTTCGAAAATTGGTTTTATCATAAGCGTCAAAGATTTGATCTTGTTTTTTATATTAACCTTTCATTTTTTTCTAAAGAAAAATGTTCAAGTCTTTATGTTTTGACAAAAAATATGAAAAATGGGTATAGTTTCTATTTTGAATTATTTAAATTCATTTCATAAATACTAGTATCAATAATAAGTATCAGCATTTACAAAATGTTTATGATCTTAAATAGCAGAAGAGAAAATAATTTTTTAATAAAATTTCGCGAGAAATGGTGAAAAAAATTATGCAATACAGTCTTCCATTTACTTCCCAATGCATTAATTATATTAAAATAAAAAATACGTTTTTAAATAAAAGTTGCACACAATTTTTATAAAATAATAGCTATTAACTCAAATGGATAATAAATCATTAATAAACAATAATGCTTATTGACTTCGATGTATCATCAAAAATCTTGTTTTCTTTTTAAAGAAAGATTTCAGTATAAAAACATTAAATACATCGAGGACGTAATGTTTTAGTTAATGAAATTTCTGATGAATTTTAGACTAAACATTTTTTGAATCTAAAAATCGGTGCTCAGTGTTTTTTTACAACTAAAACGTACGTAAAAGGTAAAAAAATCACGAACTTGCCCATTTAGCCTGGAATGTCCCTTTTTTACTAAAGGCAGTACGCCTTTTGTCAAACATCTCACTTTTTTCTTTTTTTTAAAAACACACGATTTTTTCTAATGGACAAATTATACTCTCTGCATCTTATTTTCCGTTATCAATTTTAATCTTCACTATTGTGCCGTTATGAGTGAAGAAAAAAAACTGCCCCAAATTTCCTCATGTTTTCATTCTCGCGATAAAAAAAAAAAAAATAGCGGCCAAGCATTTTGTCGAAGAAGTGCGGAATAGTGACAGGAGGCTTCACTGTCGAAATCTTGGTGAAGCTCGGATGTATCGAGGTGCTGATAACGAAGGTCGTGAGGCCGATCCGCGGTGCGAAACAACGCAGATAAGAGAAACAAGGTTGGGCCGAGAGTGTCGGCTGCAAGGAGGATGAGCACAAGGTGCGCAGCTTGAGTAAAGCGGGCAAAGAAAGAGGAGAAGAAATCGCTCGCAAGAGAGTGAGAGAGAGAGAGGGAAAGCTGCGGAGGCTCGAGGGTGAAGATATCTCCACGGAAGAAAGGCGCGCGTGCGAAAGTAATTTCCGTAACGACGATTGTGGGGTGGTTCAACGATATTCAGAGAGGGTGGCTTCGAGTGAGAGGTAGAGTCTCTTTCTCTCTCTCACCCTGAGTCGTCTCGATTCTTCCTTGCCTCCCTGTCTTCCGGATCGTAACGCGTTATTTTTTTTCTTCTGTGGGGTGAGTTTTCTCTCGCGTTTTCAGTCAAGACCGACGGGTGCTCGGCAAACTTGAAGCTTTCTGATCCTCCAAGAGATTTCCTCTCCACTTTGAGAATTTAAGAGAGGTCTTTCAACAGGGGTTTCTTTTAAATAGAAAAAAAGAAACTAAAACATAGAATGATAAAATAAAAAGAGTTCCAAAAAAGTTTGCCTCATCATTTATTTATGAATTATCAAGTTCTAGAATCAATGGTTGATTTTATTAATTGGTGATACGGTCGAGCCTCGAAATACAGAACTCTTTAAATATGAAATTTGAAAAAAAAGGAAGGTCGAAAAGAAAATGAAACGAAAAAGAAATTTTCAATTTTAATAATCGGTGAGGAGAGCGAACCTCAAAACGCCGAATTCTATGCTTTCTCATTCCCGAAATTTCCTTTCCACTTTTAGAAGGTAATGGGGGTCTTTTAGTAGAGATTTTTTTTCTATAGAAAAAAAATAAATTGTTTTTAATAATCCATGCGAAGGACGAGTCTTGAATCGCAGAACGTGTTTCTTTATCTATTTTAAATATATATATATATATATTTATTTTTTTATATATATATCATTCTTTTCTAAACTTTATTTTCGTATAGTTATAGCTATTAGCCATCAGCATACAAATACGTACACACACGTGTCTCTAGAGTCAATTGTATATAGTATACGTAGCCTCGCGTTTTATTAAGCCGACGCTTACGTGGGTTTTTTCTCCTCCTTAATTTTCCGCACAATAACACAGTACTATTACAATCGAGTATTATGACATTGCGAAGCTACGATCGGAATCGCGCTCACCGTACCCCACGACGATGTAGTCTCTGTCACGAGACCAGGCTGCATTCCGATACCCGAAGATTCAAGCTCGTGCCTGACAATAAGATGCTCGTGCGCGATAGGAGACTCGCGATGGAACCGAGCATCACGAGGAACCAGGATGTCCTCGTCAATCCACTGGCCGTACTGCTCGGAGGCAGCTTGACCTCGACCTCGGCCATTTTGAATATCGACAACATCGGATGCGTGTGCACCTCCTGATGCCTGCTGTTTATCTTGTCGCTGAGATTCTGCAACATCCCGCTGCATTGTTCCTGGAAATAAACAACAAGATAATCGTTAATTTCAGGCTACCCCTAAATCATCCCTCCGTTTGGAACATTTTTATGAATAAACATTGTAGATATGTTTTTTGATAAATAGATATTCAATATTGATTTTTTTCGATTTTTCTTTTTAATGGAAATGAAACTTTAAGTAACGGTAAAATTGAAATCACATTTTCGCTGAAACTTATACTGGTAGATTAATTATTACAATCGACAGTAAACACGTAACTGGAGTTTTAATAATTTTGTGAGATTGTTGCAGTTTTTGGATAAAAACAGCACTGGCTAAAAACTGAACGAGTACTTTGAAAAGTATACCAAAGGGCACAAAAGTATTAAATATTTAAATGTAATCGAAGATTAAATAACGTTTCTGTCTATAAAAGTCTCAGGACATTGAAATAAGTCTTAGACAAATATGCGCTCTCGACGAGACAGTTTCCAAAGATATTGTTATCCCTCATGTCTGGGTCGCAAATGAATCAATAATTTCATTGCGATGGGGATAAGCGGGAAGGACCGAAGTGGCGAAAGTCCGGGAGAAACAGAGCGAGATGGCCTTCATAAGGAAAGGCCATGGGGTTCACATCAATTTGTAATCTCTCGCGAGATTGTTACGGTCCGTCCGGACTTAACGACGTCGCCGAACGTCGGGCACCGGACTCGGGTCGCCAGGGCTAACTCAAGCACGCTAACCAAGAGGGTTGAAGGACGAGCCGTGAGAGCGCATCGATTTCCATTAATACAGCTCCGGTTGCGGCAAGCACGGCGCGAAAACCTGGCACATCGTACCTCACTCTCATCTCATCTCTCGGCTCTCCTCTCGGCTTTATCTCCTTCTTCTTGTTTCACGAGTCTGTTACCGAAATTACCCTCGGCTCGTTGAATCTTTAATTTCCGGTTGCGCGAGAGAAAGAGAAATGCACGAGGCGACGAACCGCGCTATGATTTTCAGGCTCCTTTTTTTTCCCCCCTCTCTTACGTTCGTCAATCCATTTTTTTTCGTATACCTTTCTTTTCTTTCTCAAACTCGTTGCGTCAGTCGAAAACTCAACGACGTAGAGAAATATAATTATGAAGCGAAGCGCCGTGGCAATCCTTCCAGGTCAGATGGTGCTTCTCAATTTTTGCTGCTTGCAGCGAATATACTTATTCCGCTCGATCAAATTATACTTTATGGGGTGTTTTATACGGACACTGGAAAAAAGTATCATTAATTCTGATTCAGACTGCTGAATACATATTTTGTTACTTAAATTCTACGTATATAATTTTTACAGTAATCTCATATGAGATTAAAACAAACTTTTAAATGTCCAAGACAATATGTTATTGAATCAATAATTTTTTTTTCTTCAGTGTAAAAATAAAAGAAAAATCTTCGCCTGAAAAATCTGTAACCTTTAAATCATTTGGCATTGACGATATTGACTATCTTTTATTGAATTCTTTGAAACAATTTAACGCGCGAAAATGTTCAGTCACAAAAATACGGATTCTTTATGAATTTTGGAATATTTCTAATGTATTTCACATACTCAGCTAGATAAATTTACCTGAAAAAGAAGAAGGATGCACAGTGGAACACATTTCTTCGTATTCATTTCCATTTTACATAAAGCCACTTTCGAGGCCTTTGAGGAAGTATTTTCATCACTAATGTTAGCTTTCTTATAGAAGAAGTTTCACTGACATTAAAATGTTCATTTTTTCTGACATTAAAGCGAAGTCTCTTCAATGAAGAAGGGAAACGAATCAAAGATTAAATGTAAAAAACCTACTGAAACATGGTTAATCTACAAAAAATAGTCGAATAATTTTACAAACTAGGAGAAAAAGTATTTGCTACAGAGTTGCAAACGCGAATACACGAATTACATACAAATGCCTTTCACAACTACAGTGAATACATTTTACTCTGCGTGTGCGTGTGTTTGTCATGGGCAAAAAAGAATAAATTCCCTATAACTTGAGAACTGCTTGGACAATCCCAATGAAAATTGGCGTGCTAAAGGAGTCTTTATTACCTTTTTATCGCTGCGATTTTTATTGGGTTTGGTTATCTCATTAAAATTTTATCAGAGTTTCTTTTTTTTATGCAACGGTAGGTAAGCACGTTAACTTGAGCAAATTTCAAATTGAACTAAAATTTTTACAGAATGTTTAGTTAAAACGTACCGTTGGTCAGTATAACATTTAATGAAAATCGATAGAATGATTTTAAACTTATGACATCTTTTTAAAAAATGTAGACATATCATTAAATCTTTTAACTTGAGAACGATTCCATGATCTAGCTCAAATTTAACATAATCGGAGCAGTCGCATAGACGGAAGGTCTTTTTGTAAGGTAATCAATTATGATCAAGCGATGTACAAGATTCTACTATCCAACCTTTTTATCATTTACCACTTTTCGCCGCGATTTTCTGTCAAGCTTTGTGGTACGTACTAGATTCTTTCCAACAATTTGGTCGCTACAAGGGTTGCAACAAAAAAATAACTTCACATCAAAGTCAACTGCATTCTCCTCCATTTTCAGTCGGGTTTTAAAAAATTGATGCTTCTAATCAGTATTTTTTATAAGCAAAACCAAAAGAACTGGTTCACATTTACCGGAGTCTCTCGCTAAAATATCTTCACAACCAATTAATTTTTTCATTTTTAATCACTTTACGGTATCAAAAGCGAAGACCGTATATGTACGCACCTCTCTTTTGAAACACGCCAATCAAATTGGGCCACTCGGGTAGTTCAAAATTTGGCTCGGTATTTACGAGAGCCAGTGCCGGTAACGCGATTCATTGCAAAGTTGAAGCTCGAAGTGAGCGCGCAAGCGCCGAGTGAATTTGCCGAAAATATTCCACACCAGACATGTATAGACATAGACTACTACAGCACTGCCGTTGGATCCACTGAGCTGTCTGTTTTCAGGTAATTGAATCGGGCATCCCGAGCACTAATAACCCGTGCTTTTGCCTCGTTTCCCATCTTCCTTCTCCCAATGGGCTCATACAGTTCTGCTGTATCTTCGCCTCATTCCCGAGTACTTGGGCAAAGGCTTGGCTATATGGATTATAATTCATTTTACATACAGCCCAGTGCTGTTAATTGTAGCAAGCTTCTGCTTCCCCTGTTGCGATGCAGGTAATTACCAATCCCCCGTTGCTTCTTCGTTCTCCTGCAATTCTAGTAGCAGTCTTCATCCCTCTCCTTTGCTCTACAACGTGAATAACTCGTCTCTATGGTCAGCAACTATACAGAGCCGCAGTAGTACGGAGAACAGTGGAAAGCAGCGTCCGTCGCATGCTTTTGGTCTACTGCTTTTATTCGTGTTTTCTCCTTTTCGCTCTCGAACAACACCCCGAGTACAGAAGTACAGAGGGCATAGAGAATTGCTAAACAAAAGTGAGATTTTTCGAGCTCTGCTCTGCACTGGTTGGTTTCCGCTAAACAATGACGAAAAGAGCTAATCGCTTGAAAAAAAAAAAAATAATAATTACTTACCAATCTTACAGCGTGAAATCATATTTCATTTTATATATTTTGGTGATATTTATAAAGAAACCAATTATCTATGAATCGAAATATCGTCTGTATTGAGAAAGACACAGAGGCTTAAGAATGAATTTCATATATATTATCAACCAAAACTTGGATTTGGTTTAATAAATTGAGGCGAGAAGTAAATCTGAAAAATATCGACGGTTTTAAAGATACCAAAATCAATGATAATAATGACTAAAAGTTATTAACAAAGAAGTTGCAAAGTAGAACTTCGCCAATTGCTTCCTCATATAGAATTTGTTGAAATTATAAAAGTTATAAAGAAGAACTTTCAGCGTTACCATTTTTCACAAAGCATCGTCTATGAGGAAGCAAAATTACAAAAAAAAGTGCTCACTACATTCATTTAATATTTTTTTCGTTACGATTTAAATACTCTGATGCTCGACAAAATTTGTTAATATCGATTTTTAAACTTATCAGTTGTTTGATATCGTTTTTCAATTAATTTTACCGGCTGGTAAGACTGTACTAGAGGCATAGTAAAGTTTAATTTTTTTCTTATGGGATTATATTAATTAATCCGATATATTTTCTATTAGCCGAAATTTATGTTTATACGTTCCACATACTAAACAATTATTTTCATAAATAAATAATAAATTGGTTCGTTACTTTAATGAAAAGTTGACTGTTATTTAAAAAATGTTAATAAACTGATAGCTTTTTAATGAAAGCGACAAAAAATACATTTTTATCGAATCTAAAAATTGACAGTTTTACATATTTCCCTCACACATTTGTCATAAAATATTTGTCATTCTGATAAAAAAAAGGTTCATGGAATCGATAAAAATATCGGTATATTCACAAGGAGCCAATATTAATAAGAAGTTTTTTTTTCTTATCAAAATGAATATATATATAGTATTATAAAATAAATATTCTAACTTGTTCTTGTAGTTGTCTATTAGTTTCTTACAGCACAATTAATAGGTTTTTCGTACATTTGTTTGTAACCAAAAAAATTAAATGAATTCATTGACTTTTCCAAACACATATAATGTTTTTTTTTTAAAGAATTTTCTTACAACTGTAATTTTTTTTACATATGTTTAAAAAGTTTCGATTTTGGACCCGTCTTAGTAGAAAGATACCGCATAACATAAAAAAAGTTTAAACTGAATTTTATAAAAACAATCAAAAGCAACAAATTGCAAGAAATTTGAAAAAAGTCATATGTGTTCAGGAGAAACATAAAAACAATTTGACTCAAAAAACTAAAATTTTCTTTTCTCAACATTTAACATGTAAAGCAAAAAACAGAGAAATCCAAAAATGGTTATCAAAAAATCTGACTTCAATTCAAAAAGCCTCTGGTAATAATACCGGCTATGTTCACTGGTTTCAATTTTACTACATGATGAACTGATTGGTAGTGTTGTAAATAAGATTCATGATGTTAGGAATGTTACTGATTTAATCCGCTTATAACTTTCATGAATATAATATCAGTGGCATAACTGAATATAAGATATAATTGAAAATTATATTTCCGCATGAAGTTGCACATTGTAATCAGATTGTTTAAGATATGTTTATTTTGATACTGCATTTATAATGCACAAGTTCAATTTTGGTCCATGGAGATAAAGCATTTGAAGACTGTGAGAAGATGTTAATATGCTAATGTATATCTTAAGATACGAGGATAAATTAGCTTATAGACTTAAATACCATAATTCCATTCGTGAAAGCGAAAATTTTGCAGTTGACTGTGTGATAGAGATTCTGACACTTGTTCATCTTGATTAAACTCGACGAAATTACGCTCGAACCGAGGCTTTTTAAATAAACTATTAATATCGAGGATAAAAGTGTTCACGCAAATTAGTAATTCGATGATTTAGTAAAAGAATAGTTTCCAGAATAAACTTGATGGTTGAGCAGTATAAAACTTTCAATAGATAAATTTCGTTAAATAATTTAGTTAAGGGTCTCTTCATTAAGGTTTGTGAGTCGAGACGAAATCTACTTAGACGGCAGGAACAAGAAAAACGTCACCGGAAGCGAATTTTTTAAATTCTACATCCGTTGACATTTTGCATTTTCCCAAAATAACAATAATCTCCAAATGTCGGAGTCCTGGAAAGTGCAACTATCTCTTTCGTACGCAAGACTCATTAAAAGACGAATAGCAAATTAAGGGATTGTATTGGTTTGTACAGTCGCGAATTTTGAATATGTTTTCGTAGAAAGATTCCAGGCGTAAAGAATGAGGAAACAACGAGCAAGGTTCTACTTTGTAAGATTTTTTAGAAATCCGGTTGAAAAGAAGTTGTGTGATCATTAAATAATCAGCTTCATTCTTTTTATAAAGCTATTTTGGAAAACGAAAAATTATTCAGAAAGTTTTAGGACCATTTAAATAACTGGAGTACAGTTTTTTCTAGCGTCTGGGTATCACATATTTTTCAAGCTACGAAAAATATCTTGGAAATTTGAGAATCAATAAAATGTTATAAAGTCATTGTTTTATGATTTTAATTGCGGTAGCTTTTACGCCATCTATAAAAATGAAAAAAAAAAAAAAAAAAAAATGAAATACACAAAACATTTATCATAGAGTGTATTTCAGTTGCAATCGTTGAAGTCTCTCGGTGCTCTTCGGTTTATATAGGTGTTTCGTTATACTTATTGTTTTTGTTTCTACTGCTTCTGTATTTTTACCCGCGGTCAGAAGTACTAGCTAGAATTTCGATTTCAACCCTCTCTTTGCTGTCTTGGTAAGGCCCGAGGCGTTGTTCAAACCCCCGTGAAAATAGACCGCGGTTCACGAAGTCCGAACGTAATAATAACTCTGCCACTCTTGGGGTCACTCTTGTTTTCTCTCTTTATTTCTGCGGCTCTCTGTACACACGGCTTTTCTCTTTTTCACTCTTCCTTTCCACATGTTTCTGTCTATTTCCACTTTACGTTGTTAGACTGTGGACTGTTGCAGCTTTTACGTCCACATTTCTTCGCTATTCGAAACAAATTGCCGAGTCAGTACGGAGCAGATATTGTTGGACGCTTGTACCGTTTTATCAAACTTTTTATTTCGATGGCACAAATTGCTAGGTCAGTTATTTAGAACGCAATTAAGAATGATGCATTGGACATACATTCCCGACCAAAACTTTGATTGGATTACAATTTGAATACCTTGAAACGAGAGAACAATCTGAAAAGAATCATTAGTGATTGAAAGTGCCAAAAACATTGATTTTGAATAATACGAATACCGAAAAGTTATTAATAAATTAGTAAAAAAAAAAATGGTTCAACAAATTCAATATGAATCTTTTTTTTATATGAAATTATTTCTATGATTTTTTAAAAATACATACGATTTATAAAAGAATATGCCCGTAATTTTGAAATTTGCTGAATGTTCTGCATATTTGTGTCACATCTTTAATTTGAAATTTTTAATGATTTTTCAAGTCTTTTGTGTAATTAAATTTGTAACTTTCTATTTTAATGCTTTACAATTTTAAATGTTTTTTCACTAATCAACCACAAAGTTGCGACAATATTTCAATTCAACGCAATTAAATATTGTTGAAAATTCGATGATATATTCTGTGTTATGTGCGTTTTTTGCATTATTAATATTACTAAAAATCTATGCTCTTAGAATCTGCAATAATTAAATTTTTTTTTTTTTTCAGATTTTTCTCTCATTTCAAAGTACTTAAATGATAATAAAATAATACTTTTGGTTAGGATTGTATGTGTAATGCATCTTTAATAACGAGTCTGTTCGGTTAGACAAGGCGAGAAATAGGATAACGGGTGAGAGACGAGAATTGTTGAGATGAAATATAGAGACGACCATCGGCGACACGAAGCTCGGAGCAATTTCACCAGATCCTATTTATCCCAACGTCGTTAGAATGACGGTATTGCGGTGAAGGGTATACCGAGGGTGAGATTGTTACTGACACGACACATAGCATAGATTTTCCAGAGGATTCAGAAATCATGGTCAGAGACAAGGACGAATAGAGAGAACGAACGCGGGATAGCGTAGAGTGCCATTATTCCGAAGTACGAGAGGACGCTAGACGGAGTCAGCTACCGACGAGAGGCGAATCTCTTATTAATAGTCGACTAATTGGATATCTCCTGACGGAATAGAAGGAGAGAAGGATTGCATCATCCTGACACCAGGATACGAGAGTAATACTGTGTCCAAGGTCTTTTGTGAAGAGGATTCTGAAACGTTCCGTTAACGCAATATTCGCGTAGTGTTATGCGCAAATATTATAGTATATTCCATCGTCTTGTTTATTCTTCGAATAATTTTACTGCTAGCTTTACGCAAAGTCAATATAAATTAAACATTTATCGTGTGTAATTAAAGAATTTATCTGATTGTATAATGTTCGCTCAGCTGTAAGTTTATTTCTGTTAGAAATTAGAAATTAAATTAAATTGTTAGAAATTAAAATACAGGTTTTTTTTTTTTTTTTAATTTAAGTATATATATTCAGAGTTTTGCAAGATTGAGATCAGTAGAGCGAAAACTGTAGAGTGGTGCGCGTTGGCGCGGAAGTTAAAAAATGTTCTTAATCCGCGATTTTCTCGGAACTTCATTTTTTAAATATTTTTAACAGCGTATTTTTTAAACCCGTTGAATATATATGAACTTGACATTTTTACAGTTGTAACACTGTAACGCATTAATTAAACTTTTAATCAAATTGAAAAAAGGGTTACAATTTGTACTAATAAATGACTCGAATATTTCGATTTTTTGGATAATATGTTATTAATTTACATTTATTACTTTACATTTTTTATTTTTCTGATGTAATTGACAGAGGGAAGCATACGGAGAAGAAACATCCCTGGCAATTCCCAATGTCTTTACATGTGAGATTCGAATTTTACAAATTTAATTTCGTAAGATACTTGGAAAAAGAAAACAAATTTTTTTTAACGTCCCTCGAATATTATTTTTCCAGATAGTTGGAAATTCGAGAATATTTGAAAGGTTAAAATGCTATATTTATGAAACAAAAACATCACTTGAAGATCATTTTCATTGGGATACTGATGAAAAAACAGGAGCTAAACTATTAAGGGTGCACACTAAAGAAACGAAAACAAAATTTTTGTACATTTAACAAAAACTGTCAACAAATGTCCAACATATCACAATATTTTTCTCATTACCACGACAAGTTATGTTTGTCAAAATAAAAAATGTTTTATATTTTCACTTTGTGGAAAATGTGTAAATTTGTCAGTGTATAGATTTGTTTGATAAATTGGCAAATTTACAAATCTTTTATTATCACTTTAAAAATTTAACAAACATAATTTTTTCTTTAAATGTTACTTTTTTAGAGAAAGAAACGAATTATTATTTTTAAATAGATTATTATTTAAAAAACGTTTTTAGAAGTCTTTCTTTGAACTTGATTAATTAATTTTTTTTAAACGGAAATGACAAACGAGTTTAAATATCAAACGTCGGACTCCCTGAAGGTTAGAATTGTTTCAATATTAGCTTGATTTAAATAATGTCCCATATTCTTACGAAGAAAGTGAGACGTCATAAATCGGAATTCATTGAGTCGTTTGTTCTGAATTACCCAAAAATAACAGATTTTTCATTATATTTATCACTGGACTAAAGAAAAAACATTTAAAAATCTTGGTTTTCTTGCTGATTCCTCTCTTAAGTGAACTGCTTATTCCATGTCAAACCAAGTTATCAAAAAATAAATTCGATTCCCTTATTCCAGCATTCACAAAATAGTTTTCTGTCATGCAAGTCAGGTCACGTATATTGGGGTAAGATATGCAAAGTCGAAAATACACTTTTACAGAGTTCAATAGTAATAATAAATAAAACCAATCATAAAATCTCGGCGAGTTAATTCCACTAGCAGGAACAACGCCCCTGATACACTAATTTATGAAATAATAATCCAAGCTTATACTGCACACAACGTGATGCCTTTGCCCCCGTCCAGACATATTATACGACCTCTCAGGACGGAAATTCTCGTCGCCGCACGATCCAACGAAGTGGCTCGACGAGAGCGAATGACGATTAAAGGGATTTAAGATTAGGATCTCATTATCGTTTCTATGTATACGTCTGTCGGTGTATAGCTCTGTTGGGGAGCGACGAAATCTCAGTTCTATAGTATGTGGCGTGTGATTCGGTGCGAGCACGAAAGACTACGTGCAGAGCCTTAAGAGTGAGTACGAGAGTTACGATATAGCGGAATACGGTTTGAGTCTTTGTACTTTATATACGTAGAAAGAGGTAAAAAAAATAAAGAAAAAAAAAAAAAATGACGTTTCGTGTTGGTGGTCGTCGTCCCGGCGGTTGAGACGAAGAGTTGCGCTTCACAAAGTTCAAAGAGGGATAGAGTGAAGTCAAGCCGAGGGGTACGCAGCTAGGGGATGAAAAAAAAAAAAAAAGAAAAAAACGAAAAGAAAAAAAAACGTTGTAGTGAGAGAGACAGAAACTCGTGCCGAGAGTTTAGTCCTCGGTTTAGCCCGTTGCGAAGGTGGAGGCTCATTTGCATTGCGTGACAAGGCGTTTTCCATGCCGGCGACCCTTTACGTGTTACCCCCTCAAACCCCATCGTTCCTCTTACTTGTATTCCACCTCCTTCAGTTTCTGGACCCTCTCTTCGACCCCCCACCTCCCCCAACCATGTGTGCGCTTATACGTGAACTATATATTCGTGCACTGCATGTCGCAGGTCTCCTTTTCTTTACCTCTTTTCCAGCCCCCTTTTTTTCTCTATATTTTTCTTCACCCTCCCCCTCCTCCTATATGGTCCCCTGCGGAGTATATATGTTGCTTCGTTCCTTCTCACGATAGCCAATCTTTTTTGTTCCGCTTTTCGAGAGCGAGGCATAAAGTGCCGAGTACGTATAGTTGGCGGACTCTTTGCGTCCGGATTACAAAATATATATGTAATATTACATGTGGCATTCCCTGTCAAAACACTTTTATTCTGACCCTTTCCGATATTTGCTGTAATTATCCGGATTGGTGATACGTCTGAATAACCCAAGTAGAAAATAACACACGACAAAATAACCGTTTAGAATAACACAGTGACATAATGATACACGTCTAAATAACAGAGTTTCATTAATTATTCCTTACAACAACTGAATTACTACCTACTATTACTTCTAAAGAACCAATAATTGGTTGTTAAAAACTCTTGTAAGTTCTTTTAAGCTCTTTATGTTCACGCTCTGTTAGGTTATTTCTTTTAGTATTCGCTGATATTTGTGAAAACAGTATTACACTATTTAGAAAGTTCTCAAGATAACTTCCATTGCACATTGATGACAATTGTTTGTGCACTAAACGATACATTTGGGTGCACAAAATCATGGCGCGTGCAAATATTTGTGCTCATATGTTTCATGTCTTAATGTGACTTATCAAAATGCGTTAACCTCATCAAAAACGTTACCCTCTTCCATATAATCTACGAGAATATGTGTATCGATCAATAACTTGATTGATCGATAATATGTCATGGTATTTTGTATACTACCTATTACCTGTCTGTACAGGTATGCTTTAAAACTTATCGAATGTTTTCAAAGTAAAAGTCAGTTAAAATCTTAAAAAAAAAAAAATGAAATCAGTATAAAAATTAAGATGCTATAAAATTCAATATGTATCAAATATCCGAATAAGCACAGACTTGAAAAAACGGTAAAGTTTGAAATACACATTTAGATTTTATTTCAGAAAAATATATCTGTTCACGGGAGAAATTATAAATGAGACATGGAATTTAGACTATAAGTAATTTATCGATTTTTTCTATAACTCCGATACATAGATCGGTCTCACTCCCGAAATGGCTTGTCTTGAAGGAAAAAAGTAAACTATATATTTTTAAATGCAAAATCAACGCTATCAGATTAATAAAATCACTTCTTTAATTCAATGAAAAGCTGCTATGGAACTACTACTTTTATAGCAAGACTGATTTTCTTCTGTCACTTATAATTTTCGATATACGTTAATTTTTTTTAATCTGCATTTTCCAAAAAATTGACAGAAAGTACACCGAGATAATACTGAGATCCAGTTAATAATCAGAAATACCTAAGATGGTCTGGAAAAAAAGTATTTAAATTGACAGAGAATGCCACATATGTTTAAGTAGTGAGAGTTCGTACTACACGGACATGACTCTACAGTCTGGACGTCGTTATTGATTAAGTAGGTATGTACGCGCCGGCACGGCACACCGTAATTTCGTCCTCATGCATATATGTGTATGTATAGTTTGTAGTTATATACATATACAGATACTATACGGAAACCCCAGTAGTATAACCCACCTGCAGGTGCAAGTAGATATACGCGCCAGTGCCGCGGAACCCCGAACCGCTACTTTGAAACTACCGAACGCGCCGCATTCGCTCACCCAGCAAGCTCCTAGTAGCTAGCGGGCGTAGGGATTACCTTGGCTTCGAACCAACCAACGAACCAAGCCACCCTTCGATACGGAGTATAGGTACCGCCGGGCCTGCCAGCTCTCGCCTCCTCTTTTTCCACCTATGCTCCCCGCTGCCAACCATCCTACCTGCATCTCTTCCATACTCCTCGTTACTCGTTACCTCCTACCCACCCCAACACCTCGCCAACCCTTGGGCCAACCCTGTTCAACGTTCCGGCAAAATTTCACGAGACGTCGGGATTGTAAATCACCCGGATGGTCGAATTAACATCAATTTCGTACATTTTTTTCCGGCGCGACTAAGGGTAATTAAGTATTTTTTAATCTGTTGGGTTAAATGGAGATTCCAATGGATATTAAAAATATTTGGATAACTGGGTTGAAATTAATAGAAATTTGTAATAAGGTAATTCAACCAGTGAATGAAAAAAAAAAAACATCATTTATATCTTAAATGAGAAAAAAAGTAGGTGGAAAATAGATATTAACTAATGAAAATAGAGATAAGCATTCATAGATGATCTCGATGTTGTTTGAGAAATATTGGATAAAGGAGAAATATTTTCTCGAAAGTAGCTTGCAAGCTAATAGGAGGGATCCGATTTTTGGACGTAAGCTCGAAGTTAAGATCCATCTTGAGATCAAAACTACAAACTTATGGTGATCTTCAGATCAAACTTTATTTCAAGCTTGATTAATTTCATAAGATCTTTTTTAAGTTCGATTTAAGATTGAACTTCGTACTTAAAATCTAACATCGAACTTAAGATAAAGCTTCGAACTTGTAATTAGCGCTTGCATTTTGTCGAAGCTCGGATAATTCGAACTGACCGAACTTGACGCATCCGACAGTTCAAGTCCGAATATTAGGTCAAAGCGAGCCTATCCGGATACCCGAGCTACCGGGATACCTGAACTACCCGGACTAATCTGGATTACCCGGTTACTCGAACTGTTCGGACTACCCGGATTGATCGGATACTCGAATTATTCGGACTATCCGGATTGTCTGGATGCTCGAACTATTCGGATTACCCGAATACTCGAACGATCCGCATAATTACAAAATACATGTAATTGACTTCTGGATGAACATCGGAAGTAGAAAACAGTGGTCCATCGGTATAAAAAAATGTCTACACAGCGAAAAAGTACATACATACATTAGATATACATTTATTAGAATTATTTATTTCCATTAACAGTATATATGTATAGTGTATCACCAGCGGTCTCTGAGCGTAAACAGTTTTCAAATCAAGCGTACAGTTCGGCATCGCTACAAATTCAGAGAACCAGAGAGAATTTCGACCACTTTTCGATGGGCTGAAAATTTGAAAAAATCAATCATATCGAAAGTGCTGAAAAAATAGAGTTTGCATGATGTTCATTCGAAAATGCTATTAACCAATTGATGAAAAACATTTTTTTTAACAAATCAGCCATCAACCTAATTTTTCTTCAAATGAAAATGATCCGTCCATTTTTCTCAATACGTTTGATTTTTTTCAGAATTTTTAGTAACTTTGAAAACTGCGTTTTAATATTTTTCAAAACTTAAAAATGAGTGGAATGTCTCGAATTTTGAAAACATGTCCGTCATAAAACCACCCAAGTAGATTCGCAAATACAGCTCAAATATTACTAAAAAACGTAACTTCCAAAAATTACCTAAAATTCTGAAAAAATTTATACGTATACAGAAATATAAAGGAACCATTTTCATAAAAAAAAAGTTAGCTTGCCGTGTAATTTGTTGAACAATTATTTTTTTCATTAATTCGTTAATAACATTTTGATATTATTATTATGTAAACTCAATTCTTGCAGCACTTTCAATATGTGTAATGGTTTTTAGATTTTTATCTCATTGTGAATTATTCGACGATCAATGAATTTCTCATTTGTTACTCATTTTACGGGAGGATTTTATTATGTAGGCTGAAATTTTATTCAATATTAATTGAATTATTTATTCAATAATAATTTTATCACATATATTTAATAAATGTTTTCTCCCGGTGGTCTACATGTACACGATATGTAGGAAGACCATGATTTTATCATTTTCATTTTTTCACTTGGAGTTGCGACGCTGTCCTGTGAGAGGACGAGTGTGGGAGTGAGAAAGAGATGTGAAGCATCTCATATAATTATATAAACATATAAAATAAAATTTATGCCACGCGGTGCGAGAAGTACTTCTCGCACTAGTGCGATAAAGTTGTATATGAAACTCGTGCGAGAAACTTTTTCTCAACTCGTGTGATTGCAACACTCGTCTTTGATTCGTGGTGCAAACTCACACTCGTCAAAAAATATTAATATAATATAAGAAAGAAATACTATTTTGAATCGCAAAGGTCTATTTTAAATAAAATGTAAAAAAACAAAGCGTAACACTGGTTTAAAAATCTGGCAATGGACTATTGCCAGATTTTTCAGGTAGCCGAATAGTTCGAGTCATACGAGTACTCGGCTAGTTCGAATCGTTCGGGTATTCGGGCAGTTCGAGTACTCGGATAATTCGAGGCGTTCGGATACTCGGCTAGTTCGAATCGTTCGGGTATTCACTCAAGGATCACTCCAAATTGAAACAAGGTTACCGCAGTAAGTACAGTCAATATCTCCGCTAGTAGTTTTAAAACTATTAGCGAAAGAAATACCCAGTTCGTTACATCACAACAGTGTCATAGTCCATGTTTATAAATATATTTTTTTATCCATTTCATAATACTTTTAAACTAAGAGTTAACCACCAAATAAGTGTTTAAACAGATTACTGCGAATTTTCGACATTCTCAGCCCTATCCCGAATAATTTTCTGAAAGGTTAGGTAATTTGTTTTGTATCACTCACTAGAGCACGGAGAGCCGTACGCTGAAGGGCTCGAAGGTATCAAGATTGGTGGTTGAGTAAAATCGATACATATTTTCACTAACAACTTAACACTTTTCAATTTCGTATTTATCACCATAATAATATTATTGACAGAAAATCTTCTAAATATTCATCATTTTTTAAAGATGAGAAGAATGACTACTAAGCTGAAGGCAAAAAAAGGAGGTCAGATAAAGCTGAGACAGGAAAGGAGTAAAGTTACTTGAAACTAGCACGACTCGCGTTTTAACTATATTCAAGATAATCGCATTATTATTCGCGGGTAAACGACACGAAGCTTCGTTTATGCTTTATATAATTAATCATGTAAAAAAATACACTCTCTGATAAGATAATATTTAACTTTGTTTAATAAGATACCTATATGTAATTCCTTCACTGGAATATTAGTGTTTTTATCACTTTTAAATTTATTATCCAATTATCGTATTCTGAAATCATTGAAAACTTTCTTTGTTTAGTACATTGAAAAAAAAAAATCATTGATTCAAGAACAGTTACCATTGCGAGCTGCCAATGACACAAGTTATCAAGACAACTTTATATGCATTCTAACAATTACATATGGAATTGAAACATTAATACATTTTTTTAGAAATTTTGTAGACATTGGTTTAATTTTATATATAATTGTTAGAAAAAAAATAAAGTTGATGTCTTATGTCATTGGCAGCTCGCATTCACTGTTCTTGAATCAATGATATTTTTTTGAGTGTACTATTAAATATCGATGCTTAATATGATTCAAATGATATTTTGATGTCACGTCTCGAATGAATGCGAAAAGCCATTTTGTTCATTTACAGATCGTGCAAATTCTATTTGCCTGAGAATTGTAATGTTTTTCGTCATAGTTACTCATTTTTTATTTATGCAAATAGTCAACTTTTCAGCGTAACATTTCTAAACGATAGACAAAAAAGCTTCGACAAAAAAAAAATTATAATTTTCGAAATCCAATTTAAAAAATAAAAAAATAAACATTGTTTCGAAAGCTTTAGCGGATTGGAAATGCAGATTGTACGCTATAATATCATGAAACTCTAACTCAGAAGACCCTTCTACCCCTTCGTTATACAATTATCAACTCGGAACGAGACGAGTAAACATTATTATTATACTCAGTGCGCTAGTCCCATAACAAGACCAAGTTTCCGTTCGCATCGCGCAGCAGAGTAAAACGTTCGATGGCATTTCCAGAGCAATTATTGAAGCGCAAAGCTCGTATGTGCTTACTTGTATATATCATAACTATACGAGTTTGCGATTGTTTGTTATCCATAAACTCGGCGATGACGCACGGAAACGATCGTCAAAGTCGTTTCACCTGTCAGAGTGTGGTAGATATAATTCTCCAATAAGTGATAGAACTGCGTATAACGTGTACAAAGAAAAGCCCCTTTTTGACATTCGTATCCTGGATAATAAATTATGTACATCTATAAGCAGCGGCTCGTTCCGCCGTTTACGCGCTTAGATGCTACTATTTATTGATTACAACCGTTACCTCCATCCACATAATTGTGGGTGGAGGTAACGTTCTTGTCTCGAAGCTATAAAGTTCGTTCTGCAACACATGTAAAGTCTCTCAAACAGCCCATAACACGAAGTGTCAAATTATGCACGGCGAAGAGGTGTAAACGAGACGTCGATATACACTTAAGACATTCCACGTTAATTCAGCCACTAAAAAATAATGTACTTGAGGAATCACTAAAAATCGAGTCTTATAATTCTTTCAAATTTAACATGTTGCCAATTTTTTTTTGGAAATTTTTTGTGACAAAATCAACATGTTTATTTTTATTATTTTAACAGTGATATTTCGGTAACGGTTAATCTTATCTATAATTGTAATTCTAAAACACGAAAAATTGCGTATTTCGGTATCACTATTTATGAGAAAATAATCGAAAAATATGTTTTGTTGATCCCGCGAAAAAATATTTTTTTACGCCATACTTTAAGTTAGATTAGAGTAAGTTTATTTGTCTTCACCACTTGCACACTTTTATAAACGAATCATGTGTTCAAATATTCTAAAAAAATTCTTAGTTGTGTGTAATATTTATATCGCCGGATAGCATACAGCTTTTTTTTTTTAAACAGACGAAGTTGTAATTTTTTAAATGAAAATATATAAAAATATTTCTATCACAGTTTAAGTCAGTTAGCTACTAGCCACAGTCACGCTAGAAGGATACATCTTGCACACAAACTGAGGAATTTCTGTTAATATTTGGAATACCGGTTCTCTTGAGTGCGGGAGAATACCGTCATTTTACCGTTTTTCGAATTATGACTTTATACATGCTTCGACTATCTGCCAGCTGCAGATTCACCTAAATAAAATTTCTAAAAATTTGTTATCGATTTAATTTCCTGAAATTATGTAAGTGAAAAACGGATCGTGGATATTTTTTTTACAAAAAATAAAAGAAAATGAATATACCGTTGTAAGAAATCATGAAAAAGAACATTGTGACGTGTTGAATTTGTCGAGATCATATAATATGATTTTTTATTTTTTCTATTTTATGTGAAAGACTTTTTTATTTTGTGGACAAACTGGCATAAAATGCCTTATATGAAAATGCTCTGTACGTTGACTACAAGTCCTGCGACATAATCGAGGCTCTTTACGGAGTTTCGAGCGACAACAACGAGGAAAGAGAGAGAAAGAGTGAGAGGGAGAGCGAGAATGAGGGTGAACGGTGAGCGCGATCACCTCGCGTTTCGTTGGATCGCGTGTTAAGGGGTGCTGCCTTTCTTTACTGTAGAGCGAGAGAGTTCTCGACTCTGCTTCGCGACTGTGCTCGCTCCTTGGATTTTCTTAACTCTCGTCAGATTCTATGAACAAGTTAGCTAGCGAGGATATACGTACGCGTCGCGTTGACGGCGATATTATTCTAAATGAGGCGAGTATTTACCTACTAAATGTATACCTATGTATAGCGTCAAGTATACTGTGCTGTGCTCGCTGGTTCGCGTCACTTGATTTGCTCACGTAAGTAGGGAACCCGATCAGCCTCGTGCTTTAACCTGGTTTTATCTCGAGTTTGTAGCAGTATTTGCGAGTCTTTTTCGAAGTGTTCAAGCTCCATTGTTAATATCTACACTTTGGATGAACGTAGCTTAAATAAAAATATTTTTAAACAATGAATTAATTCAATTTAAAGAAATAAAACGAGCCTGCAAAGTAGTACCTTGAAAACTGCTTCCTCACTATTTTGCTTTCTAATCCTAAGCTTTGTTTTCATTTTTTAAAATTCGAGTTTTTCATGTCAGTATACTCAAAATGGTCTAAAACGTCGGGAAAAGTTGTTTGGAAAAAATGTTGGGATGCATGTATGTGTGTGCGCTTATGTGGCAGTAAGTAACCGCGCAAGCGCATTATTTGAACTCTATCACGAGTTCATGAAGGACATAGGAAGTATTAGTAGGAGGATGCAAGGGTGTCGAAAGTTCTCGGAAACCTTCCACTGTAAGATGGAAGCTCCTCATGCCCTTCGTGAACTTGATCGAGAATATCGGATGAAGTTCTCCAAGTTATTACCACCTGTGTGCCGCTGAGAATTTATGCGCAGCTTTCTTAAGGAAGCCCCTTAATATTGAGCCTTAATATTTCTTCCTTTTTCAATTACAGCAGACTGATAATTTATTGAATTGAAAACCAATACTTACTTCATATATATGTATTTTTAAGGAAATATTTTTATTTGATAATTGAAAAAAAAATGTATATATATATATATATACTATATATTTCACATGGTTTTCCTGCTTCCCCTGTTTGATTCTTTGAAGGGCACAAAAGGCCTACAAAAAAAAAGCGCAACTTTAAATATTGGCAAAAAAGTCGCTATTTTGCATAATTACCAAAAATATTGCCTCTTTCTTCCTCATAAAGGAAGGTTTGTCTCCATAAAAAAAAATTCTAGATTTTCATATCAGTATACTCAAAAAGTTCTAAAACGCTGAGAAAAGTTGTTTAGAAAAAATGTCCGGATGTGTGCATGTGTGTGTGTGACAGACGGGCTAAAATCCGTTCAAATTCATTAATTTCGAGAAGTGCTCAACCAAATCGTTTCAAATTTTTGAGCCATATACAGTACATTTGAATATTTGTTTCTTATACATTTCATAAAAATCGGTTGAAGCATTTTGATTTCATCGGGTTTTTAAGATTTTGAAAAATGTCCGTTATCACTCTGATTCAGAAAATGTCTAGCTGTCAGGCTGAAAACTGCGGTCTCAGGTGCGATCTTTGGTATTGAATTTAAGCGAAATCGATAAAGTCGTTCAGATTTTATGGGAATTCGCGTTTTCGTTATTTTTAATGAAAATGCTATAACTCAAATAAATTTAACTGAATTTGTGCATAAAACGTAAATAGAATGTATCAATGTTTGATTCTGAATTTGGACAAAATCAATAAAGATATGAAAATGAAAAAAAATATATATATATATATTTTTTTTTAACAGTTGCAAAGTCGAACCTTGAACATACGAACCTTGCTTCATAATTTTGTTTGATCCGCCATCCACAAAGCTTCCTCTATGAGGAAACCGAAGCAACACAACGTACTTTATCATGAAGGAGGGCTTATGACGAAAACGAACCGAGACCAAAAAAATGAGGAAGCAATGTGCAAGAATCGACTTTGCAATATTTTTTTACAAATCCATGTCGCAGATACAGGGTGTTGAAAATATGTGAGAGTGACACGAAGACGAAGGGGTTTAGACG
The DNA here is from genome assembly GCA_964016905.1 of Perithous albicinctus. NCBI lineage: Eukaryota > Metazoa > Arthropoda > Insecta > Hymenoptera > Ichneumonidae > Perithous > Perithous albicinctus. Next base: position 29,428,569 of record OZ024688.1, on the reverse strand, counting down.
CTATGCGAGCCGGGAATTAATTTTCCCCGAGTCGCGTAGAGCAAAGAGTGAGAAATATTGAAAGCCGAGGAAAAGGTAGAATGTGAAAGTGGAGGAGTGCCCAGGTGGGTTGGGTTAACTAGAGAATCGGATGTCGCGACAAAAATTGGCAGCAAGTACGACTTCGAACTTCACGTGCCGGGGTTCGACGCGACTCGCGTCGATTCTTGGAAGGAAGGAATTCTAATAACGTCGGCGAGCACGTAAGCGAATGTCGATAAGGGAGTCTCGGGTGTACTACTACTACTACTACTACTACTACTACCTAGGGGTGGCTACCGGGTCGAGAGGGAGAGCTTTTGCGAGCTCGCACGGAAAGCTCACTGCCCTCTTGCGAACTACTCCTTTACTCGAATATATATCGCGATCCTGAGCGAAACATAGCCTCGAGCCTATGCTGGAGTTTAAAACGCTGTCAAGGTACTTCTACGTTGCCTGACCACCTCTTAGTAAAAAAAAGAATTTATTTTTTTCCGCTTTTTCATGAAACTGGATGTCACATATTTCATACATAATTCAGAGCATAAGCTCGAAAGAATTTCTCCTAGAAATTTTAACCTCTGCAATATTGTTATGTATTCCATGTATTTTACACATAAACATATTTTTATTCTCTCGTCCCACCTAGAAATAAAGATATATTATGTTAAAATTATTTTACGGTTATCGGCAAAGATCAATCATACTTACTTGGCCGCTAGTAACTTTTTTTTTTAGTATGCACTATTGACCCAACAAATATAGGATTCTCTGCCAGGTGGTAAAAGAATACGGGTAATGACGGTCACCTACAACCTTCTTTTTAAAGACATGTTTTCACTGTCCTACATGAAAAACGCTAGACTCCGAGGTGAATCGATTTGAATGAAATACAAACTCTCGTAGCTCCCGAGAGTTTGAAGTGAAAATAATCATTCTATGTCAAAATTAGATAAAGGATGATTCATTTGATTAATTTTAAGTTCTTTGGTGATTCTATATAGTACTTCAAATTAGGAATCCTGTTGTCCATTTTAGGAAACCAATTTTTTTTATCGAAAAAAGAAGAAAAAAATCATATTTAATTATGTATTATAAAAACATGTAAATCATTATTTTTTAAATTTCATAGATGTTTGTCCTTACAATAGTCCTACAATAAAATAACGAATAAGAAGACTGAGAAACTCCGCATATTACAAATGGAAAAGTTCAAGCCCTGTGGTCAAGAGTTAAATGTTGAAATAAGAATAAGAAATAATTTGAGAACTCTTTTTATTATTTATTAAATTTCGATGAGATCCCAAATAACATGATCACCCTAATCTATACGTAATTTACTTATTGATAAATGGCCACTAAATAGTACTATGGCCTTCTAACAGTGATAAGCATTGACAGAATTGAGACGTATACCAATGTTTCTATATATGTTCAGGGTTACAGTTCTCGATGGTGGTTACAGTCTCGGGTCAATGGGGATGATGTCGGTAACAAGACCTAGAATCAGTGAGGGAGAGAGCCATTCATACGATATGACATCTTCATTAAGATAACGTACTGTTACCAATAACATAATGGCCTACTTATCGGATGTCGCGCGTCCCACGATTCTCTCTGTCTCGAGGAATGGCTTCAGAGCTCGAGGCACATGGAATCGTGGTTGACATTGTTCGAACCCACGATGACGAAGACGACGTACTATCACGATCGTTCTCGATCCTATTACAGATGATAGAACTACTCTCTGTAGATGCGAAGGATCGCTCTCTCACTCCATTGGCTTCTGGCACGTGGCCACATATCTATCCGGAGGCTAATATTGATTTGTCTCCAGAGAACAATACGAACAAGTGGATCTCAAAGCATGGATGAACAGTGAAAGATTTTGTAGCCGATACTGCGGGAAGATACATGAAGGGCGTTAACGTGCGAATCAAGTTTTATCAGAGTCAGCGCTCGTTCTTGACCTCTAACAGGATTGGCTAATAAGCCTAATGGATAAATTCTATTAGACGCAGAGTCATCTTGTAATCAAGCCAAAAAAGTAAGTCTCAAATAGGAACTTAACAAAAACATGTAAAGAAGGATTGCAGATTATTTTCCATGTTTTACAAAAGAACCCCCAATTCGGATGTGATATATAATTGTTGTAATTTTTAACAATAATTTAGAAAATTAGAATTGTAATTTTGCAATTGAATGTATTACAATATGCCGCAAATTTTCTTATATGTGGGACCATCACTTGTGTGCCAAATTTCCGTTCAATTGCACTCGAAATGGATAGAAATACACAATTTCATTACAGCAAATAAATCGATCTTTATTAATATATTACTAGTAAATTCATATTTGACCTACACACAAATAAGAATTCTTATGCAGGCTAACGCAGACTAATTTTAATTAACCATTTCTAAGAGAGAAAAAAGCCAGCAGCCTGTACCCCGACAATAAATTGAGGATATTATAAACGAGATAAAACGGCCCCCGGACAGAATGTCGATATATTCAATTCAATGCCCGAAGAGAGATACATTGATTCAAATAGACTTTTTTCCGGTGTGTCCCAACGTTGGGAATTACTTAGCGCAGTTTCTACGCTATAACTGTAACTCCACTTATAGTATACTTTTTTTTTCAGTTCACTTTACAGTATTCCCGGACGTTGCTCACCCTCCCGAGTTCTCGACTTTCATCCGGCACTTAATTAAATCTCGCAGAGAATGGTGCAGTGCGCGTCACTTCGATTATCTTTCGATCCGTATCGAATCCGGCAGTCCCTGATGGTATGAAATCTCTCTTACTGCTTGTACAGAATATCGGCAGTAACGGGTAACCCACTTCTTAAGACGCTTTGCTCGCTATTCGGCGTGAGAAGGGGCCGAGAAAGAAATTCATCCCTTACAGCTTTTCTTCAGCGCTTTAGCCCCTCGAACTCTGCTTCACTTCCTTCAATTCCCCTCCACGCTCTCTTTCTCTCTCTCTCTCTCTCACTTTCCAGCTGTCTATCCGTATATCCCTTGGAATTTCAACTACCTTCTACTCGTTTAGTCCCTTCGATTGAATTTAGCATTTTTATTGTAACTCCGGCTTGCCAGTCTAGAATTTCTCGGAGATCGTTCGTACCGATAAGCTCGACACATATCGATACATATTCCACTTTGGGGTACATACAGCTCTCTCGCTCTCTGGCTATCTCTCTGGCTATTTCACCCAAAAGCTTCGAAGAACACTCCTGTATCTGTACTCTGTAGTTCACCTATTACTTTTCGTTTCCGGTGGGAATACACCAAAGATTTTTATCGGAAATTACGTTTAAAAAAAAACCTACCTAAAAGTATATATATATATGAGGTATTCCTGGTCAACTCAGTAAGCGTTCAACCCTGACAATTTCCAATTCACTCCATCATTTTTTATACCATTCTATATGCTCGAAAAAACACTTTCAATTATTTTTTTTACATTTTCGTTTACTGAAACTTGTTTTGCCCCATTTTCAAAATTTGAGAATTTTCTCAAAAATCCTGTATTACATTTAAAAATATTGGAACTTTGGCCCAGAGTGGACAGACGTGTGCGTCGATTTTTTAAGCCATTTTTTCAAAAAAAAAATCAAGGTTCCTATCGGAATCGAAAACAAAAATTTAAACGAATTTATTAATGACGTCTTGGCAGTCATTATTAAAAATCAATGTACGACAATTGTCTTTATCATAATATAACATTTTTGATTGTTAATGAACGTGCAATGTATCGTGAAAAGAAAAATAAAAAAAATATTAGAAACAAAAAAACAAGAGTCACAATAAATTTGAGTTGGAATGCACCATATATAGATATTACGTGTATCGATAAAACTATTTGCACTTATAATCGATGTACATAAATTGATTGACATTATTGTCAAATTGATGCCACCTCAAACGATCCGCATATTAACGATTATTCCGGCGAGAAAAGACTCTTGCGTCTCGATTGCGAGGTGGAAAAATTCTAGGATATGCTTTGAAGCGTAGAGAGACAGGTTGAGCCCCTCATAGCTTTAAAACGGTCGCTACCGACCAATCCGATCGACGTTATACCTTGGAAATTCTCTCGTCTCTTGCCGGCTGCCATACTCTTCTAGTTCCGCTGCGCTCACACTCTTGTCGTGAAGACAGGGGCAAGTTGGGTCGCCTTTTGCTTGTAAATTGTCAAAAAAAAAAAAAAAAAATGCTATTGGAGTGCATCAGCTTTAAAACATCGTCACCTTTTCGGATGATTCTTAAGCTATATCATTTTTGGTTATTCCTTATTTAATCAGCGCTATCCAAGGCGTGCACTCAATTACAAGTTTATAACCTGACTCAAAGGAAAGCGGTGCATGTCAAGTTGAACCAGCTACAGGGCAAGTTCATTAAAAAAAAGTACGTTCATCGATTTTCCTGGTAGAGGAAGTTTTGCAAAGTACTTAAAAATAATGAGGAAGCAAGGTTCAAGGTTCTACTTTGCATTCTGATTTTTTACAAATATGTACATTCGCGAATATGAAAATGTATACCGCATATTATTATTTTTAAAAAAATATTCATAGCTCTTTACACCGCTGAATATTAAATTTATAATTTATTTGTTTCTATATTCTCTTTCCGTTTAATATATTCACAAATGCTTTTTGTCCTATTTTATTTTATTTTTTAATTTTTATTATCCCATGAGAAATTATTTTTTCGCATTCCTGTATGTGTCTTTATTCTGTTCGTTTTATTACTTTTTCTACCTATCTTCGTCATTATTGATATAAAAATTTATATTCACTTTAAATCTAAAATCACGAGATAAAGAATGATATTTAATATTTTTCTTTATTACCGATTTACTCATTCCTTCTTATCTATGAAATTGAGTAAAATTTTATAAAAAAAATTATTTTATTACAACATTAATAAAAGTTGTACATTAGCGATATAAAAGTGGCCTGTCAAGGCCAAAATGCCTATTGCGACAGTTGATTTTTAGACGGGCTTGATTCTACTTACTCCTGACTCAACTAACCCCGGTCTCCTTTACCTATATATCTACCTAAGTATTCCTTCGCCTTCGGTGGCGAAGCAAGTAGACCAAAGTCGCGAGGAAACATCGAACATATATCGAGTGTACTATCCTATAGTCTACGCGCAGGTGTTCCACATAGATAGCCCCGCCATTGGCATAAAGCCAATAAAGCCACCTACGGCCGCATCCCCTAGTATCGATCTCTAGAACCACCCTTCTCTTCTCTATGGAACCACCCTCCCCCCCGGTATCGTAGACTAGATTCTCCGGCGTGCTGCGACTTTTCATTGAATTTTCTCAATGCTACTGAATCGGTTTCTCATTCGACCTCCTTTCTCACCGCGAGGTTTGACCGGAACGAGCTTTGGATTTCGAACCACAACGTGTATGTCTTTGGGGCAACTATATTCGCTTCGTCTAAGTCAAGATTTAACGTCAAATAATTAATTCAGGAAGGTATAGAGATGTAACTGTCGTTATATTTAGTTTGGCTCTAAAAGCTATTTGTGCGGAGAAAAAAAGCGACTGATGAATCATTTTAGCATAACGAATAGAAATTTAATCACGAAGAAATTAAATTGAATTTGCTCCAACGTGAATAAGATATATAAATATCTTTGAGTATTTAAATTATATTCTACTGAATATAGTATAGCCGATAATCCGACGTCTTTTTTGTGGGATTATCGAATTAATAATAATGTGTAATTGATGGCCACTGAATTACGTATTCCATAAATGGGTATGTAAGATATTCGCAAAATATGTTTTGCAACTTGTTTCATATCCTCAAGGAAGATTATCTCGAAACCTATAACTATAATTTTTTATCATTACAGATTCTTTTCTCTGGAATTTTAGAACAACAAAAAGACAAAAAATTTGTTACAGGGTTGTAGTGACTTTCTTTTTTCAATGCCTTCGATCTTGCTTCCTGATAGAGGAAACCTTTGCTTGTATGAAATAAAAAAATGGTCTTGAACACCGAGAAAAATGATTAAAAAAAATGTGTGTATGAATGCAAAAATGAAACTTCTATATCTAAAGTACGGTTTCCACGATAAAAGCCCTCGAGAATATGGAAAAACTGCTCTTTCAAGTAAGAAAAAATATGCAAAGTAGAAACACATTATTCCCTCATCTTTTCTTTTTGTTCGCAGTAAAAAAAAGCTTTCTCTATGAGGAAAGCAAAATTAAACAACGTACATTTTCATAAAGGAGATGGACTGTAAAATATGGGGCAGCAGTGTTCAAAGTTCTACTCTTGCAACTCTGTTTTCGTCCATTCATGATTTACGACCAGAGTTATTGTAATCATTGTGGGTCAATGTAGTAGATAAACCCTCTGTTTCATCGTAGCGATGAATTTAACGCATCCGGATTATCAGTCGAGTCTAAGGGGTGACATGCAAATAATTCATGTACAGTAACGAATTTATTTGGCAATAACGTCATGTATTCTGTATCGTACGTCTTTGACGAAGGATCTATCGATTGATCTCAATAAATAACCGAATAGGAGAGGGAAGTCGATAAGACTGCAGGATATGTTTGGCAAAAGAGGAGCAGTGAAGAGTAGAAAGCGGGAACCTCTCGCCACTAGAGCGCGGGTAGAAGAATGGCGCCGTTATTCCTGGCCTGAGATCCTCTCGGCACGTGGTGTTCACTCTCTCGTTTTCTTTTCTCTCTTGCACTACCGATCCATAGAAGCAGCCCCGTTCCCAATAATTTATATCTGCTTATCTAACATTTTCCTACCACTGCCGGTGCGAAGTCTGCAAACCCTCAGACTCGCCTCTCGCATCGAAGAGCTTCTACAGGGCAAAACTTTTGCCCCCTCTGTGTCTGGAATTTCACTCCATATACTCGAGAGCCACGATCACGCGTTGGAATTCGCGAAAACCGTACTACGCTTCCGCTTTACTCATTCCTCTCTCTGTGATATCCATCCCTCGCAGCACACCTCGCTCGAATATATTCCAAAGCCACAGAACAGCCCTTTTGCCTTACGGGCCATTACGGAAAAACGATTGAACGACCGAAAAATTCTACATTTCAGAAAAATATTTCTGGCTTCGAAGGTGGTCTCCACGGCTTATAACTGTTTAATATGAAATTTAAAACTATTCATTTTTATACAGTTGAATGTTTCTAGGAATTGGTTTTTATATTCTTCTTGATTAACAATCGAGATTTTATGTACGCTTATAGAAAAATATTTGAACCCGGGCAAAAATTTAGATGGGCAGTCAAAGTACAATAGGGAACCAGAATAGGCTTACTCGTGACATTCATGATAGGAAATCTAATCTTAGACCCCACTTGGCCCAACAAAGGCATCCACAAGAACCGTTACGGGTATTCTCATGGAAGTTACACTAGAGGCATCAATAGAGGCCCTTGTTAGTCTTACAGTGGTAACCACGGTGGGGTTTCCATACTGGAGCCCCACTAGGGTCAATGCAGACGGCTACAACAAAATATATATAAATCAAAATGGAACACTGTTGGTCTAATCAGACTTATTCGTGGAGGATCGACCGTATACTGTGCTATATGAATGATTGTAAATTCAGCAAGAGACTTAAATTTTGAACACTTTCTCCTTGGGAGAATTATGGTCTAATTGTAGGTCACAATTCAAACTCAAGTTCGATCTCAAGATCATCTTAAGTTCGAAGTTTCATATCAAGATTATCTTAAGTTGGAAGTTCAATCTCAAGATCGGTCTTAAGTTCGAACGTATGTCCAGAAATTCGACCCTTAGAGTTCTAGAGTTCGACCCTTAGAGTCTCCCAAAGATCTGTACACTCTTAGAAATTCGGTGCTGAAATGAACACTGAAGTCACACCAAAAGGTGTCTATATGAGTCCACACAATTTTCAATGGTGTGGACTCATTAGAAGTGTTCCTACGAGGTGCCATTTCATCAATGTTAAGTCATCGACATTACATCGATCTTTGGTCGGGACACAAACTTAGTGTGAAAAAGTGACACTCATTAGGTATTAAATTTTTGACACTTTTTTGTTATCGATATTGACATGAAGTCAACCTTTTCAGCGCACTAATATTTTCGGATCTTTTGGAATGCATATATATATAGCCAGCTTAAATCCACAATTTTAATAGGTTACGAATATGCTGACAATTACATAGCGACGGATTTTATTCGTTTCACCAATTCAGTCACAAAACGGTAGCGAGACCGACTTTTCTGAATGTCTAACTATGCTGTGGCAAGCAGTAACTAAAAATAATTAAATATTTTAATTGAAATATTAATCATTTTTCAACACATTAAAAATATAATCAATTTAAAGAAATATTTTGATCTCACTCGACTCCCTTAATAAGAATTTAATACTCTTGATCACTACTTAAATATTTGTCCTACTTAGTCCCTCCTTTTCTCAACTAAACCTCGATTTTTCACACGGTAACAGAGAAATAATTAAACTTATGATAATCCTTGACTTTGGCTAAGGCTGCTCTCAAAATATTTTAATTTAGTATTAATATTTTTAGTGAAATAAACCATATAAACTTTAGTACCAATTACAGTTTTTTTTTCTCAAGTACAAATCGTGATACAGCATTTCATGTTTGGGAAACGTCAGAAGAGAAAAGTAAAGGAGATGAAGGGAGATTGTTGGCTAGTTTCGGTATATTTTTACGAGTAAACTTTCACGACTTGGTCAAAATGGTCGTATGCATGAGGTGTGAGGGTGAAATTAGTGAATCGATACGGAGAAAACATCGCAAAAGTGCACGTAAAAAAGTGGCAAGTGTCACGATATTTCGTGACACGCTCTCTTGAGCAGAAAGAGGTACACACTCTATACGTAACTTTAATTTCTCTTGCAATATTCGAGGCCTTATATAGGACACGGTTTCCGTTGGAGGCGTAATAAGTTATAGTGCACAGCAGCCAATGAACAGTTTTTAGAGTGAGTGGTGCAAGAAAAAAAAATGTAGAGGCGTCTGGAAGGTGCGATGTAGTACAGCTTTGGACATACACTCGAAATAGAAGTGCGGGCCAAATAAAGTGAAGGGTCGTCTACTGGGATTAGAGGAGTTCGGTTCATTCAGCACTGAAGAGCAGGAATGGTTGGTAGAAAAAAAAAAGAGAATCTCGTCTCATCGAACGAGCGATGCCGTTTGGCTTCGGAAGATTCGAAGCTTAGAGGGTGAATCCGACAAGGAGATGGAGAGCCGAAGGGAGAGTTGCGAGTAAACGCAAAGAACAAGGAAGTACATGGAGCATTTCAGGACAAATAAACAGAGTCCTGACCCTCGTATTGTTTGTATTTATGTACTTTTAGTATGATTCAAGGCGGTATTTAAGCAATACTCCATATCAATTCTCAGGTTTCTTTAAAAAAGTACTATTATTGCTTTCTTGCACCTTGATCAAGTCGCGGCAGTATGATTATTAGAAAGCTGAGACTTCTTCACATAAGAATGTATATTTTTCTTTTTTTACATTTTGGAACTAATTTTTTCATGTTGATGTACATAATCATGTTTATTGAAAATTACAGTAATTTTGAAAAAATTTTGCAAGTAATTTTGCAAAAAAATGTTCCATTTGGCGAAAAAAAATTGGAAAAACATACAAGTTTTTGTAAAGAACTCAACTCAACTCAACTCACTCAAAGGCTCACCTTTGTAATAAGCATATTACCGATATTATGGCAAATAAAAAAAAAAACAATGAAAATCTCAAGAAACTGAAAAATTTTGAACTAACCAATTAAGTTTGTTAGTGCAAAAAATTAGTTGGTTGTATCAACTAATTTAAAGTAGTTCTCCCGGCAAATTAGTCATGAGGCTGTGAGAGCACTAAGCCAATTGGTTAATTCAACTATCTTTTTTTTTAACTAATCCGGTTTTTCCATGTACAGACATCTTCGGTATATTCTCAAACATTCACTTCTTCAACACGAATTTACTATTATTACATTTATTTTCTTAATGACTGTCATAATTGATTAATCATTAAAACTAACGTTTATAATGATCGCAAACAAATAAATTTTCAAAAAAAATCGGTATGGAATGTTATCTTTTGTATGTCAACCTCCATTATTCTAAAGGCGAAAAAAATGAATAAAAATTTGGGTTTCACAATCTGTTGATCTGAGGTGGAATATCCCATATATCTACAGAGGCTATGCCGAAAAGAAAGAGAAAAAAGACGAGATACTGAAAGGAAGTGGTGTAAGGGTGGCTAGGTCGGAAGACGCTAGACCGGTTGCGGGGGTTGAAAGACCGCGTCGTCTTGAGGAGCAGCCTCGAAACCTCGGAATTCGGAAGGATCGACTTACTAGCCACAGGGTCGTCATTGAGTTCAAGAAACACTGATCTCGCCAATCTCTCTCGTTCTATCTTACTCTCGTCTTAGCCTCTTCCATTCTGGCTCTGTCTATCGTCCCTTCTGACCATGTGGCTCGTACTTTTTTCCTCCTAAAAGTCTGTAAGCTATCTTAGAGACCCCTCTAAGACCAACCCTCGAACCCGAGAGATCAATTATCTTTTTAAATAAAATCTATCACCAAGATTTTAGTGTTTTACAGCTCGAACAGAGATAAAAAGTTACTTTGCCGTACGTTTCCCATTGAAAATATAAATAATAAACTCATTATAAAATAAATGTTTAAAGTAAAACTTAATCGTCAAAGTACGCTGGAAGTATTTTGCGGAAAAAAAAGATATTAGTTATATAGTTCACTATACTTCAAGAATTAAGATTTGATGAGTCTAAGATAAAAATCCTAAAATTATAATTTAAAAAAAACACAATATCAATAATCGTTCAAAGCGATTGAAACTCTGGATTTGAGTTCAATTTATAAGTTTTATTGAGTTTTATTTATAAGTTCTATCCTTCTATGTAACTGGCGATCAAGTCACAAAAATTAACATTATATATTGATATTTATTTAAATATCTCTCTAATGTTCTAAATTTTTGTTTTCCTTCCAAGTATCTTAAATTATTTTTCCCAAAATTTTGTAGAAAAATTAGAGTACAAAAACGTGTAAGAATATTCAGTATGGTGGACCGAAATGGAAAAAGGTCCTTGATTCGGATGGAACTCGGTACTCAGAAGTTTTTGAGGTCGTCGATTCAGAATATCAGTGTAACATTAATATTTTGAGTTCAGATTCTGAATCCAAGTTTTAACCAAATTTTTTACTCTGGAAAAAAATTTGTAATCATAAATCCTAATTTATGATTACAAAAAAATGCCGCAAATCATATGTGCGGCATTTTTACTTAGCATGCGATTTCATATGATGCCATTTAACCGAAAAAAAACTCCCCGATGTTCCTCAGGATGTTCAGTATAAACTTTTTGTATTTGATGCAGAAGACTGATTTTTTTCGATTAATCATTATAAAAGCATATACCAGGTTTTTTCGATGAATTTTTATAGTCCTTCTAGTTTGTAGATATCAGCTTTATTACGATAGGTTCTGTATACTTACATTCCGATAAAAAAATAGAAAAGGTAATATTTGATTGGAAAATATTAGTTTCGATTTAACTATTAACCATAGAATACGATTTCGACGAACAGGTATTTGTAGACGGCAAATAGTGAAATTTTTATAAAATATGATCCATCGCCTAGAGCACGATGCATACCGATGGAATACGTATCATACATTTACGCTATCGGAAAGAAATATAAATAGCAAACAAAGCAGTGACGTTAAAAAATCATAAAAACTTATTCGAAATCGATCGGTTTTAGTAAATATTTGCGCAATGTTTTCGATTAAATAAAGTAAAAGTACATATGCTCTTGAAATTGAGCTGGTTATTGCTTCATATATTCCAACAGATACATTTCTCCATGAGAGCAGCTGAGGATTAGATCTTTGATATTTTATAGAGCAAGCCTCGATAACGATATCTCGAGATTAGCATGCACTAGCGGGTTTCCACCACAGCGAAGTATATAACTACTCTACTAACTGCACATTCTCACTAAGCAACGCGTCACTATGCATGCACTAATTGGAATAATGCAGCGGTAGGTGGAGATCAGGCCGCCGGAGGATATAAATGGGGAGCGAAGGGCTAGAGGAGGAGAGCAGGAGAATGAAATTATCGATTTACGGTAGAATGGTGGTTAAAACTGTGCTTTATCGTTCTGCGAACCTCCCATTTTCCTAGCTTCCACTCCGGAATAACGCAACTCGACATCTCTATTGCAATAACCAGTAATTATTTTACTAAATACTCATTTACGAGAGAGAGAAAGAAAGAGAGAGAGAGAGAGAGGGAGAGAGAGAGAGAGAGAAAGTTCAATTCATCCAATCCCAGCGGAACAAGTTCAATTCTCGACGGGTTTGGCGAAATTCACTATACTTCGAAATTCGCGAGTCCAGCACTTCGGAGTGGCTGCCCAGTTCACCACAGAGGGCCCGTTGAAAGCTCTCGAAAACTAGAAGGGGTTGATAAGCGCGACCTGAACTACTCTGGACCGACTACTCATCATAACAACTCGGCTTCAATCCTCGACCGACGACGAAACTTATAGTATCATACATTGATTATGCACACATAATTCGTGATTTCTGAGTTCTCTTAACGAATTTGTAATGAGCGTTAGATACACCTCGTTATATTCTCACATACATATATCAATACTTGCGAGTATATGTGCTTAAATGGGATACACTCAGGAAATGAAGCTATTTCAAATTGAGGAAATTTATTTATTTATTAATTACCGTTGATTTAATTAAATATATTTATTAAAATTGACCGATTCTAATGGGGTTAGGCTCATTTTAAAGATAAATATATACTTGGCGTTGAGTCGCCACCATGGCTCTTGATACTTTATTTGCAAAAAAATCGGCATAATCTAATGCCGGACCTTTAAACTGCGATAACTTTCCAAAAAACTCCAAAATCGGGTAAAAACAAAAAACATAACTTAGACTTGCATTTTTTGAAATTTCTTTTTTCATTTAATTCCCATCAGTTAGTGAAGAAAGTTTGGGAAAAAATCGACTTGACGATAATCACTTCCAAAGTGTACATCAGGTTAAAAAGACTGGGTGTAAAAGGTCCGTTTTTTTTCACAACAAACCTGCGTGTTCCATAAAACCCCAATTTAGAACAAGATAAAAGAACAAGAAATGAGATTGTAATTTTTTAAATACTTTAGGGGTGTTTTTTTCACCTTGGAGTAGTTTAAAAGGGTAAGGAAAATTTGAATTCTTTTTACACATTCAATAACTATAAATTCAGATCAACTACGTGCCAACTATGTCAAATCGCTGCAAAAAAGTCGGCCGTTAAAGGGTTAAACGCTTAAACGGTTCTTGACTTATCGGTGATTGAATATTTGATGTCCTGCGTGCGCGCGCACTCGCGCACACACGCGCACGCACACGGATACACACCAACATCTTTTCTAAACCACCTTTCTCGACGTTTTCAATCATTCTTCGTATCCTGACATAAAAAACTGAAAAAATGTGCAAAAATTCCCCGAAAACTATATTACAAAATGTCTCGACACTTTTACAAGGAAATTGGTAAACCAATATTTTCCAAAATCTTTGCAGTTGTATGTGTATCTTCACTTACGTCTCAGGACGTAAGTGCAGCAAATTATGATACAGTAAAAATTGGTGAAATTTCCCAATGAATCACTGATTTTTACCCGACAACCTCACTTTAACAGATTTGATTTTGATTCAGAATGCAATCAAAATTGTAATATGGTTTGACAATAAAAAAAAAAGTGTAACCCTGTGAAAGAACTCTATCTAACTGCAAATTATTAACCCAGCTGCTCCATTCCTTGAGAACTGACCATAAAACTTATTCTCTGAATGGCAAATAGAGAAAACGAAAAAAAGAGATTTGAGAATCTTGAAGTCAATGAATCAGCTTGAAGGAAATCTCGATAGCCAATCGAGGTCCGCGCTTATTGAGACACGTGCGCCGTATAAATCCGTAGAAAGAGACATTTGCACGTACAGCCTTCGTCTCGAAGCTCCCAGAGTCTTTGCTTCGACGTTACCGGAAGAGCATCAAGTCCACTATCTAGAGTCGTCCGAGTTGTAGAGCGCGAAACCTATGGGATGAGCGAATCACTGGGAAAACGAGAAATGTAAGTGCGGAGAGAAGGAGCGAGAGAGAGAAATAGGTATAGAGAGTTCGAGGAAAAGTCGAACAGTAATTTCACGAGTGCACTAGCAGTGCACGCTGGGATTACAAACTGCCGGTGGTTGCATCAAGCAGACGAGAGTTAGCCAGTCGTTCTCTCCTACCCCTTGCACTGTCACGAATTTAGAGCAGAGTTCCAGCGGCGTGGGAATCAGCAAAAGTTTTATACAGATGAGAGCGACAGAGACTGCCATACTTTAGTTCAAAGGCATCGGCCAGATGAAAAATATAGAAACAGCAAAAGTCGAAAAGTGTGACGTAAACTGTATCTTGTACTTGTTTTTATTAGCAGTAAAGATCCAAAAGTGCAATATAAAGGTTTGATTCTAAAAAGAATGTTACACCTCTTCAAAAACTTATGGGTAAAATAACTCGCATTCTCGATGCATGTATTGTTAATGCCATATTACTTGTTACATTCAATTTCAGCTCCTAAATCAAAGTAATATGTTTGACAGTTTACGCGCATCAGTTAACCCACCAAAAAGGTTAATCAGATTCGAAAGTGCGTTTTCTTATTGGAAAGTGTGAACGGACGATAACATTTAGCCGCTATTTCGATCGTGTTAGATGACGTGGATGCGTTTTGTTACGGCCAATGGAGAAATAAAAATTCGCGCACTTGAAATCCGATTCAAGCCGAATCATTAATGGCAGATATAACAGGTATTTACGATTGACAAGAAAGTATCGATCGGGCGAATAATGTATAATTACATATTTTATTGTTTCGTGCATATTTGGGAAGCCACTGGACTTCATTTGACGAACAATTCTGAATAAAGAACCAGTCATTTCCTTACGTTGGATTGTTTTTTTTTCAGATTCTCAGATGCTTCAAAAGCTGCATAATTAATTTAATGTTGTATAATTGATTGTTCAGATAAATAGTGAAAATCCTAGTCATGCTCAACGTGTCGTTCGAAAGTAGGTTGGAAGTTGAAAACGTGCTGCTAACTCGAAGTAGTATCTTTGGAGGGCCGTCACGATTATTATGAGAACAGGTTTGGTGTAGGTTTTGGTTACGATTACTATAACGACTATAACGACCATTTGACGAACTTTCGTCAGTTGCATCACGCAAACAAGAGTCGATCACTTGTTCTGTACACCACTTTACACTGTCACGAAATTAGAGTAGAGTTTCGGCAGCGTGAAAGTCGGGAAAAGTTTTATACAGAGTAGAGACATATACTGCGGTACTATTTGGCTCAAAGGCCTCAGCCGAAGAGAAATATAGATAGAGCAAAAGTGGAAAAGTGTAAGGAGAAAGTGGACAGGCGTCGCATATTATGTAAACTGTGTATAGTAATAGGCGACTGTATGCATACACAATATACATGTAATCTAAAGAGTCTCGAGAGCGCGACAAGCGGCAAACTACTTTGCGCCTCGAACAACTGCGACAACAACGACGACGGAACATTGTATGGGTAAAAGCGCTTGTTTCACGTAAGCGAGTAATTAATGTCCACGTTAACTAACGCCGTAGATCGAGTTAACGAGACTAGGATTTGTGAATTCCCTTTCTCACTTCCACAGAAGCACTTTGACCTACACACAATGGTATGCACGCTTTGGTGTAGAAAATACGTGACGTTGAACGTTGTAAAAACTCGACATCATAATTACGTCAACTCATAATGAACCGAGAGTTGAGGTTATTTGTTTTGAAATACAAAAACTCTGGAAATAAAATAACACCCCGTGAAACATTTAATCTCCGGGAAAAACGATTTTCTTTCGCAGCATGCTGGTTTACCAGTTATCGCGGAGAGAAAAGTTTCAAAGTGTGTTCTATATTGCTACGGTAGAGTCATTAACTCCAGGGACTATTGCATAATCGAAAAAGTAAATTCTACCGCAGGAAATGAAATCATAATAACATAAAAGGTTAATAAGACTTCCAGTAGCATATCATTGTTATTTTATTCTGCTTTTTCATCTGATAATTATGAATTTTAATGTCCAGTTGATTTAATTCAAGTGTTGAAATTACAGTCTAATCTTACTTGGAGCAAAGCGTATTAGTTTGAAATACAGGTTCTTATCAAGATACGCGGCAGCGTCTCGACACCAAGTACTTATCATTTTTTTAAACGAAACTCAACTGCTGTTTCAGTGTGAAATTATCAACCATTTCAATCACCATATTGTGCATTTCGGCTACTTCCCGTTAAACTGGACTGCGTTTCCAGTTATTTGAAGTTATTCTCTTAAATGGCCGGTGACTATCTAATTTTTGTTTTTACACCTAAATTCTATATTGTTTAACAAAATCCATGACAACCTTTTTTTTCTTCTGAAAGTTAAGAATAAGTTTCTGAATTTCTTATTTACAAATTGGGATTTCCCAACTTTTGCTATATACATCAAACATTAAAAAGCCAGCTTTTTGGATTTTGATTTCTAAGAGTCGGTAACCGATCTTCAGAATCGGTCTGCACAAAAAGCGACACCCAAACTGCATTTGAATACAAATCAGTCTTTAAGAATAAGTGAATGATTTTCTTGCCTATAAATAGAAAATTTCTAGCTTTCACATCCATGTTAAAAAGCACATCTTTTCGTGTTTAATTTCGGATTTTATGAATCACCGATATACTATGGCAGAAATATTCCCGATATTTTATTACAAATGGAATGATGTCGGAAGACCGCACACATTTCATCATTTTCTCACAATATTACCATATTCCAAAGTAATATCTCTATAATATTATCTAAATATATCGCTGCATTGCAAACGGTTACTGGTTTTCAGATTCCGTGAGCAAAATACAGGATCAAGCTGCATTTTACCGGTAGAAGCAAAATTGCGTTCGGAAGATAACTATGCTTTCACCTGCTGGAAAAACGATTTTTTTACATCACTTTGGTGGTTTTCCATTTTTTCCTAGAGAGGCAAGCTTTAAACTCAGTAGGACTCAGTTTTATAGGATATGCTGTCGGTTTCTCACACTCACCTTGACGCGCAGCAGGTGCTGTAAGCTCTGAGTCTGGCTGCTATTCAAGGGTGGATTATCCCCGCCGAGACGTGCCACCGCAATTACGTTTTCCCTCGTCATGTTGTACAGGAAAAGGGTGCACACCGTCTGTGGATCGATGCAAAGATCAGTATTATTATACTGTGTACTACTACTATCACTTAGTTTCGTGGAAAGAGAGAGGGAATGTGTGTGTGTGTGCGTGTGTGTGTGTGTGTGTGAGAGAGTGTGTGTGTGTGTGTCGAGAAAGCAGAAAGGGGAAGTGAGGTAGATTTATTTCACTCTAATTACTCTCTAACGTATAATTAAATGTAACAAGTCTAAGTGCAGTGAATGTCGAGTGGTAGGAACGGGAGTTAGCGCTTTTGCTAACGACTCTCTTATTATTCTGGTTATTTGCAATTATGAAATATTACGAGACGCTACTCGTTACTCTGGAGAAAAATTAATGTTGTTACGTTGAATTTTCATTGTCCTTTTTTTTAATTAGTGGTTCACCTGATTCTTGACCTCCTCTCGCATAAAAGTGTCGAGTGAATTGACCGCGTCCAGCACGGTTAGATTGTTGTTACCCAGCAGAAGTTTCTCGTCCATCTCGCTGTATCCCAGGAACATGAATACTCCGTGCGGTATGCTGTATGTCTCTGCGATTAATTAACATATAAGACATTAATTGTCACAATAATTGTAGCTGTATACCTACTGAGTATAAGAATAATAGTTTTATTACGTAAAAATTTCCAAAAGGGTCTTTATAAAGGCACTTTTGGCCATTCCACTCAATATTAAGAGGGGTCGTTGAGGCATGTAAATCCAGCCACCTTTTCTGAATCCCTCAAATCGTTCTCATGATTAGCCAGATTTGAGTACTGTTAGAGAGTATTTTCTGAAATGTTTTTTTTTTTCTGATTACTAAATGCAACATTTCGAATAATACTGTATTTTTTTAAAGTCAACATAAGCAAAAACCATGAGTCACAGAAAATAATATCTCACCATAAAAGTTGTATCTAAATATCGTCTTTTTAATGATATTTTGTAAATAATTTTATGGACCTAATAACGTTAATTTTTTTCTAAAATATGTGTAGTTTTTTTTTTAAAGAAAGGCCACTTTTATTTAACCGTTCAATTTATTGTATCTTTAGACGTTACTCTTGATTCCAATTCTGAAATCATCAGAGTGGCATCAATCGACATTCCGAAGTTAAAAAAAAGAAAATAATGAAACTCATCATTATCTTGCTGAAAATGTTTCAATCCCCGGAAACAGCTAGAATATAATTTAAACTACAAATTAAGACAATTCTAGTTTAAAGTATGTTTTTAGTGAGAACAAAATAATTTGTAGTGCTTGCAATTAAAATATTGTACCTTCCTGGCGATTAAAAAATATGAAGTTACCAGCAACGCTCTAGGAATTCTGTATCAGGTTTTCAACATTATTTACAAATTTTAATGAAGAGCTCATATAAATCTTTTGTGGTGTCAATTGTCTTTTTGTTACTTCTAGATTTTAAGATTCGCTGACTTAAAAATGATTGTCTATATGAAAAGCTAGATTTAAAAATCTAAAGAAAAAAATGCACAGAATCTGCACTAAAGCAGAGTTGCAACCATTAGTTATATTCGAACCCACTCTTTTTCTTTACTTATTCCATAAATAATTCGATGTTAATTAATTTCGTTTTAGAATATTTTATCGTGTTTCGAAAATGCCTCGGTAATGCATTTTAGGATTTTAGGACTCTTGCAAATTTAACTAAATTTCCAGAACAGTCATTACACTTTCAGAAAACACCCGGTCATCTAATCAAATTTTCAGAAAAACCGATATTGTCCTCTTGTAGGCGAGATTTTTGGATGGGATAGACCCGCTAAAGATATTTTCACATTTAAAAGAAAAAAAATGTTCGTCTTTTCACGTCTTCCGCAGTAAGATAGTAAGCTTTACGAGATGCAAGCTTGTATCTTGATAACGACATTTTCTCTCGTTATGCTATTTATACGGGCGTCAATTTTCCAAACTGTGCCCGGTGAATACGAGAACAGCGAAAGAGATTGAGGACAGTGGGTGCAAGAAAGCGAACTTGGTATCGTTTTAACGAGCGCCTGGTAGGTCCGTTTGCTCCTGCCTCTGTAAATCCATTTACATTGCCTCTAGACCGTAGTTTTAATGTACGCCGATGTTAAGGGCTTTTATTGTATCGTAAAAGTCATTGACGTGGAGTGGGTGCAGCTGTACGAATATACGCGGCAGTGAAAAGAGATAGAGTTGCCTTCACCACAGCAACAAGCAGAAGAATCCTGGGTAACAAGCGTGAACCGGCGGATGGCACGGACAACGATCTCTTGCGGTACGTAATAAGTCTCCGTCGTTCACAGGTAGAGAAAAAAAAAAAAGAAGAACGAGAGGAAGAATGAGAATGAAACGTACCAAGTACACTATTTTCTTGAAAGTCAAACACCTGGTAAAGAAACTTTACAACACTATTAATCAGATGTTTATGAGAATGAAAATGGCAAGCAAGTGTTTTAGACTGACCGCGAATTATCCGGTCTCTCAAGAACGTACCGTAAAGCTATACAGAGACAATAGAGTAGAGACCGATCTCAGGATTCGCCTGACACGTCTGGCTTTCGAGTGAGAGCAACTTTACCCTCACGCACGCTGACTCGTATCACTGTTGCAGCGATATACGACCGCGTATACTACTGCTGTGGTTCATGTAGGTCTTCAAATTGTCCTCAGTGAGAAGCTATATGAGACATTCCATGGGAAATGGACCAACCTAATTTTGCACAGTCTCAAATAGAGTTTAAGCGTTTTTTTAAACGTTATTTAGGGTCGAACATGCAGTCGTAAATTCGATCTTAAGATCAAACTTGGCGAGGTTGATTGAACTTAAGATATTGGCGTTTAATAATTCAATCAGCTATATTTCGAGAACGCCTCGACTGATCGCGCTCAGTTTTTTCACACAAGAGGACACAAGAGGATCGCAATTATTTCGTTTGGTACTTTTTTTTTGGATGTTTTAAAATAAATTTGACTTAGTTATGATTTTTCAACAATAACATATCTTTACCCAGAATTAGAAAACCTGAAAAAAATCTCAAAAATCCTGTGTCAAATATAAAAATTCTTAAGCTTGGACCCAGAGTGGGCCGACACTCGCGGTTAATTTTTTCAAATTTTTGCTGAAAAAAAAAGTTGAAAAAAATTAGAAGATAAAGTTAGTCCACTACGAGGTAGTGTTCGAACATTTTTATGTGTAACACAGGATTTTTGAGAATTTGTTATTTTGAAGTTTCAGAATCGATTAGAATCGTGTTAAAAAAGAAATAAAAAATCGGTTCTGAAAATTCTGAAGGAATTCACAAATATCTCGTGTTATGTACAAAAGTGTTCAAACAATACTCCACAGTAAACTGACTATCTTCTAATTTTTACAATTTTTTTTTTTCAGAAAAAGTATGTTTCGCACAGTATTTTTTAGAATTTTTCTCATGTTTTCAATTCTTGCAAACAATATTTTAGTTTTGAAAAAACATAACTAAGTCAAATTTAGGGCAAAAAAAATCATTAAAAAATTTAAGTGCTTTTTAGAGTTGGAACAATAAAAAAATTATGGACCAAAATCTGAGAGGTCTAGGGTCTGACCCACAGGTCGAAATGGTACGGATTGTCCCGTAAATATATCTCCTGAGAGTAAACGTGATGTTGGATGGCTTATTACTCACCGGGAAAAGGCCGCATGCATATGAATTGTCCACTGTAGCAGACACAACGGCCTCGATGAGCCTGTATAGATGGCGCGGCATGGTTGTAAAACGCAAACCTGGACTTGCACGGAATTGGCTCGATGCAAACAGCGTTGCACACCAGAACCTCGCCTTCCCCGCACTGACACAAATCCGAGCATTCTGGCTGGTCGTCACGATAAACCTGTTTCGAATAAACAAAAAGAAACACAGTTATAGTGAATTGCTCACCTACTGTAAAGTAATTTCACAACTTAACATGCACACAATCGCTTTGTCAATTCTGTCCAAATACAATACAAAGCAACCATGAACGTAACTACTCTTTCTGTCAAAGTTGAACCCTAATAGCTTGAAGTTTGCTCAAGTTAACGTGTTCATGTCCATTTGCATAAAGAAGAAAGCCTCCAAAGTAGAACGTTGCAAATTGCTTCCTCATTATTTAGTACCTTTGACAAAGCCTCTTTTACAAAGTTACTTCTATGAGGAAGTATGTTGATCAAATTCAGTCCGACAACTCTTAATTTACGAAAGTTATAGCGTGAAAACAATTTTGTCAAAACTTTCAGAATCCTGTCGAAAATTCAAAAAGTTGTTGTATAGCCCACTTGCGAACCAAATTTGAAAAAAAAAAAAAAAAAAAAAAACAAAAATTTCACGACGAAGCATGAGAAATTCCTGCATGCGAAAGCAAGAAATCAAATTCTGAATGAATTTTAACGAGATATCCCATTCTAATTAAAAGTTCAACAATGGAAGAGGTGCAAAGGATCCTGTAATGTGCCCAATTTCAGTCAGATTGTCCAAGCCATTCTCATCTTATAGAAGTTTCAATTTTATTACCCATGACACACGAACACACAATAATGTGACATTTTTTCTAAAACACTTTTCCGGACGTTTCATACGATTTGGAGTATATTAACGTGACTGTCTCGAAAAAGAAAAAAAAAACAATTTTGCTCAGCATTATGAAAAAAGATCGCGACTAAAATCTTTAAAGCTATTTTCATAATTAGTACGCTTAAATATGAACG
This sequence comes from Perithous albicinctus, assembly GCA_964016905.1. NCBI lineage: Eukaryota > Metazoa > Arthropoda > Insecta > Hymenoptera > Ichneumonidae > Perithous > Perithous albicinctus. The sequence continues at coordinate 29,406,517 of OZ024688.1, read as the reverse complement.
AGATTATCCATTAGTTATGAATGTATTCAAAATAATTTTTGGTACCAATAATTATGCAAGAATATTTAATTATTTTTTAACGAAGATAAAAGTAATTGGATCGTCATTGTGAATTGTTCACATTTATTGAAACTGAGATATTTTGAATGCATCTTTGTTCGAATATTGTCCATCAGTGGTATTATGTTTGATACAATATAACAGGTGGATCTGGAGTACGAGAGTGAGAACGATATAAACGACATAATTGTAGAAATAAATGTTTGTTAATACCGAGAAAGGATGGAAGAAGAATAAGAAAATGAGACTCGCAACTCACTTTCCTTTCTTTCTTATATTCTTTGTTGATTTCTTTTTCTGACTTTGCAGCATAAGACCGTTGTATTTTGCGTTGGAAATAACACAAATAATTTCTCTCAATCTCATGCAAATGATCGAGAGGAAAATATTTCACTGGGAATTCCCTTTTGAAGGTGACTCTGGGATCTTTCAGCCAGCATACTCGAAGTCGAGCTATTAGTAGCAGCGCCATACAATTTTATAAAAATTCACTAAAGCATTGCTTTCGCTATTACGATATAAAATTGTAATTAAATTATTTCCCAATTATTGCACGTTCACTTCAGTGGAAATTGATTTTAATTAAATTGCCGAAAGCTACCGGGAATATTTTACATTTAGCAACTGAAATCGAAATATATTTTCATATATGAGGCATTCTGTGTTAATTCAGTCACATATTTTCTAAGCTTGTCGTTACCAGACATTGCTTGTAATTACCGAGATTTTACTTTTTTCCAGATTTTCATTTCCCAAAAATGCAGTGAATGCATTTTTTTAAACTCTTTTTATTGTTGCAGAGAAGCAGAGCAAAAGGAAAGTAAGGTAAAAATTTGATTTCTTCAAAATTACAGCCATTAGCTTATTTTTAAAAATCGGAAGCGACGAAGGTAATTAATCCTTTCATCTAATTGAGAAATGAAACACATTAAATGACTCGGAAAATTCATAAAAAAAAATTTAACGAAAAATGATCTGTCGCTCTATAAGTTCGAATTTATATTACAAGTTTGACATCTAAAAAAAATGTACCATTAGTTTTCGGCGTAAACAAAATTATTTTTCTGTAACTTGATTGTTATACTTTTCCTGCTTTTGTACTTTAAGCAGGAATTCTTAAATTCAGAACCATTTGCGTTTACACCTTTTCACTATTGAAAATGTCGACAAACAATTTTTGATCACTTTCTGTAGGCAATTGACGCCAATGTACCATAAAAACCTTAAGAGGATCAAAAAATAAATGGCTACATTCACAGCCAATGCTTCATAATATATTGAAGTGATTATTATATAAAAAATCTATATTTACGAGAAAATCTTGTGTAATTCATATTTTCATCGTGTAGGAGATGCTTCAAATCAATGCAGAAAATTTCACAACGAAATCGAGTGAATATTGGAAATAGTTTGGCTACTCACCCTCTTGCCTTTGCCCTCCCGAATGTACTGTAGAGTTTGTCTCATTCTTTGAAGCACGCAGAAACCTATAAAAGCGAAGGACAACGAAGAAACGTGTGTACATATTCGTTCGTGGCTATTTGCCTAACTCTCGGGGCTGCGCTCCCCCTTCTATCCATTATTTTCTACATTTCCATCCGAAGAGTCGCCTCGAGACCACTGTACTCTTGTATATACAATCTGCGACTCTACCTTGTTGGTCCTCTCTCTATTTTCTACTTTGTACGGAATTCCCTTTCGACCATTCGAGACTGTAAGCGATTGGGCGAAAAGAAGTATTTCGTCCCGAAGGTAAACCCTTCAAAAAAACCATTCGAAATGTCGACGATTGTACATACGCTCACGAGATCAAAGTTCTTGGCACTTTCAGGTTGATTCTACCTTTCAACATTCAACGAAATCGCATTCGTTTGTCTACACGGCACCTCAACCACTTCACTTTTTCTCAAACGATAAAAAGCCTTAGATTCAAATGTTGAATTCAAAAGAGCAGAACATACGCATTCGAAAATAAGTTTTTAAAATACGATTACTGCTCTCTGTGAAAAATAGATTAAAAAGAAAAAAGAGAATCAAATAGTCACTTTAACAGTTCTTTTGGCATTTATGATATTTTTACGAAGACAGTAAAGTAAAAAAAAAAAGTGTGTACTATTGTATCAAATCTTACAAATTTAAACATTAAATATTCCCGTTGACAAAAGAAAGTTATCATGGTAACGTGATTCAGAGCTACTAACACTTTTATTATTATAAGAATGACATTAAATATAATTAAAATTATAATCACATTTTATATTGCAAGTATTTTACTATACTTTTCTTTCGTAAAACTAAAACTTACGATTAGAAAGAAAATAATAACAAAAAGTTGTTGTTAAATCTAAGAAATGTTACTTTCTTTTTAACTGTAAACTTACGAGGTGGTGTGGTCGTGGTAGTTGTCGTGCTGGGAGTAGTGCTAGGCGTCGCTGTACTGCGCTCCGTCGTAGTACTCGCTGGTTGAGTTGTTGGGGTCCTCGTAACTTCCGGTATTATATTGTCCTCCACAGCCTCGACGACTTCGAGAGTCGTGGCGAGGTAAGTAGTGGCCGTGGTTGTAGGCGCAGCTATTGGTGTAGCTATTGTCGTTTTTGGATGGATCTGATGATGGTGCTTCTTTCTCGCGTGATAATCTTTCTGAGATTCGACTGTAAATTAAATTATCAATTTTACACCCTATATTAGATATATTAACACCCTGGTGAAAACATTTCTGTTTAAACAAAAAATAACAGGATCATTTTTAAGGGCACCGATTATTCGATCTACAATCGTAAAATTTAAGAAAAATCTGCTGAGAAAATAAGATATTTTCAAAAGTGTTAGGAATTTTCAGGTTCAGAGAAAAGTTTGTTTTTCACTTGAAATCACGAGAACAGTCTAAGAAAAATCTGAGATATGTAGAATAATTCACCAAGATTTTTAAGGAAATTTACCAAAATATTTAGGAAACTTTACGAAAATTGAACAAAAAATTTAATTGTTGGAACAAGCCTATAAAGTAGAATCTTGCGCAATTCATTGTCATTATTTTCTAAATTTCACAATGCCACCTGCATGAGAAAGTTGTGTGATCAAATTTTGGCTTCCTCATAGAGGATGCTTTGGGAAATGTATAAGATGACAAGGAAGCAAATACTTCATTGTATATACTAAGTATTATGCATCCATCTTATTGTGAAATATCACGCAATATTCAATAGTCATCATTTTATTTCCAGTGCATGCGTGACTCTATACATCCAAACATTTTTTTCTAGACCATTTTTCTCGACGTTTTGAACAATTTTAAGTATACTGACATGAAAATTAAAAAAAAAAAAACATATTCATGAAAACAAAGCTTCTCAATGAGGAAACAAAAATGTATAAAAATATTTTGCAAAGTTTACGAAAATTGTTAAGAAAATTTAATAAAATACAACCACATGTAGACTGTAGAAATGAGCATTCTACAGGGTGTCTCATTTTAATCTTCCACTTGATTCATCTCGAAAATTACTGTCCAGATCAAGTTTTGAGTATAATGAAACTTTTAGGGCCCTTCGATCCCTAAAAATTTCAATGTCAAAAAAACAAATTGACCATTTTTTAAAATGGAACCATCCCTTTTTTACTACAGAAAAATATTCTCCATATCAAATGTAACAACTTTTGTAGAAAACTTTTTTTGATGATAAAAATAGATAAAAAGAAGACATTTGATGATAAAAATTGATAAAAAGAAGACATGATTCCATTTTTAAAAAAGTGTCGACCATCGTAACACTGCCATTTAATGTTTTTTTAACGTCCCCCTTCAAACCCTAAAATTTTCATTCTACTCAAAACTTGATCTGGGCTTGATCTGGGAGTATTTTTGGGGATAATTCAAGTGGAAGATTAAAATGGGACACCCTGTATATTGTATACAGTTATATATATATCGAGAGAAATTTCTTACTATCTAAATGACTTATCTAACCGTTGAATGCCGCACGCGGAGAAGCTCTGCGTTACTATACGAGCTTGCTTTACAACTTCGTGATCAATAAGAACCCGAGAGGGTCTCCTCGTCTCTTTCTCTCGTTCATCGGTTCACTCTCACTTCTTCATCTTCTTCCTTTCTATGGTATACATATAACCTGTGTACTATATCTGTGAATGTGTCTCGCACACCCTCAGTTGAGTCGAGGGCTGCTCATCGTAATTGCGATTTTCCACGCGGCTTACCGATCAAACAGCAGCATTTTCGTGTCGAGATACAGCAATGCGAATCCAGCAAGTGAGATGAAGAGAGAAAGAGATTCAGTCTCGCAGGCAGATATTATGGACTCGGCTAGATCTATCGTTTTAGTAAAAATCCCCCCCCCCCCCCCCCCCCCTATGCTCTAAATCGCAACGTCTATACGCTAACCTTCTTTCTGTAACTCGCGCAGTTTTGCGGGCCGAAAGTGGCTCATTACAAGTCAGTATAGAAAAGATGAGTCGCGCATGCACAGTTCGCGATTTCTTCACTTTAGAGAGAAAAAGTTGTAACCTTACTTTTCACTGTTCGTCCCGCAAAAGTACCATTCGAAGCACCACTATTCATGCGCTTGTTATAGGAAATATGATGTGCAACGAGGGTCGAATTGGCAATTGCGACTCGTGTGATTTGCGGCCCTCGCTTCGCTCGGGCAGCAAACCTCGTCTCGATCACCAACTTTCGACCCTTGTTGCGCAATATACTATTTTTTCTTTTTTCTTCGTAGGTTACTTCGAGATCCAGTGCATACGGAGTTGAAATTACTTGTAATAATCAACGAAAAAAGGCTGCAAAATAGAACATTGCGCATAGTTTTATCATTATTTTCCGAATTTTTGGACATAAGTTCGATGTTGAGAAGCTAAGATAATCTTAAGATCGACCTAATAATTTCGAAATAATGTCCAAAAGTTCGACCCTTAAAGAAACGCGATATTTCTTTTTTCAATGTCCTAAATTTTGAAAACGCTTTGCTAATTCTGTTGAAATAGTCGTAACTACTCGTTTTGTTAAAGTTCTAGTCCGATAGCTTTAATTTTTCTCAAGTTAGGGTGTTTATATCCTTTTTGCATAAAGAAGAAAAATCAAACAAATAAAATTTTAACGAAATAACCAATTTTAATTAAATTTGCAACGATGAAAGGGTAGCAAAGGGTCCTTTAGCATGCTAAATTTTAGCCACATTCTCAAGTCATAGGAGAATAATTTTTTTGTACCCACACACCACTTTTCTCGACATTTCACACCATGTGAAGTATATTGACATAAAAATCTTGAAAAAAATCACGAAAACAAAGCTTTCTTTGTGAGGAAGCAAAAACATAGTTTAATATGTAAAGAACGCGAAACTTCGAACAATCGGAAAAGGAGTTTTCCAAATAAAAAATAAACACGAACCTTCCATAAGATTTTCGTAGAAAACTATATATCATTTGTAATTTTTAGTAAATCATTTTTTCGGCTGTTTTATAATCCACGAGAGTTAAAAAATGTTACAATGATTGTGAACATTGTATACTGAATTTTACTAGGTGTATGCAGACTTTACTAAAACGCAGTACTTCCTCAAGGGACTTAACAGCTTTGTGTATTAAAAGAAAACAATCGGGCTTCCGCTCTGACTATTTCCATGTGACTATGCAAGCAGGAAACTCTGCAGCTCTTCGATAAACCAACCCGAGTCAATCCCACGGGCTTTCAAAGCTTAATACCCGATGTTTTACTTTGTGATGCATTAGTACAAATTGGGACGTCGGTTTTCGAAGCGTAATACGGCAAGCCATTGAGATTTGAGAGCGATAATCGCAATGGTTAAATTATCATTCTGAATGTACTGTTGTACGATGTACTCACCAACGCAAGGATTCACCCACAGCAACCGTTGCCATCCCAGGCAATCGTAAAGTTGCGTTAAATCCGTTCCCTTGCAGGCACAATTTGATCTCAACTCCGTTCCCAAAATACCTAGCATTGCTTTTCTACAGTCCGACGGTGGACCAGCACACTTTTTCGTTACACTATCCACTGCACAACTCTGCTCGTAGTGCTCCAATTTGTTTCTGTTTATTGAAATTCAAGAAGAAAGAAATTAGAATAAAACATCATAAAAAGAGTTGTATGGCTTTAAGAAATTTAAAATTATTTAATTTTAAATTAATTTTAATATATGAGTCTTTCAGATCGTTATCAAACTGAATCTGTCGTCTAGTTTGATAATTGCGAGAATTTTCTTTTCGTATTAATATGAATTAATTACTTTTTTTATATTCGTTAAATCACGGATGTCCGACATTCTTTTACGAATGCAGGCACGCGTAGTTTAAAACAAAAATCTTTCTTACGCAAAAAAAATATAAACTTTCTAAAAAAATATTAACTTTAGGAAAAAATGGCTTTTTAGAAGGTAAAAAACACAAATTTAATATTATTTTTGTGGATGTTTGAACTTTATGAAGCGATAAGATATGATTTGTAAAAAAATTGCTACATTCACTTGTATTCACTAAAAAATGTAGAACATTCATGATTCATCGAATATCGGAAAAGTAATTAATTCGCATTCATTTTTTTTTAATTGCTACGGATATAATATTTAACAGTCCGGAAAACTTAAAAATTAGACGCCAGTATTGCGTCGATAATTAACTCAATTAACGACAATAATCTCAACAGATGTCCGCAATACCGCAGCTATTTAATATTTATAATAGCATTGAGAAGATCAAACTTTAATTGATTATCCGAAAGATATTTTTTTTATAAACAGGCAAACACTAATAAATTCCATCATTTTAGATGTAACTGATTTAAATATATTAATAAATGTGATATACGAAATGAATGTAATTTGATAATAATCTAAATTATGTTTTCATACATAAATAAATTATTACGTTATAATGTCTCATGTTCATATTTTAAAGAAAATCTGTACCTGCAGCTTTTATCCTCGCGACAAACTTCAGCGAGGCTGTGGCAGGTTGGCATCTCCGCAAGTTCAACTCGCTGAGCGCACGCTGGATGCATCTTCTCCTGTGCTACGATGCACTCGTCCCTTTTATCCTCCGTTTTTCTGAGAGAAACAATAAATCATCTCTTGAAAAATCTGAATTCAAAGAGCACGTTGGAGATTATGCTAATCCGTTGCACGGAGGAAAACTGTGTCCCATGGCATATGTGATTCAAGATTTTGTATTATATTCCGCGTTGCGAAAGAGTAGCGCAAATCGTTTAGAGCACAGACCGGGGCTTGATGTTATAGAAAAGAGTTTCTGCGTCGTAAAATTATTCCTCAGTGTTTTAATTTTTGGTTTTGTTTTATTTTATTTATTTACATTTCTTTTAAATTTTGTAGTAGCAACTGGCATGGCAAAAAAATATCTGTCTGTATATATGCCTGTCTCTTCTCTATTAAAGAGTAGAATCTTTTTGTTCTTTATTTGACAGTGGACTCAAACATTGTCTCAAAAATTCGTCAGATGTGACAAGAGAGATATTTACTCAGAGAGAATTGTTACGAGCTCTTTTGCAGAGTTGGGCTTCATTGTTGAACCAGCAATGAATGAGTGGCCGCGTAGTACTATTTTATTCAGTAAAATGAGACGCACGGGGATAATGGATAGACGAAAAGGGACACATAACTATAGAAGAAACAGGCGCTGAGAAAAGGAACGCTGTAATGAAAAAGGAAAGGAAGAGACAGTCTTGTTCCGCTCGCCGGGAAACCGGTATAAAGAGTAGCGTTTTCGTGGATCTCGAACAAAGGGTGCATGGCAAAAGGACACGAGCGGAAAAATAAGTAACTGCCAGAGAGGAAGGAAGTAAGCTGTGAAGTCAGCAAGGAGAAGATCGCCAGAGCGGAGAAGTGCTTGGAGGATTTGGTTCGTGCAAGTTTCGGGCATTGTAACGCCCCGGCCAGTGGCCACTTAAAAGTTAAAACAGGTTCGTTAAAGGATGTCCCCGGTTCCGCCATACTCTCAAATGAAAAGAACTGGAATAAGGGAAGAGAACGAGTAGAGTAATGAAAAGAAACAGGATGGAAATATTATGCAGTAAAATAAAAATCGAGCTTCGAGGACTCGAAGGAGAAAATAGAGAAAACTTTCCGACGGTCCGTCCACTTTTCTGATTTGCTAAAGAGAATTCTCGATACATTTCTTTAGTCCAGAGAAATCGCAACTTTCTTCGCTTCTGCTTAATCGAAAAATCGGATTTTAATCCACGAGGAAGGCAAAGCTAAAAGGTAAAATTTCTCATAGCTGCTTGGTGTATCTTTTATACAGTTTACAATTAACAGAAATAGTTGAATTTTACGCAGTTGGAAATAATGACAGGATTTTTTAAATGAAGTATCAATTTCATATCCAGATCAGTGCCACTTGAACATAAAACTAGACCGTTGAAGGATATCGCGCTCTGCTATACATTCAAAAAAGAAAAATTAGAAAAAGAGAGCACATAATAGTAGAGCAAGAGAAAAAGCCCAGATAGACTACACAAGAAATAAGACTCGAGCGTTAGTGATCAGAAGCAAAAAATAAATAAAAATATTCTTAAAACTTTGATTTTTTTTCTGATCTGGTAAAAGAGAATTCTTGATTACTATCTTTACGTAGGTTTTCAAGAATTCCTTTCCGGCAAGTCGTTGATTTTTCTGCTCGTATTTAATCGAATTATCAGCTTTTAATCTTCAAGGACAGAAAGGCTAAAAGGTAAAATGAACGCTCTCTTTCTTGGACTAATTGGGCGAGTATAAAGTAATGAGAACACCCCGATGGTGCCTTCATTTCCTTTCTTGCATGCTCTTTCTCTATCGTTTCCATGCAAACCATTTAGATTTGTACGTTGCGAGTACGCGTCACTGCGTCACTTGCTCGCAATCCTGCGAGCCAAAATTAGCGCCTGGAACACGTCGTGAACACATTTTCCCCAAGTCTTGTAGGTCCTGCTCTCTTTTCTCACTCTCTCTATCTCTCCTCCTTCTTCCTTTGGGCTTGCCTTCGCCCTCATCTCGACTCTACTTCACGTCGCCGTACCCGCCACCGGTTCCGATGAATTAAGGGATGCGATTACTCACTTGCACAGGCAAAAGGCAATCTCCATGGAATGCTTGTGATTGGCCTTCTTGTAGAAGTGTTGAAGGGCGTTCATGCACTCGTTACGAGCGCAGCTCGACACGGCGCAGTGATTAAGTGCCGGTTGCAGCAGGCCCCAACATTCGGTGTCGTTTCTGAGGAAGAAACGGCTTCGTTAAGAATTTACATATATATATATATATATATATACGTATATTACCAGCTGAACTTAATAATATATGAAGTCTGTCATGTACGCTTTAAGTAAGTCAATTGCGAGAGGGTTGTAAGTCCTCTATTTTGATGAAATATATAACTTTGATCCTGGAATGCGAGGAGAACTAAATCTCTTCAGGAGGCACTCATCAACGAGTCCACATCCGACTACCATGCTGATCACAGTCTCTTCTGACATTCTCTCCGGACACATGTATAGCACAAGGATAGGAAGCAGTAGTAGCTGTTGAATACCAGGGTAACGAGGATAAAATACTTACTTGCACAAATCGAAAGCGTGATGACAAGTACTCGAGAGTATGAGCTTCACCGGCTGATGAGGTATCGTCCTCTCGTATTCAGATATGGAATCTTGCCATATACCCGAATTATCTGTAAAAAGCAAAGAAAAAAATATATGATTCCAGTTTCTCTACGAAATGAAAAGAAGTGTTATTAGTTCGGTATCAGGCTTTGCTCAAAATTATGCCAGACCCTGATGAAACTAACAGCTCTGGCCAAACTCTGGAGTGTAGAACTATCGCATATATGGCGATAATCAGAGACAGGATCACAACCTGATCAGGGCGTATAGTTACACAGGGACCACAAAAAAAAACTCAACAAAAAGGATGCGAAGTAGAACTTTGCACATTGCTTCTTCATTATTTTCCGATTTTGATAAAGCTACGATTGTTCTGAAAGAACGCCATATAGGAAATGTAAAATAATGAAGAAAAAATATGCAATCTTCCAACAAAACTAAATTGACTAGGGGACCACACAGATTTTTTTAGAATTAATCAAATAGCCTTTCAACGTCTTATTTCATTAACAACATAATCAGTACACGCAACAATAGTCCAAGCTTCGGCTGCAATTCGGCAATTTTCGTCAGACAAAACGTAATAATGTCAGATCCTTTCCAGACCCAGATTAAACATTTTGAGCCTAATCAGATAAGGCGAATCGATACCATATCTGGTTCGGATAAGATTGTATTCTGATGAGCCTGAATAAACAGACATGCATTGTTGATACCTAAATAAATTTCAGTTCGGCTAAATGTAATAGCGCTCGACCCAGATTTAAACCGGTATATCCAAAAGCCCAAGCGTCGGAATTAAAACAAATCCTTGTCTCTGTGATAGCAGTTATAATCAATATTCGTCACTGCCACTCAAATGTCGACTTAATCAGTAATAAAAAAGAATTCTAAAAATAGACACGTAGTAAAGCGGAGAAATGTAGATAATAGTCGAAGAACTCTCAACAAAATAGTTTTAATTGATAGAATGACCGATCGTTTTACAACTCGTTCAACGCTAAAAGAAAAGCAATGTTTAATCGCGTTATAAAATAATTGCATGTCTAGTCAATAGAACTCAATGACACCGGGTATTGACTTGACTATTTTAAAAAAATGATAGGTGTAAATTAAAATGTTAAAAAAATATGTGGTAAATATGAAGCCATGTAGGAACTCTGAAAATAGATGATGATCCAAATCCGTTCTCAATCTCTCTCTCTCTCTCTCTAGTTGTGGTCTTGTCATCCGGATGACGAACGATCGTCGACGACTCTCTATTTAATCCCTAACAGTCCCACCCTCGATTTTATATCCCTGATGGACTCTACACTGGCACTCACTGGTGTTATAACTATCGTTGGTTAAGTTGATGCTTCGAGGGTTCGAACTGGTCGAATATCGGAGGCGTGAGTACATGAAGCTTCCAATCGGGGAGCATCTCTTACCCTTCTCTTTCCGTTTTCACTATCTATTTCTCCCTTTTTCTACCCGTATGCTACTAGACCTCTGATTTCCCAAGAAAAATGAACCACATCACGTGGTTGAAGGTGGCAGTGGTATGGTGGACGCCTACTGGATGGTCCTCCACGAGGGATGACTGGCCATAAGTCTGCGACGAGAGAGGGTGGATTCGACGCGCTTTATTAAGACAAACGAGCAGCACCCTTGTCGAATGTACCTTCGGCCGAGGACTGCCATGATCTCGATACTCCACTCACCCATCCCCTTGCGACCTTCGCAACACCTTGAGAGCCTCCCCAATCGCGGTTTTCGACGAATATCAAGTCACCCTCACATTCATATCCGTATTCGTTTACTAACTGCTATATGAGCTTTAAAAGACACACATGAAAGATCACACGCGAGCGTAGAAGATTTATTTGCCAATTTTGACATGAGGAGTGGTTTGCGAAAAAAAGAGTGAAGGGGATGAATTACCTTGACTCCCCAACTAACATTTTTTACCAGGAGTTTATATTCTTCTTTTTTTTTAATATCAAATGTGCGAAAAGATCTGGCTTGACGGGTGCACATGATAACCATAAGTTACACCGCTGTTGGTGGAGTTCGCATCATCGTGCGTGTGTCCACTTACTGTGACTGTTAGTGTGTGGGAGACCGGGGCTAGCCGGGTCATGGAAAAGTACAGTAAAGACATGATTTAAAAATCCCACTATTTCCTCACTTAAAAAGTTTATTGCACGATTTCATCGGAGCGCGAGTTGGCCCATTGTTATCGTGTTATTCGAGCTGTGATTGGTCGTCGCTGTCATCAGACAGGCTGGGACCGCAATTAAGTTCACGTATTGTAACTTGTTTATATCAAATATCAAATCTACCATAAAGCGACTCGGGCGCAGTAGCACTAAAATTGGCATTCGTACATTTCTGAAGTCGGCCTTTATAATCCAAAATAAAAATATCTGAACTCGAAATAACAGATCTAATATTGCCGGCCAAAATACGAAAAAAGATTCAATTTGTAAAGAATAGTGTTCGAGCACCTTTAGGGTTACTCATCATTGTAATGTAAAGTTTAAATCATTACATTTTGAATTCTGAAAGAATTCAGGTACTGTCAAGATTGCTCCACTGTCTTTCGGTTTAATACTTTTCGAGTCAACACCTTTTAGAATCTGCTCAGTTACATTACAATTTTAAATAAGACAGAATAAAACGGAAAAAATATTTGACATACACACTGATGTTCAATGTGCGGATTTCTAATCTATTGAGGATTGTAAGAAGCAAGAAACAGAAAATTTTATCGACACAGTTTTCAGTTAACTTGGTAAAAAAAGCGGCTTCAACGTTATCTTTAAAATGTAATTTCGTCTGTCTTTTAAAATCTTTGGAAACATTATCGTAGAACCATTCATACAAACCCGCATAAAATTCTATTGATATTGGGAAATAAAAAATCTTTATACAGAATGATTGTAGAATATTTCTGACTATAATTTTTATAATGATGAATCGTATAACTCGGCCACAGCACGACTACCATCACGTTTATAGTTTTTATAATACTAAAGAATATGGAATTTTTGCAATGTTCAACAATATTTCATCAAATAAAAATTGCAATATTACATGAGTTATATGAAAAAAACGACGATATTTTAAACCCGATGCATTCAGCGAAAGTTTATGAAGAAAATCCAAAGAAAAAATGTGATTCAAGTAACCCCGGTCTCTCCTATGGATAGATTCTATGAAGGGAACTGCAGCTCTTTCCTAAGACTCCTTTGCTTCTATTGGTTTTTTATGCCTCTCTATACGAAAAGCCAAATTCAGTGTCTCTTTTTTGCAGAGCGAATCTCGCGAGAAGAGTTTATATCAGGAAACCGCTGGAGTGAGTTTATCGAGGCAGGAAAGCCGACAACAGAGAGAAGGAAGAAGATAAAACGTCACACACATGCGCACTCACTCAGACACACACACACACAAATACTCAGATACTTGTTCAGTCGCTCTAACGACCGAGCCGCTTTCGACCCCACTGGCTGACGATCTTATACGATCTTATAAGTAAGTCATCTCCAACGAGAGTCAACGGTTGAGCGATTCTCTCCCTTCCGCTCTCTCTCTCACACATACACACACACACACACACACACACGATTCTGTCGGGGCTATGTGAGGGTCCCCACGAGCATTTTAATAAAAAATACAAATCGCTCGTCACAGAGCCAGAGTCTAGATGATCGCGAGTTAAAATCTGTTTTTAACCCCCTCGCCAACGTCGAGTCTTCGTGGCTCATGAAGGGTGCAGAGAATATTCCACCCTTCTACATCAGCATGGCTTTCTCAGTTGAAAACGTCGAGACTGAAATGACTCTTTCCCTCGAATGTCTGTTTTGCTTTCATATCACCAGCATGCGTACCCTCACTTTCCTACACAGTTTAGAGTAATTCAACGGGAGTATACGTCATCATCGCAATGGAAACTAGAGAAAAAAAATACTGCTGGCCTTTTCCGTTTTAAAAATCCCCGACGTGAAAATATGTTTTCAGTGTCAGCAGAAATGTAGTATGGTACATTAAATTTCGTAAATGATGCATAGAATTCCACGAAGACGTTCCAAATATGTATCTTAATAATTGCGGCGTTTGTGTCGAACAAAAATTATTACTCTTTTTATTTTACGAAAACAATTCAACGAAATTGGAGTTAGGGTAGAGGAAAATTTTTTTTTTTTTCACAATTTGTTTCGCTATGTAGTGAACATTTTTTTAAATGTACATCTTAACTCTACTTTGAAGAGAAGGGAAGATTAATGAAGGTGAATAAGGATCACAGAACATCTACCTGCAGTTATAAAAATCGGATATAAAATATTATTGGTTGGTTCTCGTAAAACGCAGATATGCAAACGTAAGAAGAGAATGATGATTTGTAATTTTTAAAATTGTAAGAAATTAATCAGCTTCAGTCGATATTTGTAAAGGTTTGCATTAGTGAAATTTGCATAAAATTTTTCTTTTTGATTTTTTTTAGGCTTTAATTTTACGCGTTTTGAGAATCTAGCGATCCGTGTCTCAGCACCCGAGATGTGCTTCACAAATTTCCATCTTAAATCATAATTAACCACATAAATACGCAGTATATAAATATCAATGTTACAGTTGCAATATTATGATTTTCAAGTAAAAGCACCCTTACGAAAGCGCGCATTTACATCAGAGAGGTTAACTGTCCAACGTAAATAGTCACCGCGCTTTTTCTTCCATCATAAAAATTTGCGTAACACGTCAACGTGCAACTTCATGAGACAAATGGCTTTCACCTGATAGTTGAGTATATATCTGAACGTCAAAGTAAAAGAGTCACGTATGTTTTTCTGGTTGATGGCCAGAGAGAGAGAGAGAGAGAGAGAGAGAGAGAGAGAGAGAGTGTCCGAAGACTCGACCCCGCGCCCGTCACTCACGCTTGAGTGTCATTCAATTAGAGTACTCCAACGCTCATACACCTCACTATTCATCCTCGCACACAATATTTGATCTAAGCAAATACGAAATGATTAATGATCGTGGAATACGTCCCGTGCATACTGTTATAACCCAGCTTGACAGTCCGCGGTTGGATTACATCTCAGGACTTTTATTGCTGGTTGGCTCGCGATCAGAGAACACATATTTTTCATACCTCTCCACAAATATTTCTCTCGGTCGCTGATCTATAACGACGAGCTTTTCCAACCGGTTGGGGATTGTATCTTTTCCGTTCGTGACCATCTTTTTGTGTCCTTCATTCAAGAAACTCCTTGCACGTTTCCACTGTTTCTAACAATCCATGTTTCTTTAGCTTTTGCCTCGCTTATCGTATGGTTCGCCATTAAAAAACAATTAACTACATTTAAGGAAGGGACGGCGCTCTCAGCGCTTGTTTCTTCGCTTAATAACCGTGCGCTCAAGTCGAGGTGGCGTGCGATAAGCTAGTTGCTAACGTCCGCACCGAAAAGTGTACAACGCGCACTGGGAGAGCTTTGCAGTCACGAATAAATGGCTGCACGGAGACTCCCATTGCAATCTCCTTGTATGTTGCTTCACTCGGGACATGCTCATTGTTGCCATTCTTTTTTTTCTCTCTCTCTCTCTATCTCTTGCTCTCTCTTTTTCTCTTTCAGTCTCGCTGGTTCGCTGAATCACAGTCTTATCGAATTAAAATATCCTCTCAATCTGACCATTGTCTCTGGCTTGGTCGCATGACTAAAATTTTCTGCAACTGCTCTGAAACCCGAGAACGCACGTACTTGAAGCACTTTTATACTTATCTTTTTTTACAAATTTATGGGATGGCGTAAACTGCTCAACCCACCCTTGCGTCGTTTCACTAACTCATTATTTATCAAGAAGTTCAGTGGAAAGAGCGTGGAATGCAGTTCCAAGGATTCGCGGAATTGTCCGATAAAGTGACGCACGAAACGGAGGAATTTACTACGCGTTCATGAGGGTTCACTTAACACAGTTTCGTTCTTTTGATGTTTGTTACAAATCCTATGTTTCCTTCAAATTCGAATAACGGATTAGTGAAGTTGTATCAAGATCATTCGCTTGACGTTCTTCGCTTTGCATTCACAGCTAATAATTTAGATAATTTTACAAGTTTCGTTCAATGCCCTTTTATTAATTCTACAAGCAACACACGTTTGTAACTTTTTTACAAACAAAATTGGTTTCATCATAATCACCAAAAATGGTAATTGCTAGAAAATATTACTTCATCGATATTATTGTAATTTTTACAGTAAATTCTTTGCTGAAATACAAGATCATTGAGACTCCTCCGAAGATGTGCGAGAAAAAGGGGCAGCAGTAATAATCAAATTTAGTATAGGCGCTATTTCTAGTATTAAAGTTAAAGAATTTCTATTTCCAAAAATTTTATTCGGTTCTAAATATGAATGAACCAAAGGGGACGTTGAAATAGTATCGATTGGAATTCAATTTTTCAATAACATATTTTATGTTTTAGGTTTTTGGAATTCAATAAATTACCAACCGTTTTTTCTTCGTTGGAGGCTGCATTGACTTGTTCCTTTATACAACGTACATCGGGCAAAAAGTGACAAAAATTGAAATAGAAATAATAATAATACACTTTTTTATTAACTCGATAATTGGGAGCAACCCGAAGTCTAAATAAATAGGTAAATATATATATTCCATCATTTTTTCAGTGTTCCATATGGGCTGTACAGAGAAATGAGTAAATATAGAATTTATCAATCTAAAAAAAAGATAGAAATCGAAAGTTGTAATTTTTTAAGGTAGAAAAATAATCTTAAGTATCAGCCTCCTCTTAGTGCTTATTTATGTTGGCTACCCTATAGTTTCTGGCAAAGAAAAACTGCGGAAACTTGAAAATTGGGAAAAGCGCTATATGAATATTTGCGATTTTCGTTTTTTACTTCTATACTTCAACCCCTGCGTAATAGTCTCAAAATGTTGATTTTCAGCGATGTATGTAGTGTAAATAAAAAAAAAGTCTATGACGTACTTTTTCTTGTAATTGTCATTGTTGGTAATTGTGACCAAACAAATTTCCGAAAAAGTTTGAAAAAAAATGAATAACGTTAAATAGATAAAATAGTAGAAAATTCACGACCCCCGATTCGAAAGTTGTAGTAATCCGAATGTCTGATTAATACAGAATTTAATAGAACAGAATTAGTAATAAATAATTTGACTTAATTATCTAGGCTCCATTTAAAATCAAGTATTGACAGAAGTGGCAGGAACAAGTTGATAGATTATTTACTTGCATTATGGTTAGGCATGAGGCTCATCATATATGGAATGTTTCATATACAAAATAAATAGGATAACGAATACAATAAAGAAATAATGTTTGTATAGAAACTCAACAATTAAATCAGTATAAAAATTACATATATATTGCAAAAATAAATTGATGTTTTCTCTCTTCCTGGTGCAAAAGGTCACCCAATGCTAAACACAGTTTCTTACAATCTAAATTACATCTACATTCACAAGTTCTAGTATTTACGATAAATTGTTATGACAGAGAAATTAATTCTTTACAGTTTTACGTGATTCGTATTTTCAGAGTTTTCAAATTCGTTAAGTTCTTATAATTTTATAAAGTATATTTACATGGTATAAGGTATTTTATAAGGTTTACTTTTCGATAGTTGTTTAAGATTTGATCAAAAATAAAAATCAGGTGGGAATTCTAAAGTCGAAGCATTACAAAACGATCAACCACTATTTGCTTAAATTGATGAACAGATACGTTATTTGTGCTTTTTTATTTCTTCTTCGTTTTACGAATTTTTATAGCTATGTTCAATTCTAAGTATACTCGTGGAAAATAGCGCTTCTATACTGAGATATAAATATAAAGCTGGAAACAAGAGTTGCTAATTACTTTAACGACAGTTACTATATCTATACAGTAAGTGATGCCAAATAGCGGTGAAAGGATTTTAATTTTACCATCTCGTTCAGCGTATCCGCGAGAAACCTTATCGATCTGTCTGAAGAAAATTTTATAGCGCGACACCACAGCGGAGTTTGCGAGCTTGTTGAAACTTTAAGTTCTTCTGATTTGGGTCATCCGCCGGCGAAGTGGCGAGAGTACGATACCACCTTAACCATTGGTACGTTCCTCAGGCGGGAAATGAGACTACTCTCTTTCTCTCTCTCTCTTTCACCCTCTCTCATACAACCCCCCGACGTGGTGCACCCCTAGAATTAAATTAAACCTCCGGTGTGATAAATCATTCAGGGAAATCGCAGCGAGCCTCGACGATGGATATCAGTAAAGCAAGTTCGTCGTCGTTCCAAAGCTCTGGAGGTGAACAAGTCTGAGACCGCAGTAGCTTTCTCAATTTGATTGAATCTCTGCTTATTCTCTTAAGACTCTCCAAGACTCTCCACTCTTCAAGTTTCTAAATCAGCGAGTTGAAAATATTTTTTCATCTTGGATTCTGTCCTCCGACGGCCAAATTGAATCAGTTTCCGCTTCCGGAAAAGTAATTTAATTTATACAAATGGATTTTAATCAAATAAATCCTTGTATGTACGATATAAATATATTTAGTCACATGTAAAGAAAAAAATCTTCGAAATCTTTAGACCCCACCAAGGCTATTTAATTTCATTTCCTCCCATGGAGTACATCACTTTTTTCAATGTGGATCTTTCAATGTTTTTATTTTATTTTAGACTAGCTAACAGAACATACCAACTCTTTTTGTCACTAAGCTCGTAATTTAATTTTGTCTCGGTATGATTCCAAAGGGTCATTTAAAAAAAATATATATCATTATTTTTAGTTATTGCTGTCTTAAGCATACTTTACGTAAAAACATGAAAGATTAAAACATATGAATTATAGATTAATCATTTGATTATTAAGCACATGTATTGTAAACGAAGATACGTTACTTAGTCAAACCGAAACGTCACAGTTGCACACAATTGCTAGAAAAAGTTCATGAATGACGACAAAACTATGACCTTTATATGACTATGAGAACAGAAAATGTGACGTCTTGTAATTCAAAATGTGAAATTATGCAGTGTAAAAACAAACAAATGTATTAAATCTTATCTATTTAAGCGGTCTACATATTTTTCAACTTATATTAGCAACCAAAAAACTGATATACTCCTCAATTATCACTGAGTCAGGTGAAATTTATGGACATTCAAAGGCTAATAAAATAAAGGCTCACTGACTTGTCCGTTAGTATTATTTAAAAAAAAGTACTACCGACCTGTCCAACAAAGAATTACTTATCAAGTGGCAAAAGCATGCGAGAAATGGGCTTACAACATTTATTTTTTTACACTGCACATTTTTAAAAGAGAACAAGTAGATCAAATATTCCTAAATAATTGTCAATTGTGCTTGAGATTAGTCTTTTCGGCATAATTGTAGTGACTTAAGATAGAGGTAAAGTTGAAGCAAGTCCGTCGAATAAAATGAATATTTTAAAAATAAATTATAAGTTTACTAATTTTAACAAACAAATAAATGTCCTACAATCATGCCATAAGGGTTTATTTTAGGTTTAACTGAAAATTATTTGGGAATATTTAGTCTACCGGTTTTCTTTCAAAACAATGCAGAATATATGAACGAAAAAAAGTTGTTAGGTGTCCCGCATTACCCGTATGCTTTTGTCATCTGGCAAAAAATTCTTCGTTCGATAGGTCGATATATATATATAAAAAAAATATACATATATAAAAATAATAAAAATGTATAGATATATATATATATATATATATATATATATATATATATACATTTTTATTATTTTTATATATGTATATTTTTTTTATATATATATATCGACCTATCGAACGAAGAATTTTAAAAAATAATAAAAATGTATAGATATATATATATATATATATATATATATATATATATATACATTTTTATTATTTTTATATATGTATATTTTTTTTTAGATACTAGCGATTATGTAAATGAGATACTAGTCTCAGAATATCGGTACATTTAATCTGATTTCCTCCCAATTTCCCTTTAGTCTAGACAGTCTTAGACTGTAGACACTAAAGGATCGAATAACCATTTCCTTGCAATAATTTTTCTCTTTCTCTCTCAATCAAATGTTGCCAATAAACCTAAAATTATTTCATATACATTATTTCCCTTAACAAAAGTAGCAGTCGTCTATCCGTGTACTGCAATTACAGTGATCGATCGAAACCCATAAAAGGCCAATTTTCCCCGAGCAAATTGTTTCAGGTGGACACAGAGAATCGAATAAAATCAAGTTGGGTGAATTTGTCACGATCCTTTGGAGAGAGGAAGTAGATCGGAAATCAACGGACTGTAATAGGAACGGGAAAGGGAAAAGAGTAGTTTTAACATTGGCTGAATGCTATGTCCTTGTGCTGCAACGAAGAGTAAATCGAAAATCAGTCTGATGTAATTTCGTGCATGTAATTTCGCATAGCTTTACCACCCTAGTTTACTATTGGACAATTCATAACGATCGCTCGATATCGTTTACTTGTCACTGTTGTTTCCTTTCAGCTTGTGACCTTGTCGCAGAAAAAAAAAAAAAAACTAAATTGAGTTCAAAGAGGAAGAGAGTTGCAATGCAGTTTCGGCTCTCGAAATTGTATGGCCCGAAGACTTCCAACATATCAACGGATATAGAAATCCTGGTGCCTGCTGCCTCTGCTTCACTATCGGGTAATAGAATCGATTTGTTTTCTCCGGTAAATCGGCTTTCTAAACGGCAATTCGATAGCAATTGCGTTTTCTCGCTCTGCATCGTCCTTTTCATCTCGCTGTCAAACTCGGGATAGCTTTTCCTGGTGCACCCACACATAGAGTCGAAAAGCGAGGAAGCGACAGAGCGTGAGCCAGAAAATCCGGCATTCACTGCGTCCTTTGACCGCGCTTTGTTATTGCTTCAGGCATGCCTCAACGATGTCTGAGCAGAGGCGTCGTTCCGTTGTACAGACATGCCAGTAGTTACACGATGGCTTTGGTCAGACGTACACGACTGACGTCGCTTAATGCGGTCAGCTCTACAGTCGGAGGGTGTTAGCCAAATACGGTTACGAGGTGAAATTTGAAGGAGGGTTCTCGTCAGTGAATAGAGACACCGGACATAGAACTTGACTCAGACTATGTATACCAGAGTTATGTTTGTGTGTGTATGTGTGTGTGTGTGTGTGTGGAATGTCAGACACTAGACGACGGGTGTTACAATTGTTATAATATTACTCAAAGTAACGCTCATTTTTACTTCTTATAACATTAAATATATTATTGTGCATTGCAATATAATCTTTATGAAAATGAATATAATACATAGGAAGTCTTTTTGCTTTCTCATAGAGGAAGTTTTGTTGTCGTGAATTTTTTTTTTCGAGACTCTCGAAATTTTTGAAAAAACTGTTTTCACACTGGAACTTTTTGAAATATATTTATATCTGGCTGAAATTGTCTATATAAATGGATTAACATTGAACCATGATTAGTGTTGGTTTTGGTGAGAATTGAACAGGTGGTTTCAAATTTATGACAATATTTTTTAATATCAGTAAACACTCTAACTTTTGTGGATTCTAATGAGCTATGTGGATGAAATGTTCAAAGTGGATTCACGATAATGTGATTATTAAACATGAATTTAGTCCAAGGAATGGCCGCTGTTAAATTCCGTTCTTGCTCCAGAAAAACGAAAACATTGCAGTGGTGAAAACAATTTTTTTTTTTCAAAAATGTCAAAACTGCCAGAAAAACAAATTTTTAAAACTAAGAATTTACATTTCTCGTCTTTTTCTTAAAAAAAAGAAGCTTGCAAAATAAAAAACGCTGCAAATTATACTTGTGCATCGGTTCCTCATCAGCTCTGCTTGATGGAAAGTATGTCCATGTCACTTTTGGCTTCCTCAAGAAGCTGTGTTCTGCGATTACTTTTATCAGAACTACGCGGCTGGTGTAAGAAAACATATGTGATAAATTTCAGTTTCATAATTCAACCTGTCTCTAAATTATGAAGGTTCATAATTTTTTTCCCCAGACTTTTTAGCACAGAATTTTAATTGTTAGCAAACTTAAGTCTAGTTGTGATGGAACATAGAATTCGTCAAATTTTCCCTCGTAGGATTCGGATGACGGATTGTATTTAATTCGCGACAGAAGGCAACGGTTCCCTCGTGAAAGTCAGAGTTCCATCAAGAATTGAACCCAAATCATTTTCATTCGATTACTGAATTTGAAACAATCCTGGGAGCTAGAGCGCGCATAGACATTTTTGAAAAAATTCAAAATCTTGTAGAAACAAGAGAACTGCATGGGTTTTGTCCAAATTCAAACCCAATACTCGTTCTATGATAGTCCAACTTCGTATCAATTTTTGTCCCCGTACCTCAAAAATTGTGGGAGCTAGAGTGCACACAGACATTTTTGGAAAAATGCAAAATCTTGTAGAAACAAGAGAACTGCATGGATTTTGCCAAAAATTTGATCGAGCGAGCATAATTGAACCCCCAGCATGTGTGCTTAATTTCAGCTTAATATCTTAAGACATTCTCAAGTTATAAATGTTAAATGGTTGTCACACACGCACACTCACACGCACACATCCGGATATTTTTTCTAAATGTGATTTCTCGACGTTTTAGGCCATTCTGAACACATTTACACGAAAATCTCGAAAAAAAAGTTTTCACAAAAACAAAGCTTCTTGAGGAAGCAAAATTGCAAATTGCTTCCTCATTATTTTATAACTTTGATGAAGCTTCCTCTACGAGGAAGCCAATATTAATAACGAGGAAGTAACTTGCAAAGTTCGAAGTTGCAAGCTTGTTTATGTAATATATAAGTATGATGTAAAAGTAATATATAGTATATTAAATATATTCCGAAAGTCGTTGTTAATATATAAATACTATACTTTTACAACATACTTTTGTTTCAAACTTCATTTAATACGCCGCTTATGCGAAAAAAAATTCTATTCAATGTATTCATTTTCTAAACGTTTTTAAGGGTGTGATCAATATGATTATTGAATCAGGTCTAAAAATCATTTTAGAAGAAATTACCTTTCATGTATTATACTTATACATGACTAGTCGTTAAAAGTTTTATAGAGTGTTGATCAGGCGGTTCTAGTGACTCGTGCACCAAACCACATCCTAAAATTAGTCATTCGCGCGGTTTCCTACTATAAAGTGAGTGTTTAACGCTGTGTGATGTGAACTGTTATGTTTAGACCCACAACTTTATGATCAATTCCAGTTCAAATCATTGCCGTCCACTACTTTTGTCCTCATCCTAAAATGGACATATAGATAATGTGTTTGCACTGAACACAGTGTATGTTGAACATATGCAGTAGTAGATTAATACAAGAGTGAACAGAGAATAAACATAATTTCAAGTTTATATAGTTTCAATTTTATTTCCACTGTTACAACAGACTTGCTCTTCAAAGAAGAAACAATTCTTGCAACTTTTGTTCCTTGTCATTCGCTAAACAATTTTACGCAAAAGTATAGAACGCGTGAAAACCGCGCTTTACAAAAAAGATGTTCACTACTGCGATGAGAATTTTCAAATTTCAAAATTGTAATGAAAATTTTTGGTTTTTGTCATATTTTTAATTTATTTACGCCAGAATTTCTGTAATATAGGTATTGTTTATGATAAAACCAATGCTCGTACGAAATCTAAAGGCATTGCACAGTTCTATTTTTTTATATTAAATTGTCTTTTTTTATCGAATACAAAAAAGTGTAAATTCGCATTTTAAGGCATTCGAATCAGCGAATAATCAACTGTTGTATTCATCTTTGTGTGAAAATTAACACGATTAAGCATGGACAATCGTATACTCAACATTTTGAACGTGTATAATGGTAAATTGAGTTGTGTACTTCAGTTTTGTATTTTGCTATAGGGAAAAAAAATCTCAATGAATCAAAAAAACAGAGCGTCCTTTTTCAATTGCCCTAACCTATTATATTTAATATCCCAAAAACTCACCGCCATTTTCATCTCCCGTATGATTCCGCCTCTGATACGGTCGATGATGTATCCCGGGCAATGGTAATTGCTTCAAGGCATGAAGGTCTTGATGATCGGCATCGATCAGTGGATTTTCAAGCTGAGACTCGATGACCTCGAAGCTCGTGGAATTGTCCGGATGCGAGATGATTTTCACTGGAAACGCGTGCGAGAAAAAAGGTGTATTAGCGAAGATGAACGAACCGAGGGCCTTGATAAAGTATAGTAGAGTGGAGCGGATGATAGGGTTTGGCTGGAGGTTAACTCGACGTCTCTCACGGCTCAAAGGACGTCGGAGCGCCGTGCCATTCTCTTCTTCGCACTCTTGCCCCTTCTTACGGACCGGATAAAACCTCTTTTCTCTCAGAAACGTGGAAAAGTACAAAAGGTATACTATTTTCTACAGCCTTATTCTGTACTATAGTACATACAGTAATAGCGAAGTGTACAAGAACAAAAAAAAAAAAAGAAAAAGAGGAAGTACGGCGCACTGTGAACAAGAGAACAGAAGAGAGCTGGAAGAGATTGGTGCACAGCGATCCCTCCTTTGTCTCTTTGCCTGTTGGCCCGTTGGGATCCTCTCGATTTCTCGCAAGATAAAAAAAAAAGAAGATAGACAAGCAGCGAGAGACAAAGGGAGAGTGTGATCTTGCGTGAGAGTTGTCGTCGTCGTCGCCGTTTCAGTCGTACCAGCACATGTACGTAATAATAATTGGTCTTTGGGCTGTTTCTCTCTTTCACAAGCGGAGTCCAGTCGCGCCTTATTTACAGAGACGCGATCGAGTGTCTCGACTTTCCTGCAGCTCCGCGCGCTTTTGTTTTACAGTGAGAGAGAGTTATAGCTGCGCTCGGTTTCATTTCGAATCTTTGCTCGTCGCGTTGTAAAACGCGCTCTATCGAAATGAAAAACGAGACGCATCTTCGGATTTCATTCAGGTATTTGGTAGAATGATCGTGCATTAAATTAAATATCGCTGAGAATTGTTATGGATGCCAGAATTTTTGGAATCTAGAATAAGCCATTAAGGAGGTTACAGCGGTACTGAACTGTTGTATTAGTGGTTGAATTAATAAAATGAGTTTGAAAACTTTTAAAGATCAAATGACGTTGATGGAATTTGCTGAAGTATTAAATTCAATATCTCTACTATTAGAAATATGAAAATATAATTGCATATTGTCAGACATATTAAGGAAACACTATATTGAATTTGTATGCAATCCTAAAAGCCTGAAGTAGAAATCACCAATAACAAAAAAACGTATAGTGACTTTGTAGAAACGCCATTTTTTATTTTTGCAAAATATGGCTTACTTATATTAATGTTCTGCATGTTAACAAATTGCCAAGAAAACCAAATATTTTTTCAGCTTTTAAACAATCTTTTTGCTTTATAGAAATTGATTTTTTAAAATTTTTTTTATAGAAACGTATAGCAATTCGTTTCTTTTTATCGAGCGTTGTTCCTGTGTAGAGTAAGTGATATAATACGTGATTATACTGACACACAATGATTATAATTATAATGCTGAAAGAAAATTACAGGACTATAACGACATGATTCTCCTCATATACTCGTCCGATAGGAAATGTTGTTCCTAGAAACTGTAATTTTCGATATTAAAATAATCCCCTGCACATTGCCTTTTTACATGATTAGGTTATAAGTTGACACAGATCTTCACATGTACATATGATTTCCAAATTGTATTCCCGGACTTTTTATTAATGTAGTACATTCGCCAAAAAGTTGGTTCGACTGAAAAACATCTTGTATCTTGGTGTGAAAAATATTGTTCTAAATCAAATGTCGAAAATCCGGCGATACAAATTGTAAATTGGGGTTAAGATGCGCAAGGGTTTTAAAAATGAATGCCATATTTAGCTTCATATCTGGAGATATCAAACTGTAAGTCCATTTCAAGGCAAAAAGTATATTAGGAAATCGTGAATTTCGGTCTATAAAACAGCAAGATCCAGCATCCCCGTAATTAGCCTTAAGGAAATTGGAAATTAAATTAACGTTCAAAAATTTTTCAACACCGCTTGATCTGTAAAAGTTTGTAGACACAATTTTTCTAATTTAATGCATATTTGCCTATAAAGTACCGCTAAAACCTCTACAACTTAGTAATAATTTTGAGTAAGTACTGTCCTAAGAAACCCAAAATTTTCCGATGATAATAGCCGTTTAAAAAAAAAAACTGAATCCCGCCCGCCCATTCTAGCGCCCAAGTACGAACCTTGATCGACGAAGCCATCGAAGGCCTCGCGTAGATCGAATAGTCGATCGACAGGCGACGAGTAATCAGCGCCACCATTGCGTGCGGACTCGTCGTCGTCAAAGACATCGTCGATCGGACCTATGACGACCCTGTGCTTGTAGTAGTAGGTGGGTCTCGGTGCAAATGTCTTGGTGCCGATGCCGTTGTGCCATTGGTGAGGAGGTGATTGTGCCAGAGGATCGCGATCGTCTAAGTTTGGTGTGCTGGGTCGCGAAGGTGCAGGTGCAAGTGCTGGATGCGGAGCATCTGGGCGTGACGAACCGGGATTACCGTAACGATGCTGTTGATGCTGCTGTTGGTGACGATCGCGATGCCGAAGATTTGGAACGTTCTGGTGCTGTTCAATGTCATGCGAATTTTGATGGGGCTGCAGGTGCTCGGTGTTTGAGGCATGATCATGCTTGGCTTTATTGTAGGGATATGAAGAGGATGAAGAAGAAGAAGAGGAGGATGAAGAATGACCAAATGAAGAAGAAGATGATGAAGAGGAAGGCTGAAGGCCAGATGATTTTCCTATGGTTATCCTACGTCCGTCCTGAGCCCTTCTATGCTGATCCTCGTAACCCCCATGACCATAAGTCCCACGGTGATGATCTCCACCGTAACCCGAACGATCGAAGCCGCCAGGCTCGGCACGTTCCGCCTCGGGATCACCGTCGCGCTCGGCATACGTGTCGTACGGAGCGTAAACGGAGATCCTCGGCCGGCCCGCTCGACTACCCGGCAACTCGGGCACTTCGTGACGCTCATCTTCGCGGTCTGTCTCATGTTGCGGTTGACGATTGTTATCGGAAATACCACGATTACCAGCGTTCCCAATCTCAACGCCCTCGTTATTATCGTAATAGGAGGTAAAGGCTGTAGCCGCGGCAGCGGGGAACAGAAAATAGGGATACATACTGGTCGGGGGCAACCAGATCTCTTGGAAGTTCTCCTGCTGGGGGTCGAACGGATATAGGGCCGAGTCCGTTCCCGATAGGTCTACGGACGCGGAGGAGGGCAGAATGTCTGAAACACAGAAGCAGAGACGCGGGCGAAAGGGGTGAGTGAGCGAGTGATAAGTGGTTTTGTTTTCGCTGTGTTGCGTGTCGTTTTTTTTTCCTTTTTTGTTTGGTGTCCAAGTTACGTGAGATTTTATATCGAGTCGAGGTGAAGCGGAGTTGGCGTGTTTTGGATTGTAATTTTTCATGGTGAGTATCGCGGTCCTTCTATCTATTTGTCTCTGAGGCTGTGCGGAATTAAGATTCATTTGGGTGATAACGATGCTTTTTTTTAAGGTGATGTGATACACTCTCGCTGTCGCTGATCTCATACACAGTTGGTAACAAAAATAGTAATCCATCATTTTCAAGGGTGCGGAATGTTTCCAAAAAAAAATCCGAATTTATTAGTTTTTCTTCTACTGTTGAATGTAGTCGCTAGTAATTTTCGTTTTCTCCGAAACATTCGATACTCTTGAAAACGATAGATTACAGTTTTTGTTACCGACCGAGAATGGTTCAAACCTTGAGAGGAAAACCTTTGTGACGTGTTAGAAAATTATATGATACTTTTAATTAATATCAATACTAGGAAACTCTTTTATTTTACTGTTTCATTGCTTGACTTTTGATACACAAAATAAGATTAAAAACTGTGACTTGACTGTGGTATCAAAACGCGAAGTCGTTTTATTCATTACCACTTTGATTCAATCAAATATTTTATTTGAAATTTCAGCTTAGTGAATTCTGGCATTGACATTTTATAACTGAACTAATATTATTCAGAGCCGGTGGTAATTCTCGGCGTCACTTCCGTTGCTTTTAGGGGAAAACGTGCTTATCACACACTGGGTGGTTCATCTGTACGAAAAGGTAAAGGACGATGGAGCGAAAGAAGAAGCAGAAGAAGAAGAAGAAGAAGAAGAAGAAGGCCAGCTAGGTTGGAAAGAGCCAAGGAGTCTGCTTTAAATTGGATTTTGATAAGAAACGACTTCTACGTTTCTCCACGCTGTACGAGCGAAACGAAAGAGGTAAAGAGAGAGAGAGAGAGAGAAAGTGAGAGAGTGAGAGAAAACGTTGAATTATGGCTGGGCCATTGCCGCTGTTTCCTATCACCGGATATACCTCGATTTTGCCTCCCTCACTCGCTAGTGTAAAAGTGAAGTCAGAGCGAGAACGAGATAGAGGAAGGAAAGTCTCGTTTTGAATATTTAACGCGATGCGAGCTCTGCACGTCAGTTATTTGAATGTGCCTTTGGCAAATTTCGCGGACGAGTGAAACGAGCGTAAGATATAACATGAATCGTATAAACGGATTGCACACAATGCCGTTGAAGAAATACTCACTATCTCTATTTCTCTCTCGCTCCTTTTCTAACTCATTCTGTTGTGATAATGACTTCGAATGATATTTTCGAGCACTGCGTGTAACCGGAGAAAAGCAAGGCCGTTGAACGCGCGTTCAAAGTGTCCCTAACTTTCGCTGACAAATTGCATCGTCCTCGGCGGCCCTTCGAACCGTGGGCTGCTAGCACAAGTTTCGAATCGAATTTATGAAGGCTTGTCGGGCACCAACGAAATTTGAATAACTCTCATCGCGTCGGCATTTCCGAGTTTCAAATGTTTAGATATATGGGATTTTCCGTATCAAATCGACCTGGGTCCGACATCCGACATCATGAATACGACTCTGATTGTTTGGTTAGTTTTTTTTTAAATTTGATTTACTTTCAATTTTTTAAAGCATGGGTACAACTATTTCAGGTAAAATTTATGTACATATATTTTTTAGAAACAACAAATTTTGAATAAAGATTCCTATGCTCTTGATTGTACGTATTTTTGTTCTGATCCTGAAATAAAAATGCCCAATTCTAAATTTAAAACATTGCAGGAGGAAATGCACTCCGTTGTTTATTCTATTGTTTTGACTCTAAAAGACACTCAAATTTAGTGTTACACTTTTTTGGAAAATTTTAATTTTTTTAATACAATTTCGATTTTAATTTTTTAACGATTTCAGGGAGCAATGACTGTTCTTTAACGTAAAAACATGATACAAGAAATCCTGTGTCGATGATCATTCGTAACAATGTTTAAAGTTTAGATGGTGAAAAAAAATTCAAGTTCAAATGTATACGATTCATAAACAACGTGAACCATTTTCTAGATTTTTAATTTCTAACTAAAGATTATTTTCTTTTAAAAAAAAGTAAGTAAATTAAATGAAAACAAAATTAATACCAAAGTTGAGTAACTTTTGGAGTTGGGATAATATACAAAAATCATTATTGAAATCCAAATTATCAATTCGTCGGTCGGATTCCGATAGATTTGGTATGAAATGTCCCATGGATATTACACCGCACGGTTGAGGTAACGGATTTCACGGCACGTGGCAGCCTTCCTCGTTTTAACACCGGCGATAAATATATTTGTTTACGACGAGAGGAGGACAAGAGGATACCTAAACCGCGATAACTCTACGGAGAGAGACATAGACTCGTTCAATCCGCAGATTTATTTGCAAACATTAAATCACAATATATCCATAGCAAGTCGTCGTTCAATTACCGTCCTTGAAACATTAATTTATCAGTTATTTAAAGGGGCGAATCCGATATCAGCAAGAAAAGCATGATTTATTTAGTACACTCTGAAAAAAAAGTATAAAAAACCCATGCGATTGATTGTTTGTAATAATCTTTTAATCCTATAGAAAAATCTCTAAATTCAAATCTGAAGAACATTGAACTTCTTTTAACAGAATTTTATTGTATTAGGCTCCTTTTATCAGATTTGACATATGACAAACAAAAAGATTCGATACGTGAACTTGATCCCGTTTATCTGACGTCATTGGCGACCAATCACAGAACGAATAAAACGGAAACAATGCGTGCGATCTTTTGTTCCACCAATTTTTTAGAAGGTAGACTCTTTATTGTTTAAAAACAGGACTTCTCCCAATTTTTTTAATAATCTGATCTAGGAATCTTTCTACATGATCAGAATATGGTTACGAATAATTAATTGCATGGAATTTTTTATACGATTTTTTTCGCTGTTAAAAAATAAAACACGTTTATACAATAAATTTTCATGTGAAATGTACTTGACTTATACAGCGGTAGGAAAAAACATTTGCATTTCATTTTTTGCCGCACTTGCAGTAGAATTATGACAATCTTGGGGAATTGAATTAACAATAAATTGAAAATGTAAATGTCAGGATCCTTGCTAGAGCTCGAGACTACAAAAGTTTGTTAGGTCGTGACAGACGCTAAAAAAAATTGCAAGTAGTAAAGCTGATAAAGTTTCGCCACGTTGAAACGACGCCACGATAAATGTGATGATTAGATTGTCCCAAAAAAAATGTTTCTTTTTTTCGCCTCACCACGTTGAACCGACACCGCAATAATTGTGATGATTTGACTGTACGAAAAAAAAATATTTTTTTTCTAGTTCTCACGTCATAAACCTAAAGTTTGGACCATAGTATTGAACTTTGTGAAAGCAGAACTTCTTGTGAATTTTTTTAGAATTTGTGCAACGGGTTTGTGTGTTCGTGATTTACGTGTTTCATAGGTTTCATATTTTGCTTTAATTCAGCGTAACTTGAAACATTTTAGACCACATGGTGTCCAAGATATTCAAATTTATGGAAAAAAGTTTATTTTTTCAAAAACGGTTGCCTATGAAAAACTGCCAAACTCCTCAGTGAAATCCCTACAAAAATTATGTATCAAATTCGATAAGTACATGGAAAAATAATATTTAATACAATTTAGACACAATTGAGATTATTATTATTGTTATTTGTCTTATCATATACTTATTAAAATGTCTAAAATTTATGTATACATATTTCCGACGTACAGATGACTGCATGTCAGAAAACTATTGTTTCTACCATAATATTGAGCCTCATAAAGAGGAATCACGCTGTGAATTTTCTAAAGGATGACGTGAAGGATTGAAAATTATTTTACATGAAAATCTTTCACGTTTTAATTTTATGGTATAAACAGTAGTTTTCTGACGTGCGCAGTTAAGATGAAATAATTTTTAGACTTTTCAATTAACATGTAATAAGACAAATAATAATAATAATAATCATCATCATCATCACAAATGTGCCTAAATTGTATTAAATATAATTTTTTTCATGTACTTGCCGAATTTCCTACAAAATGTTTACAGTAGTTCTATCGAGGAATTCGTTTTGGATAAGGTAAACAAAAAACAACTTTTTGCATCTTCGTTGCGCCACTTCTAACAAAATTCACAACAAGTTTAGCTATCAAAAGGTTAAATATTATGCTCCAAACTGTATATTAATGACGTGGCAAGAAAAAAAAGTTTTCTTTTTGTACAGTCTAGTGAGGATGTGTGTGAAAAAATATTCACACATAAATCAGTGATGTTGGATGGGCTGTGGCCCATGATATAACAATTGATGAAAGGTTGTGGTTTTAGTCGACCTTTGTGGGCAAATGATATTTTTTTTTGTACGTTTCGACACGGGTCGATTCATCATTAGAATTGTTTTATTTTGGTTGATGGTTTACATAAATTTAAAATCAATTAACTCGATGGCTAATCTGTGAATATTTTTGTTGTTGGAATATTGAAACATAGAATGTTGATTCCAAATTTATTTTCCACCCTTAAAATTTCATACATCCTTACGGGAAAGGGTAGAAAACAAATTTGGAATCAACATATCCTCTGTTTCAATATTTCAACAAAAAATATTGGCAGATTAGCCATCGAGTGAAGGAAACAATTGTTTTTAAATTTGTGTACACTTGTTGAAACGTAAAAAAGAATATCATCTTCTCACAAAGTTCGCATAGAAGCTGTAACCTTTCAACAATTCACAGATAGGTCAGTGAAAGTCATCGAACCGCCTAGCGAGATATAGATATCTTGGTGCGAAGAGTGTGTCCCATGTATTTGCGGATCAATTATTTAGTAGTGATCGATTGATGTCACGAGAAAGGTAGGGGCGTAAAGTCTCGGAATTGTAAGATGGATCGAAAGGGAATAGTGTATAACGGAAAGCCAGTGAGAGGCCAGAGACAAATATAGAGATAGAGGGATCACGTTTATATATATGTCTGTAAACGTGTGAGTTGTTTGCGTATTTATTGTGTTTGGGATATACAGCGGGAGAGGAGCAGATAGTAGTAGAAACTGTTGAAACAAGCTCTATCGCAGTATAGGCTACTTCACAGAACGTCTCGAGAAAGAGATACACGATTACATAGGCTACTTTAACTATATATACGTACGACTAGATGGAGCTGGTGTTTTGTACGTATACCTGCTCTAAAATGATAGGAATCAGAGATAGAAAGACAGAAAGCTGAGAAATAGACTAACACTTACATGCGAGAGATAGAATTAGTGCTATATATTACATGCACTATAGAATAGTCACCTGAATACTCTGCTCAAGTACGTCGTTAAAAACAATTTCATATTTAACCATATTCGCACCGATTGTGAGAAAAAAAATTGAGGCAACTATATATTTTCTCCGTCACGAATTATTGAAGCACGTTAACTTATGCAAAAAAGAAAGTGTGTTATGTTTTTCCCATGGTTAAAATTAATCGTTTAAAATTCTTTAGAGCTCAATGTAATAAAAATATAGGAGTTTAATTAGAGCTCTGACATTTTTTGAAAATATTCTGATCCTAGTATTATTTTCATGATCAGAATGACGTTACAAATTATGCATTATGGGATTTTCATATATTCCTATAATCTAAATCTTCATTTAATTCGAATTTAAGTACTTCGCGACGAGAGAAAAATCTGAAAAAAATCAACAAGTCAAATAGTCAAAGAGTTATTGATGAAATAATTTTTAAAATGGTTCAATACATTCGATAGAATTTTTTTTTAATGAATTGTTTAATATTTTCGAGCACATACATTTTATAGCAGAATTTTATAGCAATTTTTTAAATACCTGTTTGCGAACTTTTTTTAACATTCAGGTAAATAAATGTATTTTATTTTACTTTATCCGGATGAAGAATTCCATGTCTCTGAATTTTTGTAACGGTATTCTGATCATGGAAAAACACATATAAAAAAAAATAGGAGATTCATTTTTAAAAAATGAAAAGACATAAAAAAATATACGTATCAAGAAAAGTGAGTCTCCTTCCAATGTTGTGTATAAATAGACCTGAAGATATTTTTTCATGTCCAGTACTCGATCAGAAACAATTAAGAACATGGAGTTTATTGTACAATTTTTTTCACGGATAAAAAAGCACGTATTTTTAGCCTTAAATGAGGGAATTTTCTCCTTAAGTCTGTTTTCACAAAATTGTTAGTTCAACAATCATGAAACTTTTTACGTGTAATGTGGAACTCTAAAAAATGACAAATTTCAAAGAAGTTGGAAAGTTTTAAAATGAAAACGTAATTTCCCCAAAAAATCGGAGAACTTTCCTCATATAAAAAAATATATTTTTTAAAATCGAATTTGTCGAACATTTTTTTTTTCATTATTTAATTAATAACTTTTTTCATTATTGTTATACAAAATCAATTTTCTTAATATCTTCATCAACGTTGATATTTTTTAAGATTTATGTCTCGACTCAGAACACACAAATTATAATAAAAACAATTTTTTTTGTTACAGGTTTTAAACGTAAAGTAGCCATAATATTATGTATATTATAAGCTTGATTTAAATCCACCGATTACAGTGAAAAAAAGTGCTTGCACTGCAGCAAAAAATCTCTCACTGCAGGAGTTCACATTAAGTACCCACATTTTTTTTACCCATCACGGAGATTTTTATACGATTATATTTACCGATTATATTTACCGAAAAATAAAACATGTTTTTAAACTAAACAACGATGGACCCCTTAATAACCACGTCTATAAAATAATATTTTACGCGTGTAAAAAGTGCATAAAATTATTGTTTTCTTTAGTTCGTAAGCATTGCGATGTATTTTCTATGTGTAATTCATTGTATGTTTTAGTATTTTACTATAGATACATTGGGCAGAGTATTTGGCGCAGAATTCAAGTGTTTATCAACCTCGAATTATAATGCAGCCTTATCGATTGTTTGTCTGACAGGTCTAAAACTTATTTTTGGGGATGCTACAGTGCTCGTGCATATGTCACGCGTTGCAGTAATGCATTCCGGGTAGTGCATCGGCTTCGATCCACGATTCTTCGTCGAACCTTCATTATCATGTAATGACGCCTAAAAGCGTACTCAATTTTTGAGTGATTCTCATAAATCCAACGTCCATTATCCTTAAAAACAATAATTCTCACCATTCGGAACCACAACCTGATTAAACCTGATTCTATAATATCGCCCAAACCGGGCAGAAAATAGAAGTACATCTCGTGTCCTGTCCAGATGCACTTTTGGCGAGTATCCCAATTTTCCCGGAACATAGGTAAATTAACGCTTGTGTGATGAAAGCCAAAAAAAATATCGAATGAAAAAAAAATTGACATTTAATCCCTTAGCTGCCAAGGACCTTTAAAAAACTCATTTTAGAACTGCTGAAAACTTTTCTAAACAAAAATACTTGAAAACCGACAATTTTTTTTTTGCTTTTTCATCTTCGCACGTAACTGTGTGTTTTTAAAATAAAATGATTTTTATTTTCTAGATTTTCGGAAGAAAAATTGATTTTCTTCCAATGTAGAAATATACTACGCTTGCAGCCAAAAGGTTAATGTAAAGGCTACATTTATAGATATACGGTAAATATTCATTTCAACGTATCTATAAATTGCAAAGTCAAAAGTGTTGCTACTACCCCAAATTGTAAAATCAATGCATGTAATTGACAAATGGATGGAGAGGATATATAAAATGTGAAGTGATTAAACAAAAAATTGATAAGCCTGTATATTATACAATGGTTTATGAAAATTCGCAGAAGGCTGGGGTTAAAAAAAAATCGTTGCAATTATTTTGGGCCGAACGAATGATCTTGCGATAAAATTATGTATCGTCTATCAACTTATACAGTGTAATCATTAACAACGGATATGGTGTCAAGATTATCGTGACGGCGCGCTTTAACACATTATTAAAATCAAATAAATCCTCATTCTTCAGTATGCTGTGAAACCAGAATAAAATAAAAAATTATCACATGTATAATATTCAATAAAACATTAAATAAAAGAGCTATTTTCAATCAAAAGTGACTGAATTTCACTGACATGAAAAATCTATGTGATAATATATGTCCCCAATCAATTCTAAGTACATGAAGTAATGAAAATTAAAAAATCCTCATTCTTCAGTACGTATACCATGAAGTCACAGTTAAATTAAATATGATCATATATAATATTAAATAATATCATCACAAAGCTACGTTCAACAAAAAAAGGACTGAATTTCAATTAGCCGAAAATTGTATGTCATAACATTCCATTTGAACTAGTTATAATAAAATGAAATGATTAAAATCAATAAAACCTTTTTGTCGCCAGTGTTTCATGGAACCAGAATAAAATCGGATATGTAACATAAAATAAAATATAATATTAAAAAGCTATATTTTCAATTTAAAAAATTACTGGATTTCATGCTGAAAAATGTACGTAACTTAAAAATACCTTTGAATTGGTTCTAATAAACCGAATTTTTTAAATCTCACAAATGAAGGAAATCAAAACATATCAAACAATGAAAGGAAAATACATCCTCAATATTTTAGCATATAATGAAGCCAGGATAATATTAGATATGACGATTTGCGATATTAAACGAAAATGACGTCATACATATATAATACTATAATTATAATTATGATCATGAGTGGTCGTACATCATTATAAATGACATTAGATAGGAGTTCCTTTGCCTGGCACTAGGCGAAATATGAGGCTTCAAGTTATCCCTGGTTCTTCTCGACGAAGTCAGTGGCAGCAGACTCTCATTCATATTCATACTCCCCATCTGCTCTCGATGATAGGAGGAACGAGGGGTCGAGAAGGGAGAAGCTAAAAACTCCATAAAAACCAACGGGTGAGCCGAACAACGACGTGCAGTTCGGACGCCATCCTATAAACATACTTTTTTATGTCAAGTACAATCTGGAGATCTTGCAAATACGTTGATAACACGATGTACACCATATTTCACTCTCTTTAAATATACTTTTTTTAAATAAATATGAAGATTGTTCGTTCGACCCGGACGATTATTGTTCAAACAAAAAGATCACGTCTATTTCTAGTATCTAATTGACAACAAAACTTGTATACAATGCGATAATAGGGCGGTTAAAAAACAAAAAACTTAATTTTTTTTTTTGGTTTGGCTGCTTATCGAGATTTTAATTGCTTGCCATTAAAAAAAGTAGGTTTACGCAAATGAGCCAAGCCTTAAAAATGTTTTTACTACTGAGGCGTGAAATATTTTAATTGGTTGCATGGCAATAAAATACACATTTAAACGATATTAAAAAATTAGTGTTTTATTTTATTATCATGCAATCCAAGGAGGTACTCGTCCAAAAAAAAAACGTATCTATGATGTAGAAATGTCCAATAAAGCGAATATTGATATTTCCGTTAATGTAACTGTATAAGCGCATTCAATAAGTTTTTTGTTAAGAAAAATATATTCTCGAGTTTGAAGTTCCAGCTTTCTAATTATCATATAATCGTTTTGATGGAAATTCGAAAAAGCAATATGAATCCCAAAAAAGTACAAAGGGCGACAAAAAATATAGTTGTTTAAAAATTTGGATATATCTATTAGTAGTAGTAATAATTGTGATTTTATTGACAGTACATACACTGAGCGCTGTGTCATTTATATTTCTATTTTACATTTAATTTGCATATATTGCCAATTGGCCACCGACCGCGGTCCTTCAGCTTGGATTTTCTGTTTCATTTTGCTGTGTCTTGTTATATATTGTAATAAGTACATCTATTATATATTAATATTGACAGAAATATTATCATTTGCTTTCCTGAATATTATTACGCCATTTGTACTTTTTTTAAATGGAATCTTCTTGAGTTGCATAGTTTTAGAAAATACATATTTTTTGACTGTACACCCATAGAGACCGCAGTCTCCAAATATATGCAAATGAATTAAAAATGTCCAATAAAATTAAATAATTTATTTTATATTTCTCAAAGATTTTAATCACTTTTTTGAATTTCAATTAAATCGACAATATGTTTATTGTAAAAAAAAAACTAAGACCCTTTCACATATGGTTGTATTTTTCCCCTATTTCTTTTTTATTTGTAATTTCGCATAAAATACCTTAAAATCGTCAGTTAAAGTGATCGTTCATCCACAATTTTGTTAATCTTTGTTTGAATATCACATGTAAACTTTTTTGGAGCCAGAATTAAAAAGATTGAAGATGAATAGTCTTTAAATGAAAACCAACGGTTTAAAGGCATTTAATGTCACATTTTCTCTACCATTTAAAAAATGGAAGAATGTGAAACAATGTGCATTTAAAATTTAAGGAAAAACCACATTTTTAAAAATTTATCTTAAACTCGCGCGACGATAGGTTTTTTACAGTTAGACAGTTTTATGCAAAAGTAAAACTTATTTGTTTATGACACAGCAGGCTCAATGAGCAGCTCAAAAGAACATTTCTTTTTTACTGTCCTTATGTGAAACCCGCCCAAAACAATAGGTCATATAATATTTTTCAAATGGTCCTGCCACAAGGCAACGATTTATCGTATCAATTTTGTACAGAAAAATAATGCTACTTCACATGTAAGCGAACGAGGCGGAGCTGCTGTACCAGGCGATCAGCAAAGAATTACGTTACCAGAGGCCACACGCAATAACGCATAATAAATATGTAGGTACTTTGTATAACACGTGATGAATGATGATTATATGATAGTGATCAATATTATAATACTAATAATATCTTTACATATATAAATTACATGTCATCAATACGTTGTTATGCTTTTCATCAAACATAGTCAATATTCCAATAAAAATGTATTCATAATATTTACCAGTTTAACTTCATAAAAATAATTCACAAAAATGAACAATAATAAGCATTTTATAATATGAGTCGTTGAACGATTTTTTTCTTTTGTTAAGCTGTATTCTCACTGAAGTGAACCACTTTCTGGTCGTTATTTTTTTAATTTAATTCAAACTTGACTATCTTTTAGCACTATAGCAGCCACACACCAATTTTTTTTGCTCAAACTGTTTTATTCACTGATCGAAATTAGTGCTGTTTTACTTCTGAAAAGAACTACTGAACAGAAATTAGTGTTTTTTAGTTTTTACTCGTCCAAAGCTTCAGAGCCATAGGAAAATAAGAAAATTAAATTAAATAATTTATTTTTACCGTATTTTGATCGTAAATTTTCCGCGCTTTGAAAAAAAAAGACTTTGAATAAAAAATATGACCTTTTAAATGGATAATCGAAAATTTTTGAACATTACTTTTCTCAAAAAGATAATAAATTATTTGGACAGTACATGTTTTTCATTTTTCTGTGTAATCTGTGCAGGTATTCCCTGATACTTTAACTTAGACTTCCAATTATTGAAAATGTAACG
This sequence comes from Perithous albicinctus, assembly GCA_964016905.1. NCBI lineage: Eukaryota > Metazoa > Arthropoda > Insecta > Hymenoptera > Ichneumonidae > Perithous > Perithous albicinctus. The sequence continues at coordinate 29,367,941 of OZ024688.1, read as the reverse complement.
CTACTTTTCATATTAATACATGGTTTCCTTAGGTATTCGATCGGTTTGCGGAATATCTTGAGGATAGTAGATGAAGTTAGTACCAAATTAATCAAATTTAAAGTTTTTAAAATCCGTTTTGTTTAAATTAGTAGCCGGGAAATAAATTTTACAAAAACGGATGGTTAAAAACGAAAATGCTGATGCGTCAAATAAGTCAAATAAAGTATTGAGAGTTTTAGGGAGGCACTTTTTATTTCTCTGACTGAGCTCCTTAACTGAATAAGAATTTGGCAGTGAAAAAAAAATCGTTAAATTTACAAATTTTTCATAGAATATTTGAAGTGACAGAAAAAATGGTCACAAATACAAATTTTGGTTTGTTTAATTACTGTCAAAAAAAGATTGTCAGATTTACAAATTTTTGTTTAGTAAATTAGAAGTGACAAAGGTGTTCAAAATTTATTTTAAAAAAATTAATAAACTGGTATTGAAATTTTTTTGTAATAAAAGTGCCAGAATATATCTCGTAAAATGAAAATAGGAAATGTCTAACAATTCTTTTTGTAAGAATAGAAATTGACGAAAAAGTGTCTCAATCAAACAATATGCTACATTTTCTTATATAACATTTTTTTTTGTAAAAATTTATTTCCTGACTACTAATTTAAAAATAACGATTTTAAACGACATCAAATTTGATTAATTGTCCACTATTATCTACTGTTTTCAAAATATTCCGCAAATCCATCGAATACGCAAATGAAACTAATTACTAGGATATTTACGATTTGCTGATCATACGAAAAATTTCTTTAGAAATTTGAAGTTCCACGTAAAATATGAGGGAATACTAGACAGATATGCACAGAAAAATTTAACAGTTGTTTTTACAAATAAATTACACTCTTTTTGAGAAAACTCATTTTTTTAAATTTCTCCGTTTATTCTTTTTTAAAAGTCATTAATTTTTTTTTTAATCAGTTAGATGTTTTCTTGAAAAGTGCGAAAAATTTCTGATAGTAATATCATTAAAAAAAAATGATTTTATTTCATTTTCGAACTTTTCTATGGGTCTGAATCCTTGGATGAGAAAAAACGTAAAAACACTAATCTCCGTGTATATCAGATAAAACTTGGTGTGTGATCTATGCGGCAGTGTTGAAAGGAACTCATGTTTAAATTAAATAAAAAGATATCGGCCAGAAAGTGGGTTTAACTCAGCGAGAAATCTACTCGTGTAAAAAATTGGTCCTTATGGATTTCTGAAGGATCTATGAAAGATCTATTGATATAGTCCATTTAAAAATGCAGCTCATAAAACGATTCTGAATTACTGGCTCACTTCACGTCAAGTCAAATACGGTGTACGTACATTGAAATATATTAAAAAGTTTGTTCGAAGTCTCGAGAAATGGAGTAGAAATCTGTTATATATAAAAGTTGATCTAGTCCAAATACAGTGTCATGTCCAAATACAGCAAAATTATATTATATGTAAAAGTTGATCCAAATTCCAGCCCAGTACAATAAAAGACTATAATTTTTCAAAGCTTGTCGAGAGTCTAAACAGCAACAGTAAAAATTTATTATAAATCAAAGTTGATCCAAAGTCCAGTTCAATAAGAAGAATGTGTATTATCTTTTAGTTATCAAAGTAGTTTTAAAGTGGATTGACTAGTAACCAAGGATAGTTCCAAAATTTACATTATATGTTATCGGAAATAATAATAATAATAATATCTTTCACAGATATAGTAGACTTTTGATGTACTCTCATGTAATGTCGCAGACTTTGTATGTACTTTAACAAAGAAAAAGATTTCGTCTGTATTTGACTAGACTCTAGACAAAAATCCATGGATAATAAACTTTTACTGCATTGAACTAGACTTTAGATCATCTTTTATATATAACAGACTTCCAACTGCATTTCTCGCGACTACGTAAATGTCTCGAGACTAATACATGATGTACGTGCTCTTTATTTGATTGGACTTTGAGCTTTTAAAGTCCGCCAGTAGTACAGAATCGTCCCATAAGCTGTATATCAATACATCTTTCATAGATCCTTCAGATATCCAAAAGGACCAATCTTTTTTTCACACACAATGACAAAAAAGATGAGTATCTCAAGACATTTTTATTTGAACATTGTTCAACCCTGCCTTTCACACAGGATACCCGCAAAATTAGTTGTATAATTGATCAACTCTCAATGTTCCTTTGTTCGACAAGCAATACATAATTGCGCACTTGCATGTAGTTGCACTCGAGAGATATTCGTCGATCCTGAACGTGGCCAAAATGCCTTTAATCCTCGGGGCTACTGTCGGTTATTCTCACATTGTTCTATTTCAAGGAAGGTTTCAATAGGAAGGTTCACCCGAATTGGTGTATAGAGAACGTTGAGCAGCTCACGGTGTCTAGAGTAGATAGGGTTGAAGGAACAAACAGGAGCTCGAATGATACCCTTGTGATCGTGGCTTGCTCTCTCGTAGCAGTTTGCCTCAAACTACAAATAGTACAGAGTCAATCCTTTGATGGATACAATATCAAGATCCGACTAATCTTCTCAAACGTGACCGCGTTCCATCGTTTCAATTATTCTAATTTCACTTTATAAAGGTATACGATGAATAAAATATGTATCACGATTGAATATGCAAGTATCGAACCCTACCGAAGAGACCCCAGAGTCAATATACGACGAGAGAGTGATAAAGTTTGAATATATTTTTGCGCTGGTGATCGATATACGAGTGAATTATTAAACATTTTAATCAATCAACTGTCATTCAAAAGGGACAAGACTGAAGGGGATGAAGTTGATAGTAGAATGTCTTAGCAGCGAAGAAGAAAGTATTGGCCAATTTATTTATCAAGCGATAATGTTGCTGACGAGGGAAGGATGAAAGTGGAAAAGAGATAACATGCCAAACGACAATGAACGGAGAATAAGAAGGTTTTGAGGGAAGCCAAAGCTTGTCACTTCGTAATTAAGAGAAAGGACGTGGGGAAACTTTTCCTCGAAAGAGACTGTCGGTTATACGGGAAAGTTTGGGATTAAGATACAGGGTTAGAGGGATGTCGCCAGGAAACTAACAAGCACGGAAATACTTGAACGAATCCTGACTACCAAAGGGCGCAGCTTTGAGAAATTCGGCATTTGCATGTCTAGCCCCATGGAAAAAAGACATACACAGTTGAAATGAAGCTAACGTATTTTGTACTTTAAAAAAAAAGTTTTTTTTCTCCGATTGTCCATAACTTTTATTTAACGAAAAAAAAATCGAAAATTTTACAAATGGATTTTTATAATATCACTAATTTTTTTTCAAATCGTGTAATACAACCACTTTCTTTTGATAAAATAATATAAATGACAAAATAACGGATCTGGCATTCATTTAACAAAATTATTGTTTAAGAAAAGTAGCACGAAACAATTTTTTACTGCGTATGCAAAATTGGTTACATTTTTATGATTAAGCGTCTTTTCTACGTGATATTTATTTGTCTTTACTTATTAAAAATATATTTTTCGATTATTTTTTCGATTTCATATACGAGATATTCTCTGTTAATTCAGAGACTAGTTTTCTGGCCTCCTAATATATTTTCCATAATCCATCATATTTTATTGTTGCGTAAAGTTTCTGTATATTGGTGCCAGATTTTTTTCCCGATTTTTTGGGAGTTACATTTTTTCAATCTATTTAGATTTTGGACGGAATAAATAGGATCAGAAAAATACCAGGTAAGTATGTATATTTTTAATGAACCTTTGAATGAAAATTTAAGTTCGCATTTAATCTGACAAACACTAATATTTTAGTAAAGTAATCAATTTAATTATTTAATTCGCTCAATGTTACAGCTAAAAATTTAATTTAAATTTCACAGAATTTACAGGGATATCGCGTAGCATCCACTGAAATATCGGCAGTATAGAACTGTCGCCTTTTCTCTGGGATTTTACGCTCATCTCTGTAGATTCTGTCAACTTTGAAGTAAAATAGAGGACATCACATTGGGCAAAAAAATCGATATTCCGTTTAAAAAATAAGCATTTTGTGGTTAAATTGCTTAAATATAAAGTTGCATTAAAAATTGAATGAAAAATACACATCTTTCAAAATGTATTTTTTGTGTCTGATTTTTTTCCCTCCAAGATATAATTTAAAAAAATGTAATTCATTAGAAAAGAAATCCGAACAACTTCACAGGATGTATTTTGAATCGAGAAGAAACATCTGTCTAATTATAAACAAGTATCTGAGAAGTTGAGAAAAAGATTGGTTTTATTGAAAAAAAAGTCTTGTATATTGTGAATATGTTTCCGCATATAGGCTTTCTTCCTTGGGGCTACTGAGGTCACTAAATTCAGGATCGATGATATTCAATACGACTGGAAAGTAAGAATCAAGGAGCACAAAACTTTTCTTATTTGATCATTCATGAACAACGATTATAGCGAGTGTTATCAAAGTAACGAACAGAATAATACAAAATGTCTCCCACAAAGACAATGTTCGACACACAAATATAATATCTAAATATTAACTGTTGAAAGTTTTCACAACATCGACATAATCGTACCAAGGTGCTAGATGTACTCTCTCAAAGTAGCATCGATCATTCGTAAACATGTGCAAAGTATACTTATGTTATAGTTTTCTTTTGGCTATAATGCTTCTTGTAAATTTTTCATTTTTTTGCTTTGAAGCGAAAAGATCGTATATCTTTTTTTTTCACAAGGACTTCCGTCAGCTACCTCTACGAACTCACCGACGCAGGGATTATGATTGACCATCGAGAATATCTTGTCGCATCTCTTCTTTATCTGATTCTTTGGACAGATACAGCCAAACATTGGCGAAAGTCGAAGTTGCGTCCAGGCATCGTGGCAAGCGTCACTGAAATTTTAAAAAATACCAAATTTAGTATTATCTACTGGATCTTAATGTTTGTAGTCATAAAAACGACATTAAAGATGTTAAATCCTATCTTTTACTTCCTCGTAGAGGAAGCTTTGTTTTCGTGACAACATTGTATTTCGAGATTTTCATGTCAGTATACTCAGAATGATCCAAAACGTTGAGAAAAAAGGTTTGTATGTGGGCATGTGTGTGTGTGTATGTATGTTCCAGGGACAGAAAATTCAATCGTCCATAACTTACAAACGGCACGATGGATCGACCTCAAATTTGGCACGCAAGTAAAGCACTAACTCCACTGAGAGAAATTGAGATAGTCCTGGTAACTATTCAGTGATAATTATATTTTATTAGTCCAGGTGACTATTTTTATAGTTACATTAACTTTCTTCACTATTAACGTAACTACGTTCAATGGTTACAGTAATCATTTTAGGGCAAACATTTTTAATAACTAGTTACAACTGATATAAATTTCTTCCAATAACTATCACCCCTTGATTTCAGTATCTACTAATTCTAGTACGTTTTACTACATAAATGTAGTAGCCCGTGCCCTTTTTCGAAAGTTATATACTACATTGTTAATTATACTACCATGCTAGTCATATCAATAAGGTTTACAGGTTCCGATAAAAACAATTGAATAGTTCCTCGCACGTAATGTCATTGTTACATTGACTATCAATACATAATTAAATACGGTTTCCTCTATGAGGAAGCCAAAATTAATAAATAAACTTCCTCATAGAGGTGGCTTTGTGAAAAATGAGATTTAATGAGGAAGCAATGTGCAAAGTTATACTTTGCATCATTTTTTATATTTCAGTCCGGTACAAAGGTTTTTTTTACCATAAAAGAAATTACCCACATGGTTGCTGAGATGACTATTTTTTTTAAAGTCTACTTTTCAACATCCCTGGATATTATAGTTATTTTAGTTATACCATTAATAGGATATTAAATAATTCGTAATTAATAAAATAGTAAAAAAAGATCTAACCCAATAAATTCGACAAAAACTTTTATTTGTGAACATTTGAGATGAATTCTACAATATGATTTTTTTTCAAATACGTATAATCTTTTTTTTTAACTTGCAAATGTGAGATTTCTGTTTTCGGGACTTATTTAAGAATCTCTTTATGAAAATATTCGTTCGATGATCTTGAACTTCATGTGTATGATGTTGAACCGTTCAATGAAAATTTATTTACAATTTGCAACTCTACACATTTATCAACGTCTTTGTTATCCTAATTATAAAAAAAATCAGAGAATTTAGTTCATATTTAAAAAAAAGAAAGAAAGAAAGATTGATGATTTTGGCACCTTCAATGACGTTGATTTGTTTTCACATTTTATTCTCATCTCGAAGTACTGAAATTCTATTCAAAACAAACTTTCGATTGGGAATGTCGGGGTAATGTGTCCAAGTAAAGTATTACTCGCAATCGACACCAGCATTATAATATTGGAACTGGAGGGAAAACGAATAAACGGAAAAGCGACGGTGTGACCTCGAAAACTGGAAGGCGATTCGCTTCGTTATCGGGCTCTCTCATCCTCGTTATTCGCGGTTGGCACGAAGCTATTCACGAATAAGCATCGCTATTCCCTTCCACGCTTTGCCTCAGACACTCAAATCCCTTGGAATCCGAATTATTCCAAATTGCTATAGCAGAGGTTAAGAGGTTAGAGAACTGGAGTCACATACGAACGCGATTAGATATTCGCTATGTGATTTTCACCTTATTTCTGGGTTTCCAGGATCTAGCATAATAGGCGCAGCATTGTAAATCGTAAATACAAAACGATATCGTTCCTGCTGTATATCTTTTTCATTGTAACTTGATGTAACATCATTTTTGTATATTTTATTTACAGTATCTTCATCGTCGTTTTAGTCTCTAATGGAGAAAGCTTTGTCTTCATGAAAAACATTTTTTTCATCATTTTTATCTCAGCATACTCAAAATTGTCTAATACGTCGAGTAAAGTGGTTTTTAGAAAAAATGTCCGGATGGATGCGTGCGTGTATATCTCGAGAACTAGTCGTTCGATCGCACTGAAATTTGTCACATTTGTAACGGAAACCACGATAATTTTCATAAAAATTGATAGAGTGAATACAATGTTATGACAATTTCAATTTCTTAAAAAAGGGACGTGAAAACACTCGCGTTCTCAAGTTTTTAGTTATCGAGTTAAAAAGTCTATCATAAATAAAATAATATTTCTTAATATAATAGAAGTACGATCTTCGGAATTGAATTTGAGCCGGATCTATAAAGCAGTTCAGATATTGCAATCCGACTGCTTTATAGATTCGCCTCATTGAATTCAGCAATATTTTTCTTGTTACCATGAAAATATTTGTTGGTATAAATGAAAAGAATTTTATATCAAAATTTCGAAAATTTATAAAAAACGAAATTAGAACATTTGAACAATGTATTATTTTTTTGTCAACTTACAAATTTCACAAAAAAACATTGTAATTTACGTTTCGTTAAAGTAACACAATATTTACTAATTCAACAACATTACTTTTGTAAAACGTAATACAATCATACATATTTTTTCTTATCAGTTTTCAAGTGCAACGAAAAATTCATAAATGACAAACGACGTTTGTTAAAGCAACAAACGGATTGTTACTTTAATAAAAATGTAATACCTTATTTAAAAAGAAAAACCTAGCACTACGATTTTACAAACACATTCTTTTAATGTATACAAACAATATTTTCTCAATATTCTCTAGACTAGACATTAAGATATTTCTCTTCGAAGAGAATTGACAAGATTTTCGACCGAAATAACTACAATAAACTGTTGAAAGAAAAGTGCGGCAAAAGAGGACGAGAAAACCGAGAGGGAATCTAATAAAAAAAATATATCGAGAGGTTGAAATAGACGGCTATTGCAGGAAAGAAGCCATACAGCACGAAGAGCTGAGTAGCTTGAAGCACCAGCAGCGGCATAGTAGCAAGGGTTGTGGATCGTACTCGGCCAATTGCAGTTCACTGATAAATTGGCGGTAACGATGAGGTAGAAAGTGGAAGGGGACGACGAGATGGAAGCAGAGAAAGGGGACCGCTAGTGGAAAAATCTCAAGCGAAAGGCCTGGTAGCTCTCGACGCTTTCTCGAGAAGGTACACCACTACTACCTATATATAGGTATTACCTATAACAACCTTGGCATATACCTATATACGTGTGGTATATATAAGGTTCGGGTTATGTACCTGCAGCGCGTTGAAAGCAGGAAGAGAGCGTCTTGCAGCAATTTTTATATACGGGGCAAAGCTGAGGCAAAGCTTGTAAAAGCACGGATATTCATTACTTACATAGCATAAATCAAATCTTATTGAATTTGCTGGGATTTCGGTATACCGCAGAATAAGAGCAGTGATCACAGGCCTGAGAGTTTCATGTTGAGCGAAAATGTCACGTTAAAGTGTCTTGGAAACGAACTTCTTATTTTTCCGTTCCCACCACTCCAAACTTTAGTTTTCGACCTAAAGAAAGGCCTCTTTAAATGCGAGCGTAGTAATCATTTTTTTGTAAATACGCTGAACAACGTTTTATATTACTACAACAATTAACATGTTGCACTACAGTAAAAATGTTTACTCAACAAAATTATAACTCGACCAAAAACAAGTGTATGATAGTCGGTAATGGCATATTTTAAAGGGGTAATATGAAGCTGATAATATATTTTTTGTACTTTTTTATACAACTAGAAGAGTTTTTATTTTATATTAGTAGACTTCTTTAATTCAATGTAAAGTTTGGGTACTGCGCTATGCAACCTGTACAAATACTTGAAATACATACAGTACTATCGTAATTTCCCTGAACTAGCTCGTTTATTAAGTTCATCCTGTCAAAATAGTGCTGTGCATAGACGCATCATGATTTTTTATAAATAGCTTAATATCTTCCCTTTAAAATGAGCCATCAGTAACTTCCATACAGACTTTAAAAATGAAGTGTGTTGCCAGGTGTGTTGTTTCCTATCCTTTGTATTGTCGTCACTTTTAACACACTAGCAAGCTGTTGTTTTTATGCATCATTGGCATGTTAAAACAACACGCTTGTAAAAAGTGACAGCAATTCAAAGGATAGGGAACAACGCACTTGGCAAAACACCTCATTTTTAAAGTGCACTTATTTTTGGCGGAGTTATAATTTTTTTTTAGTAAAAATTTGTTGTTTCCACTTGCTAATCATATGGGAATCATAAAAACTCGTTGAGCGACATCAAAAGAAGTTTCTATAGCGCTCGATTTGAATGTGGACTTCTTTTACGTCGAAAACTAAAGTTTTGGGTGGTGGGAGCGGAAATTTGTTTAAAAAGATCATTTTCATCGCATGCTAATGTCACCTAGGATAAGATTTACCATTTACGGACAGCACGTTTTAAAGCTAGAAACTCTAAATATAAGTGAAAACAAGGAACATCGAGTAGATAACATGGTAGATTTACATAAAGACTATCGAACCATCACGACGAAAATACCGGAAAGCGACGATAGTAAAACATAAACGTGAAAAAAGTCCGCAAACCGATGCAGTGAGCACTAACGGTACATCTTCCGCACTGATACGTAATTTCAAATAGTAAAAACAAAACTAAAACGTTTGTAATTGTAACGAAAAATGTTTGTCCACAAACCGTTCTCTTTGATTTTACAGACCAACCTTGAACACGTACTTATTGTCAATTTTTCACAAAGCCTCTGTAGAGAAGTTGGTCGATTAATTTTGGCACCTTCCTCTTTAAGAAAGCACATCTTTTTCTATAATGAAGATATGTGAAAAAATACAAAGTAATAAAGAAGCAATGTGCAAGGTTCTATTTTGCAACCTTGTTTGCATGAAATGTGGGCAACTGAAAATTAACGATTTTTTCGTGATTCAGTAATTTAAAGTTCAAAATTCTAGGGTCTCATTGCATACTGAAGCAATGAGAATTTAGAATTTTGATTTTTACCAAAAAAAGTAATACCGAGAACTTACTGTATAACTGCTGTGACGATTTTTCGATTGAATGATCAATTGATTTACGAGTTACAGATTTTTTAAATTTGCTTTGCAAACCTCGACAGTCGTAAATACAAAAATTCAAGTTACCACAAAATCCATACTCTTCTACCAATATTCAGCAAATTGAATATTTAACATCACTGATTAATACATCGTTACAAAAAAATTTAGTTAATCTGTATTTCGCTGTCTCGTCCTTTAGATCAATTAGTCACGCTAATTACTGCTTGCTCTGCTCCAGTTACATGATCAGAGTTACTTCTTCTTTTTAACCATAAACATAGATTTCCAGGAATCGTAGAACGAAGCGATGTGAGTGACAGGAGAGTACTCGGTTACATTTTTTCCAGGCTCGTGTCGTTATACGAATTATAACGAGAGACTGACGTGTTTGCCAATCTTTATAGTCGGAATGGTTGCTGCTGGTGACATTTCAATTTTTTTTTAACGTACCTCTGCTACCTCCGTTACACGTTTCCTAGCAACAGACTATCGACACCGTTGCCGCATAATTTTAAAATTGACGTCCGTTGTACCATTGACATATGTTATAAATAACGAACACAATCCACTAATGATTATATTGACCATATTATTAAGACATGCAAGTCACCGCTTTGTTTCAGTCAAAACTGCGTTTTAATAGGGTCGTTGTCAATGTGAAACATTTTTTGATATTCATTTGATACGAAGTATATGATATAAATGGATTAGTTATTGATCGAAATGATGAATTCGATTCTCATAAATAGTCACGCAAGATTTTCGATTTTTAATATGAAATTGAACTTCTCCGTCAGTAGACAATGGACATTAATCTCCATACATATCGTATTCGATTATATTAAATTATTATTGGAAAATAAATTATCGAGAGCATCACCTAGCGAAGTAATCTAATTTTTATTTCATAAATTTACCTGATTCTATTTATTTTTCAATACGATCTCGTCGATTATTTGCAACGATTGTTTCGGACGATTTTCAGTGATTTTCACTGATTTCATTCGACTTTGGTTCAGCATTCCACAAGAGGTAGTTCAACTAATGTTGGCCACTACATTAATTCAAATCGAATTTTTAAAGTAATACACAATCTAAAAGTTGTGCAGAAATTAGATTTTTCAATTTTAATTCGAAATCAAATGAATTACTGATTTGGTGAATAAATTCCCAGATCAGAACTTACGAAAACAAAAAAGAATATAATAAATTCGAATTTAAGTGTTTGAAACGAATATTCTGTCATATCAAATGGAAAAAGAAATCGCTTGGATTAAAAATATCGATTGAAATTTTCGTACTACATGTTCACTCACCAGAAAATTATTATCTCACCGGTGGGTCACAGTGAGGAATTTGAGATGGCTCATTAAATAAATCAATACCCGAATGATGATGATATCCGGATGAATAATAACGTGACAATTGAGTACTATAGCTTTACTAGATGGCGTTGATATATTAAAATACAAACAAATTTAAACATCGCTTTCGCTAACGGCAAATAAAAGTTGGCAATTAAAATTCCGCATTTCTCCCCCACTTTTTTTTTATTCACAAAAATTCTGTTATGATATATCAAGTTTTGTCATTTTTGTCCTCCCCGTAATTTTTTACGGGCAAGTAACAAATTTCCTGGTTTTCAACTATTTTCTAATCGTCTCAATTTATTTTTCAGCCATGTTTATATTTTTATTTTTTAATAACTTCGGTGCAAGCCAAATTTCAACCCGTTATCTCAATAATTATGGAAGTTCAAGCAAAAAAAATGTTTTAAAATAATTGAAATGGCCATAAAATTTGAATCCCTTAACGGATTTACGCCAGATTCAGTACTAAACCTTGTCTGATAATAGTCTACATGTAAGCCAAATTTCAGCACGATTTCTAAAAAATTGTAGAATTCGGAGCAAAAACAAACTTTAAAAAAAAAAAATTCAAAATGCCATGAAATTCAACCCCGTCACCGTTTCAAGCCAAATTCAATCCTAACCATTGTTCAATAAAAATCTACGTGCGGTATAAATGTGAGCGGTGAAATTCGATATCTTTAGAACTGCGATAGATAAATTCGATATCTTTAAAACTGCGATAGATAAATTCGATATCTTTAAAACTGCGATAAAACTGCGCTAACATGCCCACAAGAATTCGCACATACACACACGCAGCACACGCGCGTGCACCTACACACACACACACAGTCAGACATTTCCTTGAAACCATTTTTCTCGGCGTTTTAGTGCTCTTTAAGTATCCGGAGATGAAAATCTAAAAAAAAATGCACTAGAACTTATTTTCCTTTACGGGGAAGCAAAAGTGACTCATTATGCACCACACTGCACTCATTCGTACCAGTTCCAATCCATACACCATTGCTTATCCTATGTTATGTTTGTATGTACATTTATCCCGGTGCATGATACAAATTCATGCACTAATAACCTACCTCGACTGAAAATCATTTTTTTTTTACGTTCTTCAAATATCTACCTTCTTGGCATCGTTTTTTCACTCGCGTTTACGTCTCGCAGCATTACATCTGCCTTTTGTATAATGACGTACAAGCGGCTACGAGATCCTAGAAGAATATAGATGCTCTTTATTTTTTTTTTCCTTTGTATCCGGGCTTCTTGGGAGAAATGAAATCGCTCGGGCAGCATGATACGGGGAGTAAAGATAGAAAACGAGGAGAGATGAGAAAAAGACTTGCAGTCTTATATATATATATATAAGCGTTCAGGTCTCTCGTACCCGCATGCCGCTGTAAATATATATACGTTGTGAAGATTGTGTGAGTACACGCATCATCGGAAATAGTGGCACCTCTGGGGACGGTCACGTCTGAAGATTGAAAAATCCCGAGGAAAACTGTATGTGTCGGGCTCGCGTCCCTTCTCCGCTCGGGATAAGGGATATGCCTATTCTTCCGCGAGGACTCGCGGGAAAAGAAAACTGAGACACTGTATATCCCCGAAGCGCGTATCATCTCGTTCTTGCAATCTCACGACTCCTGGGCTGTCTTTCTCTTTCCTCGCTCTATTCTATTCTCTGACGAAGATGGCTTTCCTATCGCCTTATGTCCCTGATAACTATAAATCGAGTTCTATACTGAAAATAAATGAAGTTTCATGCGGCAACACTCAAAATTACATTGTGCTGATTGAAATGTAATTGCTTTAAGCGAGATCTAGGTGGTCTGTAAACCACATTCCATGTTTGACACAATTTTACGTTTATTTTTAAAGTAAAAGAGATTTACTAAAATTAGAATAAACTCCGCTCCGGTATAAACGATTTTATTAATTTAGTAGTGAATCCGTTTTTTGACAATCCGACTTTGACAAAGTCGTTTGTCGTTTATGAAGCTTTTGTTGAAGTCGTAAAGTGACAAAACAAAAATGATAAATCCGAAGGTCTACGTTTGAAGGAGCATTTAAAAAAAATTACTAGTTACCATTGAAAGTGTGCATTTTTTAAAATTGCAACAAAAAAAGGGTTATTAAATTAGTAATGACAGCAAATATATTTTAAAAGAAAAATACAATTTATAGAAATTAATGTTTTACTTTTTATTTAAAATCGGGAAATTATACTTTTTTCCATTGTAAGATTAACGAAAATAATTCGTTGATATTTGTGGACAAACGCTTTGATAATTTTGTTATTTTTAAATTAGTGGTGACAAAGAAGCAGCAAATTCACTTTTTTTATGATAATGACAAAAAAATATATATTGTAAGCGGAAATAATTTTTTGTTATTGCCAAAATGATAGAAAAAAGTCTGTGGCTGCTCGTCCGGTGACCGGACGAATAACCGGGTGTTATTCGTCCGGCAATCGGCCAAGTTCACTGTATTTTTTTAAAGTACATTATTTTTCTGCTAACATTCATGAAAATTTTTTTTCTTTTAGTTTTTTTCATAAAAGTGTACTTTTTTTTAAATTTTACTTTAGTACGTCAGAATTAAATTTTTTCCTTTTTTTTTTGTTTTTCGTCATAATGTATCAATTCTATCGGACAAATAATGTACGGTTATTTGTTGGGATAATACTCGGGAATCGTTGACGAACGTACCCGGATAAAAAACATACGATTGTTTGTCCAGATATGTTTTTGTTACGATTTTTTAATATTATCCGGACGAATAATCATATGTTGTTCGTCCGGATAAACCTAAAAATCGTTAACAAAACATATCCAGACGAATAATCGTATATGTTGTTCGTTCGGATGATCCTGAAAACCGTTAAAAACATATATCTGGACAAATAATGTACGACTAATCATGCGGGATAAAGTGAATATCGTTAAAAAAAAATTTATTACTAACTTAATATACATTGGCATGATTTTTGAGATCTATTCCAACGAATAATCGTAGGTTACTCGTCGTGAAAATTCGTTTCCGAGGATGGAAAAGTGTATGGTAATGAATAATGAAAATATGTGTCGAAAACAATGAAAATTCTGTTTTCATACAGTCGGGGGGCTTCACCCCCCCGGAACCCCCCACCGGGGCTTCGCCCCTGGACCCCTGGTAAAACGTCGATATGAAAATCTCGAAAAGAAAACAAATTTCACCAAAACGTTGCAATGCTCTTTTACTAAACCTTCAAAAGCGTTGACAAAATATTATCATAATTTTCTTTTGAAAACACGAACATTGCCCTAATCTCAGTGGTTGGCCACAGCCAATCACCCCAGGAATAAAACGATTTCACATGAACTGTTTGGACCAATAATTTTTTTTCGAACAGGAATCATGCAATACATTGTGATTTTTTACACATTTGTTTATGCCTGGGCAGAAATTCTTATCGCACTGGAATAATTTTCACTTAACTGAAGTATTATAAAGAAATCAAAATTTTTTTGTCATTAAAGCTTCCACAAATTCGACTGTGACATAGTTCCCAGTGTCACAATGTAGCCAGGCCTCCTCACAATGTAACCAAACAAGAAGCATCTTTTGATGAGGACATATCGTTAAGAATTGCTTTGCAAGATCAAACAATAAACATCAACTTACACAATGAGTGTGGCCAAGCGTGTTGTATCACTCGATACATTCTACTAAAAACGCCTTGAAACACGGTAATAAAATGAAAATGATGTAAAAAGCATCCGTCGTTGTTAGCTTCGTTGAATGGGAGGGAAAGCGCCGCGTTTATGCGCCGGAGGAGCGTGAAAAAGCGTGTCGACGTGGACGACGCGTAGTACACGAGGATAATTTTCCAGTCCAACTGGGCGGTTCGTACTTCGTACACCAGCCGGGTCTGAAGGATCCGGGTGAGCGTTATAACTCGGCCGTGCACTTGGTACGCGTGAGAAGCTCTGAGACGGCGAAAACAAGGGTACGCGCGCGGCGCGTCGACTACTCGACGCCCAAGTAATGCTTATATCTGGCGCTGTTTCGCTACTGCTGCGATTTACTACGCGTACAACTTCTCCACGACGCAGGTATACACGCAGCGACAATTTGCCTGAATTATACTAGAACTGTAGAGCTACCGTTTATACTCTACAAACGTCCTTTTCTCTTTTCCTCTTTCACTTCCATTCCGCCGGTTTCTCTTTCCGTCCTCTTATCCATAAGCTCCACAATCTCAGCCCGTATACCCCACTATTACTCGCGTGAGTCTCACTCACTCGTATACAGTGCAGGATAAAATTGTAATTGACATCAAAGTGGATAAATGCGTATAAAGAAATAGTGAAACGAGACCATTTATTAAGATCCTAATTCTCGGTGTTTTTGTCGTAGATCGTGGACGTAATCTTATTAATAGACCTCTATTCGCACCTACACTTTTTTTTTCTGCACTGTTGCGTGCGACAACGTATTATTAAGGATTGAAAGTATCGATCCAACGCCCTCGGAGTACTGAGAATCAATCTGCGATTTTTCCGCGAAAAAGTGTGGCGTCAAAGCGTTAATGACGAATTTTATGTATTCTCTCAACCAATAATTTCTTATGTATTATGTAAAACGACCAATGACTTTGGCACTTCTACTTTGACGCCTCCCGACGGTTGTAAACAAAAGACCCGTAAGTTGAATAATTACAAACAAATAATTGAAATCTATTGTTATAATTGTAATTTAAAAAATTAAGGAGTTATCCTCCTATAAATGTTATGGATTATTTCAGACTTTTTTTTATATATAATTTTTTATTGAATATTCATTTTTTCTTAAAGAATATTTTTGTTACTTTTTTTTGCAGTCGGGAGTTTTTTCATAAATGTTAATTTTTTTTTTATTTCACACTTTTTATATCACCGACACGGCCGGGCGACAGCGCCTCAGCTGGCCTTAGCTTGAACCAATCGACGCCATGTCAGGCTAGGCTCACACACGTATACAGTAGTCGTGAGAATGTAGTGGTCAAGGCGATATTTACGAATTGGCAATTTTACAATTTTATTCAAAATATCTCTGCGGACTTATGGCAAACCTCCCAGCCATAGAAGCTCTGTACCAAAACTTGTCAAGAAATTGTTTGTCGTTTTGACAAACATGCATTTCGAAAAACGCATACTCCCGTCTTTTCCCCGGGGGCAGTCGGGAGTTAATAATCGAGATCTTACTGTATTTATTCATGTTTCCCATCCCTTTATTTGTTTTTTATTTATTTTTTTTTTTTTCACGATATCATTATTCCCTTGTACATTGTTCGATAATATGACAACATAATAATAATAATAATAATAATAATAAAAATGATAACGACACCAGAAACTTTTTTCAAAATAACAATTTTTTCTTAATATTTGTTAGTCCCTATAATAACTTGAAGAAATTATAAATACATAAGAAAAAATCAATAAAGCATGTAATGTTTTTTTATACATTTATTTATAGCACAAACATTCTAAGAGAAATAAACTTGAATAGAAGGGTATTTTTTCCGATAAAAGTGTTAAACAATTTTGAATCAAACAAAAAAGTTTTCACACCTATTATATTGTTGTACATACATTTACCATTGACAATACGCGGAATGTTAACAAATAATATCACAGAACAACAATTATAAATTAAGAAAATAGACTCCTCTTTGCACTTAATTAATCACTCAAACAACAATTAATAGACCTTGAAAATTTAAAATAAATATAAAAAAACAGCGTACCCTGGCGCAACCGTCACGGCACGACGACAGCGCTTGAACTTCAACAAACCGTCGCCAAGGTGACAGATGTATGTGAGCATGTAGTAGTAAAAATCAATATTTTCAAATATGCAGTTTTACGACATTTTTAAAAGATATATATCTTCGCGAGGGTGCAATAAATATCGAAAAAGCATGGCTTTCGACCGATTCTCCCAGCCACAGAAGCTCTGTGCCTAAATTTGTCAAGAGAAGTTTCGTCGTTTTGGCAAACATGCATTTCTAAGTTTCGAGGTGGAACCGTCTGATCTACTCGAAACGCGATAACTTCCGTCTTTTGGCCGGGGGGCAGTCGGGAGTTAAAAAGTGGATTTGATTAGAATGTTAGTACTTTATGACGGTTCAAAAATCTGAAAAAATGGTAACTTCATTAAAAATACTAAAAACGTTGGTTTTTAATAATAATAATGCTAAAAACTTGGTATTATTATTAATAATTAGTTATTAATTCTTCAGTAAAAAAATAATTTATAACAAATATGATAGAAAACTGTTTTTTTAAATATAAAAAACGACTTCTTCAATTATTTTGTCAGAAATGACGTAATTAAATTTGAACAAATGTTCATCGTATATACTACATAAAAAATCTCATATTTTCATTTTTTTATTGTAGATAGAGGAAACCGTTTTCGAGACATAAATATTTTTATAAAATGTAATAATTAATTAAAAAATCCATTCAAAAAATATTTTTAAAAATTGAAATTTGGTGCCCCTATTGGAATTATATCATCTGATTTATAGACATTTCTTGGGAATATTTTTTTTTTAGTAGCTGAACTGATATGAAAAGCTTTAATTACAAAATAGTAAAAAAAAAAGAATCATATGTATTCAGAAAAAATGAATAATTCATGCGTTCAAGGTAAAAAACATCGGATTTTTACCTCGGTTTTTTTAGTGGCTGAACTTATATGGAATGCCTCAAATGTGAATTTTGTTTTCCTTTTTTATAGAAATTATCGATAATTCGCGATTTTCTTAATATGTTTTCGTAGAATGGTACAGCAAGCAGAATTCACGTGCAATAAAAATATTGTTATCGCATTTGTTAAATAGGTTTTATAAAAATAATGTATTACTAACTTTTTGGCATTATTATTATTCAATATCAATCACATTGTTATATTTTTTAAAAGATTTTTCTCTCCTCTCAACATACTCATATTTGAATCAAGTCATTATTTTGGTTAAGAATGTACAGTCTTTACTAAGTGAATAAAAAAAAGTATGCCGAGTATCTTCCGCCTTTTTTGGATGCGCGAAAAGACTAAAAACACCGGGACAAAAAAGTACGGTACTCGAAAATGAATCTACCGGGTCTATCGTTGTTTCTTTTTCAAAAGACGCAATATTGTGCGCCTCGTCGACTTTACATAACCCTTTTCCTTCTCGTAATTTTTCTCTCCGTTATACAAAGCAAGTGAATAAGACTTATTAAAGTTTCGAAACTTTTTGAAGCTATCGGGAGAGATAGAGAGAAGAGGTTTATTATAAGTGCCTGACTGCTTAACAGAGACCATTCAGCCAAAGGAAATATAGTTATAAAAAAAAACGGTTAGAGGGAAAAAAGAGTTTTGTTAAAGCGGCTTTGTTTGTTGAAGCAATTGTCCTATTTCTTGTCGATTCGTTAAACGCTCTAAAGTTATACAGTTACGGTAATAGAAAACGAGAGAACATAAAGGAAAAAAAAGAAGCGAATGCGGCCTAGTAATGCCATTCGAAGATATTTGCTCGAGCTGAGGGAAATATATAAATATGAAAAATGGCGGTCGAAATGACATTTGCATTTTATTCAATTTCTTTCCACTTCGAGATTATCGTTTGAATATATTTATTCCTACTGAAATATCGTTTCGATTATTAATAGTTATTTGAATAAGCTATTTTTGACAGGCGTTCATCGATATCTCTATCTTTTCAGTTTTTTTTTCCAAAAAAAGGAACTTGCAAAATTAATTTAATCTATCGGTGAAATCCGAATTTTAGAAAAGTTAAGAATGAAACAGAAATACATATATCATTACATTTTTGTTGTGTTTGTCAAGTTGTATTTTTATATCAGTTCCAAGATTTCATATGTGCCGTTGTAACACAATTTTCTTTGTATATTGTACTTTTCAGGTGAATCAGCCTCTTAACGGAGTTGACATTATTAAAGTATATATTTTGAGTAGTTTGTTTTTTAATTCTATACTTGATATACACACTAATGGTAGACTCAAGTTCTAAAAAATAAAAGGAAAATAGTAGTATACATTTCGACAATGTAGCAACTAAATCAATTAAAATTCTTAGAGTTAATGTCATCAAACTATTTTGATGACATTATGTAAAAAAAATGTATGTAAAAGAAAAACATAACATGAAAGGAATTTCTAATAAAGTTCCAAAATTCACAAATAGTGTACGCAAAATCGTTTCTCTCGATTCATTGACGTTTACGATACGTATGTTGAACACAGCTGGATATAGAAGATGTTACAAGTACTTTACAATTACTTCTCTCGAAATATGTCACTTCACGTACCAATTGCTGACTCGAGCATAATAAATTTAATGATTATATTAAAAATACAAAAGTAGTTTCTGGAAAACCACATTAATGGAAAATGATGGAACGCAACGGACTAGTGAGGTTATCTTGCTAGCCCTCATTGTAAACATTAGAATATGGACAATATTTTTACTATCATTTTAATATTTCTAACTTGTAATAATTCAATAAAGTTATTTTTACGAAATAATATTGAAAAAAAAAACACTTTTTTTTTTGGCAATGGGTTTTCCAGCTCTGGTATTAAATAAGAGGAAATATTAGATTATATAATTGCTTTCAGACTTATTTTACAAAATCTATGTCTCGACTTGTAGCTTTTCGGATAAAAAAATTCAACGGATTTTAGCTGTCAAAGTCTTAGTTTCTTAATGAGAGACTACATTTCGGTCCGAATATAGAATTACACAATACTGGAGTAATTGTATTAACTGTACTTATTTGAAAGATTTTAAATAAATAAATATCTGTTTACACATTAAAATTCATAACTTTGTCGTAGAGAACTTAAATGAAAATCCCTATATTCAGACCAGAAAGAATTTTTTGAAAGAAAGTAGTTGACTGGTTTGATGCAAAAGGTGCGAAAGTGATCAAAATTTCATTTCATTTTATAGCGCATTCTCATGGACTATATAGCTCCACAAAATTGAAAATTTACAGTACTTCCTGGATCTTAATACAGTACTTGGTCTGATGCTAAACGTTGGAATTTTAATGTGCCTTCCACCTTCCTTCACAATATTTTATACTCTAGTTCAGAGCAATTCATCCCATTTAAAGGGTAAAGTCTTCCAAGCTGTACCCTCTCAATTAATGGTTAAAGATCTTTCCAGCATCTAATAAGCTTAAGAGAAGCTTTCTTAACATTGAAAGGGTTTCCATACGCTTTATTAGTGATGTATTTCACCGACACGATTATCCGTTACGAGAGACAGGCTCAACACAAGTTACCACGTGGGAGGGTAGGAGTGCCGCGTGTGGAAATGTTCTTCAGAAAGTCACCGAGGGTGTTTCAAGCCCTTGTACAACGCACAGTTCTAAGTGCATGCATGTATAACTAATACTATGTCTGTACTCTCTGTTATCTAACGTGTAATACGTGCAACGTCGCGACACTTGTGCTCGACGCAAAAGCGGTGTGTACACGAGTCTGGAGGGTGCGTCGTCGTTATTGTTGTTGTTGACGAGAAAGGTGATGTGGTGTTTGAACTTTTGGAAGGGTAAGTCTCGACACCTGTAAGATACCTCCTCAATTGTTAATACCACCAAAATGAACGATAATGAAGAGAATCTTATCAAATGTGTATGGTGAAGATTATTTTCTCGATCTTATTATATAAATTGGTAGAGCAATCAATTCACCAAATCGTTGAAATGATTGGATTGGTGCTAAGTATCCTCAAAAATTGTTATGATCCTTTCGGAAAATGAGTTATCTGGTATTCGGTGTTATCATAAAAAGTTCTTCAGGAAGTTAAGCAAATTTGTACAAAATGTCTTCAATAAGCTTTGCACTTGTAAAAAAAAAGCATATGTAGTTCGATAGCTAATAATTTGCATAGTGCCATTTTTCGAATAATTCAATATCGACTTAAATTTGAACAGGTGTTTACATTTTTTTGAAAATCACTGTTCCCCGCGTATACCAAATATCAGGTCGATTGATGAAGTCATTTGAATTTTGCAAAACGTCGACACACATACAGATATATCCATGCAGATATATTTTTTAAGCCATTTTTCTCGATGTTTTAGAACATTAAAAGTGTTCCGATATAAAATCTCGAAAAAAACAACCTTTTACGAAAACAAAGCGTCCTCTATAAAGAAGCAAAAAAAAAATTGTTCAATCTGATCCAGGGTAAACCGTAACTTTAAAGTCAAAATTAGAGGTTTCGAAAGTAATTAAAGAAACCCATTTTACAAACAGCGTGATTACGTAAAAGCAATCGCTTGGAAAGCTCGGCAGTACATGTAATGTCTCGTCGTTCTCACGCATGGAGCTATGATTTCGTAATACCGAAAAGCCTACTAATGCAGCACGTGCGTTCATCATCCAAACTCATACTTATTAGTCGCGAGAGGAGGTTGAACCTGGGCGTTACTCTCTTTGGCAGTCACGGCATGCGTTGCACCTTTCTGTGTGTATCCCGCGAGTGAGTGAGGAGGGTATCGTCAGATATATCCACGGTCTATGCATACATATCCTGAACTGGTGTATAGTACGCCCTCGGATCCTCGTTTCATTTCACGTTTATGAACGTACACGGCGGAGAAGAGAACCCCACGTAGTACTCAAGGTCTATCGTCATCTCGCTCGGTATTAAAAGGAATACGAGAAGCGTCATACGTGTACAGGCGTCGTACGCCTGTAGTGTCTCTTGCTACGCCTTCCGAGTGTCATATGTTCATGCTTCGCCGGATATATATATGTGTATATATGTAGTAAGTTTACGTTGAGGCGGGAAACGAGGCGACGACGAAGATAGGCGCGATGGTATGCTTCAGCCAGTTACTTGCAGCTTGTATTCGTACTGGTCTCTGTTACTACTGGCTGTTTGTGTCGGTCCTCTTGCGAGCCTGATGCTCTACCAGACTTGCATCCAAAGGCATACCATAAATGTATGATGCACGGTGTAGAGCATGGCCACGTTCTACGTCGTCGTATACTGCAGTGGATAGGTGTCGTAGGGGCGTTGAAGGGGGTACGAGTGAGTCTTGCCTTATGAATTTTAATAAGGGCCTATCGTCACGCGATAGACGTAAGGGTCGTCTCGAACGTCTGACATGTTGTAAACCTCTTGTAAACGACAATTCTTGCACAGGTACATATATCATTGCATACGTATGGAAGGAAAAGGAAATTGTAATAACGAATCAAACTTTCAATACAGTATACTGGAGTATATATTGATTGTGGGTCATAGGGTGCAGAAGGCATTTCTTTTATTCAAATTCCAATTAAAGTTACTGGTGTGCCATTTAGGAAGAAACCAATGCTCCCGTGTAAAACGGACGTTTTCATTCAAACTAATTTCTTTTTATCTCTTGATAAGTGTACAATACACATGTCCGCTATCTTGTCATCATGTACAATGCTAATTTTATTGGTATATATAGGGGAGACCTGGCTACCTTGTGACACAGGGACCCAGTCGAGTTTCTGGTCGTTTTCTTGACAAAAAAAAATTATTTTTTAAATAGAAGTTCAGTGAAGTGAACAGCATTATTCCACTGCAAGAATTATCGTATTATGGACTCAACACGGAACGAATTTCCAAAATTGAAAAATGTGTTTTTAGCTACATTTTTTATTGACCTTTAAAAAATGGTTGAAATACGTTTGTAAAAAAAAAAATTGTTTACTATGAATATTTAGTATTTCGTATACGTCAGCATTGTTTTTACCGTTGCAATAAAAGCTTTCGATTTATGCCTCCTCTAATAATATGATGATAGTATAAACGACCCAGTGTGGTAACACAATTTCATTCGCCCTTCGGCTCTTCGGCCGCCGATGGTATCCACAGCACAATACTTGAACTGCCACATAAAGCCTGTACTATACGCGAAGAGGCTGTTATATTTTATGTAACCATGCGTTCTTTGGCATCACTTCGCGCCTCGCCGATAGCCAAGCTCGGCAATTTTCGGACGATCGATATAGGGGTGACTTGACGATAAGGGAAGAGGCAAACTTGGGCTGTTCGAGACCTTAACGAGATTCCTTCGGGGCTTTTCTCTCTCGATCTGCGTGTGGATTATGGAAGAAAAACGTGCAGATAGCATATTCTTACAAATTCAAAGGTCGCCACGCTTTACTCAACACCCTATTTTTTTTTCTCAGCGATATACCGTCTACCCAAGACTCAAAAAGGAATTTCGAATTGTGTTAAAGCTATGATGATGGAGATGAAAAAGATCTATTTTCTAAAACATACACAAAAAGTACCCATTTGAAAAAAAAGTACTGCGCATGCGTAAATAATACTAGTTACTTTCTCACATAATTTTTTAACACTTTCGTCACTTTTTGTACGCTTTCACCACTCTACTGGTATGAAAAGCCAGAGCTTTTGTGTATTACTTTGTTACCGAATGGATAACTGTACGGTAAGGGGATTAAAAGGAAAGGCGTGTGTGGCATTTCACACAAGTCAAGAATTTCCTTCACGCCCGTACCTCACAACCTATTTTCTGTACAACCCGCTGTTAAAAGTTTGACTTGTGAGGTTACCTCAAAAGGACACTGACTATAGCAGTGTGTTGGTAAAAAAAATCCTTGCGCACGCGTAAATCTATTTTTACGCCCTAGGGCGAAAACGGTCCATGAAAAGTAGATATGCGCATGGGCTGCGACTTTTTACGCATGCTGTTTAGACAGACAGAATCTGCACACAGAAACTATCTTTTTGCGATCAAATCGGTGGCACAGAAAACCAAGTTTTTGACGTAGATAATATAGAAAGACTATTAGGAATACATTGCATAAATACAAAAAGAAAAAATAGATTTTATCGGAAATTGTGTAATTTGAGACGAGATTTTTTTTCTCAAATTAACTCTATTAATAATACTAAAAACATAACTTATGATGACAATAATAACAATGTTAAAAATGATCAATAAAGTAGTTCCAAGAAACTTGTTTAACTAATTTAATATATTTTATTTATATGAAAGAAATTCCGTGATTTTTCCGAATACTTTCTGACTCTTCGATCTTTTTTAGAATTTTACAATTATGAGATTTCCGTTTTTAAGAACTTTTGAAGGCTATTTCTATGAAATTTACCGCTTAATTAACTTTCAATGAAAACATACCTATCATTATAACTTTTTGACCATTTTTCGAAACAATAAAATAAAATGTCACAACTATTAAACAAAATTCGGAAAAAAATATCATATATATTTGACAGAATTAGAAATTACATT
The DNA here is from genome assembly GCA_964016905.1 of Perithous albicinctus. Lineage (NCBI taxonomy): Eukaryota > Metazoa > Arthropoda > Insecta > Hymenoptera > Ichneumonidae > Perithous > Perithous albicinctus. The sequence goes on along the minus strand of OZ024688.1, from coordinate 29,343,281 downwards.
TCTATTATTTATTCATTAAATTTAATGTTCTTAAGGTACGTTTTTTTTTTCAAAGTTCGTCTCTCAAAGTACTCAAATTCCGTTGAGGTTAAAATTTGTTTTAATTTAATTTCATTAAAAAAAATATATGTAGAACAGGATTTTATTACATTCGCCTCATTAAATTGGTTCTCATGTATTGTTGACCCCATAACAACTTTTGATGAATTCCCCTATTTTATAGTGCCATAATAAATACTCCTAACGAATTAAAACATTTACGTTCATTCATGATTTGTTGTAAATATTCATTACTGTAGGTATAAAAAGATGTTAAGCCACCCTGGTTTTAAATTGAACTGCTAAGCAAGTGGTAATGCAAACTTTCCCTTGTCTGAGAAGAAAAAAAATGACGTTGTCGCTAAGAGCGAAATTAATTTTCGCTGGAATCACCTCGTTCTCGCGTTGTTTGTCATAGCTCGTATACGTAAGATGCGACAAAGCGAAGGAGAAGCTCGGCGACGGTAAGGGAGGCTCGAGCTTCAAGGAATCTCAGGAATTTCGGCTCGTAATCCGCGTTGGGGTGAATAATCGCTGGTCTGATGTCATCGTCGTCTTCTTACAGGCAAGTGAGAACAAGACGATTTTCCACACCAGCCTAACTATGGCTTACATATATGTTTTGTCACCCCATTCGTTTTTCAGAGTACCATCACTCCTCATTTTAGCACCACATTTTTCCGTTCTATATCTTAACTTCAAGAAGCGAATGAATTTTCGTCCTTTAAGGGAGAAAATTATAAAATTCATGAGTCGATCGTAAATCGAGAGAAACACCGTCGTAGGGCATGGTACGACAAATTATATTATTTCAGTAATTTATTATTTTTGAAATATTTGAAATATTTTCAAATACATTATTTAAAAAAGTATAAAAGTACAGCATCAATATGTTAAAAATGCGTATTTCCATTTCATGAAGTTTTGTTTCTGGCTTTGTTACTTTATTTATTAAAAATCAGTAGATTATAACGGCTCGGCAACTTCGCGTCCTCGCGCAGCTAGCGTAGAAGTTTGGAGAAGGCCGTCGTACTTTTGTTCCATTAGCTTAACGTTAAAAATAATATTTTTAAATGAGTACATTACTTAACTCAAGTTGGTACTTAAAGTATATGTTGCTATATTTCTCACTATGCTATATTTCTCACTATTTATGTCTATGAGTGCTATGTTTCGCACAATGGCATGTTTTTATTACCTTAAGGGTTGAAGTCACGCAAATTCCATTTTCCTTTACTTTTTAAAATTCTTTCACTCATTATACAGCCCAAGTTATATATCGAAATTTTGAAAAATTACTGAGGTGCAGTCAAAATAGGTCAAGCTAAAATTTCAGCAAGGTTCTGGCTGGATCCCAAACGGAAACCCGGACTGAATCATTGATGTCATTGTAGTCGGAATCAGGGATTTGTTAAGTGCTAGGTAATAATATATGGATTTTGCAGCTATGTACCAATATACCAATAGTCGACAGTGTGAACATGAATTGCAAAAAAAATCTAAAGTATTATGACCCGATTGTTAATTACTGATACACTGGTCGATGACTGGAACTCTGGGATCCATTCGTATCCCAAGTAGTTCACCGCGGAATATAAACAGCACACGTTCTGGAATCTATTGGGATCCCAAGTGAGATAAATCCTTTTAGAAAGCCCGAGCAAATATCGACCAATGGAAATTTGATTATTAAAATAACATCGAAACAATATTTGGGATCTATTCGGATTCCAAGTAGGATTATCCATTTGATGAAACGCGAGCAAATGCGATCAGTGCAAAACTGGAACGATATATATTTAGGATTCATTTGGATTCCAAGTAGAATTAACCAATTGGGTTAACCCTGATCGAAACCCGACCACGACCTGACCAGAAACTGGAACTCCCTGACGGATTTCTGCACGACTCAAATTTTTTTTTATTCGCGTAGTGTTCGAGTCCTAGTGTACATATTTCCCGAGTAATATATCGAAATTTCGAAAAATCACTAAGTCATAGTCAAGAGATTGAAAAAAAATTGATTTTTCGTTTATTTTATTTCATTTAATATTTCATTTAAATTAGAAGTTAGATTTCCTAAGCTTTCTCTAATTTACAATTAAAACACCGCCACCTACCCACGCAGTGATGAGCTGAGTCAGGTTTACGAGTCAGGGAACATTTATACCCGCATCGATTGCTGCAGCCCGGGATGCTTCTCTCGTTTGTCGCCCGAAGAGATTAGTTGTGTATGACAGATCGCGAGTCTTCATTTATCCGCGCGTATAATTGTTTTATATCAATCTTTAGACAGTACACTTTTTTTTTAGTAAATTGGCGAGTTATCTTTTATATAATTGTTCGTTTACCGGTACAATGGTCTAATGATCGGCTCGCCTGTAAACCAGAGGACCGGTAGATCGCGGGTTCGAGTCCCGGTGCTGTTGTTCTCGCTGGCGTGAAAACATTGGATGTGACGTAGCTCCAGATGTCGACATATAAATCTGTAGTTCATTGTTTACACCCAGCGAGACGCGTACTAGCCCCGGCATCGGGAAGCGAACTCAAGACCGACTGTATCGGCACAGGTTTTTCCGTAGTTTTCTTGTGTCCGCGGGTAAATGCGATTCATGTGGGGTGGGGGTGGGGGTAGAAGGGATTGAGGATGAAGGAAAAACAAGGGAAGTGGGGATTAAAAACGTAAAAACCTGAAGAAGATGTACGTAGGAATAACCAATATAATTGTTCACTTCTTCAAGAAAAGCTGTATGTTAAATAGTAACATTAAATTAATATCCTTATAGGTATGAAAATTTAGAAATATGGACAATATACAAAACTATGAAGTGTACTTAAGAATGGTTTTTTAAAATACAAACTAAATTTCTTCATATTGCTTGTTATGTAGGAGAACTTTATCGGTAAGAACAAATGTCAAGAGAACCGGCTAAGCGAATTGGTTTTAACACTGACAGAAACATACTTCGTTCCAGTCCTTAAATGATTCATAAATTTCATATTTATCAGTTGACTAGATTAAAAAAGAGAAATCTCTGAAAATAATTTTTTTTTTTTTGTGACTTTACCCCCTTAATGGCAGCAAAAACGTTTATGAGTGGAATATCTGTGAATATCTGTAAGAATCAGTATAATTTTCGAATGCACCTTGAGAATTTCTACTGTATTATAATGTTGATAATGTAAAATCCCTTACGGGAATTATTAGTTTTGTTAGTTACACGGTTCAAAATATTGGGAAAATAAATTGTTGCATCCTTTTTTATACAAACATAAGCTTTATTAATATGCACTTGCATTCTAACTGCACGACTGCATTCTATTAGAAATCTGTACTGTTGTCGCTAATGCATTTATCATGTATCAGTCTTCTCCCTGAAATGTTTAAAACTTGTCCCATCAGGCCATATCAAATGGACGCCTATTTAATAATAATTTTGAAAAAAAAAAATTAAAGTCCGTATGTGCGCTACATGGTACATGGTACAATAATATAGTACTTCGGTTGATGTAATACATTTACTTACTGCTGTGAGTAACCAGACATGTAATCCTCGATTTAAATATTGTATAGTTTCGACTTGTCTTGTCGACGAGTTTAATGCCATGAATTACCCAAGCTCTCAGTGAACTGGCTACTTACTCTACCCCTCGACTGCATCAACGTTGGCGTCGCGGCTAACGTCCACCCCCTGTGGATGGTCGACGTCGGACATGCATCGCAAGAACGTGGAACATACCGTTCCGTTTACAAACCTCGGTATCTCCGGTACCCGCATATACCAACATAAATAAATTTATATATACATTCATATGTATACCAAGCTTTAGAGATGCGGAGACTATCATGCTGCTTTCCCCTCTAAAGAACACTTTACATATATACGCTATCTCCATATCCGCAAACTTGCGCATATTGTATAGGCCAGAGGCAAAACTGGTACGAATACCTGGTTTCCACAATACATATAACATTCAATACCGGGTATTCCGTTCGAAACGAAAATTCCTTTTCTCCCGACTGCGTTAAAATAACCTTATTTCATGCCCGCAACGCGAACCGAAAACCGCTCATTTTTTACCAATCGCTCGACGCATGCGCAATCCGGTTTCATCACTCGAATATTATTACTAAGGTACTTGTTGCACATACCAAATGTGGTTATTTTTTTGTGAAATCGGAAGAAACCTATAGTAATCTATATGGAAGGGAGTGCATTTTCACTTCGTGTGAATTTCTGTCAATTCAGTGAATTGAAATCAAATTTCACACTCGGTGAAAAGTCGCAATTACCTCCCTTGTAGCATAATACACTATTTCAGCCGATATTTTTTATCCGGTCAAATCTGAAGAGTATTTTAAAGTTACTCGAAATAGTCGTGTATCACTGTAATTTTTATAAGTCTAAGTATCTAATTATTAAGTTATGCTGAGACTAATACTTTTCACATTATCATTTTTTTTAGATGCGGGAAATTCATGTCATACTGATGTCACTGTCGAGTGGCTTCAGTATCACCTAAGGAAAGTATGAAAAAAATTGGGACTATTTTTTTTATCTGTGTTCAAGATAAGTCAATTGTTGTTTTTTTTTGTTCCAAATTGTATGGTTATAATATATGGCGTTATAATTTTGTTTGAAAGTATAGAAGACTTCCGTTGATAAATATTTGTAACAAAGTTTATTTAATTTAGTTATGGAGACATCCTTCGACTCAAAGATTTAAAAAATGAAAATATCGTTTATATTAATAACAATAATACTAATTCCAGAAAGTTATCAATAAATTAGTAAGGGAATCTTTTTTTAACAAATTCGATAGTAATCTTACTATTTTCTACATGAAATTAGTTTCCTGATTATTCCAATTACATACGATATTTTTTAATAATTGCGCATTTTTCCTTTATTATTCCAATGATTAAAAATTTCCATAAAAATTGAGAATCCAAAGAAAAATGATAACAATTCGGATTTTTTAAATCTAATTTTAAATATTATTAATGCGTTATAGCTTCGTACGTCTGTTTTCGAGATACCAGGAAGAAATATAGATTCGACTAAATGTCCTTCTGAAACTATTACCGCATTCGGCCAGTCCAATTTAACGAAATCCTGGAAAAGAAAAGTAACAGTGTTCCAATATTCTTAAATAATCATACTATCGTAATACGTAAAAAACCGAATTACGAATTTTTCTTAATTCCAAGCCTCCTAACCCCCCTTAATGGGGACTCAGCTTTAAAGTCTGAAAATTAAAGTCAAGAACTACATTTCTGTTCAAAAAGAATAATAAAAATCAGAGTTCAGAAGTAACCCCCATTTCGCATAGGATATCCCATACACAGGAACGTCCACACAGTGTATTTTGTCCTGTGGTGTAGCGAAGGGGTAGTCGTCACGTGGTTTGATGATGCTCTGGGGTGAGTACTATCAGGGAGAGAAAGAGAAAGAGAGAAAGCGCACAAGCGATGCATCGGTGCGCTTCTCCGCAGGCAGACAGAGCTCTTGTCCCGGTCTTCACCGTTCTCGGTTTCTCTCACTCTGTATACGTATAGGTATATGCTTCAACCGCATTGCAGAATTACCCGGCCAGGTTCCTGCCCGGAGAGCATAAAACAACCGGTGCCGAGGATGGTCAGAGAGGTTGGTTCGCGATGGGTGGAAGGGCGACGGGTGCGAAGGGAAGGGGGCTAGGTGGTCGAAGAGCGACTACCACACTGTACGGTACAAACTAACCTCGTGGCCAGCAGTGAGCTCTGAGCCGAATTTATGATGCGCTTATACCGAAATAGAAATGGCTGCGAACTCCCCGCTTCACCACCGGAAGTGGCTTCGTTCGAGCCGGATACCTGACCGGACGTTAGAAAGCCTCCCGCTTTCTTCTCTCTCTCTCTCTCCCTCTGTTCGCCTCATCCTCTTTTCATTCCTTGCAGGCACGATTTCGTCTTGCGGCACAGTTTGTAACCAGGAAGGGCGTTGAGGGACGCGAGGGTGGAATACAGAGGGCTCCTAGAACGTATGCGTGAGGGTTTGTATGTATGGTTGACCTAGTGCTGAGTTCATTAGACGATAAAAGAATATTTTTAATTCATATGTGAAGAATAGTAAGATATTGAAAATATTATTTTCAATGAATTTTGGAGGGACGAAGCATTCAAGGTTTTTGGGTTTTTACATTCATTCATAGATTTGTTGCAAACATTCAAACGCCAGCCAATTTTTGAAACAGTGAACCTCATCATCTTAGATAGAGAAAATTAGAGACGATAATCCTGACAACGAGTAATTGTTAGTTGGCCATGCCACTATTTTTATAGTAACTTTCTTCAGCGAAAAGAGGTAAATGTTCAAAACAGAATAAAATGAGGGAAAAATGAACAAAATTCCAATGTTGTAAAATACTTAAAACTGCGGAATTGTTAATGCAGAATGGGAATAAAATAACAGTGTATACTAGGAAAAAGTTTCCGCTGCAGTCGGGGGAATGTATGTTGAATACGTGTATCCACATTCCCTTAGAGTGGTAGAGACTCTTCCCTTGCATGTAAAGTTATTTTATCCTTTTTGTAGAGATTACAAAATTTAAATTTTGCTTTTCATAATTTACCAATATCAAATATTTCTCTCTACGTGAGAACTGAAATCGACCTCTAGTAGTTAAACAACGAAGAATTAATAAATCCAAAAAGATAAAGTTAGTCGGATTAAAATAAAAAAGATCCAGCTATCCATCTCAAGTTATTTGAAGAATCGATCACAATACTATAATAGAAAGTATACTGCAGTTCGATACATCGAAAATGTCGAATACAATTATTATTCATAAATTACAATCAAATATTTATTCCGCGACTGCGTTGGACGTCGTGAAACTTTGCAGCACGACTTATTTCGAAAATACTGTTTCTACGCTTCTTCGACATGCATAAAACAGGACAATGTAAGTTTACACGTATAAAATAGAAACAACCGCGTTTAGACACCGTGGAAACGAGCGTGGACGATAAAACTAGAGGCAAGAAAGACGTTTCCAGAAAAATGTGTGCCATACAAAAGACGAGACGAGTAATACAGCAGGCGACAGCATTACGTGCGACACAACCTGCTTTCATCCACTCGTATCCCATGAAACGGCTGAAAACAGCGGTAGAAGCAACACGACACCTCGTGTGCGCGTACCAGTGGCTTCGTAACATTTCGAATTGGTGTCTTTTTCCTTCACTCCGAGGAAACGTGCTAACGAGGGTCCGAGTGAGACAGTCAGTGTAGTCGCCGCGCTTAAACTAATCCTATAGGGTATTTCATACCAATTCCGCCTGAATGTAACATTCGTACTCTCGGATTTCGATCACGATTTTTTCTTATTGTTTTCACGAAAAAACGCACTCAATTATTTTTATTAAATTTTGTTTGGAAACTCATAGAGGAAGATTTTTGAGTTAGAACTTTTGTTGTTGAAATTTCAAAATAGAGGTATTTAGAAGGGTTCAAAACATTACGAAAAGTTGTTTTTAAAATAAATGTTCGTATGTATGTATATGTTTATGTGTATTCCAAAATTGAATCATCAAGAATCGTAACTGAAGAATCGATGCCTTCGTTGATTGTTTTGATTTTCAACCAAATGTATGCAGACATTTCAATTTTATGCCAGCCTGAATTTTTTTAAACTGAAGAATGACTTGGACAATTGACCTAGATTTTGTCACATGTTACGTAGCTAGATTTCGTAACTTGCCATAATTTTCGTTAAACATATCGAAGCAATGCATATTTAGTGAACTTTGAATGATTTTCTGTTTGACTACTAATGTTGCGTTACACTTCAAATTCTATTGTTTAAATACAAGAATACAAAGCAGAACTTTGCGCATTGCTTCTTTATGATTAAAATTTTTTAACGCAACTTCCCTTATGATCAGACCAAAATTGAATGAGGAATCGTTTCGTTAGTTGCAATTTTGTAATTTGAAAAAATCCTGTATAAGATATCTAAATTTATCATCAGCCTTGACCTAGAATAGACCGGCCTTCAATTCTATTTTATTTTAGGAAGAAGTTATTCCGCTCTGGACATTTTACACAGAACTGCACAATGAAATAAGCAACAATTTTAAAGAAGAGGAGTTCAGTATAAGACATAGGTCGAATTAGCATGCAGTGCCCCATATCGGCTTCGCTCGTGAAGACAACTAGTTCCACTTGCTTGAAGTTTCGTTCATGCCCAAACGTTATATGTATGTATATACGTATTTTCCGCATATATGTATGTCGCAGTATATATAGATATAGAGCACATGTTGTTTGCAATGCTTAAAGTTTAGAAATTGTGCCACGAAGCCAATCTGTACCGTTGGTTATTATTCGCTTGGCAATTCGTGTCATGTTATGGACGTTTCAAAATCAGATAGCGTCGAAATGAGTGACATATAAAAATGTACAGACTATGTATCTGAATTTTTTAACCCAATCTAATAAATATATCTCAAATTTTGTTTTAATTATTCGAAAGCTGAAAGTGATCCACCTTGTACCAGTTTCGAATACCATTGGTGGTATTCGTTTGGCACGAGGCAAGCGGCAAGAGCAGTGAATCGCTATTGAGCCATTCAGTGAATAGTACCATAGCTGCCTTCTGGATTTTGCAGCGACAGTTCGTCGACAAACCATCGTCAAGTCAGGCAGTCAACCAGCTACAGCAGCAGTGACTATATGCGGAAATAAAGTTTCGTGGAAATGGCTGGCCAACCGTGGGACAGAACGTGGTATATATACACAGCTATATATAGTCGGGAGGAGACGAGAGAGGAGAGAAAGAGAGAGAGAGAGAGAGGGAGGGAGAGAGAGGGAGAGAGACAGAGAAGGAAATGAACCAAGCGAGTGGTCGAAACAGGCCATCAACGCCAGAGGCGTATCGCGGAGGCCAGTCGTTAAAGGCTTGAAGGTGGGTTGGAGACACCTTTCCCAGCGAGTCATTTGCTCAGTATACTGCATCCTCTCTCCCTCTTCGTGGATACACGCCCGATTCGTCCTGCACAACCGCTATTGTCTTCACCATTCTCATCCTCTCACCATCTGTCTCTATTCTACTTTCCTCGTTGCTATGTTTCGTCCCCTTTTCTCTTATTGGTTAGTTCTCTATCTTCCTCTCGTTAACCAAAGGCCCACAGGCTGAGTCGTTAAATCCTAACCCGCTTGCTCCCTTACTCAACGCTTGTTTGGTCGAGGATGTTCTCTACGATTCACCTAGCAGTGGGCGAAAGACAGAGAACATGCCCGGTAAGTTAACCGTGTCCGATCACAAATTTGATTACGTGGAGAACAGCGAAACGTGCGGCTTCCTTCACTCGACCACACTCAACCCGTACCCCTGTAGCTTATGTACGTAACCTTCTCCGTTAACTTATTGTCTGACCACAACCGAACTGCTCTACTCGCCGAGTATAGATTTCAGGGTTTTAAACACACAGAGAAATAAAAAAACAAATGGAATATTCGTTTTCATCTCCGAAGAGTTGATATATATCGTATCCAAGTTTTCGAAATATCGAAATAATATTTCGAACACTGAAATGTTGTATTTTGGGAATCTTTATTTGAGCGAGATAAATTAAACAAGTTTGTGTTATGTGCGAACCTACAATTTCCTAAACGTTTTTTTAGGAATTTAATGACCAACCGAGGAATATCAGTTAAAGGAAATGTAGATTTTTATTTTTAGGGTATCTCGATTTAGCGATAATACTTATTTTTAGTTTCCATCCACTAAAATATGACTTCACAGTTTTAACTTTGTTAAAAATCTGAGTTGACCGGGTAAAAATGGAAGAGCTGTGCAACTGAATTGAGATTTTCTGTCATCGCAAAATGTTACTGTTAATTATTGTACCCCTATTCGTGATCTGTGTACTTATCAGAAAAGTGGCTATAATAATCTAATTTGTGACAAAATAAAAATAGCCAATATATTAACATCATTTTGTACGCATCTGGTTAAATTCTGTACGAAAAAGTCTGGAAATTTGAAATGTTAGTGACTATAAGCAATGCAAAGTAAATTTACCACCAAGTTAAAAAATAAAATTCTACAAAGCCTAAACGCTGGGAAAGAAATATCAACGGTAGGATATTCAAGGCGACCTCGCTCATAGGCCAAGACGAAACAATGCCACCGCAGAGATCTGGTATTCCCCAGGGTTTCTCCTTTTCCACTTCCTGCATCTCTTATCCCACGTCTACTCAAATTCTCTTGGCTCCCCTTCTGCCTTCTCCACGTCTTTGTTTAGCTTGGTGCGAAGCCACGTTGAGGGAAAAAATCCCTGGAGCTCGTTGAATGTGCGCGTAGTAGATCGTTCGGACTGGCATCCTCTCGAGGAAAGAGAAAAGGTGGATTCAAGCTCTGAATCTCCGAGCCCTTCTCCCCCCCCCCCCCCCTCTCTACTCCTTTTCTCTCTTGGTTATAGATGAAACGAAACTGCTCCGTTCCGCGGACCGTTTGAATCGGATCCTTTTGTGTATATCCATATGTGTGTAGTGAGCGAGAAAGTCCAACATCGATACTTGACCAAAGCGAGCTTTGGAGAACGAGAGGTAACGAAAAAAATTACATACCATTTCTTTTTATATTCGTGTTTCTTCATCCTTTCGTTTTCCAACCCCGTTGAGAAAACCATTTGGTCTACCACGTTCTGCTTCGTAACTCGGTCTGTTGCATCGGGATATGAGCATTGTGATGTTTTTGCTTTCTTATAGTTTTGTTATCATGAAATATATAATAGTTTACATTTCTTTTCTTCCAAAAGCCGAAAAAATCTCGGTGTTTTGGTGTTTGCATACAGATTTTGGATATATCAGCAATACGATACATTAAATAAACCTAAATTTACAGAAACTCTAAGAAAAAACAACCTAAAACGAGTGTGCAGATTTTATGAAAAATGCTTCATAACGGTAATTTGTTCAATAGTCACTATAGCATTTCTAACCAAGAGATCGACTAGAATAGAATATTTACTCCACTTACGAGGTAAGTTCTCGTTATTAGCTACAATAATCGGTAAAATATTTTGAAGCAGTAACACTAGACTTGAAGTCTAGTGCTCTAAAGCAGTAATACTTTAGAGCACTGAAAATTACAGCTCAATCAGCACGCTTCGCATTTGCATGACTTTTATAGATGAACATTTGACCGGTCAGAGCGTTTGGATTTGTCAAGTTAGGTTTGGACGTCGTTCACCGCATGCATTGCTCTTCGTGGCAAAATTACTTCTACGAAGTAAGTGGCGCAACGACGACATGAATAAATGGTGCTTACAGCCAGTGACCAAGCGATTGCGAGGATTCAAATCTACGGTTTTCCGCAGTAGATCTGGCCTTCTCTTGTGCAGTAGTCAGACCAGTCTTACGCTCTATCTCTCCAGGTTTCTGTATAGCAGAGACTGGGGCTAGTTGATTCAAAGACGAGTAGGTTCAAAGTCGTTTTAATACACCGAAGATTGAACTAAGCGTCTTTTCCCTAACAGACCAATAACCAGGAAAATTGTAAATATAATAAGCGAAAACAAAATATAGGCATACATAAATAAATAGCAAAATTGTTCAAAATATTTAACGTTAGGGAAATAATAATTGGTATATAAAAAAATTCTTCCCGAGCTCAAAAATTGACATTTTCAAAAATTTAATTTACGTGAATTGTCAAAATGTTATAAAATAATGTACTGATTTCTAAAATAATGAACGAAGAATCCTTCAAGCGAAACCTTTCGTCTAAATTCTTAACCGGTCGGAAATATTAAGTGACAACATGTCGTGAAATGAAATGATCTGTCTGTGAACCATCAATTATACAATCAATCAATCAATTGCAAATTTCTAATCTCTACAGTTCCTTTCCCTAAAACTTAAGCTCAGTTCAAACGTAATTACTTGATTCTATTCAGAGATATTTCATGTTGTATTGACTACGAGGTGCAAGTAAGATTAACACGAAAAAAGCAAGCTAATGAGTCAAACAAAAATTTGAATATAAATGAGGATTAAAAACTTGACTTAACTTTCTTCTACTTTCTCCTTTTTCTTGAGTTTATGTATTTGCACATCTGACGAGACAGCATAATTTGTATGCGACGGTACTTCGTGAGAGAAGTTATCAGAAATTTGTAATTTCCTTTAATAAATGCCTTATAGATAGATATAGATAGTCTTAAGAAAATACGATTCTTATAATGACTTAATGCATTTTTTTTCTTTGCCCAACACCGCGGGTAAAGTCAGGTTATGCTTTTGAACTTCTAAATGACTGCTTATCTTGGATAGCACTGATTGAGTATAAAATAAAAATGAACAGATTCCGTAGCTTAAGAAACACGCAAGAAATTGCGTTGTTTTTGACTCAATGTACTTAGCGAAATTTTTTGTTTTAATTCAAAAGCAAAAAGTGACTAAACTAACCCCGGTCTTCTATGAGCGAGAGTTCGCGAGGAGAGCTCGTCCTGTGCAGCGTGTCGGGTTTACGTAGCAGCCTGGTCCGCCGCACCAGGCTTTGACCCAATTAACCTAGGTGAGGCTGGGAGGACGTATAGTCGGCGAAGCCCCTTCTCGAACACCGGCGTAGCTGCTCTCGAAAGCGAAAGGACCGAATTAAATGGGCTGAGATAGCGAGAGGGCTTGAAATAGGAAGCACTTCTAGGAGTGGGGAGGAACATTGCGCTTGGAAACTCGTGCGAGAGCAATTCGAGAAAAATTAGTACCGATTCAACGGAAAAACTCGTGCAGCACGAGAAACTCGAGACTCTACTCTGGAAACGACAAAGTAGAATTTACATTTTTATACTGCAGGATATATAATATCAAAAGCTTAATTCTTTATGGATTTTCTAATGTTTCTGTTTATCAAGTGTTATTAAATTGTACGATTTATGTGACTAAATATTCTATAATGATTCGCGTCAAAGTTTCGCAGATAATGAGAATCTGTAAAATTAATTGACTATTAATGTGAAATTCATAAAAATTGAATCGTGTTGAACACATGAAATCTTGTAACTTTATGAAGAATACCAATTGAAAAGCACAAGGTAATGAAACTATTCATGAGTGGAATATTTCATTTTATTTTCAATATTGAAAAATTGAAATTCTATCAAATTTCTGCATTACTTCCCAGTAAAAATATTATCTATAACGCGATCTTGGTATTAACCACCAACATTTATTGTAATTCTTGTTCGCATTAATTAAGCCCAGCTGTATACATATTATGAATTTCAATACTACGTTTAAATGTAAATCTTTTCTTAAAATATCAATCAAGATTTTTAAAAATTTCTATATGAACATAAGACTTTAAGGTATAAGGACAGTGGCCTTATAGTATTATCATCTTTACATAGTGAGCTCGTATGATAATTCTCACGTCTTGTCGATGACAAGGTATCAATAAAATGATAAAATTTTGCTATTTTGTATGTCGGCAATCATGCATGCATGTAAATTTATATTTTAGACTCTTAAAAAAGCTTTCGTACTATGCTCTGTCATACACAAAATGTGGTGACGAAATACTTAAAACCACTTTAATGACTAATGCTCTAAAATCCAATGTAAAATTTGAACGCCACACCGTGTAAAAGGTTTTGTTAATACGACTTTATCCAACTCCCATGTATTCTTAACCCTTCGACGGAATTTTTTTGCGTTGGGTTGTTAAAAAAAAATTTAATTGCAGTCGAAACCACAGTTTTTTTTTATGTCGACCGGGTGGTTAAAACCCAGTGTACCGTTAAAGTGCGAAAGTGTACCATTGTAGGGTTAAGAACCAAGTACGTGATTGTATTTAACGAAAACCTTGGATGGGCTTGTCAAGTATTTCATGATAACTTTCTAAGGAGAGACGCAGTTAGATGAAATTTACGGATATTCAAAGTAGTGCTCGAAATTATTCAGGTACCCGTGGATACCCGATACGCGACAAAACGAAATATCTCGCAGTTCTGATCTATCACCCATTTAATGAAGAATTTTTTCCAGGTGACAAAAGTATTCGGGTAAGGGTGATCACCTACAACCTTTTTTGACACTATAAACACTTTTGTAAGAGCACAGGTTGGGAAAATATTCTTAAATAATTCTCAGTTGTACTTGAAATTGGTGATTTGAGATAGAGCTAACATTGAAGCAAGTCCGTAGGTTTTAATACTTATTTAAAAAGTAACTTTCTTAATCAAATAATTACTTTACCAATTAAAAAAAAAAAAATAAAATGCTATGAGGGTTTATCTTAAGTATAACCGAAAATTATTCGTGAATATTTGGCCTACTGGTTTTTTATCTCCATGTTTCATCACAATGTTTTCTGCCTTGAACACACTAAAAATTTCACCATATCGAATCTCGTGTATAACTTATATCGACAAATTCATCAAACATCTCACTACAAATTCAGACAAGGAGTTTACCGAAATAGCAAAACGCTTGAGGTATCGACATATGCATCTATCGTGTGGAATAGGTATTGAGGATATACAGAAGCACACCCAGCAGAGTCCAGGATCGTTTGAAACGTCGATGAAGAGAGAGGTAGCAGCTAGAGAGAGAGAGAGAGAGAGCGATAGATATAGAGAGGGGGGGGGGGGATGAAACGTACGTAAACGACGATTTTGCGTACGTGCTATCGGGAATTCTGCAGTGCAGCTGCTGGGGCACGTGGCCGTGCGCGATGATGTTATATCTGGGCCGCGCTTTCGCCAGTCGAGTTCGGTGGATGTTGTGGAAGAGAGGGTCCGAGGGGAGCAGCACTGTGGAAATGCGAGCATAGAGGAGGGCGAGTTCGGAGGGTTTGCGAACATGGGAAACGCAGATAACTCGAAGCGACTGGTAATGCGAGTGCCCGGGCGGTCTACGTATGTACATGCTTCCGTTGCTACTAACGGTTAGGCCGAAACTGTAGCAGCAAGCTGGAGGACGTTCCGAACCAATAGCCGCTGACGTCTGCACGAGGAAACCGTATGGGGACGACCTCTCGTCTCCCTATAATACTGAGCCACGGGAAATCCAGGAAGTCCGATGCAGTGTTATATATGACAATATATAGATGTATATATAGATTGCACGTCGCGCACCTCGATTACTATACCTATCCTTCGTGGCCGGTACACTCTCTCACGGTATATCAACTATCGGCTAGCTGGCCTTCATCGTTCGGGCACAACGTCCTAATACCATTTTGGTATTCGAGATCCTATTAACCCATTAACGTGACGTTAATACAGTGACCAGCGGTCGCTTAAGCCACCGAACATACGCCAAAGACGTTTTCAACACTATAGGGCTAGTGACACTGTTTTGGATTCGATTAGACTTGACCTTAGTGCTGATACTTGCTAGAAGTCGATTAACCCTTGAGGCATCAGTTAATGACATCTTGGTGACCGGTCAGGGTAAACTCTGGAAGTCCTGGAGGGTGATAGGTAATTTTGAAGAGGATGCAACGTAGAAGTTTGGATATTGCTTCCGGACTTCTCAAGTTGTTCACAAAATAACGCATATGAATAAGAAGAGTGTTGAGCATTGTTGGCTTCCTTACACAGGAAAATATACGTATAATAATGAGCAAGATTCTTATATGCATGTTTGAATCTGAAGAATTCCTCAGTTTCACTGAATGAAATGGTTAAATAATTTTCCTCAAACCGTTGACTCAATAAAAAATAACTTCTAATTCAAACGCGCAGCAAATTAAAAAAATCGATTATTTAAAATATTCCGATTTCATGATTTTGTCTCCAAACACTCCTATTTCTATGAAAATTCGCTCTCCGAGTTCTGCACGCTTATTAAATAAAGTTTTCCTCCACATGAAAACATAAAATAAAAAAAAACTCTATGGGTGCAGTTCGTTTTTTAAATAAAGTTACCAGGCTTAAGAATTAATAAAATAACGTATTTAGTCTATTTTTAAGGTAAGGCGAAAGCCTTATGCTTTGGTGGTATGCGATGGTATGAAATTTTGCTCATTCGTGTCGAATGTGGTTTAATGAACCCGATCGTGCAGTATAAGACGCCGGAATCGATAGTCAAGTGAATTCAGAGATTCCAATGGGGTCAGTTGCATTCCACACAGCACGTGGAATTTGGTTGTGCCTGGAACCGTGGAGATTCGCGTTTCACTGCCATATACGTAATTACGGCGTGTTGCCGTACAGTCACTGGTGGAGCATCCTGCGAGCGATTTGGTTACGCAACGCCACCATTTCCCGTCGTCACTTCCGCTCGGCTGGGTCATACGAATTTTCAACTCCCGGCTGTCCATTCGTATATATACATATATTTACGCCCTTTGCACCCCATCCGCAGAACCGGAGCTCATCCCCAAAACCGTGCGCTCACACCAGCTGTTCCACACCGGTCGACGAATGCGTGACGAATTTCCAGACACTCCGCGCTCTCGTAATTAACGTTTTGTAGTTAAGCCGGGAAGCCTGTTGTTTTCGCGAATTAATTGAATTTTGTTGAGCAAACATCAGCTCAACTGAAATCGCAACGCCACGGAGAACTTTACAGAGGCAAAAGTAAATTGTAAATTTAAATACGAATATGGATGAGTTGTTACATAAATTGTACTGACAAAAAAAAAACAATTAATTCGTACAAATTGAATAAGTGAGTATTTTTTAAATAATCCTTAAGTTATGTCGGCTAAATCATTATTTATGGTTCCACATGATATGGGCGGTTTTCTGACCGAACAAAATTTTAGGGTTTTTTTTAAATTTTGTTATGGAAATCCAACAAAAAGTTTTCCTAAAATAATTATTCCGCAGTGAAAAATCATTTCTGCGAAAGTTCTTCGAATACAAATTCCTATACTCGGTTCGGACAGAGTTTTTCTATAAAGACAATTACAAGATTAATCTGGTCCATGGATGCAACTTGAATTCTGCGATAAGTACAAAATGTAAAAAAAAAAAGTATTTGCATCAATGAACTTAGCTATACAAAAACAAATTCCGCTTACAACAATATTTCATTCTTTGCGCTTACGCAGTAGCAATTTTTATGAAAAGTTTTTATATTATGCAGCTATTACAGCTTTTATTTTTCCGGATTTTTAGGTGATTCGATCCCCCTGAGGATGTCGAAAAAATTGCCCAGATTCTGTAGATTGTTAATGAAATGTGTTATTCGGATAAAAAATGTAAGAGTTGTTTGAAAGTAAAACAAAATCAAAAGAAAGGTTTAATAAGTAATTAATGTGTCGACAAAAATTGTATTGGGGTAAAAGACAGATATCTGCTTTTTTAAAACAAACTTTCTCTCTTGATGAACAGTTATAAACAGTGAAATTTTTCATTCCGATGACCACTGAAATTTTTCCCTGAGCGTAGCTTCTAGATAAACGAGTGCTAGAATATTTTTCATTCGACTCTACTGTCTCCGGTGCAAAATTTAGGTTTGTTTGAAGACTTTTTGGCTTACGGGGGACTTGGTGGAGACTTTCGTCGCAGAGCCATTACCGGAGCGAGATAAATTCCGTGGGGGGGGGGGGGAGGGGCCTCGTTTCGCTCGCGGCGTAACGTCTTTCCTGACAATTCTTGAACCACAGCTTCAGCCCTATACCGACGAAGACGACGACGGCACGCGGGACGGAGAGTTATCTTCAGGGAAAGCAAGAAACGCGATCTCAAGCGGATTCATCACGAAGAAACTCTCGAAAGTTTGCGCGGACGCGGCAAGTTTTGGGCGCTTCCTTTTCCTGCTACGAAGATTCGCGACATGCGGTACCTGCTTGCTCACCTTGACTGCGCTAATACAATTGCCGATTACATTGCACTTAGTATGAATAAGTTAGCAAATAAGAATTTCCTTAAGGATTAAAAATTAGTGTCCTGGTAAAATCGAAAAATCTTATTTGTAAAATAAAAGGTGTATATCAATTGATCCTTGTTGGTACCTTTTTTTGGCCGAATAAAATTTAGGGGACCGTTTGATTTCAAATGCCTTTATTTTTTATCGCTTATTTTAAAGTTGAACGGATCGAATTGATGATCGAAGAAACGGATGTACATTGAAATCATACACATAAGCTTCTGTTTTTGAAATTTCGAAGTATTATCATGTATGTTTCCGTCCACTACGACATATTTCACTTCGATTTTCAATACTTCAGAACTACTCTTTATACTATATTCTTTGCGTGGGTACATTATCATAGAATTAGCTTTGCGAATGGTGCAAAATAATGAGGGCTCAATGTACAAGTTTCTACTTTGCATTCTTTTACCGATTGTAATTATGTACATCGCGATATTTCCAATTATTACCAATTGCTTATTTTACGGAACTCATTACCAGTTACGATCTTTACATGAATTAAGTAAGCTTCCCGCTGGAGGGAAAATATATATACTTAGCCGTAGCTGAAATAACACGATTAAGTAAGACATTATATACAGAGAGAGAGGGGCGGCAGAGAGAAAGAGAGAGATAGTTAGAGTAGCTTTTAATCAAAGCGAACGCCCGAAGGGTGATATTCCACCGCAAGAATCGAGGAATATCAAGCCGGAAAAACTAATTTCGAGTCGAGAGATCATAATGCTCTCGCGCCATCAGCGTGTCTCTTGACTTCAATCTTACTAGCTCTTGTAATTACATCTCGAGGTTAATTTCCTCAAAAATTCATTACGTCGTTGTATAATAACTTCGAGTGAGAAATGAGCACTATCTCGATTAGGATCGAGTACTCAACTTCATCGGTTGATATTCATGCTTCGTCTTCTCTCTTTCTCAATTTCATTTACTAGTTATGCGGTAATCGTTAAAAATATCCTTAAAAATAGAAAAGTACGGAGAAAAATATCTCAAAGAAAAAAAATCATGCGTAAATAAAAATAGATACTTCATCATGAGTTAACAAAAATTGATCGGACCGGGTTGAAAAGTTATAATTTCAAATTCAATTTAAATTTTTCTTTCTAATACTTGGCGTCGAGACGCTACCACGTCTCTTCATTATAAGAGAAAAAAACACCTTCTGAAATGTGCATATTGGACTGCCAAGTGATAACGTAACCTTCAAGCTTGGGCGAAAATTAAATTTTCCACGTACAACCTTTAATCAATAATAAACTGAAGAGGGCTCAGACCAAGAGCCGGATTATTGTAACACTCATCGTTCTTCCACTTAATCACAAATCCGCCTATTGCTGACGTATGATCAACATGTAAATGAAAAACGAGAAAAAAGAATCTGATTTTGCTTCCTCATAGTGGAAGCTTTTTACCCTCTCGGATCTGTTCCATAATTGATATAGTGGTACTACTTAAAAGTACTTTCTGTGAAGTTTTTCAGAATTTTTAATTCAGTATATTCGGAAACGGGGTTTTCTTTTCAAACCCGTATATCATAGAAGATCGGACAAAAAAAAAATGAAAATAAAAAAGCTATGTTCATCCATGAACTATTTAATGCAATATATAATAGTTATGTTATATTTTTGATGGCAGCAAAAGCGCTATTTTCAGCGAAAAAGAAAATGGGAAATATTTTTTTTCTGTCAGTGAGGGACCTTTAATTTTGCTGTAAGTGTTACAGCCAATGTCCCGATTCATTTACATTGACAGAAACATTGGTATTCGATTAATTAGATATTATGCCTTGATAATAAAATAAAGTACACTTTTTTTCGTGGATATTTTTCTTTAGGATTTTATTTCGTTCCATGGATTTTTTTTTCCTAGATACTTTTTCTTTGCTTCTCCTGCATCACTATCTCGTAGCTACCCTCTCCTCTTTTCTCTATTTATGTTTGTAACCCTGTTCGTGTTTCTGTGTGAACGAGAAATCGTGCGTCGAATCGAGCAATCGGTCTACGAGAGAGGCTAGAGTCATCGGAAACAGGAACGTGCCAGGGGGCGAAGAGAGGATGAGGAGGTAAAGGTGTTGAGCAGCAACTCTGCGCCAGCAAGAGCGTCGTGTCGAATTACTCTAAGACGACGAACGTCGACACGTGGATCGATATATACCATACTAGGGATTCAAGAGGATCAGCGAAGGAAAATAAGTAAGGAACGGTGAGAAAGTGAGAGAAGGAAAAAAAAGTCTTCTTCGTGTTGCTGACGGCCTTGAGAGAGTCCTATATCCTAAAAAGTGCTGTTCTTTTTTTTCTTTTCTCTGTATATTCGATCCAATTTACACGCAAATATACGTCGTATCGATTTACTCTCACACCAACTTTATTTCTTTACCTCCGCTGTCCCATTGAATCTTACAGCAGCTGGAGGGCATCTTACAATTCGACCTCCACGTTGAAAAGATGGATAATTTCTGGTCGATTTGAGCTTCTACATATAGCAACTTCATACTGTTGGCCAGTTATGTAATCTTGCAGTTTATATCTCTATTAGATATAATTCTTCGAAATTACAAGTCTACCCTAAGAAAAAAGATTGAAATAGATGAAAATCAAATCTAGTGGTCACCGGCTGTCTAATAAATGTATAGTTAAGGAAAAGACATTTCTTCTTTGCTTTAACAATTGCTCAATCCGGCAGACCAAGACATATTTAAGATGAGAAAAAATGTAGTTGAGCTGAATATCGATTTCACTGTCGATGACCGCTGGATTTGATTTTGATTTGATTAATGTCTTTTCTCAGTTACTGGAAATCAAGTTTTCGTCCAAACTCTAACATAATACAGATCTAGTCTGTTTATTAAGGATACATTATTTACGATCAAAAGTTTCATTTTAATAGAATTTTAGTTATTTGAGACCAGAAAAATATGAATAAAATCAACGTCATTGAAGATCCCACGAACATTGATTTTGAATACTTATAAATATTATATAAAAAGTCATTAACGAATTAGTAATGAAAGTTGTTCAACAATTTTATTAAAAACTTAATACCATTTTATAGGAAATGATTTGTCTGATTTTTCTAACTAATTATTTAAAATTCAAAAAAATACAGATTTTACAGAACTAACTAAGTAGTCCTCCATAATTGAAGACACGTTCAATGTTGTTTGGTATTAAGCTCTATTAAGCTGGTGGAAGCCGAATAATATTAACACTCTCCCTTGTGTGAATTTAATACTACATCGTTTAACGGTTAACACAGGTCAAACGTCCACATCAATCGCCTTTGACATACTCTGAATCATTAACAGTGTATAACTGAAATTCTACCCTCAGTGTCTCAAATGGGTAATGGACACAGAAATCATGTAATGGGGCCCATTCGAAATCAAGTTATTAATTCTGTATTCAGAACTTTATGTGAAACCGAAAAAAAAATACTGGCTTGGCTACGTAGTAAGTGTATGAACCACAGAATTTCAGCAGGACAAATGAAGGGGTAATCAAATGGTTGTTCAATTTTTTACGAATACGAATATATTAATTGGGTAATTTTAATATCAATTCGTTGAATAAATCCATTTTATTAAATTGCGATCCCGATTGTTCTACGATACTATGGAATAATTGACCAAAATACATAAAATTGCTATTTAATATTTACTCACTTCAAGCAATATCCATAAAAATTTATTTGAAACTAACAAACTACAAATGCATCTCTCTATAAATTTCATTTCACATACCGTATGTAATTGAACCAAAGAATTTCAATTTGGTACATCAAGAGACGAACAAATGACTATTTAAGTTGTTAAATAACGTCATTTGCGTAGCCAGTATTTAACATACGAATCACAGAACTGTTACAGTGGAAATTAACTGCACATATGTCAGTTCAATTTGTAACAGATGCAGCAGTGTAATTGCTTCTATTTACGTTTTAACTGACAATAATGGAGCAATGGATTATGAGATATCAAGAGACCGCGACTCAGCGACTCGATTCTCCTAGAACATCACGCTTGAGATATCAGAATGTTATAAAACTAAACTCTGTTATTTTAGTTGATATTATTTTTAATCTTTAATTACTACGAAAGGGAAGCAACGAGTAAATTCAATTGCTTCAGTTTCAATTGATTAAACAGCCCCATATTATTCGTAAAATTGATGGTAACATGGTACGTGGAAAATTTAACATCGAAACTCATCAAAATACCACTGAAATTTTCTCATTAATAAAAAAGAACGTAATTACGTATTTATTGATTTCAAAGAATATGTCAATGAAATATATTTGAAATCAACTATAGTAAAGTAAATCAAGTATAGTAAAGTAATTCGAGAAATTGTGTGCAAATATACATCTCACTTCAAATATACTGTTTTGTCCAGCATCGTCCATAGTGAACATTTAGCATTACGAATCACAGAATTGTGGCACTGTAATTTACGTGTACAAACGTCAGTCCAATTTGTAACTGATACAGAATTGTAATTGGCTACCGACGGCGTTAATTAACTGAATACTCCAATTATCGTACTTGTCGTCAGCAATATTGAACGATTAATTGCAGAAACCAAAAGTTTTCGCATCCCCGCTACGGGTTCACAGTCTCGAGCGTTTGTTTCGAATCGAAGAGCCTATACAACCTCTCAATTCAGAGACCGGGGTTACTTGGGTTACTTATGCTATTAATTTTTTAGAAAACTTGGCTAAGCACGTCGAATTAAAAACAACGTGAGTTTCAATGTGACTCTTAAGCTATAAAATTAGCTTTCAAGAAAAAATAAATGTCATCTGCTCACATTTCTTGAGAAATCTTTTAATACAATTAAAACATTTTACTTGTTACAGCGAGAATTGGTTTTTCACGTGCAACTCTTAAAGGTCGAATTTTTGGACATAAATTCGATCTTAAGATCATCTGAAGTTCGAAATTGTGCTTCAAAATTAGATTCTTAGAATTACAATCGCTTGTGGCGGTAACTTTTCTGGAAGTGGTACTATCGATTGGATATTAAAATATACCATGTTTGGCCGATATTCGACGATCGCCGGCGAATCATAATTACCACGATTAGAGCGTAAGCAAGAAATCATGATAATCCTTTTCGTGAGATACTCGGAGTCGTTTAGCTACTCAAGAGTCATTACGTTTAGAAATTACAATGTTTTAATGTTAAAATCTAAAAAGAGACTTTAAGATGCCATAAGAATAATTTATTTTTCGAATTTTATATCCTTTAAACATATCAATCATGACAGTTGTACATTAGTGATAAATTTATATGTAAAATCGGAATGCCGGAATTCGAAGTAATGAACACTGTTGTGTTTATTTGACATAAATTTTGTGTAATGTGGAGATCTTTTTGTTAAATTTGAAAAGTAGCTTCATGATTATATAACTTTAATACATTTTTATATGTTAAACTAAGAGTGACTCAGTAACTAAATCTGTGACATTTCTTAAATGTACATCGAACATTGTATAAAAAGGAAATTACAAATAATACTTTCTGCTTCCTCATCGAATTTTGCAAAATAGATTCTTATATTTTAATTAACCAACGTACTTTCTCATAGACGTACGTGGACAGTGAGCAAAAAAATGAGGATGCAATGTGTAAGGTTCTACTTTGCAATCTTTGTTTTATGTAAAAATAACTGAAAATTTGTTTAAAATCAAAGTACACATTATTTATATACTTTTTCTCTAAAACTACAAACTGACAGTAAAATTAGTGTCAAATTAACACAAAATTTTTTGGACGTCTGGTGACACAATCTTTCTGTTAAAACTACACAATTTTCAATTTATTTAAAACTGTGTAAAGTAAAGTTTGATAATTGCATTTAATTATTGAGTAAGGGATATTGAGAGAAACTGTGCGGAGAAACATTTACATGTTACACGATTAGCCATGGCACAGAGCTTTGGGCTCAGACATTTGAGGTGGAGGTCCAGAGATCAGTGAATCCACAGTCTCTGTTCGAGAGCCCTCCTGTATGCTCTGTTATTCAGTCATGAGGATTGCTGCATTGCTATTGCTGCTGATGCTGGAACAACGTGGAGGCAGCTCGCAATTCGCTGCTGTTGTAGTAGAAACAGAGCTCGGTCAGCCGCACGCTATATCCTGGCACGGGCCGTGGCGAAATGGGATAAATATTTATTTATCGCTCGCGGATGCTCCATACAGTAGTTCGGTGTGATGTTGCTCCAGGGCTGCCCTGTCCGCGGCTTTCCCTGGCTATTGTCATGGTCGGACATTAACGAATGGTTTTCCGGTGAACGCACTGTACTCTCTTGTATAACCCACACTGCATCAGAAACTGCCTGATGCCCTCGCTGTTACTGACCAACGCCTCCCCTAAACCTTGTAAAGCACGAGCCAAAAGCGTACGTTCAATTTTTCCTCGTGACTATAGTTGCTCCTATGAGCTTTTCTCGTGTGTTATGATCTCAAAGAATCAGCCATGAGTGACGGACACTTCGTATACCTCGCTAGATGCTTTCTTCGCGTTTACAAGAAAACGCCTTCTTGCATCAATCTTCACATACATGTTTATAGGAGATCCATATCGAAGAAAGACATGAATATTAAAATTCAAGTTATCGTCCCTGAAAAGGCAAAAAGTGCGGTTTAGTTTGAGGTGTTGGGGAGTTTTACATTTGTGATTTAGGGGGATTTTTTTTATAGGGAATTTAGTCAAGTTCAATTTTGTTAGTTTAGTCGATAATTACAGTTCGACATTCATACTGAAGTTTACTAATCTTTAGCGAATATTGTTTAATAAAAAGCCTGAAAAGTAGAACCTTGCAAATAACTTCATCATTATTTTGTTTTTTTTTTTACAAAGTTTGTTTGCTTCCTCGTAGAGGAAGCTTTGTTTTCGTGAAAACATTTTTTTTCGACAGTTTCGTGTCACGTCACTCAGAATGGGTTTAAAACGTCGAGAAAAGTAATTTAGAAAAAAATATGTCTGCATGTGCGCGTGCGCGTGCTCGTGCGTGTCTGTAACTGTATCCGTAACATCGAAAATTCAATCGTCTATAACTCCCAAACGAAATGAGGGTTCTAGCTCAATTTTCGCATGTAAGTAAAGTACTAACACCTCTTTAATTACTGTGATTTTTCTACAAAATTTATTGACATATATAAATTTCATAGAATTTTTAATTTTTCAAAAAAAAAAGGTGTGAACGCCCTACATTCGGTAAAAAATTGATGATTCAGCTAAATAGTTCTTCATAACTGAAAATATGTTCAATGATTTTGAGTATTGAATTTCGCCAAAATCGGCAAAGCGGTTCTGACTTTACGTGATTTCGAATTTTTCAAAAAGCTACGATTTCTTGTCTAGCTTTCGTAAAAGTTTAGCAAATAAGCAAAACTTTCAATGTCATGACAATATGATGACGCAACGGTGTTTGTTTCGATATTTCGTAGTCGGGTGCAACGTGGTCGTTTTTTTTAGATTCTACATTTTAATTTCTACAAAGTTACGTCTATTAGGAAGCAAAAATTGATAAAAGTACTTCTTCGCAGAGGTACCTGTGTAAAAATGAAAAAATAATGAGGAAGCAATGTGCAAAGTTCTACTTTGCATTCTTTTTTTACCAATAAAAAGGAAGCGAGTCAATTTTATTGGCATTATAATGTATTTAATCGCATTATTAGAATGTCATATATCGTCGACGGTATTTTATTCACATCTCTAACGAATTTTCGATACACCATATTAGTGCCACAGATATACTGATATACATCGAAGCTCGGTTATGAATCACATGTATATATGTGCAGAATACGAACGAATGGTGCTAACGTGAGGTGGAAAGAGGAGCGAATGAGACTCACCGAACATCTACTCGGAATCGTGTATCCATCCAGCCACGAGGTTAATTAGACGAAAATCTGTGGGTATATGCACTAATGTGTGATGCTACGCATACGCTTTGGGCGACGTTGTATCGAATATATGGCATATACAGATGCATACCAGGATCGTGAATTCCACGAGGCTTAACGGAGAGACAGAGCAAATTCGAACTGTGGGTCAACTTATATACTATCTATCTACAGCTATAGTACATATCTATATATATAACGAGTGATATATATGCATATATATATATGTATATTTATCACTCGCTCATACAAGCAAAACAGGTCCATACATATTTGCATCTTTCCCTGAATCTGTGGTTTCGAACTTTGACGAATATAGCTGCTGTCCGTGCTCGTTTGTTTTCTTTTTTTTTGCATATGGTGAATCTAGTGCCACTGTGATGGATTCGTGAGTGATAACGGCGTCGAACTAAAGATAGAAAAAAAAAACCCCGGAAAAACTCATTAAAAAATTGAAAGCCATAGCAGGTAAAAAAGTAGAACAGAAGAGATGAAACTTCACCTCTTCTGATACTAAAAAAGGTAAAAAGAGGTTGCAATGTAGAAAGTTGCATATGGCTTCCACAGTAAGGAAGACTTGTGAAAAATGGAAAATTTTCATCCTTCATTAAAACGAAAAATTGTGGAAGCTTAACGAAATTTGAGTGGTCAAGAAGCATTAAATGCGCTCTAAATTATTGTTTATTTAATATATTTTAACGAAATTTGGTTGATGACAGGAAGAACTTTATTTTTACACACCTCGAATATGTCGAACATAAAAATATTGTGTTTTATAACATTCGAACGCCTCTGTCGATTTTTACCAAAGTTGATAAATGTTTTAAAAACGTTATCGTTTAATAAGTCGTTTTAGTATATTTTAATAATAAAGACCCACATCCACAAAATTTCAAGATAATTGGATCAACGGTTTCGTAAATGCTCCATAAGTATACAAAAATTCATCTATATTCAGAAAAATCCGAGAATTCATTTAATATGAAAACAAATCAAGTTTTTACATACTTGTTACACATTTTTAAACTGACTAGGCTAGTCACACGCGCTGGCGAGTATACCTGAAAAACTTTTGCGCTGCTACGCTTTTATAAAGTTTTAAAAGGCTTACGGGCGCTACAGCACCCGTCCTCTTATGTCGAATTTGACAGCAAACTGAACTTGTTCATCACGGACTTTCTCGGCAACCAATCGCAAGACGAATAAAACGATGACAATGGTTTCGGTTACTCATGAACTTTTTAAAAGAGGACTAGGGTGAGAAGTTCCGGGCGCTTCAGCACCCGGGTCCCTTTGCATCAGTTTTGGTATTTGACATAAACAAAAAGTTTCAATACGTGAACTTGGCCTCGTGTACCTGACGACATCGGCGACCAATCACGTCGCGAATAAACCAACAATAATACTTTCCAATATGGTGGACGCTCTACTTTTTAAAAGAGAGACTAGCCCTGGTCTCGTTCTGTCACTTTTGACATTTGACATAAAACAAAACGTTTCATTACGTAAACTTGGTCCTGGTTTCAACGTGTCTGACGCCACTGGCGACCAATCACAGGACGAATAAACCGTCAACTATACTAATATCAAATATCAAACGAGCGATATATCGTAATACACCAACTTTTTAGGAGAGGATTAACATATTGCAGATTTTTCTCTTATTTCAAATATTTCAAATTCTGATCAAATCGAACTTTTGTTTAGGGATGTACGGAATACATCCTTGAGGCATAGTTCTTGTGGGTAAAAAATGTGGCTAAAATAATTGTAACTGCCTCTACACCGAATTTGGTCCAAGTATTAATATTTGTTATTGTGAATAATAATAATTTTCGAAAATGCTTACTTTATGAAAAAAATTAATTATTTGAAGGCTAATTATATGAGGCTGCCAACAATTTCGACGTCGTTGAAAGTCAAAGAAAATTCAAGACTACATTTGACAGAGTACACTTGAATTTAGCAATAGAACAAGTAGTGACAAATAGAAACGAAAACTTTGGATACAAAGAAATACGTGTTCATTTAGTGTTAACGCTTTTTAGGTCACTGCACATAGTATTGTCTGCAGCCAAGCGGAGAATTATTTCTCGGTTAGTTCTGCGAACAAATGTTGTCCCGGGACATAAATACAGTACTTACGAATGGTCGGCCATATCCATTTCCTAGGAAATATGGCATGTAAAATAATAGCTAGGTGGGAATGAGCATTACTACGTGCGGCAGTGAATTAAAAACATTTTTTCGACATTCCATCAATGCTGGCCGTTCGCATGGCCGTAATGGAAATATATGCATTTTTTTGTAGTAAAAATTACTAAATTCCTTCCTCATAGAAAAAGCTTTTTTGGGTATATTACGATATCCGCGGCTTTGGACCGAGGCAAGCAAAGATGGCTCAGTAGTCAAAGTCGATATCTCCAATATATTGGGAGTTATGCATTTTTTATTTTTTTTTATAAAATTCTCAGATGGTATACGAAGAACCATGTGTTGACCAGGGATAGGCGTATATCAATTTCTGCGCGCCAGTAAAACACAATTTACCATTTATTTGGCATTACTTTTAACATTAAGACAGTTTATATTTTATAGGATTTAAAATTCTTCAAAAATGTCGATGAACATGATCATTTTAAACATGATAAAAAAAGTGAAGTTTAGACCAAAGACGATTACAATTGAGTTTGAGGAAATTAAGTTGAGCGATTAAAACATAACGATGATTTTTTATTTCGCCTACATGAAAACTATGTATGAAAAATCAATAAATAGGGTAGAGGTACCGGAAGACCTTCGTGATTTACAGACTTCTATTGCATTACCCATAGATTTTTGCTGTATTTGACAAGACTCTGAATAAAAATTCATACAAATTAAACTTTTACTGGATTGAACTAATCCTTAGATCAACTTTCATATATGACAGACTTCAATTGCATTTTTCGAGACTTCGGACAAACTGTAATACATGATGTACGTATGCCATATGTGACTAGACTCTTAAAGTGGACTTTGAAAGTCCGCCAGGAGCAAGGAATCGTCTTATGAGCTGTACTTTCAGATCGAGTACATCAATAGATCCTTCAGAGATCCATAAGGACCAATTTTTGGTGTACGGCATATAGCCAATGGTTTATTCTCTTCAAAGTCGTCAACTTCTGAATCGTATTACATCGAAATTATACGTTCGATATATCGCTCAGACTTTGGAGTATTATATGTATAAAGTGGTATTTCAAACAATGAAAACAAATTAAAGTCGAAACCAGGATTTTAAATAATAAATCTCATTAAAACCCAAAAATACATGAAAACAAAGCTTCCTTTCTGTGGATGTAGAAAAGCGTCACTTTTTTCGCTCCCTATAATAACAGAAAATAGTGGTTTATTTCTATAACGAGCCTACGACGTTGAGGGCCAAGCGCGTGACTCGCAGAAATATCGTTACCCGGAGTGCGTGCTTGACTGTGTCCGTTCCGAGAATCCGATGAGTTTTCTGCGCGAGGTAACAAATTTCTCTCGCTCGGATGCCACGTGTCCTCGCGTGTACTGCACACAACCGCGGGGAAACGATGCAACTAGACGGCTCTCGCGCGTTATCGTTCCAACGCGTGTGCTCGTTGCAGCACGCCCTATACTGCTGTTGCTGCTCGTTCGCCTATCGCGTCGTAGCCGGGCGCGTACACGACCATCCCGGTAGTCACAGCGTTTTTCCTTCCCGGGCTCTCGCGCGCGCGTCCCCGTTTTCCATCAAGCTCGCTTGCCGTTCTCCACCCGAACAAAGCTCTCTCTACTGTATACAACAATGTAGGCGTATACGCTCAGCAAAACCCAAAGAGAGAGGATGAGCGCACGAGGTATATACGCAACATATATATGTATATGTATATATGTACGTATGTACATATATACGTGGCTTACTCGTCGTCGAGATGCATTCATAAGCGATTAGGCGCAAACCGGACGACGTGCATGCAACCGCGCAAAATATATCGCAAACGCGCGCCTCCCATCTGCGTACACGCATGATTTTCTCACTAGGTATATATACAGGGTGTCTCGAAAAATACTGCCCAGATAAAGTATTGAGTATAATGAAGCTTTTAGGGTTCGAAGGATGAGGTTAAAAAATATATTAAAAATTGGTCCAATATTCGAAATGTCGAAGTTACGACGGCCGACATGTTTTTTAAAAAATGGACCCATGACTTTTATTCCACCAAAAAATTTGTCACCACAAAACTAACAATTTTTGTAGGAAACTTTTTTTTTACATTAACGTCCATATTTGTTAGGTTAGAGAACCATTTTCGACTATTTTAGCCGTGGTAACAAAAATCGTCAAAAATGTTCTGACCTATCAAATATGGACTTTGTTAAAAAAAGTTTCTTACCAAAGTTGTTAGTTTTGACATGACGCATTTTTTTGGTAGAAAGAAAAGTTATCGTTCCATTTAAAACAAAACATGTCGGCTGTCGTAACTCCGCCATTTTAAATGTTGAACCAAAGATTTTTTTTTCTGAACATTCTCCTTCGAACCTTAAAAGTTTTGTTATACTCAATACTTGATTTGGCCAGTATTTTTCGAGATAAATCAACTGGAAGATTAAAATAGGACACCATGTATATATGTATACCACATATGTCCTGGAAATGCTGCTGCCTCGAATTTTTCGCTTGCTAAATTGGGACACCAGGTGAGGTAAAATAAAACCGTCGATATACTATTTTATTTTATGCTTCATATACGCCGAAATCTTAAGGGGAGCTCTTCACCAATTTCCGGAAAAATGTGAATATTATTGTTTTATCGATGAAATAAAAATTGAATGAAAAATTCCCCATGCGTTTGATTGTTCATAATGATTTTGAATATGTAAAAAAAGGAATCATGACCGGATATAACGAATTAAGGAAGATCAATTTTTTTATGTTATTTACTTTTTAATTTAACAAAAAATGAATTTGCAAGAATTGTTTATGTTTGCACCAGAAACTTTTTTATTGCGTGATGAAAATGCGGTTATAAATAATGTATGGCATATGATTTTTTCAACGGTATTTATTACCAATAAAACATTAAACTACGCTTTTTCGTCTGAATCCAATGGAGGTTACTTTTTTGCGAAATTATCAATATTATGAATAGATATATTCTCACTTTTCAGTTGCAAGTGAATAACATTTGATAATACTAAAAATAAATATTTTTCTCTGTGGTGATGCAGATTTGGAAGCCTATACGGTGCGTTATAAAAAAAATCGTTTATATGTACTGAATCAGTGGTTCTGATTGGTGATAAAAATATTTCTTTGGTTAAAAGGAATACTTAGTTGGAAAGAGCGGTTAGTTCAATTGAATGTTTATTAATTTACAATGACAATTATTTCGTTCGATCAGTTGCATATTTCAATCCTCATACAGTAAAAACGAAAGTAATTTTTCTGTACTTGCAACAACAACTTTATGTCCACAAAAGTCAACAATTTGTTTTGTTTGGGTAATAAATAAAGTTATGTGCATTCTAATTTTATAAATAAAAGTGCAACTCAAAATTGTCAAGGACATGACAACAACACATTTGTATATTCAGTTTCAAATATATTTATTGCTATTGAGAGGAAAGAATTTTGTTAACCTTGTTCCAAAATATTCTGCGAGTCATCGTACCTGCGATATTTTTGCTTGCTTTAAAAATAACAATAAATATATTACCAAATAAATATACGAACTTGTACTTTTGTTTGTAAAACTATGACCAACATTTTTTTTTTTTTTGGTTATCAAGTTTGTCAATAAAAACTTTTTGTTGAATATACAAAAATCTTCCTTCAATTTGTGCTGCCACATATTATCCACTTTCCCAAAGAGTTTCGCGAATTTGCCCCAAAGTATGGACGCCGCACTCCATACGATCTCTACGTTTGTTTACAGGCGTGAGTATTCACGCGTGAGCTGGAGTGCGAGGTGTCGGGAACGTTGGTATTCACACGTTACCCTTGGCGTGAGTACGGTCAGTTTCCCATTTCTCTATCCACGGATTCACGCAACCTGTGGATAGGCACGTACATATATTCATGACACCGTTATACCTAGATATACTCAGCCGCTCGCAATCCCACCAACGCAAGCCCACACCATTATACAGCTTTCTGCACATACCTACATGTATCCATCGTACCCACTGCACCGTTCTGTGTTGTCCTGATGCTGTATATGTAGAGAGATGCGTACGTCTGAATGCTCGTAGCAATGCGTTCATGAGAGTAGTAAACGGTTTCGGCACATACACGCATCGTCATCCCTGCGTTGGGTTACTTGATTACACTTGTGATTCCCATGAGTACAAGCCTATACATGTACATATAATATATATACATGCATATATATATATATGTAATTCCCATCATGCATACCTATGCACGCGAATGCAACTGCAAAATGCAGAACGTCCGAGTGTAAGCGAGAGCGATCATTCGCCATAGACTGTATTATACGGACAAATACGTGAAACGATGATGATAGTCCACGCAACATCCCTAACTTCGCATACCAGAGCAACACAGACCCAGCAGTTTGAAATTGTCAAAGAGATTATTCCGGGAGGTGCTTTGCACTTGCACTAAAACCGAGGACCTTTGACCCTTCCCTTCTCCTCTCGCCGTCACTCGGTTTTCGCATCAATGGTTCAGCTCGGCATTTCCAAGCTGTAAAGGACAGACCCATGTATGAAGTATGTATGTACTTATGTACATAGGCAACGCCTTCTGTGTATATACAGTTTCGTATTATACAGAAGAAGAGCTAGGGGGTAATACAGGCGATAATAATTTATCGTCTATCTCTCTACTTTTCAATGTGGAGTCTCTAGAGATACAATTTTCTCTTCGTGATTGTCGAACAAAGACATGGATATGAACGAAGGTCAAAATCTGTGGCTCCGAGTTTAAATGTGGGAGAAGCTTTGATGTTACGAATTGTCAATAGCAAAATGGGTCAGGGTCATGTGTACAAACCGCGAGATATTTTTTTTCCCCGCTTTGCTGCACATCTCTGCTGAGGTTTTGAGTTGATATACACGAGGAGGAGCATTATACGTTCTGGCATTCAGGACATAAATGAGGCGTTCTCTGTCAATTCAGCCACATTTTTTCAGTCGGTCTCAGGTCTTTGTCATAATTAGCAAGAATTGGGTACTTCGGATTGACTACGTCAAAATACCATATGTGCATTTTTTTTAAATTTTTAAATCCAATATTTTACGAAAATACTATATTTTACTTCCGTATAGAGGAAGCTTTATGATGGGATAGGAAATATTGTCGTTTTTATGTCAGGGTGCTGTTTAGCAAAAAAAAGATTTTCCATAATTCGTACACAATTTCAGATGTTATGGAATTGATTGATTTTCAAATTTTTTTGACATCTTCCCGTAGCTCGCTAAAAGTTTCCTTTGATATTAAGATCAATTCTGCATCTATATTAACATTTGAATAAGAACACTGGCGATAATCGAAGACTAATGAAAAACCTTTGCTTTATTTACATGATATCGAGGAGAGCAGGGCAAAATGGGCAATATGCTAAGAAATGATAATAACAAAAAATGATCTTACAGCGTTTACGAGAGATAAATGTAAAGAAATATGGCAGCTCGTACAAAAATAGTCTGAAATGAAAAATGTTCGTAATAATCGTATAACATAGAATCTGTGCTGTTGTCGATATATGAAATCAAATAATAAACTGTTTTATGTTTGATAAGCTTCGATGATAAAAATCGCGTCCGTAAGAAAATAGGTCAGGGTCGGGTTTAAACCGTGAGATTGTATTTTTTTGCTCTGCTGCCTCTTAAGGGCTCTCATGGACATACGTACACGGGTCACTTGTCGTACGTTACGACATTTCGGAGCATTCAGGGAATAAATAGAGATAAACAGAGACAAGGACCGTGAGAGCAAAGAGGAGGAGATGTCGTGAAGCATCATCCGGACCGTTATGTCGTGCGAAACGGATCGTTATAAATGAGGAGCTCTTACATCCTTAACGCTAGACATATATATGTCATAGTGCAGGGTGAACATCAGACGAAGAGGAAAAAAGATTAGCGACGGGATGGAGCTCTCTGGCTCACCGAGTTCCCGTCGAGCTCTTCAAGGTGACGACCTCGTTTCTTTTTCACACACGAAAGAACCCCGGAGTGCCAGAATAGCTGATGAGGTCACGACTCACGTAGAAATCGTTGCAGCACGAGAAATCATCGCGTCGTGTCCAAAAACCCTCTGCGACTCAATTAATCTCCTTCCCTCGGATTCTCGTGTACTCCGACATTGACGAGAAGAGATGTAAGAGTGAACGGGGTAAAACGAACAACTTGGCTAAAAAGGAGTAACGGGGCAAAATGGACACCAAGCCTACAAATGTCAAGAATGCATTGTACACATAAATTCTTAATTAAAAGTCTGATTTTATTCAAATTGTGAGTTCAAGTACTTTGAGGCGAGAAGAAAAACCTGTTCGTAGATCCAACATTAATGTTGCATAATAATAATGGCAAGTAGTTATTAACAAGTTTTTGAAAAAAAGTAATTTAATAAAGTTAATACAAAAGTTTTTTTTTTATGAAATGAAGTATGTGATTTCTCCGAATACATATGATACATTTTTTTTTGCAATTATGAAATATCTGATGTTGAGATTTCACCATTTTTTTTTGTAATGATATGTTTCTGGAAGAGGCAGAGATTTTATTTTATCTAAAAATGTTGAATTTTGTTTGAAATTGTGGAATCCTTATTTTGGTCTTATTTTTTTAATAAACTTTTGACATTTATATATACATGTACATGTAAGATTCTGACCCCTTTTTTAAAGCTAAGAATAGAAAATCCAGTGAAATTTTGTTACACTCTATCAAAACAAATCTTAATTCAAATGGAATCGATTAGTATCTTTTCTAGGCATAAGTAAATATTTAGTAGAGTACCGTGACGGCCTTGAGATAAGAGAAAAAAAGAAATAGAAAAAAAATCAACATAATTACAAGTACCAAATAAATGTTGTGAAGACTGGTTAATAAATTCGATATAAAACTTAATTCTTTAAAGATTTTTCTTACAATTATGATCTTTTTAAAGACATGGTTGAGAATTCTTTAATTTTGCATATCTTTCCATAGAAAGGTTCTACATGATACATACAAGAAGCTTCAAGATCTTTAAGCAAAGATTTTAATGAAAACAGCCTTGAAAAATCACGAAAATGAAGTGTCAGAAACAATTTCATATATAAAACAAAAGTTTTCTACCGAATTTTGTGAATTCTCTTGTTACTAATTTATTTCTAACTTAATGGTATCATTATTATTATACAAAACCAATGTTTTTATCTTCAATTACATTCATTGTAGAAAATAGTAAAATTATAACCATCTGAAACAGTAGGTTCTAAATTTATGTGTAATCCGTTCGTAAAAAAGCCGGAAAACTGTAAAACCTCGTTTTTAATGAAGATAAGATTTATACTTTGCTGTCCATTTTATCCCCATTTAACCTACGAAGGGGATGTAAAAAGATGAAAAGTGAGAAAGAGAAAGAGAGAAAAGGGTCCGTGGGACGACTCTTAATTTGACTTACAATTATATCGGCATGAGGGAGAGTGAAATATAAATATTTAAAAAAAAAATTATGTCATAGAGAGACCGAGGGTCTAAATCTAGGTCGACCTGCAGGTAGGGGAAGTGAACTCGTCTTCGTGAAATGAGGTTGAAAATCCGAGACCAAGGAAAGTCGCGCGGCGTGCCGAACGATGTGGTGCCGAGCGGATAGAAGGGCGGCGGACGAAAAAAAGGGAAAAGGGTGGAGAGTCGGTGGTAGAAGAACACCCTATAGTATACCCCGTGGAAAAACTTTGTTCCTCGTTACGCGAAGAGCTTGCAGCTTCGCGCGCGACAAACTTTGCTCTCGTTCTTCAGAGCTTCTTCCCTACCTTTTCCAATGCCTCCTATAACTGTATATGTCTGTCTTGCTATTTCTTTTTATCGCTCTTTCTTCATTGTTATTAATTACGTTCGTTCGATGGACAGCAACCGCGGCAGTACGTGGTTTACGATCGTGTTCCAATTAACAGCCAAGACTGTGAAAAATATTAATTGCTTTTATTTATAACTCGGCTGAAACGAACTTTTAAATATTCATAACGCGGTGCGGAGTGAACGATCGATATGCAAAAAATTAATAGCTGGAACTTCTTAAATATTTACAGATATTTTCGCCATTGAGTCGAAAGTTATCTGAATATTAATACTGGAGCGGTTAAATTTTATCTTTATTTTTTTATTTTAATGGAGACAAATATTATACTAACTGCTTTTCAAAAAATATGTGTGCCTTGACAAGAAAGTATTAGAAATGCTCATTACTTCGCACAATGCACAGAATATTGTACAAGTATGGTGGAATTCTTTTCAATATTTCGTTACAGTTAAGGGGATAGCCCCTTCGAAAATTTACTATTTTTCTAGATGGATCAACATTATGATTTTCTTTCTCTAAAGACAACTTCTTTTTTGAAAACGAAAAATATTTATTTTGTCTTCTTTCTTTGCCAAAAAAACATTTATCGAAAAACGAAAGCGTATTTATTTTTTAAACTGTATTTGGCACTTATGAAAAAATTGACACCTCGAATAGGTGAATATTGAAAACGTAGCTTTGCTTTTTCAAATTTTTGGTTTGTGATATTTATTTCCTGCCTCATTGATACGTTGCAAATACGAAAAAAAAAAATTGTACTGTTATTCATTGCTTTGCTTTTTTTTATAACTTGGATGCTATTATGTTTTCCGATAATACCTTTAAACAAATAAAAAAATCTTGAGCAAAAAGACACATTACTGTATTATAATACTTTGTGTACGTGGTCAATTTTTTTTTTTTTTTTAAATTTGCATCTGCTGGCTCAATGCAGCCCGGTGCAAAGCACAGTTCCAAAACGCGATATTCTCAAAACTACATTTGTAGTTCTACCAGTGATTATGTCTGAAATCGAATTAAAAAAATATTTACAAGTTTATAATAACAAATAACTTGAATGTTTCCAAATTTGTTGTTTTTTTTACATCATTTTCTACATTCCTTTCAATCCGACTAAAATTAAATCACTTTTTCTATTTTGGTTCGCCATTTCGAATTCAAAGTTGTAATAAGTTTGGGATCCAATCTAAGTTTCAGATCACCTAATTGGTGCAAATTTTTGTTTGCTTGCTTTGTGCAAGTGCAAGTCAACTTTGAAATACGTTTTCTATTGAATCTATTGATGTTTTTTTTTTCAATTTCTATTGAATTCTATTGAACAAAAATCGACAAAAGTTTTTGGCCATCATTAGATGGGGAACATAATACATTACGCACTGTTCGATAAGCTTTCGATAATTTTTTTATTGCTAGATTTGACTGACAACGGTTTTTTTTCTTCTTGAGAAATTACTGATGAAAAGTCGTGAATTGTGATATGCTTTCATAGAAATATTCCACTTCACGCATATTAATTTTCACGATCATTAAACGAATTGTTTCATAAAAATACTCTTAAAAAATCCTCGAAAACAGAAATTCTTACTTATATGCTTGCTTATCTTCCTTATATGATTATATGATTAATCTCATATAAAAAAAAAACTTTTTTTCGAAATTATTAAATGAGTATTCTTTTTTACAAATCCGAAGATACTAAAAATTTGAATTTGGATTTGCGTTCGTTTTTTTCTCAATTTTTCTCTTATCTCAAAATGAAAAAAAATCGGAATCAAATCAAACTTTTGATTAGGAATGTGTCCTTAAATACGAAAAAATAATTGTTCACGTAAATTTTTATGTACGTGCCAGGCAAATATTGGAAAAGTTATATACAAGAGAATAATGAGTTAGTGCTGGTATGACGACAATCGATCTTAGGCACCTGCCGAACACATGTGGCCTTGGAGGAAATTGACGAAAATAGAATCGCGAGACAGTTTGACGACACGAAACTCCAGACACGACCACGACACACTGGCAGGTAAAGGTTATCGGTTCCTTGAGTGAAAAGCGACATATTAGTCGGGCACATTATACTCCACCGCTGTGCCACGAATTTCGACACGTGGTAAACAAGGTGCTACCATACAATGCTATATATATAAATATATGAGTCGAACCGACTAAATGAGAAACCAACCTGCCACGCAAGTATAGTTCATGGATTACGCGACCCCTGACATATCTCGAGGACGAGATCGATCGGCCAACTCAACCTGTCTCTAATACTAGTTCCTTTCTCACTGCAGCTGTGTGTACCCTACACGCTTGTCCTCAAAATCGATTATTGACTTTAACCTGGCCTTTCAACATTCAACGCTTTCACGCGAAGGGCGAGATTATATAATGGATCCTTTACTACGTGCAACCCTTTCGATTAACGACACTATCGTGACTTCGTTATAGGAAGAGTCTTGAATATGATCCAGCAGAATATTTCAATCAACAATACAAGTACTATTAACGTGATGTGACATATGTTCAACAACTGCTGGAAAATTGCAATCGGTATCGAAAACTATAATCAAATCTACTCAGAGATGCTTAATATTCTATACAAAAGCAAATTAGGTTTCATTGCATCGTAAATAGACGAAGTGAAAATTAATTTGCTTTTGTCTGAAATATTAACCGGCTCTGAGTAGATTTGATTACAGTTTTCGATACCGATTGCAGTTTTTGAACATATGTCACATCACCTTAAGGGGGCTTCAACGGTACAGTTACATCATTCGAGTACCAAGATTTCGAAAAATGTTTGTACACATTTTCAACGGGAGGCTATTCTAAGGAAGGAGGCCCAATTTCGTGCCACGTCTGTATTTCGGGCGTTGTTGGCGTATTTTTGAAGGGTTCACAGGTAAATGTAATTATGATGAATATATGAAAATAGTCCTTAGAATATAATCAGGACCAACTAATAAACTGAAAAAGGGCTCAGACCAGAAGCCAGCACGTCACGTCATTTTTTAATTAATTCATTCATCCATAAGACCGCCCATTGCCGAGGCATATTGAGATCATGCGGCCAATGTTCTATCATCATTCTTGAACATTTACCTTACATCACAGGAGTGCAATTTCATCGTGAAAATAAGCATCATTGCGTTCTGGTAAAAAAGGCCCATTTTTTATAAGTTCCTGTGTAAAAAAAAATATCGTCTCTGTAGATCTACGAAGGAAATCTACGAAAAGTCCACGAACTGGGTCGTTCGTAGACTTGAATTTAGACTTGTCAAGTAATAAAACATCAAAAAGTCGTCTACATAGATCTATGTAGACTAATTTTGATCTACGTAGACTATTTTTCGATGATTTCTTACTCGACAAGTCTGCATTAATGTCTACAATCGTCCCAGTTGGTGGACTTTTCGTAGACTTCCTGCCTAGATCTATCGCCACTCTACATAGACGAACTTTTTTTTACACGGGTATACATCGAATTTGTAAACCCATCTGTTTGATTGTTTGTAGTGTTTTTTTCAAGCATGTAAGAAATCCCCAGGTCCGAATGGAAAAAATGTAGGAGTTTTTTGAATAACATATTTTTTAAATTTGATTGATAGAAGTCAGTTTCTACAATTTTTTAGATTCGGATTTACGGATTTTGTTTACATTATCAGGACACGATTACAAACGATGAATCTGATGGAGTATTATGTACGATTTTTGGGAATACACAAATAAAACTCTGTTTTCGGCCCTTAAGATTCCAATGCATTGCTCATGCGATGTCAAATCTCATTAGTCGATATTTATTAAAAAATGAAGTTTGTTCGGGCCTTTTTATGCTGTCGGATGCTGCAGGTCGGTACCCGACTCTTGGAGACTAAAGTAAACATGAAAAGCTGAATTTCTAAAAAGCTGGGTTTGCCATTTGTAGATAAGTAATTCATACACTTATTTTAAACTTTTAAAGGGAAATAAAACCGTCACATGTTTGTCAAACAATATTGAATTTCAACGAAATCTAACCAGAGACAGACGATTCGGTGATTCACGTTGCTGGTAAACTTGGATATTGATATAATAACAATTTTTTTTGTTCATACAAAGTATATAATGTAATTTATATTAAAGTTTAAGTTTATGTAAGGTCACTATGAAAGTCAAGGAACGTCAATTTCTGTAAAGTAAAAATTAAAATCTATATATCTTTTCAATGAAAAAACAAAATAATTATGACACGCTATCAGAACATCTTCTAGAATATCGGAAAAAGACGTCTTCTATTGAAAGCCGATGCCTTTTATTCTCGGTTGGTCGATTTACGAC
Source organism: Perithous albicinctus (assembly GCA_964016905.1). Classification (NCBI taxonomy): domain Eukaryota; kingdom Metazoa; phylum Arthropoda; class Insecta; order Hymenoptera; family Ichneumonidae; genus Perithous; species Perithous albicinctus. Next base: position 29,303,094 of record OZ024688.1, on the reverse strand, counting down.
TACTGGGCCATATTTAACACCCTTAATCGACGAAACGAGTAGCCGCTTGAGAAGACGAAAATAATTATCGGTCGATATACGATAAATAGCGAGTGAGGCAGACGAGTACACGACTCTACGTTAAATAGTACCCAAGCACTTTTCTCCTGTGGATGTAAAGGGTCAAAGTTCGCTTTGCACGTGATGGTGCTCAACTGGGCATGCAGATACCACTCGACAGCACAAATCCACGGCGAGTGGTTCGTCGTTACAACGCGAAAATCGTCGAGGCGTAAGGTCACCTCGAACGACTTCAGGTACACCGACTACATGTCTGAATTTTATTTCCACACGATGAAGATGCGAATTGGCAGTAGAAAGTAATTATGCAAATCAGGATAAATAAAAAAATAAATACAAATGGTGCAAAGTGGAACTTTGCACATTGCTTCCTCATTAAATCTCATTTTTCACAAAGCCACCTCTATGAGGAAGTTTATTTATTAATTTTGGCTTCCTCATAGAGGAAGCTTTGTGAAAAATGAATTTTAATGAGGAAGCAACGTGCAAAGTTCTACGTTACATCATTTTTAATTTTAATTAGCATTTTTTAAACATCGTTACCTCTATACTTTTGGTAGTTGCTTGTGCAACAACACAAATTAAAAGTTTAAAATCTATTATCTATAAAAAAAAAAACAAATTACGTTACACATGACATCGAAAATACCGTAATTAATATCGTTGCATCATATTTCCATCTAGTACAAAGTTTTGACTTAGTTTCTTCATTTTAGCGGAAGTTAGAGCGAAAATTTAAATTCTTTGAAAAATTTAAAATGGTGTAAAATCTGAACGAATTTACCGATCCTCACCAAATTTGGTACGTAGCAGCGCTGTATGTTATTTTTAATCTGCTAAACATTTTAGTTGATTTGCTGAGATTCGACGTGATTCAGAGGAAAATTAAATTTTTTCGAAAAATTCTAAATTCTATAACATCCGAACCGCTTTACCGATATCGTCGAAATTCAATACCAAATAACATTGAACCTGTCTTCCGTTATGAAGAACTATTTTGCTAAATCGTCGAAGTTTCACGAAAGTTAGAGCGATCTCGCAATTTTTAAGAAAATTGAAAAATTCTATAAAATCTTTATATATGGATACACTTTGTTAAAAAGTTTCTAGACGATTTTTCTCAACGTTTTGAACCATTCTGAGTGTGCTGACATGAAAAATCTCAAAAAAAAGAAAATTTCACGAAAACAAAGCTTCCTTTATGAGGAAGCAATATATAAATTGTAGGCAAATTTGTAAAATTTATTTGGAAAGTTGACTTCAAATTATTTGTAAAATGAAAATGCAAATGCGAATATTTAGCCAATTTATTTCATACTTTTTTGTAGCGCTTAAAACTTTCAGACTTTTTTTGGTAAAGTTAAAAAAGAAATTGTGGATGATTGTGGACAATATTTTTTTGGTTTCAAATAACCATTGTTTTTACTGTTATAGTTGAATATTCACCAAACATTTTTCTCCAGCATTTTCCAATAATCACAAACTGAGAAAAAAATATTCAACATTAATAGGTTTGTAAAATATGTCTTGATAAATTCTTGGAAAAATTCCATAGTATTTCTCTATTTGAATTACCGACAGTACATACAAACTGGCTCTCTTTCTGCGTGTAACGCATTCAACTACCGACCAAGTCGGCGAGAGATGCAAAGGATGCACAAAGAGAGAGAGAGAGAGAGAGAATGAGAGAGAAAGTACCTGCAACTGCACCTGCAGTTGGAGTAAATTGAATTTCTTGGAAACACGCGACCCTTTCCGAGCGCATGAACCAGACGATATAGAGCGAGAGCCAAAGCTCGTCCCGGTACGTAGCTACATAAGTATAGCAGAAGTAGCGAGTTACGGTTTATCGAAATAGCGTTGGGACTGCGTCATCTCCTCTCTCACTCTTTCTTTCTCGCCCTCATCCCTTGAAAACAGGGCGGTCCGCATGCACGCATCGCTTAAGGCCGAGTTACAAGAGTTACGACTTTCTCGTTCTTGTTTTCTTCATCCTTTTCCCACCTGGTCTGCGTGTATGCAACCGCCTCTATCGCTGCGGCTTTACCGCCTACTGCAAAACATATCCGCATAGAGCTATGAAGGATTTTTCTTCTTTATACTTCGTTATACCACAGCTCGTCTTCCTATACTGCCATTTTTCTTTGCATCAGGCAAAGTTGGCCGAACAAAAATGCCTTTTTATCGTAAGAATTTCTTCTATGCGGAAAAGCGTAACTTGGTGGCAGGCAAGACCGAGGCTAGTTGTGTCAGGGGCAAGTACAGTAAAGTTGCACCATACAGTAAAAACTAAATTGAAACTTGTGTAGTTTTGTTGTACTGTAACAGAAAGATTGGGTCATCAGTCATTCACAAAACGTTTGTGTTAATATGACACAAGCTTATCTGTCAGTTCCTAGTTTTACAGAAAAAGTACCTGAATAGTGTGTTAAAAATCGGGTATTTTCAATACGACAATATTTGTGTATTTTTTACACCAAAATTTGTGTCCAATTGGCACAATTATTATAACATTACTGATGTAACATAATTTGACGTATTTTTGTGTTACTTCTCAAGAAGTGACTATTAAACATGGGTTGTTAAAACTTTTTTCATTCGAACGTTTGGTTATGTGTCTATAATATAAGTCTAGCTCAAATGCATTTACTCGCTTCTATTTAAAGAGGTTTTATATTGTTTTGAGTACTGCAACAGGAACCAGTTTAATCATGGCGAAAGGAATGAGTTGAATCAAACCAAAGTTCCATAACAAAGATCATATACATGCTGTACATCAATTCTCTTCTTCTTTCTTCTTTTTTCCTGAGTTTATGCCTGTGCACATCTGACGTTTCAACGCATTTCGCACACGGCGATTGTGTGAGACGCAGTGAAAAATGTATAGTTCCTTCAAAAAGTGGCAATTATTTGTAATCCGATAGAGAAGAGAGTCTAGTATCTTGGACAAGCACCTGAGTCAGACAATAAAACGAACTGTGATTCAAAAACTTATTTAATTCAGATAAAACTTCGCTCGGGACATTGTAAATCCGCTGATTTCAAATATCATGAGATGATATAATTGCATAAAGGACGATTTATTTGATTATCTTCGGAGATATTCGGTGATTTTTTCTGGTGGGTCAAGTTAGAAATCCGGTCGTCCGCCTTAGGAAACCAATTTTGTTATCCGAAAAAAAAACTTTTACTAATTATATCTCGTAAAAACCATTTCTTTCTTAAATATTGCGCGTTAGGCTCAAAGTTTTAAAAAGAAAGTTAGTGAAAGGAGATTTAATTTGTACCACGAGCACACCAATTTCATACATTCTCTATTTTTTATACGTGATTAAACTCAAACAATCCAATGTAAACAAATCGGCCTAACTTAGTCAAATTTGAAAAAAAAAATCGAAATAAAAAAGTGACACAACCAGCCCCGGTGTCGTCTACCTGAATCAGGACCCAGTACTGTTTTATACAGCCGCAACTACTGCTAGTGTCATTTGTACAATATAACGTCGACCAGAAAGCACGAGACTCGTCTCGCCTTCATGGAAATTGCGTTATGCAATATTCAGAACCGACCCACTGGGATTGCGTCGGGGTGCGTTTATGCGCGCGCATCTACCGACCCCTTTTTGTACAATCCCCCTTCGGCCCCGATGCTGCTCCGCCTGCATTTCATCCCAACGTGGGTTTCTCCCTCGCGAGCGTTAACGGACTTCCGGTGAGGGAAACGTGCGTTACGATTAGCAACGCGTTATTCGAATAACGGGAGGATAATTAGTGCGGTCTGCAGCTGAGGGTCACCGGGTCGGTGGGGTAATCGGGGCGACCGCACAACAGCTCGTTTTCGACGCGAGGTCGATGTCGAGGTCTCTCAACGACACACGTGACATATCTCCAGAAGTAGATATGTCGCTCATAATTAGAAATGAAAAATGATGGTCCTTTTTTTATTTTGGTCATCTGACGAACGGTTGACGAGAGTTTTAATGTTACTTTAACACATATAAATTCGTAACCAAAAGTTTGATTTGGTTAGAACAGTAGTGTATTTTTGGTAAGTGGATACCACACGATAATAAAGTTTCTGAAGAGAGTCCAAAAACTTGGGACCGAAACGTTGAATTAGATTTCATCAATTATCCCTATAGTCCTGGGAATTAGCCGCATCGTAGGCACTAACCAAAAATGTATGTACTACTGTTAATCACAAACGTTCCCCTACATTAATTTGAGTACCTTGATTAGAAAAATACCAATCAGTTTCCAATACTCAATAGGTATATTTATATTTTATATGAAATTCTATGCTTTTTCCGGATACGTATACTATTTTTTTAGGACTTTCTTGTACTGTCGAAATTCACTTATTTGACGAATCCAGCTATTCTACCAACTTAAATACACTTATCTGACCCGATGCATGCGCAGAAGTACATGACGTATGAAAAGAAAAGGAAAGTGATGACCTCGACCTCGTCGAATAAGTGAATCAACCTGGTACCGAGCTGGTCGAATAGGTGGAATTGTACTGCAATTATGAAAATACTGTTTTCGATCATTTTTCAAGGCCATTTTCAGAAAACTGCTCATTGAATGTGTCCTGACATAAAAATCCCGAAAAAAAAATTAATGAAAACAAAACCTCCTCTATGAGAAAGGAAAATTCAACATTTTGATTGATAGTGAATTATTTTACGCAGCACTGTTCATCACTGCAAATATTATTCCCATTTTCAACCTGTAGTGTTAAGGTTTTATGGATGAAGCATATTAACCTTCGAAATCTGTGCTGGAATTGCAAAGCCATTTTTCATGATTTTCAGGTGACACAGTGATCTTACAGTTAACGGGACTGTACCATGGGTCTCGTCTCGCCTTCATGGAAATTGCGTTATGCAATATTCAGAACCAACCCACAGGGATTGCATCAGGGTGCGTTTATGTTCGCGCATCTACCGAACCCTTTTTTGTACAATTCCCCTATCTCCCTGATCCTGCTCCACCTACGATTCATACCGCCACCTACTCCATTTGCACTCCGCTCCCCCTGCAGTTCATCATAAACTATAAACTATATAACGCCGTGGACAATAATGGAAACTCTTTAAAAAAATATATAACAGGTTAATCACAAACGTAAACGAAGTTTCTGAAGAGAGTCCAAAAACTTCGGATCGAAAACTTACATTGGATTTCGTCAATTATGTAGTTGCTAATAATAATAATAATATAATAATAAAAATTCAATTTCACTTATTTGATCCGACGCATACGTAGCAGCGCTGAGTAACGTATAGGAAACTAACGAATAAATGAATCACTCCGAACCCAAGCTGGGCGAATAGGTGACATTGTGCTGGAGTTTTGAAAATGCTGTTTTCGATAATTGTTTAAGGCTGTTTTTATAAAACTGTTCGTTGAATAATCTTAAAATTACTTATGTGTAAAAAATTGTTCAACATTGGTATCATATCTTTTAAAATATATGGGTACTTGTCAACTTTGTTTTTATTCGAATGATATGAACACTGTATTAGTACTGTGAAAAAAAAATGTGTAACAAAAGTTCAATCAAAATATATGTTTAGACCATTATTGGTAGGGATAATTTGAATTAATTTAAAGGCGCTCGAGTTACTTAAAAATCATGAAAGTGAAATTGTGAATATGAAATTTTTCAACTTGATAATAAATGTCACTGAACAAATACAACAAAAAATACATTTTCACCGATAGTCATGTATTTTTTTTCGTAGAACTATTCATCGCTGCAATTATTGTTCTCATTTTCAACTTGTTGTGGAGTTCAGGTTGCATGAATGAACATTATTTACCTTCGAAATTTGTGTTGTGATTGCAACATGATTTTTCATGATTTTCAGGTAACACAGTCCTCTTATAGTTAAAAACGCCGAGCCAGGCGCTTCAGCGCCCGAGTCCCTTTGTGTCAGTTTTAACATTTGACGTAAACAAAATTTCCATCACGTGAACTTGGTTCCCGTTCCAGTTTGTCTGATGACAGCGACGACTAATCACAGCGCGAATGGTACGATGATAATGGGCCAACTCGCACTTCGATAAAATCTGGAAACAATCTTTTTAAGGAAGGATAATTATTTTATGCACCTGTGTACCTCATTGGTTATCGAGGAATTTCTATGGCTTCTGTATTGAATATGAATAATTATAACAGAGATGGCACAATTGGTAGCTGTGATGACGATCGCATATTGATTCACCTGATCCACAATGCCGGTGGCTTAATTTACCGTCAATAACAGGGCCACCTAACGAACCTGATGCTGCATACGAATTTGTCTTCTGCATCGGACGATCGACGTCAATTTGTGGCCCGGGAACGCACCAACCATATATATATATATACTATATATATATGTATATATAACTGCCTTCGTTGTTTGCCTACGTATAGCTATCAGTTTGTGTGCGTGCGGTTCACACTCACTGTGATCGATTGCTCACGTGTCCCTCTCGACATACTACCCGCTACACGTAATATGCACGAGCGGTCATTCAGTGTCACCAGGGAATCAAGGGTTGTGACTAAATTCTTAATATGGGTTCAAATTGTATTTAACTATTTCGGAAAAGTTAATTAAGGTGCCTATGTGTTTACGCCAAAGTCATGCATTCAAAAGCGACTATTGCATAATCAAAAAAGTATTTTTGTTTTCTTCAACAGCGTGTCATAATTACTTTATGCTTATTTTTCGTTTGAAAATTATGAATTTTATTGTCCACTTGACTAAATTGAATCATTGGCGTTAAAATATGGACTTCCATATAAATTATATTACATATTTTACATGAAAAATCTGTGTTGTCATTATATCACTCAAGATACTATATAATACGTAGGATATGGCAACATCACATCAGTCTCGATTTCGTTCTCATTAACTCGATATTATTCTTTTAAATATCGGGTGTCTTCCTATTTTTTCTTAAAGATAAATTCTACATTGGTCATAAACAGGTACACGAAAACTACATCTAAAAAAGTGATCTTAAGAATAAGTGTAAGCATTTCTCATCAACACATAAAATTCCCAATTTTTGCCTAATATACCATATTAAAAAGTGAAGTTTTAGTATTTTAATTCGTTTTCTAAGAATCGGGTAAGCAACCCTTAAGATCCGCTAGCAACTGAAGTGACAATAAAAATGCCGAAAAATTTAATTTCTGTATCATTTTGCTTACATAGCGCAACATCGGTGGAGAGCATAGTAATTTTAGTTCGCCGATAAGCGCTTATCGGTCACTATAGTCAATAAATAACTAAAACAACGGTCTGATTCACAAACGCACACATACATCCAGATATGTTTTCTACACCACTTTTCTCGATGTTTCAGATAATTTCAGGTATATTTTGAAATGACAGTCCAGAAAAAAAAACGAAATTCACGAAAACAAAGCTTCTTTAAGCTATTTTATTTTCTATACCGAATACTATATGACGTTAGATCAGAAAAGACAGACAGAAATTATAATTTAATTTGTTATTTTAATACTTGGCATCGAGACGCTACCATGACTCTTGATAATGTTTAGCATTGATCGTCTGTAACTATATGTTCAAGGCTGACGTCCAATATAGGTAGTGGTCGATGCACAACGTCAGCCGGATATCGGGACGAGATTACACGGATATGCGACGATACGTATACTGAAGGCCACGATATCAACCATTTCCACTATCTCTCTCCAACCCTTTGGATCGAAAGCTGTGTGGGTGATTTTCCTTCTCATGTGCTTTTTCTTCATTCCACTCCTAGGCGGGTTGGTCTCTCCTCTCCAGTTTCGTCACCGCGTCTCGACGCTGTAGAGCAAAATAGCTGCATTCGCACCCTCATCCCCTCGGTGCTCCTTGTCTTACGTTCAATGTCTCAACCTCTCTGTCACACTCATTCATGTCTCTCCCGTCTGATACGGTCAACGCTCACGTGCTTCCGCTTGCCTCGTCATTTCTGTCGACGTCGAGGCGAACAAGGACACGAGAAGCAGCCAGCAATGATGATAAGAGGATGACAAACCCCTTCTGCCTCTTTGCCAGGGCTACAGGAACTCGTCGTTCTGTTTGTAGCTTGGTATATATATGTTCGAAAATGCAGACGCTTCCACTAAATCGGATCTGTAGTTGCTGTTCCTCTTCAGAATCGTGCTTGCGTTCTACCAAACCCCCTCATGCACTCGACCGTTCTCCTTCGTTTTCCTCGTCTCGAACAGTCGCCAACGACAATTTGAGTCAAGTTTTCTGTATTCTATAAATAGCTTCATAGAGCTTTCGTTTGTCTTTGCGAAAAGGACTGAAAGAGAATAAGAACGTTCTTATTTTGAATAATTTTATTAGCCAAATTTCCTTGCTTCCTCAGCGGATGAAACTGTATGTTCGAGATATTTTTATTTTGTGAATTTTATGTCAATTGTTACGTCCGCACGTAACCTACTATCTCTAGCTAAACTAAAATCAATATAAAACATTGTTAAAGTAATATTGCTCCTATACGTTACACTCAAACCCATGTAACACGCGTACTCTAAGAATTCTGTTATTCGCCTACTGCGAGTCAAATGTATATCGAGGGATGTGTACTTTAGTCGCGCGGACTGGAACGGTGCACATGCCACCACGTAGCTAGCACCCTCACTCATCGCCTACTGCAGCCGCCTAACCCTTAAGGAAGCGCATACCTATATCTCAAGTATAAGTAATAAATTATCTTAGCCCGACATGTGATACCTCTGCGAAGCGTTAGAAGTGTGCCCGAACATATATGTAGTCCTTCTTTTAAGCACCACACCGTCGATAAGATTCTGTCGACCTGAGTAAAACTATAGAAACGTATGTACAATATCCATCCAGCTTGACATTTTATGTAAACTCGCCTCGACAAGCTGTCAACAGGTATCATGTAATACTCTCTTTTAATATTTCTCTAACCCCCTCTACTATCGTAAGGGTTTTCATGTTTACAGTATACTTCCTGGGGTACGACATCCCCATCACGTAGTTATACCGCAGATTTAGTATATAAGGGCAAGCATTTTCTGTAATCAGAGAGTTATTCAACCACCGACATCGCTACGCTGCAGTATTACTTCTTCTACAGAGTGAACAAGGCTCTACATCTAAAGTCTCTCCGATAGCCTTCGCCTCGGTTGAGAGTTAGACAAATAAGTTAGTCTAGTAAAACTAACGTTGTAATCAGTATCTGTACCAACGAACATTCATCCGATTAAAGTACAAAGTGTGAGTAAAAGACAGTCTTCAAATATTTCTGCATGTAATTCTTGCGTTGTGACACTTTGAGTCACCAATTCCCTATCGGCCACACAACCTATCAATGGCAGTACTAGGCGAGATCTCTGTCCCTGAGTAAAGGGCCAACGACTTGAGTCGAAAGAGAGATCGTCGTTACGTTTCCGAAAGTACGAACTCTCAGTTAATTCGTCTGGACGTAACACAATGTGATCAAAATCATTCAAGAGGTACAAAAATCACGCTTGAAAACAATATGTGTGTGTTGACATTTTTTGTAAATGCATGTTAATGTTTTACTGTCTTACAATTTTTTGGATTCAGATTGGTTTCAACGGTACAGTCAATATTTTCTGAAATCACGTTTAAAGTTCAAGTTAGCTCATTTTATTTATTAATAGATGCTTCAGGAATTCACTGAGTAATTCATATCACCTTACTTCTCAGTGAAAAGATAAGTTTGTTTAACGTTCTAGCTTTATTTCCTTATTTCGTAAACAAATGGTTGTCGTTTATAAACGATGAATATGATCGTAAATAATTTTCGGTGAATTCATAGAGTAGTCTCGATCAACTTAGTTTATTACCGTTTTTTTTAAACCAAAGTGCAAAGCACGCAAATGTTGCACATTGCTTCTTAATTATTTTCTAGTTTTTTAAAGAAAAAAAAACTTAACATACTTCTTTTAAAGCGTCACTTTATAGAAAATAAAAATAGTGAGAAAGAAATCTGCAAACTGCTACTTTGCATTGTTTTTTTGAAATTTTGACTGAGAAACGGTTTATTTGTTTTATCGCATTTATTACGAAATATTTACGGATACCTATTTAAATATATTTTATGTGATTATAATATAAAAACTATTTTTAAAAAGTGTTTGTCGCGACGGTTTCCAAAAAGCAGCACGAAGGCCTTGATTGCAGTATGCATTTGACTTGATTGCAAGAGTAAAAGAAATACCACAGCTCACGGGGTTTCCTAAGCAGACTGAGGGCGGAATTCGCATTTCCCTTGATCTTCTTATCCCTTGTTCGTCCTTTTGCTTATCCAAAATGAAAGAAACTTAGAAATCACGACGTCGTAGCAGTACGCTTCAATGCAGCTTTAGACGTCTGCTCTTTGCACGCCTCGTCAACAATTTTTCCCCTAAAATGCGCGTCGTCTCGAGCCTCCGTGTCGGCCTCATACAGCTTTGACGAAAATTGCAGAATCGCAAGAAGCAAATATTTTTCGCTTGCGACATAGAAGTTCAGAGCAAAGGTACGAGACAAATAGTAGGTGTGACAACAGGAGAGGAAGGTAGAAGAATCGAGGTGGTATACATATGCGAATGTGAAAGGAACGAAAGAGGGAATTTCGTGCCAACGACAGAAGAATAAAGAAATAAAGAAACTATAAGAAAAGAGGGAGAAGGTAAACGTTCGCAAAACGATGTTGGCCATTTCGTAAGATACTACTGCAGTAGACGGAGCCTTGCACTATATAAAAATACTCAAGTGGTCGTAGTAGCTCCTCTACAATTTGCAATGACGCTTCACCACTGAGCTGGCAAATCGAGCAGAAGGATGAAGCGTTTATGTTGATTGCCGTCCTCTCTTAGTCGTTTGGGACAATTTTACAAAAGAGACCAAGTAAGAGAAAGACAAAAAGCTATACTATACAATACTATACAATATAGCCAATATTTCAATCGATACATTTCCGATGTTTACCACTAGAGCACGCATAATCGTCTCTGCCGATTTACTGATGCTTTCCATTCGTAGAGCACACCTGAACACACCTGGTGACCTGGCTATAAGATGCGGCAAATATTTTTCAATTACTTATCTGGCAACATATCACGACATTTGTTAATTGGCAAGCAAAATTACTTTGACCGTAATATTAAAAGTACAAAACGAAAAAAACAAAGATGTAACATTTGAATAAATATTCAAAATTTGCAGCACTATAGCTGTACACAAATCTGTAGATCTATACACAGTACGTACTATTTATACTTTTTTTTTATACAGTATGTCTTTTATGGAATCTTCAAGTAAATTTTTGTAAAACCACAGAATTTATCAGAGTTTTATTCAAAAACGTAAAATTATGATGCAAAGAATGAATTTCTAATCCCCACAGGAATTGGTTCGTTAACCCACAAGCTTGGAATAGCCTTGATACTACTGAAAAAAAAATTGCCAAAGCTTTCAGTGGGTCTGAAGTGGACAGCACAACCGCGTGTTGATCCCACAAGGGTTAAACTCGCACCCTGTTGCATGCCGAATGACCGTGAGGCGCATGGCTGCACATCCTGCAGCCTGTGGTCAGCGGCTTATTCGCGGTGTCGCACACGCTCCTCTTCGAGCGTTCCGTTCGAAATTGTGCTCGAGGACAGCGAGCACGGGTAACAGTGGTATAGTTCTCGGCTAGGCTATGCGAGCGACTCGGTATAATCCTCTACAGAGAATACATATAGCTATATATGTATATATATATAGTTATATCTAGCTCCTTCGTCGCAGATTCGTTCCACCAAATTTGTCCTCTAATCCAACTAGGACTTTGCAGACAGTAATAATTGATTGCTCCGCTAAATTTGTGATTTAGGCTGGGTTAGTAATTTCGTTGGTTAATAATCCAATGTGTTAAATTCCGCATCCCATCACTGCAATATCTTTCCTGAACATAACTGATGACATATGAGTCTTTTAATCCTACATGTACTTTACAATAACGCGTTAATAGCCTGAACCACAATTTGAAGATAAAACTTCGGTAATTTTAATAATGGGGTTATTGTGATGGAAGATATTTATTTACTGATCGCAGCATTATATTACATTCTCTTTCACTATTTACGTTAGAATAAATGGTTAATTGTCTGAAAAAAGCTCTGAATGCAATATAATAAAAAATTAATAAAATTTAAACACTCCAGACTGCAAAAATTGAGTGTGAATAAAAAAAGAATGTATTGAAAAAAATGACACATAAACAATGATATTGAAAAAATAATGAATTAATTCCCGATACACTTTAATCTCAAGTTGAATTCCCTCGAATATAGTTTTTAATATTATGACTGTTATAAATATAGTCAAGAGGCGTATCACAAGGGAAGTATGTATGTAATTATAAAAACCCTTTGGAGTTGTTTAAAATGATATGCCTCCCGACTATATTTATAACATTCATAATATTAAAAACTGTATTTGAGGGAGTTCAACTTTAGGCTAAAGTGTATCGGGAATTATTTCATTATTGTTTCCTCATAGAGGAAGCTTTGTTTTCGTAAAAAAATTTTTTTTCGAGATTTTCATGTCAGTATACTCAGCATCACCTAAAACGTCGAGAAAAGTGGTTTAGGAAAAATGTCTGTATGTAGGTATGTGTGTGTGTGTGTGTGTGTGTCATGAACGGTACGATGGTTCGAGCTCAAATTTGGCACGCAAGTAGAGCAGTAACTCCTCTTTAATTGGTGTGATTTTCAACAGAATGTATCTATATATACAGATTTTATAGAATTTTTAATTTTTCGAAAAAATTGCGTGATTGCTCTAACTTTCGTAAAAGTTCGACTATTTAGCTAAATAGTTCTTCATAACTGAAGACAGGTTCAATGTTGTTTGGTATTGAGTTTCGACAAAATTTATAAAGCGGTTCGGATTTTATAGAATTTTGAATTTTTCGAAAAAAATTTAATTTTTCGAAAAAACACGTTGAATTTCAACAAACCAACAGAAATGTTCTGCAGACGAAAAATAACATACAATGCTGCTACATTCCAAATTTGGTGATGATCGGTAAAGACGTTGGGGTTTTACGCAATTTTGAATTTTTCAAAGAATTTAAATGTTCGCTCTCACTTCCGCCAAAATTAAGAAAGTAAGTCAAAACTTTCTACTAGATGGCAATATGATGCAACGATATTAATTACGGAATTTTCGTTGTCATGTGTAACGTAATTTGTTTTTTTTTTAAATAGATAATACAGTTTTAACTTTTAATTTGTGTTGCTGCACAAGCAATTGCCAAAAGTATAGAGATAACAATTATCAAAAGTATAGAGGTAAAATATTTAAAAAATGCTAATTAAAATGAAAAATGATGCAAAGTAGAACTTTGCACATTGCTTCCTCAGTAAATCTCATTTTTCACAAAGCTTACTCTATGAGGAAGCCAAAATTAATAAATAAACTTCCTCATATAGGTGGCTTTCCGTTTTTCCAATATCATTGTTTATGTGAGTCATTTTTTTCAATATACTCTTTTTCTTAATGACAGTCAAGGAGTTTAAAATTTTTTAATGTTTTTTTAAATTTCATGCTTTCTAAAGTTCTTTTCGGGTGCATGTCTTATTGGAAAGAATCCAATTGGAACTAATTAAACGGACAAATAAAAAAAAAGCAATTGCGCTTCATACAAATGCAGGTTGAGACTAACGGGCGGCATTGAAGTACCAGAGAGGAAAATCTCTGCAAGCACTCTACTGAAAAAATGATATTTCGATATATTCACTGAGAAAAAAATTTGCTTGATTCAAGTAAATGTATTTTGTTGATTGGAAATTTTGTTAAGTCAACAAAGGTTTGCACAAACTACGTATGTCATAGTCCGGTCAGCAAAATGATCAGTGTTGGCTCTCCCCATCCGCGTTGACTAATCCATTTATTGGAAAGAACAGTCACATGTTTGATTAACTTGAACAATAATTCGTCAGTTCAAACATATGGCTTTGTTGATTTCATGTAGCCACCAATTGAGTTTGTTCCTTTCATTTGACAAAATATTTTGTGTAATGAAATTGAAAATAAATTGGGATATAGTTCCGATTTTGTTGAACCATGTAACGATTTTAAAAAAAATATTCGATAGTATTGAACTCAATTATTCTGTGTATGAAAGTGTATATTCGTTCGCATGGAAGAGATTCCGTGTTAAGGAGACCGAAAAAGTGGTTCGGAAATCTTCGTGCGTCGACTAAATATTTAGTTGTTTCGAAGCCTCCCGTAGTTTGAAAAAAACATATATCAAATTATATTAACGTATTATTTTATCGAATATAAGGTGGGTTGAACGCTGAAATTCATGCTATTTGCTGTCAGTATTCTAAATAAGTTATCTTTATCAAGTGAAAATCCGTTTAGTTAGAATAAAGTTAATTGTCTTCTCAAAATGTCTTAATTCAGAGTATCATATGTAGTGTGTACACAAATATCTCGCGACAATAAATCAACTAAATTTTAGTTCGTTCAACGTTGAGCCGTTTAGTTCATGCATTAAATTGCTTATTTCAGAAAATAATTTGACATCCTCGAAGCCACGGCCGCTCGGTGGCTTCGAGGATGAAGCGTTTCTGTCGCAATCGGTCCGGTATCTAACAAGTTACTATATAAGAGTCACTTTTTTAAGTATAATATAAGTTAACGGATGATAGGTAGGATGGTTAGGTAGGATATATACAGATAGCCACGAAACGTTAGTTCCCGTCACTACCCGCAATAGAGCGGCCCGTTGAAAATTAAGGTATTAATGAATAAGCTTCAAACCCTGTCCAGTTAAGTGCACAAAATATCTTTTTCCTCTGACTAAATAACTACAAATAATTTAGTTGAATCAACCGATTTTTTTTCGAGCCAACCGAATTTCTTTTCAATGCATGAACAAAATATCTTGCTATTATTACATCGAGCTTTAATTGATGGTATCCGACCGCACCATTTTGCTGAGTCAAATCATTTTTTGTTCGGTCATCAATTTTTTTTCTCAGTGTTGAAATAGGCGATTTGAAACTATATGGAAAAATCATTTATGCATGCGAATCAACAATTTATCACCTCAACGTATGAAAAAAGACATTGGGCTTTAGTCACAAAAGCGACCTACAAAATTCGGTGAACCATTTTTTTTACCGTTTTCGAAAATATAGGCTTCGAAGAAATCGCCCAAATTAGCTGATCGCCGTGAAAACGCATAACTCCCGTCTTTTTACCCCGGAGAGGCAGTCGGGAGTTTAAAAAAGCTTCGCTACGGTGACTCTTGATTACTTAAAAATAGTTTAACAAGTTTGCTTTTCAAGCGTGAATGCGATACTGAAAATACAAAAAAAAACAATGACTTTGATCAAATAATCTGTCGTTATTGTCGTAACTGTAAGTTAAAATACACGTATGTACGATTTAATGATTTGATTTTCAATCTCTGATCTGGATAATCACGCGTGATAGTTGGATAGTCAATAATGATGGCGAAATGACTTTTTTTAAGCAACGGCAAAAATGTAATTTTTATTCATTTCATTGATTTGTATCTGCGTTTTCACAGATTCTATATTACAATTTGTTAGTTTTCCCATGTTTCGTTTCTAAATAATCATAATAATGGATAAAAGACATTATTAAAATAGAAAAAACGTAAAAATTCAACGAACTCAACAGAAAACTTTATTTTGCGCGCAATTGTGCAATTTCCATGTTCTCGAATGTATCCTTAATACCGCAACTTTTGTAATTTGAGTGGAAATAAAAATATAGTGAAAAGCTCTGTTATGCTGAGTTCATGTACGTAGAAACGATTTCAACTTTTTTGCAGTTCACTGCTATTATTATTTTACAAATTTATTAATGTTGGGAATAGTTGGGTTTATGCTCTTTCCGAGAATCAGGTAACATAGTAACAGCAAAACAACTAACGATGCTTATATTTCTCCAGGTTGATTCGAAACTGGATATGTTAAACGTATACGCACATATTGCAGACGGAGCGGAGAGCACGATCTCGTTGAATTGTGTATGATGCGGCACGCGCAAAAGTTATCGCGGTAGTGAGGCCTGCACAGCGACGTATGAAATTTCCAAGCTTGCTGGTCTCTGGGACAGACCGTGGTGTAATATAATACAAGGCGTTCGCGATAGCGAGAGCGAGAAAGCGAGAGAGCGAGAACGCGAGAGAGCGAGAACGCGAGAGAGCGAGAGAGCGTGAGAGCTGAATTCGATTTATTAGTCTATACATACATAACAATGAATAAATAACATGTGACGTAGAAATAAATAACATTTATGGACGGGTCAAGAACAGCTTCGACATCGTCAATCCTTGCATACACATACACTTCTATCTCCTACGTACGTTATTTTCTCACACATTTCTGGTGTACTGTCGTCATTTTCCATTTTGTTAATAAATATTAATGTATTTCGTTTTATACGCTCCTCAACAGTTAAAAAATTTAATACACTTCTCATATCCCGCGTCGGTGTATATATGTCACAGTGTAGGATAATCCTCATAGCCCGATCCTGTAATTTTTGACACTTATCTATTTCCTCCTAGTTGGCGTACAGGAGTACTGCCGAGCAATATTCCAAATGCGGAGCAATAATGGTTTTGTAGATCAGGTTTCTTGTATAGGGACCGACATGTCTGCCAACCCTATTCGACAAACCCAATTTACCACCTACTTTACCCTCCACACATGCAATATGTTTTTTGAACCCAGATATTTAATTTCAGTCATTTTTTCGATCGTCATGTGTCTATATCTTATAACAATTTCCCCATCCATTTGCATTTTGTCGTTTCTGAATATCATATACTTCGTTTTCTTAACGTTCATAAACATGTTGTTATTGCTCATCCAGTGATCAAGACTATTCGTGCTCGCCAAGTTGTTGTTTGATGTCATTGATATATAATATAAAGAGTAAAGGGCCCAGAAATGAAACCTGAGGAACTCCATGTTTTACCTCGCGTTCGTCCGACATTACTCCGTTAATACTTGTACGTTGTCTTCTGCTATTTACATATGCGTCAAACCATTTTAAAGCTTTATCCCTAACTCCATATTCATACAATTTTGTTATAAGTCTACTTCTGTCTATCGTTTCAAACGCGCGTTTATAATCAATACATATAACACCTATATATTTCTTCTCACTTGTCGCTGTCGTCCATTTATCTAAAACTATTTATAACGCAGTCTCGCACGAATATCTATTTCTAAAACCAGCTTGCTCGTTAATTAATACAATGTTTTTTATTATTATGAAATCGTAACAATTTTTCAATCTGATCTTAGGTACGATTAATACATTGTAGTGTTCAATGACTCCTGTACAAATTTGAAGTTGATATCTCTAACTGTTTTGATTCGAGCGAACACTAATTATGGATCATCATACATTAAACATTGTCAAATATGTCTTCTTCTTGATAATAACTTATTAAATAAGAACATGTTTCAAAAAATTGAAGTAAAAAGAAATATCGGTTTTGCTTGTTGAAGCGTCTTTAATAGCTAAGCAATTAATACTTAAAATGCTCTTAAGTTCAATCTTGGGTTCGAACTTACATTAAAAAGTTCGTCTGTTGGAGCATGCAGTAATAATCTTATGAGAAAAACGTGACAGAATCCTGCTCTTTTCACTTTGTGATATCGTTGATTAATCAACTCTGTGTTCATTACAGAAATTGAGATTAACGAGATTAGTGTATTATGCACGTAATTTACTACAGAGTGCTTCACTCTGCCATTAGGTTCATGGTATACGTAAGAGATCAAAGGGCCAAATGGGCGCAGTACTCGATGTAGCTAGTCGCATGGGAGAACACCCCCCTCCCTCTCCATTGTTCGAAGGCAGGTGAGTGAATTGAGCGTACGTTGAGTATACCATCCTATACGATTCATGTACTATATAGAGCAACATTGCAGCAAATACCACGACGCTGAACCTCCGACCGCGGTAGATGCATCCAGCTTTGCTGTAGCTGCTGGAGCTTCACCCTGCTGTACAAACGTGCGAACGTTATGTATACGTATACGCTATCAGTACACCAAAGCGGGGTTCTCGAGCCCATCTCCACCGATAGCAGTATATCCAGCCCACACGAGAAGATATTAACGACTCGCGTGGACCGTTGAGGGAGGTTTGCACAACAAACCGTTCCCCTTACTCCCTTGCCTAGCGTTCTCTGCTGTATAGCAGCCGTGGTCTCTCCCTTGGAGTCCATTGAGTTTCCCATTTGCTGTATGAAAGGGTGAAATATCGCAGAGAATGTAATTGCCTAGAGAGGTATAAGCATCAGTTTTCTCAACGGGTCTTACTTCCCGTTTCGTAATACAACTCTCTATTCCCCATCAATATTGTTCGTCATTGCGTGATCCCACAAATATTCGAAGGTATATCAAGTGTACTCGCAAGTTTGTGAGTTTACGCATATTCAGGTAGGAGAGAAAAACCGGTCACTGCCAACTAACCGATATGGTAGTTTATCACATGAAGAAAAAATAGTGTATGAGAAACAACTTTTGTCGGTTGGTATCACAGTGAATGTGTCAATCAACCAATCGCAACCAATTCGAACGTATCCATCACCGAGGTTGATTACTCCAACCAATCGATTGGTATCTCAGACTAATAGTATTGATAAGTTGACCATTCGATTAGTAACTTTAATCAACCGATTGGTAAAGCAATTAGTGGGCTGATGGAGCCATTCAATCGATTTGTAAGTCAACCAAAGTATTTGTTCTCTGTACAAATCTTAACGACTTAAATTTGTCTCGATAAGTGAGAATTTGGCAACAACATGGTGGAGTTTCCAATTGCCGAAAGAACAAAGGTATGCTAGAAATGACGAATCTGGAAAGTTTGAAAAAGTTACAAGTGGTGTTTTTGGCGAGAAGCCATTGTGGTAAGCCCGTATTTCACCCACATATTTTTATTACATCGAGGCATTACAGTGCAGCATTATTGAAAATATGAACACTGAAGAAGGGATATAACAAGTCATCTATTTTCTCATGCCCATAGATTCTATAGGTGGACATCGACAGTGGTTACAAGCTGCAGAGTCAGTACTTTCACGAGACTCGAGGATAGAAGATAGAGAAAACGAAAAGTGAGAGGAAAGGGTCGAATGATGTACGAAGTAAAATTTGTGAGTGTCAAGGGATGCAGAAGAGAGTGCGGAGTGAGGGTTGAGAGGGATAAAAGGGGTGAAGGAGAAGTATTGTAGATTTAAGTCGTGTCTTATCGCGAGGGAGTCGTAGCCGCGGGCAGCAGCAGGAACAGCTCGTCGTCGTCGACGACTGTGGGTCTCATGAATTCTAGTTCGGCTACAGTCGGCTCTAGACGGGGCTGGTTGTTGGCAGGAGATGAAGAACAGAGACACAGCCAGCGGCGAGAGAACTAGTCAAGAAAGAGATGGTACCTTTAAAAACATGCAAGTATGCACGGGGAGGCGGATTTTACAAATCGAACTCTCTCTACCTCTGCCAAGCGTCTCGCACCCTCGATGCCTTGTATTATAGGTGCTAGTGTATAGTGCCACAGCTATAGATATGGCTGTAGCAACGGCAGGAGAAGCAGTATTTGTAGTAGTGACTGGTACAGGACTTGTATGGCGCGTTGCCTTATTCCATGCCTTGTTTCCTGCCCGAATGCTCGCGAATGGCCAGCAGCAAGACTGGGAGACTACGCTGGCACTGCAATGCAGTATCAGAGAGAGGTATGAACGTAGCCAGTACCGCCGCTCTCTGCTGTAAGCTACTATGCCTCTGGTATAGTATAAGCCACCTCGAACGCGGCCAGAGCCTCGTGAACGCGGGTGCCTCGTGTTTCATACCGCGTTCGCGTTACCTACGATGGGAGAGAAAACGGAAAAGAGGCAGAAAAAGAAGAGATCGGAGGGTGAGATCATGCGCTTGTGCATGGGAAGGAAGGCAAGCAGAGAATAGGGAGAAGAAAGAGGAAAGGGGTTGGCTTGGGGCTCCGAGACCGACGAAGGGGCGCGCGAGCGTGAGATATATGATTGGAAAGTACAGATAGAGAAAGACGGTGTATACCCGAAGACGTGGAAGAGAAAAGGGACCGATTGTAGCTGCTCGGAAAAACTTACGAGGTAATCATTTACAATGAAGTTGTACAATAGAGTGCTACAAAATAGTTTTGCCAATCGCGATAATTGGCAACGCGTGTTGTAGGTTCGTTATTTTTATGTAGGGATGTTCAGGGAGAGATGATAATTTTATTGTCAAGTTTCAGGATTTGCAATAATTGAGGAATTAACATATAAGTCGTTTCAATGACGTAAGCATTTCTTGTAAATATTATAAGAACTTCAAACAGGGAAACTTGCAAACGTACAAGAATTACTGTTTATTGCAGTAAAAATTACTGTAATCGTTTACAATGAAGTTGTATAATTGAGTGATACAAAATCGTTTTGTCAATTAAGGTAAGTGGTGACGCGTGTTTTAGGTTGCTCGTTCCTATGTGCGGTGATTCAGGGATAGAAGGACATAGTTTTATCAAACCTGCAGGTTATTTTTAATAGTAAACATAGCAAAGAAAAATTTAGATCCAATCAGGCTCAATTTGCAAATGACACATCGTACCATCAAGAGATTAATTCTTCCTCAGTCTACACTGGCTTGCGGATGTCATTATAATGATCAATGTTATCTTTAAAACAGTGAATTTTCATTTCAAATTTCTAATACACAATAACTGAAAATTTCAAACAATTTAATTTTATCGTTTACTTGAGAAAAAAAAAACGTCGGGAATAATGATCAGTTTTCCGACTGTTAGACCGAGCGGGGCACTCAATGGGAATTCCAGTACCTACAATATACTATAACAATTGATTGAATTATTACTAATTCTTTTCCTCCGTGCGCGCGTACCGGATGATATCTTACTTTAAGTAATGTCTACAGATGTTTAAAATAAATAACTACATAAAGATTGACATTATTAGTTGCTCGCAAGTAGAAATGTTCGCCATTGGTCAGACCCGTTGAACTACTATTTTGCAGTACCGCTGTTTCCGTTTCCTCAGGCAGAATCAGTGTATAACACGCAGTCCTACACCTAATTGCCTAGAGAACTTTGCAAAGTTTTCCGTTAACGGTCATTTCCTCTCTCTCTCTCTCTCTCTCTCTCTCTCTCTCTCTCTCTCTCTCTCTCTCTCTCTCTCTCTCTCTCTCTCTCTCTCTTTTACTCTCATTCTCCACTTGGTTACTTCTATCGAGGAAAAATCTACTCAATGATCGTCGGACTGCTGGGTATACAGCGCAGCGGAGCGAGCACGATTAAAGTCGATTGCATCGAAAACGAAGTCCTCGTTAGAGAGTGCCTGAGGCGCTGGTGAAGCGGGTCGTCTCTGGGGATGGGATAAGGCTGTTTCCTCATCCTCTTTCTATCTTTTCTCTCGCTTATTTTTTTCTCCCTCTCTCTCTCGCTCTTTCTTTTCTTAGCTTTGTGCGCGCAGGTGAATGTGCCTAGCGTCCCCTCTCGTACTCTCGTGAACCTCCCGTTCAGAGCATACGTAGTAAAGTACCTCCTCGACTCTTCCGTAGTTTTCCAAAGTGCTGGAAGAGCCTCTTCGTTGCTATGGGGTGACGCGAGGGAGGGGAGAAGGCTGAGTGGAAGAGGAACGAACGGTGCCGAGAGGCGGTAGCGCGCACGAGCCTCACGAGACAGTCAGAGAGACGACTAACAGCGTGTGAGTGAACGAGATAGAAAAAAAACAAGACATATATGTGTCCCGGAAAACGAGGACGAGGAGAGAAAAGCCGTTGGCAAGAGTAAACGACCGAGACAAGAACAGAGAAAGAGCGGATGAAACCAGTAGGGCTGGAGCGACGAGAGAGCGAACCAGAGGAAGGGTGAAAGACGGTGACATATTTTCCAGAAGCGCGAGGCGTTGGTCCGTAGCAATTTTGCGACGCGTGTTTTTCCCAAGATTTATGTCGCGAACACGATGCACCACGCGGGACGTTGCGGTGCGCAACGTCGTTTAACAATTCTCTTCCTTTCTCTTTTCACCTCGCTTTCTCAGTCTCGTACTTCTTCATACCTTCAGCGTTATTAACGCGTTATTATTCTCTCATCGCGTTATAACGTTTAAAATTCCACTTAAAGCAACCAGGCGACAAAATAGTATTTTAACGTTAATAACCAGATAAACCCGCTCATGTCGATCTAACGTACTTAATTGTCAACAGATTAAATCTATACTCACACTGTCGATTCCGTTTATAGCAATCAGGTGACAAAATAGTATTTTAACATTAATGTCCAGTTAAGTCCTCTCATGTCGACCCATCGCACTTAATTCTCAACAGATTGAATCTACACTCACACATATGCTACACAACTCGATAACCCATAGTGGCATTACTACAAAGCCGAATCATTAACAGTTCTGTTACTACATACCCCGATCATTCATAGTCCTTTTATTACATATCTCGATCTACGACATCACAGCTCTACACATTAAACCGATACTGTGTACAATTAATATGTATTAGAAAAATATGAGATCGGGATGTCTATTAACAGCACTATGTAAAATGAAGTTGTGTAGTATAAATTAATAAGCAGAATCAGAAAAGTGTTGAAAGCAATGTGCATAACCATACAATGTGCAGAATCAAGATGCAGTGGTAAGGGAGTGTATACATTCGATACGTCTAGGAAAATGACTGTGTGAGACTGGGCCTGTGAAAAAGCGGTTTTGGGAGATTGAAATTGTGGTGGGTCGACATGTCAAAAAGACACTGTCGTTATTATCATTTTACTGTTTCGCTTATTTCTAGACCGGCATTTCCGGGTGGGAATATACACCAACAAAAGAATTTAGCAACTTGTAAACACTTGCGGGACATATTTACCTCAGAATATTATACGAAGGTAACAAAAAAATTATGATTATCAGTATAAGATTAATATTCACTTTACAATCCAGCAATGACGAGGAAAATATTCTTTGTATTAGTTACAACGGACTTGAAAGACCTTTATTATCTTCCTGCGAAGTCTCGTCGACGCGGGACTTTGCATTAACTCGGTTAGAAAGTCGAATAACACCCCACTAGGATGCATGAGGGGGTGCGTCGACCGCAACCACCAACGCCCTGTTTCCCTTTCCGAAACGGGGCAGGCAGCACGTCGCTGCTGTTGCTGCTTCTTCTTCGCAACCCTCTTCCCAGCGCCCTTGCTCGCCGTGCGCATATATACTCTCTCTCACTATAGCACTTGCTGTATATATACTCATACCCCGCCCATCTACATCCACGCGCGCCACTCGCGCGACCCACTCCAGGGCCCGTCGTCGCCGGGTAATTGCGTGTTTATCTGCCCGGCTTAATTACGTGTCCGCTTGTCCAAGCCTCGGTGCTAAATTTCGTACCTCACTCCCTTGCATATATCTTCTCTCGCTTTCTCACACCCTTTCCTCGCTTTTCTCTCTCCGTGCGCTCTGGAAAGTATGGCAGTTTAGGATCTCTGCGTCGCGTCCTGCGTCACCCTTCCTGCATGTTTTACTTTTGCTTCTTCATTCTATCTTCACAGCCTCTCTCAGACCTCTCTCTCGAAGCAGCAAAATGAACTTTTCAGCTTTATTGCATCGCCTGGTTCACCCTGACTTCTCCATCTAAATACAGCAAAAACTTTTACAACTATTTTTGTGTATAAGTTCTGAAATTATCGAGTAATGAGATGAAGTGAAGAAGCTTTACCTAATCAATTACTATTGAAGGTTTGTACATCGATGCAGTTTCTGTTTTGCGAATAAATTCTTCGAAAATAATGTTAGTCTGTTATACTTATAGGTAGGATAGCGTGTGTCATATTCTTTACAAAACTCCTTGTTGTGCTGAAAAAATTGGCATAACGATAGTAAATTCGATAAGCCAACGCGAGTGGTGGACGTCCGAGTGCGAATTCTGGATACCAGAAATGATACCTTAAAAAAAAAGGCCGTAGGAACAAATATCACTGAACAATAATCATCGTAAATACCGTCACGCCGTGTAGAGTCGCCCTCAACACAGTCACTGGAAATAAAGTCACCGTGAATACGGTCAACGATAAAAAAAAGTCACCGTTATATACGCCCACTGAAGGAAAGTCACCGTTAATACGGCTACTGAAAAAAAAATTACCGTCATACGGCCATTGAAGGAAATCAACGTCATACAGTCACTGAAAGAATAAGTCACCTTTAGCGCGGCCATCGAAAAAAGTCACTGTAAAAACAGCTACGAAAAATGTTACCGGAAATTGCGCGCTTTAATATTATAAAACTGTCTGGAACACTTATTGCTCTAGAGACCGTGGCTACAATACTATGCACTGTTAGTAAGTGTTAGACGAAACCTGTATACTCGTAGAAGTGTTGAAGCGGTCGCGTAATTCGCGAGCTCAATCTCGCTACCTTCTCTCTCCGGTTAAACCGCTGTGCTCCTTTCCAGAGTACCAAGCTGCTGGTACTACAGACTCGTACGGCTGTTGCACCCCTCGACAAGCAGACCTTTCAAATGAACTTTAAAACGCTTGGCCCAATTTCTTGTGAATGAAGAACCGCGTGAAAGCGAACGACCCGCTTTTCATTCTGTCTCGCTCTTTCTCTACGGCACTCACGTAAGTTTCCCCTCGATGTCTTGCTGTAGTGAAGGAAAAGGCCCGAAGAATGAGAAAGACCTTGCTGACCCTGTCATGCATCTTGCAGAGCAACGAGAGCCAAGAATAAAGGAAGAAGAGTAGAGGAGAAAAAGAGCGTACGAAAGGGAAGAAGAAATTGTGAAAGGTACAGGAGGTAAAGGGACCACGTGGGAACTCGAGAAAGACTTGAAGAGAGAAATGAGAAATGAAGTTACAACGTAACTACTGTACTGTTCCTCAATCCCTCTGAGAGCTCCGGATGGAAACCTCTCGAGCTCGATCTAGCGTTAAACTTAAAAATAAATAATACGATTTAACTCCTAACGCTTTCGGAAGTTTTATATTAGCAAGAAACTGGCGTGTGGAATTTAGGCAAATGAGAAACGTGCCATACCGTAGGCTACTAATTTTTATACAGACATTTTCTTATAATAATTTTAAATTTTCACGCAGTGAAAAAAGGCAATTTTGCAAATCTTTATGCCACGATTTGTGGGAAAATGTTTTTTTTGTGTTGTTTTTTTATGTATTTACCGTGGAAAGCTGGTCATGTCAGGATAAGAATATAACTAATATTGTTGAATAATAAATATAATTCTCGGTTCAATGACTAAATTACGGAAAGTCCTATTGTATATACCATTATAAAAATGGTAAAAGAATTTCTCTCGGAAATTGAAGATTGTAGAATTCATTCAAGACTGTACAGGATGTTCAGTGATCCGTGGAATTGAAAAATATTCGTACATATGGCAAAAATAAAAGAAAATATATCAGAAAGGAAGTACAAGAAAATGGAACGTATCGTACAACAGCGTTGCAATTTGATCGAGGTTCGATGCATCCGTTCTCGCACAGGACTCTTCAATGATGAAGTACCCGGAGCAAGGTATATAAACGGTCATGCCCGAAAATCCCACAGACTTCGAGAGATTTCCGGTAAGCTCTAGGACGAAAACGGAGGAGAATACCACGAAGAAGGGATTGCGCGCTTTCTGATTTCCGGCGCTCGCGGTCACCGGATATCCGGTTCTTGGAGCGGTGCAAGAGGATCGTCACAGGGAGCAAAACCGAGAATACCTAGTTTCACAGTCGAGTGTGTCGTAATATTCGATTCAGCGAGTCAATATCAGTGGACCCGAGTGAATCAATATAAACGAAAGCTTCTATTTCAGAGGGACACAAAACAACAGTTAGATAACTTGCGAACACTATTCAATGTACAAGACTTTGTTAGCCTTTTCTGTTGAGATTTAAATTCAAATAGCGAGAATGGCTTTGGCAGATAATGATTTTTTAACTTATTTTTCTTAAATTTCATGGCAATTAACGACGTCTTTTTCTAGTTTTTGTGTAACGTTTCAGCGTAATTTTGAGTTCCTTTTTAATTTTATTTTAGTTTCTATAAAAGTGAATTATAAAAAATATTTTAACAATCTTCCTTTCCGATTAATTTCAGCTTTATGAAAAAATTATTTTTAAAGGTGTTGTTTTTATCTGACATTAACTTTTCTTGAAATTTTTTATTCTATTATTTATATTAAATAAATTATTTCTGTAGAAATGAAAATAATTCTCAGGACGACCTCGACATTGGACTGAAAAAAATTAATCTATTTCCGCAACAATTCTTTTTACTTGACGAAAGAGTTTTTCCAAATGATCAGAAGACTGTTACAAAAAAAATCAAGTGCATGGGATTTCTTATACGATCTTTTTGAGGAATTAAAAAATAAATTAAAAAAAAAACAAGTTTATCCTAAAATAAGTGGAAAATATTGTCACAGCTCGTCTAAAAATATTGTTGTTCGCGAAGTTCCATAATAAATAAATGATTGTACTTCACTGATCTTCCGCTGGTAACTTTACCAACATAAGGGGAGAAACGAAATTTTATTCTTAAGAGTCGTGCTTGCCAAGAGTAAAAAATATAAGATTCCATTAAAAATGTTTTGTTTCTGACTTATTTATGTATAACGAAATGCATTATTGTATTTAAAAAAAATCTATCTCAGTCTAATAAACATATTAGGCTATTCCCAAACTATATCAATAGCAGTATCTTTGCGAAAGAAAAATATCACCAGATGGTCTCAAATTAAGCAATTCAGTGTCCGTCATAATTTCATTTGATCCTAGCGGTAAAAGAAATGAATTATATTAAACATATATTCAGAAGAACTGTATTCTGCAAAGATAATTTGAAAAACAATCAACTGATCTTTTCATGTTAAATAAGTTAGGCAGTTGGGAAGAAATAATATTAGAACGTACGTATTTCACCATTTCACATTTCAAGTCGAGTGAACGAAGGAGAGGGGGAGAAAGGGCTGAAAGCAAAATTGGTTAAAAATGCCGGAGGGTCGCCGTCACAAGCGTCATAGCGAAGCGGAAACAGAGAGAAGCGAGTACGGAGTGAAGGGAAACTGAAGAATGCGAGACCTCGTCTACTTCTTCGTGAGATTTACGACCCCGATTTTCACTTCGAAATAGAAATTTTGCCACTGTGCAACTTCGTTCCCTCTCCGGAATTACCGCTCGCATCGTACAGAGACGTAACAGAAAATAAGAGGAAGGAGGTATATCCTATATATATAGGTAACGCAGGGTACTTGAGTACGACCGCGAGGCCGTAAAACGCACCTCCTGACCCTACCATGCGATCATTCTCCCCTCGTAAAAAATCTACTACTTGCTATATGGACGCGTTAACGTACTCCTTTTACTCACTATTATATCCTTACGATACAGCCTCCTGCTTCACATCCAAAACTTTCGCACCTTTTATCCGGTTATCTCTCTATATCCTTCGTTTTATATTGAAGTTAACAGTTGTCGAGAAGCTATATAAGTAAACAATAAAACCAGGCCATCGATAACCGAGTGGAAGAAACTTGTGATGCCGAAGCTTGCTCGGATAAAGGGTTTGAAGTTACAACGGAGAACGGTAAATCTCAGGGGGAAGCTTGTAGTGCGTTTTACCTGCACTGCAGTGAAGTACGAAATTGTTGGAAAATCGGAAGGGAAGGGATTTTTCCTGAGGGAGAAGGCGAAGATATTGAAGGAAATTGCGAAGAGCAAACTACAAGCGTGGTGGAGTAATATTTTCTGGAGTTAAATTAGAAGGATATGAAAAAAGTGCGTACATATGGACGATTTCATATCATTTCGACCAATCTCCATCTCTGACTGTTTTTCAGTTATTCACCAAACGTCCACAAATTATTTTTGTTGATTTCACAAAAAAAGTTTGTAAGTTTCTAGTTTAAAAAAAAAGATACAAATGTAACATGTTAAAAGTGTGTATTTTTATTTTGCAAAATATCTTCTGTTATTTTTATAAAATAAATGATAAATTTGATGCTATTTTTCGTCACAATTCTAATCTAACAATTTTTGCTTCCTCATAGAGGAAGCTTTTTTTTCGTGAATTTTTTTTTTAAATCTTCATTTCACGACACAAAACACGTTTGTATGTATATATGTATGTGTGTATGTGTGTGGCCGGCATGCAAAATTCAAACTTAGATTCCTAAAGAACGGCTTTATCAATCGAGATGAAATTTGGCGTTTGTTTGTGATCATTTTCAAAAAAATTCAAACATAAGATTATTTTCTATTCAATTTTGAATTTTCAGAAAAATGTCTGTATGTCTCTAGCTTTTGCAAATTTGTAGCTATCGAGCTAAATAATTTTTTGCAAATAAAGCTATGTTGAA
The DNA here is from genome assembly GCA_964016905.1 of Perithous albicinctus. Classification (NCBI taxonomy): domain Eukaryota; kingdom Metazoa; phylum Arthropoda; class Insecta; order Hymenoptera; family Ichneumonidae; genus Perithous; species Perithous albicinctus. The sequence continues at coordinate 29,274,590 of OZ024688.1, read as the reverse complement.
GGAGAATCGGTATTGAATTTGGAATCAATCGATATATTCGGCATCGGTTTTTATGAGATTTTGAATTTTTTAAAAACATTTCATTTTGTTCTAACTCACGTTAAGTTTAATATTAAGCGCTGTTACTTACGAAACTTGGTGACGATCGGTAAAGCAGTTCGAATTTTACGTGAGTTTCAATTCCTCAAAAAGTTAACGTTTTGTTATAACTCACAACTTTACACAAAGCTTCCTCATAGAGGTGGATTTCTGGAAAATCGACATTAACGAGGAAGCAATGTGCAAAGTTCTACTTTGCAGCCTTTTTTTTCTATAATCGACAATATTAGATTTTTTTTGCCATGTTATCGATTTATCAAAAAAATCAGTGAGACGCACACAATTTTTTAAACGTATTTATTTAATGATTTATTTATTAGATTTTTAAGGGGCCAGGATCCAATTACAGGAAGATGGTCTTAGTAGTAATCACTTTTGACAAGGTCACAAACGGGTTTGATAATTAAAAAATATATTACTACACAACATTATGCATTTTCCTTCAGATCATGTATCTTAGCCACAAATTCGGTCTACTTTTTTTAGCGAAATCGATTACTTGATGGATTTGACAAGACAACAATTTTTTATGACCTAAAATAATAGTACATGTATCTTTAATGTTTGAAAGTACTTGGGTGCTTAGTTTTGACAATACAAAATCCATAAGCAACGGTAATTTTGACATTTAAAAAAGACGAACGACCCGTTAAAATTGGGAATTGAAAACCCAAGTATTAGGGTCGAAGATTGGTCAAATTGGCATGGAATTACGCGTGTAATAAGCTTCTTTTGAAACGACAGGAAGTATGAGAAGAGCGTAGAAGGAACCGAAAAACTGGAAAGGAGAGTCATGATTCTCGACATCCATTACAAGATAAGCCTGGAAACGACGAGGTTGTTGGAGTCTCTCACATAGATCTAAGAAATGTATGGAAGGAACTTGTGCCGGAGGGGACCCTTAGCTCCGCACCGTTTCGAACTGACGCGTAGCTATCGAGTGCGTTGGATTCCGGAAATGTAAAATCCAACGTTTTTCGAAGAACATTCCTGTAAATAAAAACAGAAAACTATAAAAAAAAAACTACCAAGAAGTAATTGAATATAAATTTAAAAAATGCTGCAAATTATATTTGCACATCGCTTCCTCATCAGCTCTGCTTGATGGAAAATGCGCCATGTCACTTTTGGCTTCCTCAAGAAACTTTGCTTCGCGATTACTTTTATCAGAATTATGCGGCTGGTGTAAGAAAACATATGTGATAAATTTCAATTTCATAATTCAACGTGTCTTTTAATTATGAAGGTGCTTAACTATTTTTTACAGACTTTTAAGCAGAGAACTTTAATTGTTAGCAAACTTAAGTCTAGTTGTGATGGAACATACAATTCTTCAAATATTCCAAGGATTCGTTTGACGGTTTGTATGCAATTTGCAACGAAAGACAACGGTTCCCTCGTGAAAGTAAGAGTTCTATCAAGAACTAAACCCAAACAATTTTAGTATAGAGACATTTTTTTAAAAATTAAAAATCGCGTGAATCTGAACGGCTGAATCAATTTTGCCCAAATTCAAACCATTGGTCTATTATAGTTTAACTTTGTACCAAATTTTAGCCCGGTATCTCAAAAATTGTCCGAGCTAGAGCGCGCACAGACATTTTTGAAAATATTCAAAATCTTGTGGAAACAAAAGGATTGCATGGATTTTGCCCAAATTCAATACCAATCCTCGTTCTATGATAATCCAACTTCGTATCAATTTTTAGCCCGATATCTCAAAACTGTGGCATCTAGAGCGCGCACAGACATTTTTGAAGAAATTCAAAATCTTGTACAAACAAGAGAACTGCATGGATTTTGCCAAAAATTTGATCGAGCAAGCATAATTGACCGCTCAGCAAGTGTGATTAATTTCAGCTTAATATCTCAAGACGTTCTCAAGTTATAAATGTTAAATGGTTGTCACACACACACACACACACATACATCCGGACATTTTTTCTAAATGTGATTTCTCGACGTTTTGTCGATTACCCGTTTTTTTCTGTTTTTTTTTTTGTTGTTTTTTGAATACCATTTTGTTAATTTCATTGTGAGTTTCAATTTGCCTTGTATAATTGATGGAGATTCTCAAAATCTCTACGCGTTCTACCGGATTCGTGAACCGGATTTTATTATAGTAGTCTCATTACGTTCTGTATTATTCACCTAAGAACAACTATTAATGGATTATTCGATTTTATAATTTTATCGTAAATACTCCAAACAAATAAAAATATTGACGATCATTCATATCTATTTTACAAACATACAAACACGTGGCAATTTTTGAAATTTCAAGCTTTCCTCGTTCCTCTTAGTGGACATTTCAATACAACGTACCTGGAAATTGGTCGAATATTTATTTTTCCGTTTGCGAGTTCGTCGGTTACTTTTGACACTAATTTCGAATCAAGTATGTCTTGATTATAGCATGAGATAATAAAAGGGTGTGAATAAATCGTTGTTCATATGAGGCTTCACCCCTACAAATAATCACGAAAGCAAACGATGTGAACACATCTGTGCTATATGAGGGACGAACCTTTAGAAGCAGGTCATTAGGTAGTAATAGGAAATCGATAAAAGGATCCTTTACCCGTGACTCGAAAACCATATTTCGTGTATCTCTTCTATGCCACTCAACTCTATGTTTCCTTCTCTCTTCCACTTTCCTGTGACTGCGGTACTTTCCTCATCGGGATTTTAATAAGAGAACAGCGCATTAAGACCTCGCGCGCGCACGAGATCCACTTCCAACGGCTTTATTAATAGGTACCATCGTCTACCGTTCGTTTCCTGGTGCTTTCTATCGCACGAGGAACACCTGCCTCCCTGGGCGTTATAGGCAGGACTTCATCGTGTGCTCGTGCCAATTATACTCATAGATAGAAATAAGGTAACATGGAAGACCCATTTATAGATAATTAATTTAATAGTAACTAGCATTTTATTTTTACAGGATAGAGAGGACATTTTTTGGTCTTCATATATTTATGTATTTTTTTTTTAAACATCGGATAACAATGCCTTTTACAGACGAAAATGGCAGTATGGTATTCAAAACATATATTTATGTAAAAAAAGAAAGAAAATTTGCTAATGAAATTTTACAATTATGGAAATCGAATATAAAGCTGGTGTCACTATCCTGAAAATTGCAAAGTTTAGAAATGGAATTGTCGTTATGTTTAACCCTTTAGTTGCCAGAGTACACAGTAAAACCTAAAGTGAAATTGTTATACTTTTATCAAAAAGTTTTTGTCACTTAAATGTCCACAAAAGTATTACTTTAATATTACGAAAAAAAAGTTTTCATGTTTCTGGTCATATTAAAAGGTGTAAAAATAATTGGTAAATAATGTATATTTTAATTTTATAGAATATTTGTTTGAAGTACTAGTTTTGGTAAGTAGCAATCAGGTTTGTTACTTACCAATTGGATGCAATGGAGGAACAGTTATTTTTTAAGACATTTTCTTCAACGTACATAAAAAAAAATTATTAAAAAAAATTGAGATATCATGAATTTCCGCTAGGAGTACGTCCTGAATTTTTATTTCATATAGAACAAAAATACATATATTCTATTCATTTTTAATCAGAAAAGTGTTAAATTATTCTTTTCAAAGGTGCATCGAGATGTGGCAGTTAACGGGTTAAAGCTTCGCTAAAAGGGTGTGAGAAATCTTTCAAGACTTTTGAAGAAGTTCGAGTACTATAAAATCGATTAAACAGCGAGGCAGTGACCGTTTTACGGGACGCGGGAACCAGCAGACGGCACACAGAAAGAGAAACCAGCGTCCGGCGAAGACGAAAGCAAAGCAGAAAGGATGGACGCGAAAGAGCTGTGCTGCTGCTCATTCGCTTGAGAGATCTTGATCTTAATTAACAAACGCAATTACGCCATTCGTGGTGTCCCGGTCGGGTATCAATGGCAGCGTGGAGAACCCGTTCGCTTCTTTGGTGGTAGATGTCTGGAAAAGTACGGTAACGGAACTTACGAGTTTAACGAATCTGCTGGTATCTTTAGAGGGTCCACCATGTCTTTACCGCTGGTTGATTTCTTCAATTTATGTGGAGTGTAATCGAATGAAGGCATGCACTTGGAAAAGATTTCTATTGGCAGAAGGCAACTAAGGGCGATATAAGGTGAAAACAAACATTTTCGAAAAAAAAAATATACCAATTTCTTTTAAATCAGCCTAATGCACGTTGCTTTATCAATCAGGATATTCGTTATATCGTAAAATACCGCAATCGTTTGCTTCTTTTTTTAGAACAGTATCCGGTTATGTGCTCAGAGTGCTGAAGAGTTAAGATTCATCGAGGAAAACGGTGTTGGTTGAATCGGAGTGGACGTGAATTGGTGGAAGAGGTGGATTTAGGAGTTCCAGAGAAGCCGGATGTATTCTCGTGGGTCATTAGTGTTCCGCCCGAGCTAACGAAGTTGAGAGAAAGGCGAGCGCAAGCTCAGCGAAGGGTTTTCATCCCTGTTTCTCAACCTTCCAGCGTCATGGAAATGCCGGGCCGCTCGCGAGGGGAGAAACGCTGCATAATGCATACATAAAAGGAATATATAAATGGAAATAATCTCTGGAGACTTCAAGAGGCTGGAACTATGCACTGTATGTACGTAGTATAGATGTTTTAGTATCTTTGTGGATGTATTAGACTCACAGCATTAAATCTGCATTCTTATCTTTCTATATCTTTCAAATGATACTATTCGTCAATGAAACATTAAACATAATGAATAAAGTATTATAGGCTCGAGTGACTTGTTGCCGTAACAGTATAACATAAACCAAAATGAACTGTCACGGTATGCGTTATATGTGAAAAAAAAATATTTGTGTTTTTTACAGATGTGGATAACAAATACAGACAATGTTGAACGAAAGTACTGATGCAGTGTAGTGTTGATCGGTGAATTTCAGCTGGATTATTTGTAATTTAGATATTTGTGGAAACAACGAAAAATCTCTTAACAGAAGACAAGACCTCTATGAACCGGATTGTCGAATTTAGTCCATACATTTTCGACATTTCTTATGTTTTCTCACTCAGAGACATATTCCTCTTTTAAAAAGTTGGTGGCATTCATCTATGTTCATGTGAAGCCGTTTTATTCGTGCTATTATTGGTCGTAGCCAAACATCGGGACCGTGACCAAGTTCATACATCGAATCTTTTTGTTTTTGTCAAATGTCAAAACTGACAGAAGGTGTGACTCGGACGCTGCTGCGCCCGGGTCCGTTTAGTTAAAAATGCGCTGCAACGCCCATAGAAAAATGGTGACTCGCGCGGCAGCGCGTCCGGTCTGGCTAGTGATATTAAAAAAGCGATGAAAATTCGTTTTGAATAATATTGAATTTACCATTGCTATTATCCAAAAAGAAAACCGTGTACGTGTCTTCCTAATTCCTCATCACATTGGTCGATCAGCTAAACTGTTGTTTTTACGATTGCGTCACGCCAGAGGGCTACATAATAGCGCGTTGCATATTTATTATATTTGTCGCTGTGAGGTGCAATGTTACATTGTTATTTGTTGTTCGAAAAGAATTTAAAAAATGGTCATGCATTAAATAAACCTAATGAAATATATATAGGTTTATTAATTAATAATTATTATATTACTATATTTTAACAAAGGGTAGACTTGAAACAATTGTTTTTTTAATTTACATGCATGTTGTAAAAATTGTAATAAAAAAAGTAATGAAGGTAAAAAAGTAAATATGACATTATTTTTATTTAAAAAAATGTTAATTATATAATTAACGATTAAATTTATATGCAATATAGACGTTTTTGCTAACGCGAAACAACACGTTTCCGATTAAAGTGACGCCCTTAAATTAATTATTATTATCCAAATAATTAGTTGACTGAAATTGAAATTGAAATTATTTCATTCATTTTGGATGTATTTTTATGTTGTAGTTTTTTGCAGTGAGTAATTTACAACTCAAAAGAAAAATTCACGGTCAAAGGTCATCGTAGCCTTTCATTAATGAAGTGTTTATAAGTTTTCTTATCGATATGATAGAATATTCTAAAAGAATTAATTACAAATTATTTATGGCATATATAAATAAACAAACAATGTAAGTTCGAAAATTATGGGACGGTTACAATTCTGCTATGAAAAAAACCATATTGTCTTGACCCTTCCCTGTTTCTTTGTCATTTAAAGACAATCATATTTTATTTCTTTCCCCCACAGGAATCGAATAACAGAGGCTTCAGTGAATTCCTTCTTATACCACGGTCAAGGTTCCACAAGGTTCCTGAGAGTTGTGGCAGAAAGGGTCGAGGGCCGACAGAAGTTGGTGCAGGACTCCTATAAAATTTCCAAAGTTTCACAAGAGCTTCTGCAGGAACACGAGGGGAAGAAGTTATCAAGTCGAAGAAACGTCTGGCTTCGTCAATGAGGAGGGTTGAAACGGTATGGGCCACGCTCTACTTTACTCGATGAACCCTTCGTTCGCCACCCTAAAAAAAGCAGTCTTCATTATTGAGACATATATAAGGGTGTAACTTTAAATTGTATGATATCACTACGGCAATCGAATGTTTAAATCTGAACTAGGATTAGCTCTTTGAGCGCCCAGGTCTCTTTAAATCACATTTGACATAAGGAAAAAGTTTTGATACATAAACTTGATCACGGTCCCCAGTGTGTCTGGCGACAAAGACGACCAATCACATGACGAATAAAATGGCAACAATGGATTCGAGAGAAATCGTGACACGTGATCTTTTTAAGGAGCGACTAGGGTTAGGCGGACCCGGGCGCTCTTTCAGTCAGATTTGACATTTGACATAGACAAAACGTTTCAATACACGAACTTGGTCTCGTGTGTCCCAGTTTCGACGTGACTGACGACACCGGTGTCCAATCACAGGACGAATAAACTGACAACAACAGCAATATCAAACCAGCGATATATCGTAATAAACCAACTTTTTAGGAGAGGATATATTATATATAATTGCAATTTATAGTGAAGCTTTGTTTTTGCATTTTTCTCGATCGATTTAAAAAGCCAATAACATATATATATTCCGATATGCGACTCAATTCTCAATATTCGAGATCATAAAACGTGAAACCATATTTGAATCATTAATTTATAGACCGCTGCACCCGACACTCTGTCCTATATACCGGCAATAAAATTGCATATACGCTCCATACGGTACGTTATAATAATAAATTAAAACTGAAAACTGACAGATGAAGGTGATTAAAAATCACACTTAACCGTTCTGTGCTCCTCGTAGTTTCATTACATTATCGGAAATATTATGATAAAAATACTTTACCTCTATTTTATCTCGTTATGCATTGAAGTAACTGATGCAAATACAAGATTTTTACAAATAATTGATGAAAACCCTTTGGCCTCATTTCGTATTCCGTCGATTACTATGCTGCAAGAATAATAGACCTACAAAGGTAAAACCGCTACCTCGAGAAAGGCTTACAGTGACCTAACAAATCGAGGGTAGCCGCATTTGTGCCATTCATTATGTTCTCCGATCTCCGTTCAACAGGAGAGTGAGGAATTCTAGACACTTGTTGTTGGGTAGAAGGTACAATTCAGAACACTTAATCCTTTTACGTTCTGGATATAAGAATGAAGGGATCGAAGGGAAAAAGTTGTACTACTTGAATGTGGTATATTTAGGGTCGAGTACTCAATCAAAAATACGATCTTGTATTCGATTTTAAAATCATAGTTAAGATCGTATTTTTAATATCGAAATTAAAATCAAACGTAAGATCGAACTTAATAGCGAATATAAAATCAGACTTAAGACTGAACTTAAGGCAGCTCTAGCATCAGACTAATCATGCGAAGCTCCATTCTGGTATCGCGATTGAAAGGAATTACATAAAGATGTTTGATGGGCTGTGGCAGATGATAAATAGAGTGGATGTTGAGCTGCGGCTGCAAACTGCCTGTAACAGGCAGTTTGCAGCCGGAATTACATAAACATATTTCAACATTGAAAACATTTTAATATTATCCGGTAATAAATGTAGGGTCCCTTTGTAACACGTATTTCCTTTTTTATACAATTTTTTCATTTTCGGTCTCGAATTTGTCTCACCACGTGATGATTACAGTTGTAAACTCTGCAAGCTCGAATCGCGGGCTCAATGATATCCTGCTATCATTCATAAACTGGTAAAATATGTGTACTACATATGTTTTCGAATAATGATGAGGAATAATATTCATGTTACTTACGGCAAACGAAAAGGAAAGTTCGTGTCGATAAAATTCAAAAAAGCTCGGCAAAATTTGTTAGATGCTATCGCTAAGCGCCAAAAATCGAAGAAGGAGGTTAGGCCGGACGAGCCAACGCCACATCACGGTCGACGAATCGTAGAATTTGCAACACTCGAGAAAAAATTGTGGTGCGCATCGTGCAACATTCCACTTTGCAATTAGTGTTAATTGCGACGTCATAAAAAGCACGACGAAAAACACGTTAGAACTGCTGCGGCAGGAGAGTGAGAATGAAACTTGCGCGAAAAACAAAGCCTCTCTGGAAGATCTCGAAGATAGCATTTTAGCGTCCATGACAAAAATTGCAAAAGACGATGCTTCTCGGTGAATACATCGGCGGTCGACCACGTGTTACTAAAAATTCGAAAGTGATAAAAAAAGTTGTCGAATGATTGGAAGCGATGAAAACTGTAAAATAATAAGAGATTATATTAAGTTACTCAACCCCGTTTATTATCCTGTCTTTACTTGCTTCATATGACCCAAACAATGCTTAATTTATTAGAATATGGTTTGCTACATAATGCTATCGTGTAACGTCACGAATTGCAATTTTCATTATTACTTGCCTTAAATTACTTTTTAATTTACTATATGTTTCGTCCTATATTTCGCACATATACATCAACAATAAGGCTGCTTTACAAACCGGTCACGTGTTTTCTGAGCGCAGTATTCCCAAGTCGCGGACGCGTCGGCCATGTTAAGACAAGCGGATGATTTCATATCATTTTGCTTGCAATAACTCCAGAAATCTTTTTATAACATTCGTTCACCCTACATTTTTCAGTGATCATCTGAAATGAATTTATATGTAACAGATCGTGCGAATAATTTTTATTTTAGTTTCCACAAATGTATTGCAAAGTATCTATATGAATGTAAATGAAGAAAATATATAATTCCCAATTACCCTAGTACTCCAGACGATATTTTCACAGAACATAGAGAGTGCACGAACTTTCTAATTGATTTTTTAAATAAAAAAATGCTGATCTCTACAACCGTTTACTTCATTTATTCAGAGGGAGAGCACAAGTGGTGCGGCCTGTTCAATGATAGAAGGGACGTGAAGGTCACGTTGGAGATTTGCGAAATTGATATTAATTGGTGTGATGAGTGGTGGCGGCGATGAGTTTACCACAGGATATCTGCCGGACGAACGGGCAACGCGATTTGGCTGCAAACGAGGAGGGTGGCGAGAGAGTGTGCGACGGCGTCGAGGTATGACTACCCACTTACGTGTCGCCGTAAACTTCGGATGTCCCAAGGAGACGACGTATTACAACCGCCTTCCAGGTCAACGTCTAGATAGCTATCTATAATAACTCGTCCTATAAGTTCCTTTCTTCGTCCACTTCAGCGCAATCGCTACAAAAAGGCTATACAAAAAAGGAGAAAAAAAAACGGATTGAACAAAAACGGTTGGTGAAGGAAAAACTACTCAACTGACTGGGCGTATCTCGCTTCGAGGGAGTTTTTGTTTGCCTCTCTTCTGGATTCCGTCTCGGTCCGCCGTTTTCTTACAACACCCTCCAAGAACGAAACTCCGTTTCCGAGTTAGGTGTATAGCTGTTACCAGTAGCAGTAACCGTGCCAGTTGTACGGAAATTTTTACGGAGCTTAAACGTCTTTCTCGACAAGCTGCTTGCTTGCTTTTCTTTCCTTTCTTCCATCGAGTCTCGACTTACCGGGCCACTCGGTTGTTGGATGGAGTAAACGAGAATGTTGCAAAAAAAAATGCGAACCCTGGGCGTCGAAAGCGTGAACGTGTTCTCACTGGAGAAGCCAATGATGCGAGCTGTCGGTATTGCTCTTGCAACTGATGTTATACTGGTAATAGCGATAGACTGGAATAGTAATATTCTATTTTTACACCTCTGAACAGACGATGATTAAACGACTTTGTCGTTGTTGATAGCCTTTTATGAATGCTATATACAGACTGTGCATTCTGAGTTATAATCGCAAATTCACAACTGACCCAAATTGCTCTTATTATGGTCTGTATTGATAGGCGTACGACATGTACTTCACATTGTCCATGAGCTAAAATAGGCTTTCTATCAACTCATCATTTTTTCATCTTGGGTTAATGAACGCGCATCAGGAGAAATCCGAATGACTGCAAAGTGTATTCTAAGGGATCCGAAATTGGCTTTCATTAGTGTTTATCTTGAGGGGCGTTTAGAATTTTGTATATTAACAATTTTCATTCGTTTTGCTTGACATTTGTACATAAAACAAATCAATTGGGCTCATTCTCTATGAAACCAAAAATGTATCAGGCAAGTGAGCTAAATCCTGAAGTTGTTGTGATCTCGATCGACACATACATTCGAAAATACTGTATCAAAAGTACTTTATTTCAGCGATTCGAAACCAGCTACACGATCCTATTGTTGTCGATCTATTCGTACGCAGATTGGTCGCCGATGTCATTAAACACACTGAAAGCGGGACCAAGTTCACGTATTGAATCTGTTAGTTTATGTCAAATTCCAAAACTGACAGAAGGTGACGCTGAAGCGCCCGGGTCCGTTTAGTAGAAGAGCGCTGCAACGCCCATAGAAAAATACTGATGCGCGGCAGCGCATCCGGTCTGTCTAGTCCTATCCTAAAAAGTTGGTGCGTCACGAAAGATCGCTGGTTCGATACATTTATAATCGCATTTCAAGGTTAATTGTTGTCGTTTTATTCATCCTGTGATAGGTGGCCGCTATCGTCAGATACGTTCAAACCTGGATCAAGTTCGTGTACTGAAACTTTTTGTTTATGTCAAATGTCAAAACTGACAGAAGGAGATCCGCGCGTTGAAAGTTGAGAGCGCCCGGGTCCGCCTAACCCTAGTCCTCTTTTAAAAAGTTGGTGGCAATCAGCAAGGTTCTTATGAAGCCGTTTTATTCCTGCTGTGATTGGCTGTGGTCAGCCACCGAGAGCAGAACCAGAGATGAGGAAGGGGATTGCCAAAGGAGCAACTTTTTCTGTTCTGAATTTTCTTCGGCGTCCGTCGCGTCATCATCGGAGGGCCGCCGAAGTTGCCCTATCTTTTTGATTGGTCGTATATATATCGTAATACTACGCGCGGCATTCGTAAGCATCGTGAGATCCACGATTTTTACCGGTTGGGAACTCAATCTAGGACTCACGCTCGTATTTGACCGTTCGACCAATGTACTGAAGATGTTCTCGAATAGACGTTTTTAGGACCTGTTTGTGACATGTTCCATTGGGTGATTTACAGAACGCTCGAAATAATAAATATGAAAAATATAGAAATTTATTATTTATTTTAGAAAATATCTTTTGTTACCGATGCAGTAATATTTATTATATTATTTTAAGAATAAAATAAGACGAAAAAGTGATCGACCACAAATACGATTTTTTCGAAACGCCCTGCGAGAATACTTTCACCGAAAGTATTCTCGCTATCCAGTACTCGTAATGGATATCGACCGTTCTAAGATGAGCATAAAATTGACAGCGTAGTTATTGCTCGTTAAAGCACCGAATAATAAAATATGTAGAACACTAGCTAATGCTCAATGTTTTGCTTGTTTATGTTGCTTAAAACCTTCCTGTGATATGTCAAATTATAATTGTGAAAATATCGTGTACATCAATTGAGTCATTCTCGAGCTTACTGCTTTCATATAGGCAGATAGATAGACATTGGATTTTCTATCGTTTTATGCTTATATAAAGCTATCCGTAAATAGACCTGGTTGATTGGCAGCACGGCACGTCCGCATAGCTATTATATGGAAACAACAATAAAGACAAAGGGGCAACAGACGACAGCTCCAGGATGGAAATTATTTGATGGAGTGACATGTAACATTCTGTCTAAATACTGAAAATAGCGTGAAAATAAAAAAATGTGGGATTTGACGGAAACAGCATTGAAAAATAAATTAACGTCGGTACTGATATAATTACTGAAGTTAAAATTAGCCACGGTTTAATCACTTGATTGTTATGAATTATACAACTGTCGATAAGAGTGACAGCGGGAAAATCGCCGTTTGAAATTGTAGTGTCTGACCATATCTGCAGTGACTGAACTATCTACATTTCATGACATTATCAGGTCTTCTTAGAAATCACATAGAGATTCATATACAACAAAATCCCGCTTAGTTTCTGTCCTCATTACTTTTCTTTTTTTGATCAAAATTTTCCTCAAATTTTCGCATGGGCTCAAACAAAAATTCTAGATTTCTTGAAGCAGTTTTACAGGCGGTGTTCATTTTCAAATTTTAGGATTTTCAAAATCATACTTTTTTTCAATAAAAGTTTACCTGGTACTGCTATAGTCCGAATTTTTTATGTTGAAAAAATGCGTCGTGCTTTTCTTTGTATGAAATATTTTTTAATTTTCTTTTTGAATTTTTATCCACATGGTTGTTGAGATATAAATTAAGAAAATGCAATGATTTAACGTGGGAAGTATGCGATGGAGCATGAGGATTGTTGTGTATTCGCCAAAAACACATGTTTGCAGAGAACTTACCAAGATAAATGCGTACTTTTTGTGTACATTGAAGTCTTAGCGTCGTATAAAAAAAAAAATTCGTGTTTGTCCTCATTTTACGAAACATATTACGTTAAAAGTAAAAATTGTCTATTTTCCCTCTCTCTTGCTACGTGCATGCCATTTGTTACCTCTATGAGGAAGATAATTTATCAATGTTGGCTTCCTTATAGAGAAAGCTTTTCAAAAAATGAAATCGCTCAAAGTTCTTTTATAATTTCCACAAATTCTATTTGAAAAAGCAATGTGCAAAGTTCTATTCTGCAACTTTTTTCAATTTTAATTAGGAGTTTTTCCAATTTGTTACCTTCATATTTTTGGTAGTTAGAGGTGCAACAACACAAAATGAAATCACAATAATTAAATATTAGTTTCTACTCTACGTGCGTGCAAAATTTCATATATATCCATCGTGCCGTTCTGAAGTTATGAACAATTGAATGTTGATGCTTATGGTCATTAAATATTAAAAAATGTAGAATATAATAAAAACAAACGACGTTACACACGGATCCGAAACTCCGTAATAAATACCGTTGTATCATATTTTCATTACGTACAATGTATTTTGAAAAATTGGAAATGCCGTTAAATTCGAACGACTTTACCGATCATCACATAATTTGGTACGTAGCAGCGCTGTATTTTTCAGACATTTTTTTTAGACCATTTTTCTCGATGTTCTAGGTTAGATTCTGAGTATGCTGACATGAAAATCTCGAAAAAAAAAATTATGAATACAAACCATCTTCTATGAGAAAGCAAAATGTAGGTGTTTCGATAAAATATCATACAATTCGTGTACAAAACCTATCCTTGTTTTTTCACTGTATCACTTAATGTACGCTTCTCTATTTTCTGTTCTATTCAGGGTTTTAATAAATAGAATAGAATTTATATATTCAAAGTAATAGTCGCAAGGACCCACGAAAACCGTCACTCACCTTTTTTATTGGCATTCACGACCAGTTAATAAAATTTATTTGCTGAATAAAATGTTGTGTAGTTAGACTGCAGTTGAATTTTTAACGCGTCTTCATTCATTCCTATTTTTAAATGCCAGGCTTTCTGCGACCTAAGAAATCATATTATAAATAATCAAATTCCATGCTGAGAGTGACTGAATTCACGAGTAATTGCGAAAAATTCCCGAGACGCGAGCATGGCATCCAGAATGTCAGGAACGTAAAATTGAAAACCGTTTGTCCAGAATACACTTCTTTCATTCGTGGGGTTCCTTTTCACATTCCCATGACTAAAACGGGACATGTTTATATACATAAAGTGTCACAGTGAGAAGATCATGTTTTAGTGGCTTTATAAACAGAAAATTGAATAGGCGGAATTTGCATGCAAGATTACCGAAATAAGAAAAAGTGGATTTTTTCCACATCCTTCCTCAACGAAACGTGTACAAAATACTCCTTTAAACCGCCATTGCTGAATGTATTTCGTGAAAAGATTTGCGATATTGCAATTTAAGGGAATAGTTGAGTAGGTCAGGGTCTTCAGTGAGCAAAGTTTTCCAGGTTGAGTGAGAACGGAAAGGTGGAAAGGATGTTGGAATGGGAGATACTTGGTCTCTGGTAACGAGGTCCAACGTTACCGGAAATCACGAATGTACCGAGCTCGGTGCACTCGCTCCGTACCTCGTTTTTGACGTCGTATCCGCTTCAACGACTTTACAGTTACCAGGTATGCAATGCCGGGGCTAGTTGGGATAGCAGCGAGTATAGCGTCAAACGCATTTAAAAATCAGCAGTTGCACTAAGAGTCTGTTGGCCCGAAGAGGCGACATTTATATCGCTAATGTACAACAACTCTCAGTGAAGTTACCGCCACCACCGACAATAATTCTATGAGTTGCACGTTAAGAATCGATTCTTGCTATGAAAAAAAAAAACAATTTTCTAAATGGAACCAAATATTTCTCCAGAAGCAATTATTAAGCGTTCGTAGTCACAACTCAGCAAATCTTGAGATATCGATTTCAATAGTTATTTACTAATGAAAGACTTAAGAACGATTGATATTGAATTTGAGCCTCATCTATAAAAAGTTCAGATTTCATGAGGTTTTTGATGTTTGGAAAAATAATTTCGATCCTGTAATGTTTGTATATTTCGATTAACTGAATCGAAATTTTCTATAGAAATAAATCGTAAGTTTCGATAAGATCGATGGAGTAGCTTCGATTTTGTGGGATTAATATGAATTTTCGAATTTCCCTGCGCTAAAACTCTGGAAAACTTAGAAAATCGATCTAAAACTTTTTACATTATAATCAATGATGTTACGGGATGTTCAATATAACGTTTGAAAAAAAAAATCCAATTTCGATAGAACATTAGACTTTTTACTTTAGTTTATTAGACTCTTAATTTCTGTACCTTACAAAATAAAAGGTGTTCTATGACTTATGACCCTATATAACACCATACGTTCTCTCTACTGGTCGCAATTTTCATAAAAGTTATCGAAACACTAAAATTTTAGAGTACTCTTAATTTTTTCATTTTCTTTATCACTCAAATGTCGTTAAACTTTAGTTGCTACCATTTTTTAAACAAAGATAAAAAGTACACGCTTGATCATTGCTTCCCCTCTATTTCCCATTGTTTACACATCTTCATCTATGAGGAAACCAAGATTGGTCAATATATTTCATCATATAGTGGCGTTTATGGAAAGTGGAAAATAATATGAACGCTAAATGCAAAGTTTTAAGTTGCAACTTTTTTTAAATTACGCATATCGCAGGTTTTGGTCGCGTTTTTGTTTTTACATAACTTGCGACGTGGTTGATTGAATTTGTGCCGCTATGGGACGGATCGGGTCATGTTATGAACTTCTAAATTAATGCTTGCGCCGGATAGATGAAATGAAGAATAAAAATGCATAGATTATGTAACTTAAAAACCAAGCAAAAGATTACGTTACTCGATTTACAGAGATAAATTTTTTGAAACAATTCAAAATGAAAAATTCACTTAATCCGCTAAACCGGCCCCGGTGACCTCTCCATCTCCCAGTCCGCTCATCCTCCACTACTTGCATCTCTTTCTTCTTCTCTGTCCCTGCTGCAGCGTCATCTTTACTTAGCTCCTTGAACCTCCATCGGTGGGGTGTAAAATCGGCTCTAAATTTTCCCCCGGGGTACCTTAACGTATAAAACCCTCGAACGTCTCTCGAAGCAACTCTTCGAGGATTCTTAGGCTGGGACTAAAGGAGACTTTCGGCGCTGGATCAAAGTAATTCCTTTGCGAAGCGACTATATTTCCTCTGTTCCCTATATTCGATGAAAGGTAGAAAGAAAAAAACGATAAAGAGGAACAGAAAAAAAATACCAAGTAAGACCTGCCGAATTCCTTCAACATATCTTTCCTAGCATCTTATAGCCCAAAAATATCCGGATATGAAAGTCGAATCAAGATTCGATTTACTTATTCTCCTCTCTCTATATATCTCTCTGTATTGCGAATTCTTTCCGATCGAATGAAACGAGACAATTCAGTTGCTATCTCGAAATTTCCCTTTAAGATATTCTATATTCGAATGCCACAATTTTGGTTGAGAGTCGAAACTTCAGCTGTGGCTGAATATAGCAGTGTCTGTCTACTTAATTCTCGCACGGGTTGATATGTCTTCGGCGGTATGTCTCATGGAGATTTAACAGAAATGTCGGAGCTATGTCGACAGATCGTACAGCCACGTATCTCCGGTTGACAGGATCAAGCCGCGAGGTCATTGTGTCTAGGGGTGACAATGGATTGAGAATGGCTGCAACTAGCTCACCTCTGGACTCCCAATACCATGAATTCGTTCACTCAATCAAGTGTGCTACTCTCGGAGGTTCGCTGAGACCTGCAATTGTAACGACTGTCTCGCGATCTCTAGCTATAGACCAGAGAGAGACAGTCAGGAGGCTGTTGGATTCATTGGTTTGTGGGTGTATGCCGATTCCACAGTCCTGAATTGCCATGTTGATAAGTCTCCACCCGAATACCCCTAATGCTCTCTGGTGAAACAATCGAGACCTGGCTCTGGCTTTCCCGCAGGAAACAGTGATAGTGGCTGCCACACTATTGGAGAACCTCTTGTATGTTGTAACCGAGCAGAGAATCGGTAACCGGTTGTGGCTTTCCACTGCGCAATTGGAACTCCGATATAAATCCTATCATGTAGGACCTGTGTATTAAGCCCGGTTCAATTAGGCCAATTAATTGAGTCTCTTGTTCGGCAACAATGAAAAGGGTATTTGCTGTGTTAAATAGAAAAAAAAACTTTGGGATTTAATTAAATTGTTATAATTAAAGAGAATGTGTTTTGTGTTCACTCTAGTGAATGTTTGATAATAATCTGGGTAACCGCGGAACCTAAAATAACGGGAATCCTGCTGTAAACATGGGAGAAAGCTATGTTCACGTAGCGAATGAGTAAGTAAATATTAATTCGCTTATAAATATATAAGAGGTAAATCCGGAACGTTGCAATGGTTATTCACACGGTTGTGCGTGTGTATCAACGTGTAGAGATAGAAGGATGAGAGGAGTCTGGTTGCTCGACGGGATGTTCCTGGTGAAATTGTTGGCAAGGCATTCTAGGAGAATAGAAAGATCAGTATGCGAAATGACAGTAAAGGAAAAGGCTCAATTTGGACTGATGTTTCTTTTTTTTCTTCCTCTTAGTGGAAGTCTGTATTATCGTTGTGAGTCCCCGCAGGATGGTGCATAGCAGGAATCAAATTTAAACCGACCAGTTAGATCAGTTGATCTATCTATTTACTACAGACTTTTTAAGTCAGAAAAAAGAGGCGAAGAATTATTTTCATCTGGCGTTCAAGTTTAGATATATATGTTATAAATGGAAGATGATTTTTAAACAATCATTTTATATTATTTAATAACGAATATGGATTTTAGGAATTTCCAGAGACAGTTTTTTAAATCGATTAGACTAGAATTATTGAAAGTCTGAAGAAAATGTACATAATGGTGAAAGAAAATCTTGAAAATTGAGATGATTTATTATAAAATTGTAACCATTTTCTTAAATCTGATTTCAGGTATAATTGATGCTTTATAGTATTCTACGATTTCTGTAAAAATTATAAGTTCTCAATTTTTCGAATTTATCAACAAAAAAAAACTAACGGCGAAATAATTTTAAAGTATCACGCTATCGGAATATACAGGGAAGCTGAAGTTTGAACTTTTTAACTGTGGTAGTTTTAGAAGAAGAAAAATAGCAACGTTGACTCAGACCTGCGTTACGATTTGACAAATCTCCATCTTAATACTATGGTCGCCTATAAGACGCAACTTAAGGTTAAACTATTGTTGAAAAAATGTAACCCTCTAATGCGCTCATCAAAATAAAAGAAAGGGTGTCAACTTAACCCCACGTGGCAGCAAAAGTCACTATTACTTTGATACCTTTAGTGTATTTTCAAAATAATTGTTCGTCACAATTCAAAACTGTATTTTTAATCCTTTATCTTTCGAGCTGCGTCCATTCCGAATACACGAAAGTAAAATTCAATTTCAAAGTGACTTTAATTAAACTACAAAAAACGGTAATAAAACAAAACAGTCCGTTTGATAATCACAAATTGAGATTTACATTATACAAAGAATGCTAATTCTTTTTAGTAAAAACTGTAATTAAAAAATTCTCTTAAAATGTGACGGATTAACGGTAGATAAATAATTAAATAATGGGCTTTTAAATAAATTGCAATGTTCAATTTTAACGTGAATTCATATGCTAATATAACACAGTCGTGCATTGAAATGTTTGCCTGCAATGTTTAAATCTTTGTTTTTTTTTCAAATCGAGTATTGGATTCCGCCTTCGACGAGTTTGAATAGCCGCGATAATCGCGCGACGTTATGCTAAAGCTGGTGCAGAGGATTATTTAAAGCAGTAGGTTTGATAATCGTAAATTGAGATTTACATTATACAGAGAATGCTAATACGTGGAAGTGAAAGCTGTAATTAAAAAATCCTCTTAAAATATGAAGAGGATTGCACATGCAAAAAAAGAATTAGCTGATACAACCAAGAAATTAGTTGGCACAATCAATGAATTATTCTAATTACCTTACATCTCGGCTTAGTTATGATAGCCAAAAGGAATTGGTTGCACGAACCAAGTTTCATTGGTAGATGCCCTGTTAGTTGCGGCAATCAAACGAATGATTGACACAACTGCTCGAATAGGCAGGAGCGCAAGTATCCGATTACCTGTGTATATGAATCGCGTCATTGCTTTTCGAAATAGAATTGCACTACTTGTACTATCCTTATGACAAGATAACGCGAATCGTGCCGCAAACGGTACAATTGTAGCTTTAATAGTATCGTTTTGAAGTTATGTACAAAAAATCATGAATTGTTACCGCAACCATTCAAAGGGGTTTTAGCAGTAAATGTGAAAGTTGTCGCAACTAATCGCAAAATACTGAGGTACAGCAATGTGAATGATTAGCTTGCACAACCAAACATTTCTTTTCGTGCAATGCTCTATTTTAACTTGAATTCATATGTTAATATAACACATTCGTGCATTGAAATATTTTCCTGCAATGTTCCAATTTTTAGATTTTTTTTTTCAAATCGAGTGTTTGTTTCCGTTTTTGACGAGTTTGGGTAGCCGCGATAATCGCGCGACGTTATTCTGAAGCTGGTGCAGAGCTTAATGCCTCGGAAAACGTAAGGAATAGCTAGAACGTTCTACGGTGCAGTTGCAGCAGCTCCCGAAAGCTTTTTCACTAGCGGACGTAGTCCTGGTACGTAAAATATCGTAAAACTTTTCGTCGCGGTCGATTCACTCGAGAATTCCCGAACGCGCGCGAAATCCTGACCTCCGCTACCACTTTTGCACGTGAAAATAGGTACACACGAAGGAAATTGTACGTGTAATACTGGTATTAACGAAATTTCTCGTATCGCACAAAACTCTCGACTCCGTGGAATGGCGGCAAGCTGTAAAATATGCGGTGACGATAATTTATAATAGGTAAGAGGGTCGGGTATCGTTACAATAGTATTTCGACTTGATTTGGTATTTTTGTCAGACTTACTCTCTCCCTGTAGCCAATTTCCAAGCAACTTTATCCGATTGAATAATCACTAATTTTGGTAGGTAAAAAATTAAAACATTTTTTTTTTAAACGATTGAGAATTAACAACTTTTGGTGAAGCTTCAAAAGTTTTAGTTTTTATGAGGAGGGTTTACTGTGTATGTACTATGTTATAAACTGTAATTTTACTTCGACTCGTGATGAGAGCTTGAAACCAACAGTGAACTACTACTACTACCGAGTATTTTCAAGCTTCAACGAATGGAAAGCGCGAGTGAGGTAGAAAGGTGGAGCGAACGTCAATATTCGCGATTTTACGATCATGATCGAATAATCGTTTCATCGGCAGTTAGCGTTAACGTTCAACGAACCCATGTCGAGAGCCCGAGATACAGAGCAGTAAAGCATGGTACAACGACTGCGAGTCAGTATCAGCCAATTACAATGCCATTTGCGGAGATCGGAATTATTATTCACAAAGGGTACAGAGTAGACTTATCAGTGATTTTGCAGTTATCGTAATGACGAACTTTATGGTTGCTTCAGATGATTCAATTATTAATTATCTCGCTTTAATGCCCACGAAAAATATATACATTTAATTATTATTCTTGCTTTTTTTAAATTTCTACAGTTCTTGTTTATTTTGTTTCCCCATAGAGGAAGCTTGCTTTTTATGAAAATTTGTTTTTTTTTCGAGATTTTCATGTCAGGTCACTCAGAATGATCTAAACCGTCGAAAAATGTGGTTTAGAAAAAATGTCTGTACGTATGTGCGTGTGCGCGCGTGTGTGTGTGTGTGCAGGGCTTCGAAAACTCAATCGCCTCTTTTACTCAGTAACCGTTAGAGCGATCGAACTGAAATTTGAATGTCGCGATCTTTGACAAAATATATGCAGCCATTCAGATTATGTAATTTATAATTTTTTTATAAAAGGGTGTGGTCGCTCTAACTTTCGTAAAAGTTCGATGATTTATCTAAATAGTTCTTCATAATATTCAAGATACTTGACATACAAGATACAAGATTCATAAACTCAAGATGCGTTCAATGTTGTTTGGTATTGAATTTCAACAAGATCGGTAAATCGGTTCGGATTTTATGGAGTTCTAAAAAAACCGTATTTTTTAATGCTATAACTCGAGAACAGTTCAAGTAACTAATCTAAAATTTCTGCATAAATATTGAATGGATGTGCCGTTCTTTGATACTAAATTTTGCGAGATCCCAATAAAACTTTCATATTTGGTATTTAATTCGAAATGTTCGAAAATAATACTAATAATAATAAAAATATAACGTTTTAATTGCAGCTGATATACACAGTATATAAACAAGGTTACAAAGTTAGAGCCTTGCAAATTACATCCTCATTATTTTGTATCTTTGACAAGGCTTCCTCTATAAGGACGCCAAAATTAATCAACACGCTTCCTCATACAGGTGGCTTTGTCAAAGATACAAAATAACGAGGAAGCAGTTTGCAAGGTTTTACTTTTGCAACATTGTTTTAACAAATTTATTATAAAACCGAAATTTTTTCAGGAAATCCATGCGAATTTACAGACTAAGATCTCAATACTTTCGCAGAGTTTGTTTTTACTTTATCTTTTTTTATATTCCGAAATTTTTAATTAACTTACATTATTTTTATTGTTAATCGTAGACTATTTTTTACACTAAAGACATGATCTTTCACAGTAGTATTTTAATAACCGCGATTTTTTAAAAATAAGAAAATGTTTTAACATTAAATTGAAAGTTTTTTCCATTCATTATATGATCGGTGACTTTATGATGGTCGGTGATGAATCTTCAGATTCTATAGCATTTTTAATTATTCATAATTCCCTTTATATATAGAATATTCCACCAAATATTATATTAACCAGCGGATAAACCTCGAACTCCCCGATCGGGAGGTAATTTTGCTGTGTGTATATTTAAATATCTTCTCTATGCCCCCTTTATTAATTATGTGTCTGTAAAATTATCGAGTTAAACAAAACTCTTTTTTAATAATTGTATGATGGTTATAAAAATCCTAAGTTAAAAAAAAATAAAAATGTATTCCTATGTAAAAAAAATCGCAGCTTAAAAAAATGTCAATATCACGATGCGACAAAGTACTTAAAATTAACAAGAAAATTTATAAATGCGTGTTTTAGGGTCTTCCCCAACGTTTTCTTTTTTTTTCACTAAAAATATCGGCTAAACATATTTTAATGTAATATTTTCCGTAGTTACAATCTCTCATTGTTTACGGTCGTCATCCCTTCAACGAAGTTCGCTATTCCCTCTTCTGCCCCCGCATCACTACCTACACCGGACGATCTTGCGTTGTATTCGTCCCTCCTGGGATTTTCAAGCGGGCTCACGTGCGAACGGGAACGGTAGCTCAAATCCGCTAATCACCAGCGTATTGTGTTGCCCCCAAGGGTGAGAGTAGCGGCAGAGCGTCAGTAGCAACAGCATAGAGGGAGGTACCACTGCTGCTAGACCGTGCAGTGGGTCGGGGAATGAGACCGTCAAGGGAAGGGGCGAGTGGACGCGAAGCTGGATAAAAGGGAATCACTAGAGACAGCCAACAGCCAGTAGCAGTATAGATGAACGAGAGACTGAGAGAAACGATTCTCCAATCCTCACACCGGGCAAGCGCGATAAACGAGAGAGAACAATTAGCGCGAATTCGTAGCAATGCTGATGCAGTTTTCGCGTTTCCCCGATTGTTTCATCGGCGTGCATTTCCCGAACAAGCGAGGGTGGGCTGAAGGTGGCAGAAACGACTGGACTGGCAGAGCGAACGCGCCATGATAGATCACTCAATCGTCGGTACATGAGCTAAGCCGAATTCACACTAGAATTAGCGCCTTTTATTCGGCAGGCAAACAGCCGATCTTCCAGTGAAATAAGTAAGGGGGTACAATTTGGAACAGTGGACCAATTTGAAACGGAGAACATTTGAGAAATGGGGAGAATGAGGTACAGACTACTTGAGAATAAGTGGCAGTGTAGAAATGAAGATAATTTGCAACAGTAGAATAAATCATAACAAGGGACAATTCGGATTATAATAAGGAATGTCAACGTTGCTATCTCATTTTGTGAAATTTCGCAGTAGGACGCATATCTCCAGGTCAATGCTTAAATTCAAAATTGCGATTCAACACCACCTCGAAACGGAAAAAATCGGAACAGTTCAAAGAAATCTCTAAACATGCCATGAATGTCTTGCTTAGTCTTCAAGCAAGAAGATTCACGTCAATTAACGGCTTGGAATAAGCTATCAATTCGGAATAACGAGCAGTTTGAAACAGGAAACAATCATGTACACTCGACAATTCGGAACATGGGATAGTTCAGAATAGGAGACTTTTTGGGACAAAGGAGAATTCAGAACACCGAATAATTCGGTACAATGGAAAATTCATAACGAGGGACGAATTGGTATGGGGGATAATTAGGAACAATGTAAACAATATCAATATCGCGAGCTTATTTCGAGGAATTTATGTCGAGGTATAATAAGACGTCGTATTGCTTTGAGAATGGGAAAAATATTTTTCGAAAGCAAACTTCACTGTGAAGATATTCTGGATATCTTATTTAGACTTCAAACAAGAAGGTTGACATGAACTTAGCGTCATAATTACGGTTTGCCCAGTTTTCGGTTTTACATGTACTCAAATGTCAAAATGGAGACTTCAATTCGGTACACAAAAATAATAACATTTTGGAATATTGTTCTATCGTACCAGTTGTTTGCTCTTTTACTCAGACTTTATTCGTCTTCGCGTCTTGTGTGTATATAATTTCAAGAGTCAAGGAAAGGTCGTTCATCCGTAGCCCGTATTAATCATTTTTTAATTAATAAATGTTTCACATTTTAATTAGTAGCGTTTTGTTAGAAACTACAACTGCAAACTCCTACACTCGGACAAAAAAGCACCTTTTCTCAAGCAAAATGAGTTTATGGAAGCTAAAAATGAATCGAAATTAACGCCTGTTCCGCATTTATCTCATTCCGTTTTTTGACGCTGGTGAAGAGAATCACATGATTAAACATACTGCATTCAAGTACTAATAACATTTCCCTTCATGCCTGCGCCCTCGCAACAAAAGCGTTAAAGGCTTAGGTATTCCGAATTGTCCCTCTCTAATCTATACAGTTTTTTCGCGCGAATTCCGCGGAATGCCGGCGATGCTCCTCTACTACAGCGGACAACAGAGTGTCGCTTCACAGCTCTCCAATAGAATTCGTAGCAACTGCACGTAATCCTGCGAACGAATGAGAGATTGTCCAGTAACAGAAAGAAAAAAGTGGAAAAGGGACAGAAATTCCCCGGAATCTCTCGTTTGGTTCGGCGCTTGGCTGTTACCTCTGAAACGCATTTCTATCGTATTGCTTTCGATAAAAAAAAAAATCGCAAATGCTCCCGGGTATAGCGCCAACGATCGATATGCTATTATATCGTCGCGGCCTTCGCAACTTCACCGAAATTCTGTTGCGGTTCATGATTTTATGGAATAGATTTAATATGATTTATTCTGCAACATGCATTTTATTTGTAGGGTATTTCCTGATAATTCGTATTATGAGGTCATCAATTGTACAATGT
Source organism: Perithous albicinctus (assembly GCA_964016905.1). Lineage (NCBI taxonomy): Eukaryota > Metazoa > Arthropoda > Insecta > Hymenoptera > Ichneumonidae > Perithous > Perithous albicinctus. The sequence continues at coordinate 29,249,958 of OZ024688.1, read as the reverse complement.
TGCGTTCTTTTTTGTTCCAAAGTTTTTGCGTTTTTTTAAAGTAAGTACAAGCTTTTTAACGAAAAACATGAACACGATAAATCCGCAATGGTTTAAATGTTAAAAATTGTGTGATTTATTAAAAACTTAATAGCGATCAGTGATTTTACAATTACTACGACTACTTCAATAGTTTCAATAATTAATTATCCTCTTTCGGATATTCGAATGTCTTTGCACGATATCTATTATATAACACTCACAGACACTCCAGTCTTTTAACCAATATAAATATAAACTTAAATATAAATGAGATATACCTGGTAACATCGGTAAACGCGTGATCCTGACCATCTTAAATTTGTCTCATTATTTTTATGTTCTAAAAACCTGAAAAATTCTCAGAAATCCTGTGTTATGTATAACAATTTTCAAGCAACATTTAAATATAAATATAAATATAAATAAGGGAGGCTCTGTGGACAATGAACCAACTAAAAGAATGAGGAATCAAATAGCGAGGTTCTACTACGCACCTTTTTTACGTTTTTATTTATGGTAGCGCAGATCTGTTTTTCTGAAAACAATCGAATTAGCTGACTGAAATTTTAACAATGAACTTTTCATCCGTTCCATGGTCGAACCCGCAACTTCGTTGAGATTCTATTGGTTTGCACGAATATGAAATAAATTAAACGTGATTTATTATACAGGACGTATTTTATTTGTAGCTCATTTCCTAATTGGTATTATGAGATCATTAATTATGTAATATACAAACTTTCACTCGATATATTGTTGAAATATTCCCCCGAAGGAAACCACGAAGGTGGTGGAGAGTCGGGTCCGCACGAATTGTGGGTTTTTGTATGTGGAATTTGCCATGCAATGGGCGTCGTCACAATACAGAGAGCTCGGAGGAAAGTTACGGGTGTTGTGTACGAGGGATAGATGCGGCACACGGTCTGACCGTAGCATGTCCGTGCACTACTGTCACGCGCTACAGTAGTGTTTCCAAGTTTCCGTTCGCTGCAACACCAGTCGCACCGGAGGCATTCGTTATAAACGTGGGAAATTTGTCACTGCGATGCTTGCGCGTGCCGATAGTTTGCACTGATGTATGGCAAAACGTTTCGCCGTTCTAGTCGACACTGAATGTATCGCGATAGTTCATTGCACGACAAAGTTCTCGCATACATTGTGTTATATCATATGCTGGACGTATTCATCGACATAAATTTAATTCAAAACAATTTTTTTTCTTCATATGGAGAAAGCTTCAACTCCATAAAAAACCATGTTTTCGATAACATCTACAGACCAGCTAAAAGATGATTTTTTTTAAAGTTTCGACTAATTTGTAATTAGCCTGAAAATATAACGATTTGAGAAATGAAGGATACTTAATATGATAATGATGAGGGTCCGCCAAATATCAGGTTCAATTTTCTTCCAATTAATGTGAATTGATCGCTTTTTTATTGTCATTGTTTTAGTGTGTTTCGTTTTTTTTTTACATTGGTCAAAACAATTCCCTGCCAAAAAGCTTGTAAAGTACAATCTTGCAAATTGCTTCCTCATTATTTAGTATCTTTGACAAAGCCTTTTTTTTAAAAAGCTACCTCTATGAGGAAGTATGTTGATCAATTTTGGCTTCCTCATAGAGGAAGCTTTGTAAAAAAAGGCCAATTTTCTCGACATTTTGGACCATTGTGAGTGTCCTGACATGAAAATCCCGATTTTTTTTATTAACAAATTTTCTATGAGGAAACAAAAAAAGAAAAATCAAAAAAGTTGAAGTAACTTAAGTAATATAGTAAATTAAATCTGCATTTAAATTTAATCACACAAAATCAAAGCAAAACTCTTTAGTAAAAAAAAAAAAAACAACAGATGAAAAGAGAATACATAATCTGAGCCTAAATTTAAATAGCTTTGTAGAGATGATAATGTTTTATATTTTTTTTACATGTAAAGATGTGCCTACAAAAAATATTTAAAAATTGTTCCTTATTCACAAAAGTCTAAAATTTCTGAAAAAAAAAAATAGTTTTTGTATATTAAAATTGGATTGGATTCCACGTAGGAGGCTGGCATGAGTGGTTAGAAGTGTCGTCGTCACGACTCGCATTTTCACCCCCAAAGCAAGAAGAGCTTCGTAAGTGAGGCGAGAAGAGCGTATAGTGGTAATCAAGGGTGCGTGAGCGGGATATACAAGTCTGAATTTTGCAGTCCTAGTCTGCGCGTGGTGCGTGGCTTGTCGTCTTAATGAGGGAAAAAGGGAAATCATCCGCTCAAAGAAATATAATCATCTCAACGAATGTACTCCTCTACACAATAATGGGGAGAGTGTAGTAATTTTTTGTTCAAAAACTGCGTTTTTAACATTTTTGAAAAATGTTGTTCATAATACTCTTGATTTATTTTAAAAGTGCCAAAACATCCAGATTTTATTCAAATTTTTCAAAAAGCTTTTTTATTTTGTTCTACAGCTATTTTCAATAATACGCATGTTATAAACACTGAAATTGATGCATGTACTGGTGCACGTAATTATTATAACGAAAGGTAATGAGAGCGTAAACGACATGATTTTTGTTCTACCTTTTCAATAGATAAATCATTCTTCCTGAAAATGTTAATTTTCTACATAAAAAAAATCTCTTAAGCATTACTTTTCTAAAAATTTATATTACTAGTTTTTTAATATTTGATTAGGCATTCACAGATATAGGTTGCCAAAACTAGGTAAAAGGCTTTATTTTTTAATTTTTGGGTATAAAACATACATTTTTAGATTACGTAACGATAATTTGGTAACAAAAATGATAGATTAGGGTTCAATCTAAACAGTGTCAGCAAATGGTTCACATAATAATATAAACTTTAAAGAGATTTAAGAACAAATAATTTTTTAGATGTTCAAGTTTGATCGAAAATTGTTGGAGAGTTTAAATTTCACGTCACTATTCAGTCTTGATTTACAGTCTTTTAATATACAATCGGCCTTCTCTGTCTACTATCTCGAATGTAGGATAAAGACCGTTATTGTTCCGAGGATAAAATGCTAAATTGGAGAATCCTCAAGCATTAAAAAGATTCGTGCGGCTGCAGCTGGAAGCAATCAAGGGAAGCTCTCCTACGGCAATTAAATACATTTATTCAGTACAAAACGCTAAATCAACAGTCGCGAGCACCAGATGATAGCTCGTCTCAGTTATTTCCTGATATTACAAAAATAAAAAAAAAAATGAAATCTCTGCCGCGTTAATAATCTACAGAGTCAGTAAAACGGGTTCATATAATCAAGGATTCTCTATGCCGTCGAAAAGAAAAATAAATGTGTATAAAGGAGTTGAGAGAACAAAACGCGACTTTAAAGTCGCATGGTATTAGTTCTTTTCTTTTCAAACTAAAAAATGTAAATAATAAAATATGAACGGTTAATACGTTTAATCGATCTTCAATTTTTTTCTAATTTTTAAAAATGTTTATAGACGTTCTATTAAGGTTCAGTGAAACCGGTATATCGTGATGAGAGCAATAAATAATATATATGTTCAAACATTTGCTTGAAATATTCAACAAATGAAATTTTAGAAGTGTACTGAAAGTACGTCTCGATATAGATTTCGATAAAAACAGTAGAAATGTGAGAATTGCGGTCGAATGAAATTTTGTCGGATACCGCACGGGGAATCGGCATTTTTTCGGGAGCAAACGACGACCGTGATTGTCGCTTAGCGATATTTTTCGGCAGTTGCGCCGCGAGCGCAGCGGACGTAACGATGGGGATATGAAATTGTTTCCACGCACAACGAGCACCACGGTCCCGCGAGTCTCGACGAGTAGTGAAAGGATTTTCTGGCTGGTGAATCCTCAACAACAGTCAGCATCACGTCCACCACACTTTTATATTACTATCCAGCGATTCCATTTACGACCGAGCGAGACAAAAAAAAGTCATTGATGACATGTACAATGAACACATAATGGATCTCGAAAAATCGACGAGATAAATTTACTTTATCCACACGGTTAAAATGTATTTCTACAAAATGTAAACAAGGTTTTTGCAAAAATTAATAACCTTCTACAGTTAATATTTATACAGAAATTGGTATATTAAATTTAATATACAGGTACGATTTGAAACTAATTAATGATATATGAAAATGTTAAAAAAATTAGATTTTATACTCAAATATATTTAATATTGTTTATAAGCAATGCATTATAGATATGAATGAAAAAATTGTATTACGGGCATTGCATGGTAATTCACACAACATGAAATCTGACACTTGTAAGTATTTTGTTTGTGTGTGTCTATGATCTTCGGGCAATAATAGGCACGTTTTAATTTTTGTTTGAAGTACCAAATTATAATGTGAATAGTGGTATACGTAGTTATAGATATCATTCATTTCATTCATATATCATACACATATTCATATCTATATCGTTCATATATTGCTCATATGTGTCACGTCATTTCACTATATCCAAATATATGCAAGTCCATTTATATCAGGTATTATATATTGCCATTAATATTTTGCGCATTAATAAGATTTATCATAACTCAACCACTCTCACACAGCACACATCCATTCAAATAGACAAAATTACGGTTCCCAATTATGGCACGGAAATTTTACTTCAAATAATTGCAGTGCAATACTCATCTTATGGGGAAAATGTCTCTCGCGCGATACGTGATAACTTGGAGGTTCGCTTCCTCCCTGGGGTTGGAAATCTTCAAAACTCGTTCTTCTCACACTCAAAAGATCTTTCTCTGCCCGTGAATCGTAGGATGAAGGCTGGCCAATGTCTTATTATCACAGAAGAATCGAAGAAGTATTCAAAGCACGAGCAGTCGACACAGCAGAGAATTCAAGTGGATAGTACAGATGTTGTCGCGTGAAGATCCCAGGGGGAAAGAGAGCGAGTCCCTCGATAAATTTCGGCACGAGGCCCTTTTTTCGATTTTCAGTATGCGCAATATAGATTGAAAGATTTACGCAAGCGCGTAGATCCTCGTCGATATACCCACTATTTTTTAAATATTATTGTTATCGTTTAAAATAGTATATTATGATACGAGTGCGATCAAACCTTTTTTGACGTATGAGTTGGGAAAAAGCTTCTCGCGCGAGCTTCGTATACAACTTTATTTCACGAGCGTGCGAGAAGTACGACTTCTCTAGACGAAGCGAAGCGTGGCATAAAGAACACTGGCGCCTTTTACTAGATTTTTTATTTTAAACCCTCTTCTTGATTTGTAGAAAGAACTTAATTTACAATAAAAAATGCTAACTTCAATTAAAAACATGATTTTGATATAAGTAATACGGTCAATTTTTTTTATGTCGAAATTATGTTTTTAATTGAAGGCGAAATGTTTTGATTGTAAATTTCTTTGTTAAATAAAGAATGGCGCAGAAAAAAAATCATATTGGTGTTGTTTTCAGTGACAACAATCTAAAATAAATGTTAGAGAAATTAAAACGGGTCGATTTTCGTCCTGTATGAATTATCATGGTATTCCCTATAAATGTTCTATCAAATTTATACTACTTTTCGAAATATTCTTAATACTGTTGTGGTGAAAATTATTTTCAATTTTCGAAATTTTTATATAAGCAGATTTACGTGTGAGTGTTAGAGAAAAATCTTATGTAAAAATAAAATATAATAATAAAATAACCTCCAGAATAAAAAATCAAAAATCCTAGCTTGCCTTCTGTATATCCAACACAGCAGCTTGGAGGGAATTTCTCCGAGTGCAACATGGCGCATTTTCCGTTGGGAATTTTCCTAACGACCGAGTAAGGGTAACCGTGGAAAAGATGAGGTATATACTGCTACCCTAGAAAAGAAACGAGAGAGCCAGACTGTATCAGGCGTCGCTTTCGGTAACGTCGCTTGGTGCCGAGACACTGGGCGAAGAAGCAGCAGCATCGAAACGTTCGAATATAATGGATCGGGGGACTGATGCGATCGGCCAGCGGCTCTCGATATTGCGAATATATAAAATATAATCTTCGCTATTCTACCGAGCTATCACGCCATAGCGGATACCCTCGCAATAACAACGTCCTGGCGACGGTATAATGACAGAATATAAAAATCCCATTGGTGTCGACTGACACATACAAAAGCTTCACCTAGAAGAATCTGCTCATAAAATTAAAGCAACCAAGTGCGACATTAAATTCAACGTCGTAGAAAATAAATCGTTTCGAAGGGTTGAATTTTTAAATTTTAGTTGAAACATATAAGGTCAAATTAATGTAAACACAAAAAACTTATGTTTTTCCGTAAACTGTTTAATGCAATACATATGATATATTTTTGATGGCATGAAACAGATTATTTTCAATGAACAAAAAATGGAATTTATTTTTCTTTCTGCACGACACCGTTCATTTCGTTGTAGATTTTGTAGGGTATATAACAGTGTATTGAGAGCGTATAAAATAATTAGAATCGTGAATCTCGACATTCTTGCGGAGTAAAGGAAAATATTTGACAGGGAAAGGTAGATCTGAGTTGTTCTTTTCCATAAACTGTTTAATGCAAAATTATGATATAAGTTCGATGCCAATATTTGATGATCAAATATGTAATTTATATACATATTGCATTAAACAATTCATTGAAAGAGAAACTCAGATGTACCGTCATGCATCACCTTTTTCTGTAAAATGTACAGCGAAATTAAAGGTATCGCATTGAATGAAAAAATATCGCACTTAACAGGATGACCTTATAATATTTGCAGCTGCAATTTTTTCTTTTTTACTTGCTTGAGATGTTTGAAGTTTCACTAACCATTAATTGAAACCTGTTTTATGATGAACGTGAAGAGTAAGAAAATAAGTAAGAGGGACATACCCCGTTCGGTTCCATTCTACTATGCGCAATACTTCACTTAATACTTGCGCAATAGACGTTTCCGTATTACAAGCTGGATTTGACTGAGTCGTGTAAGCCTTCGCTTCGTAGAGAGTAACCAAGAACCGGAAATAAAGCTTGTTCGGTCCCGTTTTAGCTCGTCGGCGAGGGCGTCAAAACTTTCTCCCAGAGTCCCCGCTTCCTTGGAGTGTCGTACAAGCACTCGGGGGACGTATATTGAGGTTCAAGCTTTCGATACGCTTGCGAGCCATACGTATTTGCAGAAAGCGTTTTTCCGTTTAGCTGACTCACTTTCCGCACAGACACGTAAAAGTGAAGTTGAACGAGAATGAAACACACGTGGATAAAGGCGTAAAATAGTAGTAAAAATAGTAGCACATCACTCTATGGATTCAAGAAAAAAAAAAGATCGAGTGTCTCGCACAGCTGGCAAATCGTCTCGAATGAGCTCGGTCTCGTAAATATCTTAACACAGAATCAATGAATACAAACGAATACTTTTTATTGTCAATTTACTTTCTGTATAAGCTACAATATCCTGAATAAACGAATACTTGCAAAAAATACCCATGGGTATTTTTCTTGTGAATGTGGTTTGTCGGCGAATTCTGATTTCCTTGTGAAAACAGTTGCTGCCGGTCACAGCGACGAGGAAAAAGCTGAAAGACGTTTCGAACAAAATGTCCCAGAGGACACAGGAAGGAAGTAAAAGAGGAGAGCATCCCTGTTCGACAAGAAATACGCCATAACTCCACACGAATAAGGAAGGAGATGCGAAAAGAGTGAAGGAGTCGACTCACCAAGCTAAACTAGGACAAGTTCTTGTCCGACTTCAAAATTTCTTGTCAGAGTCCAGTGGGTATGCGCAATGGGAATGTTGCTATTTTTTATTTTTATTTTTTAAAGACGAATGGCCTTTCCGTATATTTTCAAGCCCCGGTAGTTCCTTCCATCGAACGGAGTCCGACGTTATTTTGCCTTCGAATACATACTATGACTACAATAACAGACAAACTCGACGTTGAAGCTCCCCCTGTCTAGTACGCGAAATACATACGTAGTATGTAAGAAACGTGACGGGAAGTTGGATAAAAATGTTTCTCGTTGAACTCACCGACTCTCCATTTTACACTTTCCGTCTCTGACTCGACAGCTCGTCTTGAAGTCCTCGAAGAGCTTGTGGCACGACTTGTCCCTCTGGCAAACGCTCAATGCATGATTGCACGTCAGCAGAGCGTCGATTGGATATGGATCTTTGTCTGAAAACAGAGTTAAATTTTTTTATTATGGGAATTAAAAAACAAGCGGATATTTAAAGTAACTAGCTTCAGAAGAGACTTAAACCACTGAACACACATGGAAAAATAATGGAAATAATAGTGGACATTAATTAAAGGCGAGTGGAACTGTAAAAAATTGAGAGCCGAATTGATGAAGATGAAAAGAGAGCGTTGTACTAATATAGAAAATAAATACATTAAAAAACTGGCAATTGTAATTAATCGGGGTAATTTCGGAATTCTCGATAATCGGGGTAATCCAGGAATTCTCGGGAATTTGGGTATTCTGGCTCAGAGTTTTGGATAATCTGTGAAATCTGAGTAACCTGGGTACTCTGCTTAATTCGGAACGCTGAGTAATCTAGGGTTTCTGGGTAATGTGGGTATTGTGAGTTTTCGGGGATTTTTGCGTAATCTGGCAATTGTCGGTAATCTGGATATTCTGAGTGATTTGGAAGCTCTGGATAATCCGGGAATACTGAGTAATCTGAGTATTCTGGTTAATTTGGTAATTCTACTTATCTTAAGTGAGATTTGAACTGGGAGATCGGGTGAAACGGTGGAATCTCAATAATCTGAGTATTGCGGATAATCTCGGTATTCTCAGAAATCTGGGCATTCTGGCAATGAGTAATCTGGGTACTCTGAGTAATCTAATTATTGTGGGCAATCAGAGTGTTATGGGTATGCTGGAATTTCTAATTGCGGGTAATCTGTGTATTCTAGTTAATTTGTGAACATTGTGTAAACTTTCATAGAAACACTCCGAGGGTACTTTGTACTTGTCTCAGTACTTTGGAAATTCTGAGACGTTTGAGAAAACTGAGAATCTGAAAATTGTCGTAGGCGGTAGTAAAATATTTTAATAATATGATATACAATATATATGAATACAAAGTCGACAACAGCTGAAGTAGACGAGAGGCGTTGAAAGTCAGAAGTTTGTTTTATTCATTACAATAAAGTGTATCTTAGGACGATTTACTTAATGAGAAAGCTGACTCTCGAGCTGGGGAGGGGATATAGTAAATTGTCTGTAATAATAGTAAAGTATAAGTGAATAAAGCGCGTTAGCAGTATATCCGAAAATCGTTTGAAAGCATTCAAAATATTTGACGGTTCGAAGGAAGGCAAGTCCTCAGAAAAAAGAACAAAACTTGACGTGGTGACAGTAAAAGAGATGGGCGAAGAATAAGATAGAAATATATTAGAGAAAAATCATAAAGCGGTCGCTGCAGGAGGGTTCGCGTCCCTGCAAAGATATCGTGGCGCTTTTGTTTTTTTCTCTCTTTCCTTTCCCTATATTCTTTCTATCTTTACTGTCTATCTCCGTTGTCTCTTTGGTGAACCGGCGACTTCGCGTCCCACGGGAACGTTGCATCTCTATGAATAACAAAGAAAAGGGTTTGACGGTCGCTCGCAATGGTGAAAGCGAGAGGTTAAACAGACTAAGTAAAGAATCGCGAAGAATGAAAACTCCACCTGGTAAGCGCCGCTAAACTTTATCAACATTTTTTTTTCTACTCACAGATAATAAATTTCTTTATGGTTCATTGAGCAGAGAGACATCCAACCGATTGTAGCGGAATAACTCGATGTTTATGGAAATATTGTGAGAACCACAGCAGAGGACCAGTTTTGCCGGCACCAGCATTAATCGCAATTCGAGCGTGAATACAATTGTCGAATAATCGATATTTTATCAGACAAAATGCGGAAAACGAAAACGTAGAAAAGAGAATGTCTACAGTTATTTTTTGTCCCAGATAGTTCATCGATTTTTCCACACATAAAGCTTTCAACTCATCATACGAAAATTCACTGCTGAGAGCTTTTTATAGAGATACACTGAACCGGAATATATATCCGCTATTTCGGCTGCTGGTTCATATCAGACATTCGAGAGGGTGAAACCGAAGTACGAAGATGAGGCTCTCTGTGAACGACACCGGGGCTAGTTGGATTGCTTTTTGCTTTTGAATTTTTTAAACAATTTCGCCGAGTACATCGGGTTGAAAAGAATGCTATTTTTCGGTTTGATTCTTAAGCTACATAATCTGTAGATTTTTATTTTGTGCGTAATCTATGCAATTTGAACAAATTTCATAAGATCAAGAGACATTTTTTCTATAAACCTGATGAATTAAATGTGAACAAACAGAAATCGTTTCTGGCCCAAATATCCTTAATTGTGTACGCATATCGCGTTCTTAAAAAATAATTTATTACCATTAGAAAGTTGTACTTTTCATCATCATCAAAGAACATCATTACAAAGTGGACGATCTACAATATAATAAGGGGCGGTGTGTCTACTTCTGTAATCAAAGACACGCCAAATACTTACACAGACACTCACAGACACCCACACGCTTAGAAGGTCGTATGACAGTTTTAGAAAAATTGGAGCCCACAGAGCAGTCTATTTGAATTTAGAAAAAACGGTATATGGGGGGGGGGGCGAGGGTACGAAGTGCCCAAACTAACATAATCAGCAAGTAGTGCTGCAAGTGTGGCCTCTCAGAGCGAAGATGTCTGGTGCAAACGCTGATTTTTAAACAGTTTTGACTCTACGTGCCCCTGACACAACTATCCCCAGTCTTCCCTTCTCCAGGCCAACGAGGGCTGGAGAGAAGACTGTGGTAAAGTTCGAAGCGTCCAATAAATTATAAAGCCGAATTATGCAACCAGCACATGTAGAGTAGCCTCAAGAGCACACTTCATGCTACTGCAGGGAGAGACGCGAGGCGGTCACCATCGCGACTCAAGAGTCCCTACTCTTGGAGATGGAAGCAAAATGCTCTTCATCGCCATATATATAGTCCAGAGAACGGCTCCACGAATGCGGGATACTCGTGTCGCCTCAAACTCCCCCATAGCCACCCCTCATGACGTATTCATTAATTAATGCGAACCACGATGCGGTATGACCACCGGCTGTTTCCAGTTTCCACGAGTGTTCCCTCCTCCCCACGTTCTCCCACAACCTGCTCCAATACACCAACGACTGTTTATGTACAGCACTGCGTGCCGAAGTGGGGTACGTCGTCTATTAGTTATTAATTAAACGGCGTTAAACGTAACCAATTTATTGGGCACTGAACGAAGAGTATGGGTTTGGTGGAGAGGAAAACTGATGGGACCTGGACAATCTACAGGCTGAAAATATGGGTGTATTCACAAACGAGCCCCTGAGCGAACGAAAATAAGCTCTGTTCACCCATTTTCAATTTTCAACCCTTCAGCCGTTTTCAACTCTCTCATGCTTTTATAGCGCAACCAATAAATTTCGCAACTATTATTACCTTGATATAATTTGCATTATTATTGTGCATGCACGCTGCCAGTTATAGCATATTTAGGGCGGGTATTTTTTGACTGCTGTAATATGCATTTTCAATCCGACGTGGTAACCGAAAAGGTTGATCGAACTAATTATAATATAAACGCTAATTATAAGAAACAATGTTGATATACGCGTTTAAATTTGGATGAAGAGTAATTCCTGTTATGTTACATTGATCGTTACTTATTTACGATTTGGTCCTGGCTGGAAACGTCCAATTTTGGATTCCACAACTTTCGTAGTGTTTGTATTGAATTTATATAGAAAACAGAGCAATAATTTCTGTCATCTAGAGATTGAAGCGAAAACAACTTGAAAGAATAAGAAAATCATTAATTGCTTGTCTCAATTAATAATGGAAAATTGAATTTAAAATCTCTGATACGTTCTAGGGAGCCGTGAGACTGTATAATGACTTTTCTTAGATTTGCTATTTCAACACCGATGACATCAAGATTTCCGATAGATTTTTAAGACATTATTCTTAAAATCAAACTTTTTTTTTCTATCTGATGTTTTTTCTAAATTACCGATTAAACCTATGTATGGGTCAGAGTTGGAATATTTCCAATTTATGTGTCAATTAACACAAAGTATTTATTTCTTTTACACATAATTTAACAACAATTAGTACTTTTAAACACCCCATCGCATTGGAGGAGTCATTGACAGCCAATCATTTGATTGGAAATTAACAAAAAAAGGGGCTCTCACGAAAGTTAAAGACTAAAATGCGATGTCAGAAAGTAATGAAAAATGTATTATAGAAAAAGTATTGGTTCATTATTTTTTCATTGATGATTTTTTTAAAGTCAAATTTCACAGGCTTTTTCATTTCACAATCAAATGTTTAGCTATTTCACTAAAAATCGGTTAGAGCATTTAAAAAGATAATTAGTATAAACTAATTTACGGATCAATTAACATTTTAAAAAGACCTTTTCAACTCACGTTAAAAAAGAATATTTCTCAATTGTTTTTTAAAAGGGCATATTAAATAAATTAAAGCAGTTGAAAAAGCCACTTTCGAAAAATTATTATTTTTTTAAATTTTACATCAAAATACATCTTATTTTAATGAAATAAAAACGTAAAAAGCCTTTCGAATGAAATTCCACTTAAAATGTTTTCAGAAATGTCGGGTAAAAATCGAAAAACATGTCTTAAAAAAATAGCTCTTCCTGTAGATAATGATTTAAGTCAGCTAAAAAAGACATTATACAATATTTTTCAGCAAAACTATTCATTAAAAAAAAAATTGGCATTTAAAACTCATAAAAATGAAATGCAATATTTTTCACTTTTATTGCAGCTTTGGGATCGAGACAGTCAATGGATTTCTGATTCGAGGTCTCATATTGTTCGTAGTAGAGTGCTTTCCAGTCTGAATATAGGAATGTAATATTTAGTGGGAATTAATTAACCGTAACGCGTAACCGGTTATTCAGCCAGACAAAGACAAAATTAAAACCATTGACACATTTCAATTCATAACTTTGTCGCATATGTTGCAAAATAATATCCTACACTTGGACTAGGAAGCTCTAAACAAATACTTTGGGCGTCAAAAACCATCGACCAAATTAATAGTTTCACAAAAAGAGAATTTTTTTCACGTCTTTTTTAGATGACTGATTACCGTTGATTGAATAGAAATTGAAGGGCTGCAACTCAGTAGTGAATATTTTTCACTGTGGGGTTTTGGAATTTGTATAACTAGCACTATTTCTCATTCACGATGATTCGGATCAAATCCCGACTTCGATCACCCTCAAACCTATGAGAAACTCCTCGTTCATTGAAGGACTGATCGAGGACTGAAGTGGTGACCCACAGAAGTACTATAACGTGTAGTCTCGGCGACCATGCTCATCGCTTGAAGGAAAACATTCGTTGCACCGGATCATATATCGATTCGGATTCAGGAACGGTCCAGATTACAGAGGATGCGAATTCGGCGGAAAGCTTGGACGAACCGAGAAGTAGAATGGATAAAAGAGGTGGAAATAGTGTGGGTGTGCGGGTAGGAGGATGGTCGTTTCGCGGTTTCTGGTAATCCATGATGGACTTGAACGAATGAGTTGCTGCTGTTGGTACTCTCTGGTATATTGCACCTGGCAGTGATGCTGCTACTGATGGTGGACGAGACGTGAGAGTTTCGTTGCATCGATTCCACGCTTTTGATATGCTACTGCTGCAGAATCGCGGCTCGCTGCATTATACCCTATATATATATATATACCGATATGGCAGCTCTAGTGAACTCGTATCGCTCTTTATTGAAAAGCAGATTAAAGGATTCGGATGGGTGGCTGACGAGAGCTGGAATGTTAGAGAACGAGAATTCTGACTGGTGGAAAACCCGATTACGATCGTGGTATATAGTTAATTTATGCGAGAAACGCGAATGGGTTTCGACTCACGTGCATACCGTATCAGATATTTATATATACCTTCGATACATCGTTGCTGTATATCGTACTGATACCGAAATTATGCAAATTGAGATGAATCGCTAATTAAAGCTATATCAAGTGTACACATAACAATGAGGAATCAAGATTCAACCTAGTGTAACTGGCAATTTAAAAGAACGAATTATCGACCAAAGGTGAAGGTGATACTAATTAGCTATATTTTCAATCCGTTTAACACTTTAAGGACGCTAAGTCACCTGGATCTATGAAAATAACATTGTGTTCCTATTCCAAATATTAAAACATAACTTTGGACAAAATAATTTTTCATGTGGTAACATAAGAATTTTTTCTCTCTCATGGAGGAAGCTCGATTTTGATGAAAAAAATAAATTAGGATTCTCCAGTCTGAATACTTAAAATGGTCTGAAACATCAAGAAAGTTGAACAGAAGTTATTACAAGAAGTTTTTACTCAGAACTTACAAGGAATTTTAATAAACAAGTTACAATGTAAAGCAATAATGCCTACTCAACATCTGCGCAAGTAGTACGCAAAAAAAAATTGCTGTTGCTCTCAGACTGGGCAGAGTGTTTTATACAAAGGAATGAGACTTTGCAAAGTAAATTTGGTCTGTCGTTCCTACTTGAACTCTACAGTAAGTGAAAAAAAGGCGAAAGAAAATTGATCCTATGAGCTGAGCTACACAAAACTATTCCATGTATAAAAATGTTTTAACCATATATGCTTGTAAATAGCTATCTTTCATCAAGTAGCAAACTTTCATCTATGCAATTGAAACATCATTTTATTAACACAATTTCCAAGTGACTTGTCGCCCTTAAACAAGAAAACTGATACAATCGTTTCAAGTGAGCAAAACTCGGTAAACTACCTTCCGGATTGACGTTTCATTTTCCATAGCACATTCAAAAAAGGATTGAGAAAAATATTTGACGTGCGTACTTCAAATGTTTTTCCGAACGACGTATCGAGCGAGCCAGCTAGAAAAGTTGAAGGGCCGTTGAAGTTGTCCTTCGCCATTTCGGAGCTTTAGCAATTCGTTAAAAGTTTTTCGTTTTCCGGGACGGCAGCTGAGTGAGTATACAGTGAGACAGGAAGAGTGGAGGCAGCAGGAAAACGCCGCGAAATGTACGGTAGCAAAATATTATAGAACACATCTAGCCGCAATAAGAGCTTGTCCATGAAACGCCATCCTCGTTACGTTTCAATGGTATAACTACACGAGGAAAGGCGGAAAGAGACTTCTATGTCCACTGCTACTGGCCATACCCGGAATCGAAAGCTTACTCGCCCCGTTGAAAGCAAACTCTATATATCCATTGAATGAAAACATCTCACGACACAGAGAGTGAAGGAGGACGAAAAAAGTGATAAGTTGGTAAAATGAAAGAGCCTTCAGAGAGGAAGCGAATCCTCCCGTTCGTTTTCTCGACGGATGATGATATAAAAAAAAGACGCATAGAATGAGAAGAAAAGGAAGTGAAATGACAGTGACAACACAGGTTTTCAATCACGGTATAAGGATTGATATACCATAAAATACCGAACGATCTTTTTGCCTCGCGATAAAGCACACCGTTTGTATACGTTGCTTTTTTACATCACAACTGCATGGTGAAGTGGACTAGAATGCTGTACAATCGCTACATAGAATTCTGTAGGATTTACTGTAGAAACCCCGGTCAACTTAACCGTGCGAAACCGATACGCATACCGCCACTGTCCGTAACCACTTACCTTTCTTGAGCACGTAAACGCACGGATGGTCGAAGAGGAAGTTCTGAAAGCTATTGCATTCCGGATCGACGTGAGGCTCCTTGCAGAGGCACGTAGGCCGGAAGAAAGGGAAAGCTTGTAGGGTGTGCAATGCTGCCTGACATTTTGTCACGGTCACCGTTGAGCAAGCCACTGAAACCGATAAAGAGGAAAACACATTAGATTTTTTTTTAACGTTGAGAACATAGAGATACAAATGACTCATAAATTGAGATAAAGGAGGAAAGGAGACAACTATGTGTTTAGATTTTTCACAACGGTCTGAATCCGAATTTTCGGTTTAATACCTAAATTGTTCCAGAAGTTCACTCCACAAAAAATTTATTGGCATAATTTTATGGTACGTAGTGAAAAAAAAATTCCGTCGCGCATTTTCATCTTATGGGTATAAATGTAAAAGTATTAAAAAACGTCATATTTTGATTACATTAAATTACGAGCGGTTACCAATTGAATTCAAACTTAGTAAGTATAATTTATGTGTTGAAATAAAAAACCCCTGAAAAGAAATTCAGTACTTATTAAATTCTGACTTGTTACGAACGGCGAAGGGGACAGACGGGTCAAATTTAAAAATGATTTATCAGTGCCTGAAAATTGACTAGAGTATACATTTTTATACGAAGTAGAAATGAACATTAAGAAAGAATAAAATATTGAGATAACGACTTGAAGGTGCGATCAGACAATTGAATTATTAATTTTTTCACAGCTCTTTCGTCGTTTTCATGCTTCAACTGGCAGAGGTACTTGTATCAATTTTTCAAACAAGCATGAATTAATTTTCCAAACTGAAACCGGACGTTACAGTGGAAGGAACGTGGGAGAACGAAAGGTCCCAGATGACCGTCTGGCGCTCCTCGGTGCACTGATCTCGAAGATATCCTGCAGAGTCTCTCTCGAGGGCCGCAAAAGCTGCAAGCCTGCAGATCGTGGCCCTACTATAATACTATACATACGTAACTACCTCGGTACGCCAGCAGCCGGTATAACTTTTCGTGAGCCCCGGAACCAGCAGGACGAGAAGGTTGGAACGGAGAAGGAGGGTTCTATCTTAAATTAAACATTAACTTCTACTTGGGAGAATTTTACTTTTCACTTTGTACTAGTCGCGGAGGGCTGCTGTTCGTTTTATATCTTTCTCTTTTTGTTTCCCTCTTATCTCTGTCTTTCTTTCTTAGTTTCATCCTTTACATCTACTTCTATCTCTTTGTCTCTTTCTTCTTCCGCGTCTTCGCCTTCAGGCTCGCTTACGGTTTACGTCGTTTTACTTTTTTCTGTCCTCCTTTATTCCACTCATTCTAGCTCACCGGCCCTTTTAGAAAATCTTGGAACTTCTGACGCTTATTGCCTCATCGCGACCCACGTAACTGAATCTAAATTGGGTCACCCAAGACGCTATTGTAGCAGGTGCAACGGTGAAAAGAGGGTTGGTACGTCATTTCAATTGGCCAAACTGACCGGGAACAATAACGGGACTAAACGCCAATGGTAAAATTCCTGATGCAGCATACCATTATGCCACTAAAAGGTAAGAGAAGGATAATTTGTAATACCGGAACTTTTAACCCTTTTTTTTTGCGAACACTCGTAGTAAGAACAAAATCGGAATTTTTGTACTTTTAAGGATATTTCATAGGTACTGTTGAGTCATTTCATATCAGAACATGTGGTGTTAAAAAAACTGCGTTTATAAGCTAATGAAAATGATTATAATGTTCACGGGCATAAAAAGTGCTTTGCTGGAGAATATACAAAGTGATACAGAAATGTCATGTTTCGATTTTTTACGGTCGGTTTAGATACTGATTTGAGGCATACGCTTTCTGACAATAACTTATGAAAGCGAAAATGTAACGATTTCGGAATAAAAATAAGAGTGTTTGAACTGGTTATTTTATGATATGAAGAATAACATCAATGATTATAGAAAACATTAATTATCAGCAATAATGGGGTATTTACTAAAATGTTTTACACGTAACTTCACAATATGTATATATTGGTAGCAACGCACTTGGCATACGTTCAGCTAAGTATCTCTCTATATTATATATATATTTTGCCGCCGCCACCGTCGGACGCCTGAATTCTAAGTCCCTCAAGGGACCCTTGGGGCTGATTTTTTCTATGTCCCATAAGTAAGTCTAACCGGGGTTAGTTGCCATGAATTAGTAATTCTCACTCTTCTTTTTGACAACATTACGTTCATATATTTCAAAATTTATCTGGACAAAATTGATTTTTTAATCTTAAAAAAAACCTTATTCATTATTTTACAATATCCCCGATTGATTTTGACCAATAGCTTAAGAAGTTTCGAAAGTCCCAGAAAAATAAAAGGCCTCTTGTAAATTGATTTACCTTATCGTGGTGCATCTCGAAAACAATTATGTTTAAAATAGTAGTAGTAGCAGTAGTAGTAGACATTTGTTGACAATAAATTACATTGTTTTGGAGGTCTTTGGTTTTTATAAAGTATACATTCATTCTTATACTTAATAATGTCAACGGGCCATCGACCTGAGTTCTTCAGCTCCGTTTACAATAATATATTGAAATACTCAATATATATTGAATTTAGAAAATCGATACCTATACACAAATATTATAAGAATGTTTGATACTGAGTTACAGAATTTTTATTAACAGTTACGATCGCAACAAAGTTGCCAAGCAGAGGCTTAAAAATTGCTTGAATTTTTTTTAGACCATCGTCTGCAGAACTCCCTCTATGAGGAAGTCGTAATTGTTCAACGGATGTTCTCATGGTGAAGCTCTGTGCGAAGTTTTACTTTCCAGACTATTAAATAAATTGTTATAAATTTGTATTTCCTTTTTCCAGAATTTTTTTTTTGTAATGTTCTGAAAAGGAAATGATATTTCATATTGTAGTGTATAGTTTATACCATTAAAAAGTACAACTTTGCCTGCTACTGTCACATTATTTCCCATCTTTTTACTCAACCGTATGAGCAAGCCAAGGTTCAACATACTTCCTCGTATAGGTGGCATACTAAGATTCTACTTTGTAGCAAGTTTTTTGCACCGTACTAAATTAACAAAAAAAAAAAAAAAAGGTAACAAACAAAACAAATATAGTCACACTAACAAAGAATTCAACTGAATAACTCATCATTTGTCATTTTGTTTTCAGATTTATTGAATAACTCCGAAATATAAAATCCACTGTGCAGCTTCGGAAACTGAAGACGCAACATCGATATTCGTTATTTTATTCTGAACTGTCACCAGATCCGTATTTTTTCCCTTTGCTCTACTATAAGTCCGTAACACTAACACCTTTAAAGCTTTTGCGAATGTCCACAAAAATAGTATAAAAAAGGGTTGGTAGGTGGATTGACTCATTCCGCGTGTTCCAATCGGAGAAAGAGCACGGATATAGTGAAAGAGAATAACGGGAGAATGCGGGTACGGTGTGGAGAAGCGCGCGAGGCACGCTGGCGAATCTCTCACCGGAAATCAACCCCCGATTGACCAAGCATCAGGCGCCAGTGCAATGCCGCGTGCGAACCACGTTCACAGCCGGCAGCTTTTTCCTCTGTCTGCTTTCACCCACTCACTCCTGTCAAGCCCTGTTTCACTATTCGATCGATCTTTCATGGCGTATACTTTGACCAACCGTTGAGAGAGGACTCGTCCGACGAAAACTAACCCAACTATAAACCAACTTTGTCCAATAACTTTTACGTGGTCGGTCCGGTAGCGTGTTCGCCGCAACGCTCACCACGCTCTTCGTACTCTTCCTCGATCACCGAATTCCTCTACCTCTTCTTCTATTAGTCTACTGCATACTCCTCTGTCGCCAATACCGGCTTTTCCGCATGGTCGTTGAACCCATCGGAACGTACCTAAGTTAATCCATTACGAACTTTCTAACTCTATGAGACGAGGACTCAATGGCTCTTAACTGCTTAATTCTGTATTGTCTGGTAAATACATTATGATTCGCTGAAGGACGGCAGTCACTATTATATCAAATAGGGCAGCATTATTACGTAATTTCCGCACTAAGAGAAAACTTTTTAGATTAAGTGAACCGTAATTAGGGTCGACTAGGGTAATTGTGATAGTGGCTTTATAATGATATATGATTTTTTTACTAGGCTATACACAAATTATTATGCAATTTTTTTCTGTACACACGTCAGCTCGTACATTTCCTTAAACAACTGTAAAAAATGTTTACGTTAAACAAGTGGTTCTTCTAATTATTATATATGTTCATATGAGAATCTCAGAAAACTTAAATATAAAAGTTTGAAAGAGCGTCTATAAAGTTAATTTTTAGTTTGTTTAAAAAAATGTACCATCTTCTACCTTTTAGAATATAAACAATCAATACATACTAATATCATAAATATTTTCAAGAAATATTATACATTTCTTTTAAAAATCATATATCACTATTATCTTGTAATTTCGCTCAGTGGAGTATTGGTGATAAGCTCTTATGGGGTAATTGTGACATGAAAGTGTTTTGTTTCACGTGAGGCAACCGTGGAGTGTAGATCATTTTATCAAAACTTCGAGTGATTGTTATTTTTAAAATCCGAACAAAGCTAGTTCATTACTTTCGAATGCAATCTATACATGTTTATTTATTCTATGAACAACTTTTGTGAATTTTCTTTTCTTTTTAATGTCCTATTAAATTGGAACGAAAATTTATGAATCTCTTGTTACAAACATAAAACAAAGTCGTGAAGTAGAAGTTTGTACATTACTTTTTCATTATTTCTCAACTTTTAATAAAGCCACCTAATACATATGGAGAAGTATGTTGGCCAATTATGTGTTCTTTATAAAAATAATGAGGAAACAATCTGTATGATTCTACTGTGCATTCTTGTTTCAACATCTTTGTTTTAAAAAATGTTGTAAACTAAAGTTGAACAAATTTTTGTCATAAGGAAATGAAAAATTCAGATGGCTCTGAAATTTCAGTATTTCAATATATTTCAATAACAATTTTAGGCAATAGCGAAAACTTGAATGGGAAAAGATTAATTGTTCAAAAAAATTTCAACTAACAGGCATTTAATTTAATTTCCATGTAATAAAAAATGCAATGTTCGATAGTAACTTAATATCTTCAGTATTCCTTCCTTCGATTTTCGTACTATTTATTGTTGTATTTATTTTATTTTAATAAAATATTTATACACTTTCTATTAAATATTTTGATTTTCAATCTAGAAAAAAAAGAATATATTAATATATTATATACTAATATATAAAATAAATAAACAAACACAGTTAGTTTGAAATTAACGGGATGCTTACTGTACTCTGTGTCTGACGACTTATTTCAACACGTGAAAAAACATTAAAGCACGCCAATTAAAAAAGTTATGATAGAGAACATGAAAGGCGTCCCCGTTAGTAATTAGTATGAATGTATAAATGGTATCATGAGCCGTCGCTCTGAGGGACACTTTATTCACCAAAGAATATCTTTACTGGGAACAAAATCCTCATTGCTTATAATGCTATTTAACCTTTTACAATTGAAAAATATCGTTTATCTCTCATCTGGCAAACAGCTGAAAAGAATAACTACCTCAATTCCGCTCTCTGGACTGCTATATATAGATCTGAAGCAGATATAGTATAAAGCAATAGTTATGTGAAATCAATGTCTATAGTAAGAAAAAAAAATGCATGTTTGAATTGCTGTCTTTATCTTCACGATTACACAGGAACAGGGGTGAATTTCGATGAAAAACAAATGGTTGCGCTGGTGGAACGAGATCGTAAGCACTTTCCTCGCGATTCCTCAAAGTTTTCACAACCGATGCCGGTCGCAATGTGGGTGGGCTGTTGATCTTGGAGATTAGACGCGGTCGAGTCGCTCGAGCGAGGAAGGGTGAATGCCGAAGCTGGCATATTACTACTACACCGTCGGAGGAGAACTTTGTTTCCTCGCAATGCCGCATCGCGTCTTTCTCATTTAATCCCCCCCCCCCCCCTCCCCGTTTTCCCTTTACGCTTAAGTATAGCCGTCAATAATCCTCGTGGCCCGACTCCTACGAAACGTTTGAATAGCCCGAAATTCTCATCGAACGCGTCTCTATGTAAATATCTTGGCGGCTCGAACGCTTGTTCGGTAATGATACTTTCATTCTAAACTCTGGCGATGATCGAGCGTAATCTAGAGAGTTTGAAACATTAAAAATTCATCGTTGCGAATAATCGTAAATATAGTAAAGTTAAAAAAATGTTGGAAAGTAGAAGAAAATGAGGAATAAGCAACGAACAAGACGTTGCTTTCTCATTTTTTTAGTTCTTCATCCACCATAGTCGCCTCTATGGAGGACATTCGTAGAAAATGTTTGGCTTCCTTATAAAGGAAGCGTTATGTAGGTGGATATACTCATAGAATAAGAAAGCAACATGAAAGTTTTTACATTTTTTTTTTTACGTTTGGGCAGGTATTTGTTTTGTACTTTCAACAAACTTTAGTCGATATTTTTAATAAAAGAGAAGTAAAAAGAAATTTTACCGAAAATTGCAATATCAAGATTTCACTGCTCACTCACGTGATTCTTAAAGTACAAGTTGGATTTTATGAAAAAAATTAAAATACCAAAAAAAGTGAATCAAATATAACATTTCAACCCAATTATTTCAATATTTTAATGAAAATTAAAAAAAAAATGATGCGTAGTAAAACCTTGCAAACTGCTTTCACATTATTTGTGAATTTTACAAAAAAAAAAAATTAAATTGTAAAAAATATTATTGTACTTTTTTCTTTGTAATTGCATAACTCTATTTACTTGTGACGGAAACGGGTGTCAATGAAATAAAGAAAAGTCGTGGATATCTTCTGCGATATAACAACTTTATATTGTGGTCATGATTGTATTATAATACTTGTCACAAATTCAATCGATTAAATTGCATCCTCGGTAGTCTACTCTTATACATATTTGATATAGGAACTATCGCGCCCGAAATAATGAAGAGAATTACCATTTAGCCAGAAGACGAAAGAACGATAGGAAGAGATGAAAAGCTGTGAGGCTCACAGAAAGTGTGAAAGACAATGGAAGAATGCACTAACAAGGATGAACGATCCTTAATGAGTTTTATTTGAATAAACAGAAAAAATATAGATGTGAATGCGGAGGCTGTAAAAGAGGATTGTGGTTGGGTAGGCGCCGGCGGCAAGGATGATGCGGACTTCATTCAGGGGAGATAGGCGAAGTGGAAGAGTGAGAAAACGAGAAAACAGTCCCTCGTGCTTTGGCACCACCCTTTCTCGGGTTTCCACGGACGGGCGTTGTCAGAGATGAGAGTCGAGCCACTAGGCGAGGCGTCGTTTCCCTTTCATCCCAGGATGAGAGAGAGGTTTCTATCCGCTGCGAGACGGTACGGGCGTGAAAATAATCCGAACGAGTCTCTCCCATTAGCATAAGTCCTTTGTTCGCTTCTGCGCATTGCAGGACCGGAACGTCCAGATCGTGAGATAAGTGAAGAGGTTAGTAAAAAAAAAAAAAAAAACGAGAGATAAATACATCGTCTCAGAGATGACTGAAGTGAAAACTAAATAAAAGGAGCAGAGAATGTAAAAAATCTTGGAAATTGAATAAGAAAAAAAGTGTTTATTCCAATGATTACACAAATTTCTGAAGACTGCGTTAAGTGAATCAAAAAACTTATTTTTTAAAAGTATATCAATCCTTAACTTAGTACATAATTTCATTTTAAGTATTTGTCATCATCGTTTTAGATTAGCAGGATGAAAAGAAATTCAAATTCCTAACAAATTACCCTAACACAAAATGTTTTACTTGTTTCTAAAAAATGCTATCCGGCCTCTAAATATTTAGGCGAGGGAGAAATGTGATGTTAAAAATGAACCACCTCAATATACCTATTTAATTGTCATCTGAGGGCAGTATAGACAACCAGTCATCAATTTTACTTTAAGTTTTTATCTTGTAAGTAGATATCTCTGCAAATAATACATAAAATGGATTAAATTTATCTAACTGGATTTAATATATTCTAAGTAAAGACAATCCAAAAAGGGTCTACAAGCTTATTGCAAAAAGCTTCACCAGGGTAGATGGCTGAAGTAATTATAGTCCTCCCATAAGAAATGCATGAATGTTCGTAAAACAGATGAATGAATTCTAAATTTGTGGATGTGAGGAAAGTGGTTATAGGTAAACTTCACTTTAGTTTCGAATGTGACACTGAAATGAAGCCAGGGAAGTTAAAACTTTGGAAAGTACCTTTCCCAAAGCGTATTAGTCCTTTGACACTATAATACAAGGGTATTACTGTACAAACAGAGTGTACATATACCATGAGAAAGTGTGATTCGGTGGTTGAGTGTCATGGACGACATCAAATAGGACGAAGGTGCCGAGACTCTCTGGTGACAATCGTGTCGTGGGCATCTACATTCAGATGCTATAGCGGTCATCCCATAGACACCAACAACGGACAGGACATACTCTCTGGTGCTTATTCTACGACAAACGAGAGAGCGTTGGACGTTATGTCGGACGTTCTGACAGCAGACGTCGTTGGTTGAGATCCGAAACGTACCTAGGAAAGCGGCGACATGTGACTAGTTTGTCAGAATACCGCAGAATCCCTTTCAGAGCCAGATAATACCACACAGCAAATAGAATATCCGAAATCGTGAGGACAAGATCGTTCTCCACAAGTATAATTAATTCGGCTCTCAAAATGGCACAAAGGGTCCAAATGGAGACTAAAATTTAGAAAGAGGTTGCAGAGTATACAGAATTTTATGTTTTTGTTAAGTCTTTTGTCACCATATAAATGAGACATTCATCGGGTCTTCTAAGAAATATGGTGCATATATTGTTCATTCCAATAAATCATGATATCAGTATTCTAAGAGTTGTTCCTTTCATCCAGCATTCGGTATCTCATTAGGCCTAAAATGTCGATCTGTTGTCTAGATCGAGACTTGCTCGTGACATCATGTATGCTTGAAGACGTAAGTACTCACTTTTAAATGTTTGAAATAATGAAGCGTGGTAACTAAAATACCATAACTAGCTTAACTATTCATGTCGTCGATGAAATAGTTCCAATATCGAAGTGTGAAGCGGTTGTTTAGGGGAAGTGTATGTTTTAACTTATAACTTACGTTATATGAATAAAAATGTACTTTCTTGTTCCAGAAAATTTCAATTGATGAACAATTGCGGTTTACTAATAACTAATTAAGAACCATAAATGAACAGTCCCTTTGGAATCGTAACTAACCATTTGAATGTAACGTAATTTTTATACCTCAAACCCCGTACGTAGTCTAGATTAGGCTGATCTTACATCTTACCAGCTTGATGAGTTTGGTGTATTACGAAGTCATATTCTGCCCAGACCTTGTTGAATGTAAACCTGGAAAGCCAGGTCAGGCAAGACGTATCAATGTCGTATCCAAACCAGATATACCATAAATCTGACGAGCCTGATCAAGCAGGAGCAACGATTCCATATCTGGCCCAGACCCAATCTAAATCTGATAAGTCAACTCAGACAAAATGCATCGATATTAGATCCTAGTAAGACCAGGCTCACAGGAGTATCTTTGATACCCAGAATAGTTCTGATTTAAACGAATGATACAAAATGAATCAATTTCTACTGAGCCAGTGATCAATAATCAATTTTATACGGATAAATTTCCACAAAAACATCATACCCGACAATGAGATCACAAAAGGTGGGGAGGGACTGTTACAGAGATTTGACGTATCGGCTAAAGCAGTGTGGTTGTTGGCTTTTACAGCTTTACTGTCGGTTTACCGGAGCGTCAGTATCACGCAGAATGCCTCTCATTCTCAGATACCGTAGGAGGACGGTGTGGTGACGGTGGCGGCGGTCTCCTGAAAACGCAAACTTCGCAGCACTAGTGTACTGACTAGTCTCTCTATCGGTCCGCCGCACACACCCGGTACTCTCCCCTATTCCTCTGAGACAACTAACTCAGGTATTTCTCGCGAGGCTATAGAACGTCTCTCGTCTGGCGGTGATAGTTCGTAGCTGTTTCTAGTTGACAGCGGTGGGCTGCCGGGATGAAATATAGAAACGGTTGAAAACTCTCGAGCTATCGAATCATCTATAATCGGATCGTCAA
This sequence comes from Perithous albicinctus, assembly GCA_964016905.1. Lineage (NCBI taxonomy): Eukaryota > Metazoa > Arthropoda > Insecta > Hymenoptera > Ichneumonidae > Perithous > Perithous albicinctus. The sequence goes on along the minus strand of OZ024688.1, from coordinate 29,224,062 downwards.
ACGTGCAGTCCTAAGCATCTACTCTATACGAAGCCATATACAAAGCCTTTCATTGTTCACACAATCGGGTATTGTGCCAACGTAGAAGTACCGCAAGTGCTCGTCTTAGACTGAAGCACTGCAGTTGATCGATTCTGAATAGAAATTACATCTACGACGTCATCATTTTATTATTAATGATTATATCTCATAATTTTAACAAGTTATTATGACAATAGAATGTAACAATAGTTATTTTTTATGTGGAAAAAAACTGTAATCATCGTAGAATGAGACTGACATCATTTTGCAGCTTCTGTGTTTACAAAAAAAAGCCTGCAAAGTGGAACCTTGCAGTTTGCTTCCTTGTAATTTTATAAGACCACCTCTATAAGGATGTTTATTGATCAATTTTGGATTCCTTATAGTGGAAGCTTTGTCAAAGGCATAAACATACATTAGTTTATCGGTACGATTTCAAAAAAATATATAATGTTAGCACGTTTAGATAGAAAATTTCAGCCGGGTGTCTTATAATTTGCGAGAGCTAGTATGCGGACTACATTAAAAAAAAAATAATACTATACAATTTTAACCGCTCTACCGACTTGCGTTAAGTTTGCACTGACACCCATCTGGGAAATTCTGTTCACATTATTGAATTTTTGTTCGTGGTAACAATGTCTTCGTTTTTCTGGAGCGAATTGCAATTTACCAATAAATCAGTTCATCCGTTTGTATAAACTGCGTGGAAACTTTACTAACAATAATAAGGAGTTTCTTTCGGGCGCAAAATGAAGACAAACACACTTTTTAAAAGAAAATGTGAAAGAAACCCAATAGCAGCACCGTCGGGAAAAAGTTATAAACATTTTAATATGCTATTGAAATGTTGCCTAAAGTATGGCTAGCTAAAATGTCTGTGACTTTTGTCCCGTATCTCGTCTTAATAGTCGTGTTTTTGAAGCTTCTTCAAATTAGTTCATAATAACAATAATGAGTTACTGTATGTCACAAAATAAAGGTAGTTTTTGAACGCTGTCAGTCCGCCTAATAACATTGCAAGCCAACAAAGGTACAGTCGGTTACAATTTCATAGTCAGATTTTACTGTACGTTGACAGCAAATTGGCAATAAAAGTGGGTAGAAGGAAAACTTTTGAAATAGCAATTTCAGATATCAAAGCTATTTGTCTAACGAGCGGTGTTTGCGTCAGAAGTGTAGAGGGAGCGGGTGTAGTATCTAGTACGAGATTGCCGTGCGATAAGAGAGTCGTTGATACGACGCTCGATGGGACATCACTGTTGAGCTTCACAATCGCGCTCTCCCAATCTCTTGCCATCCCTCGTGTCTCATTCGGCGTTTATTCGGCGTGCAAGAGAAATTTTCAAAGCACCAGGAGAGTTGAGATGGACGCCGAGAGTAAAGGAAAAAATGAAAAAGAAAATAGTAACGCGAAAGAGACACAAAAATCTTAAAGGCACAGATGCCGAGGATTGTCCGCAGCCGTCGCATGGTGAGCGCGTGGGCGAAAAGGTCGCTCGAGGCTTCGGTCGCCCGTATCGCGTATAGTAACTACCCCGACTGGAGGGATCTCTTTTCGCTTTCCGACGATACCCCAGCTTTGGAATTTCCGTCGGTCGTTTCCGTCACGTGCGGAGAGTGAAAAAGACGAAAAAAGAGACAAAACAAAAAAAAAATGAAAACAAATATAGCATACTATATTTCTAAATGACCTTCAAGACACGACAGACTTTTTTCGACTTTCCCAAAAATTCAAAGTAATTACGCTATCAATTCTAGATTTGATATAACTTTTGGACTCGATTATAATAAATTGCGGTATTCGGGTGGCGATACAAGAATCGGATGATAAAAAATCAGAATTTAGGGAACGGTCACTTATATAGAAAGGTCAGTTTCATGGGACTTGAAAACGTAATCAATAAAAAGTTTGAATACTAATAGATCGAAAGTTAATATATAAATGAGCGAAATTTCAAGAGTGGAAGCTTAGAATTGTCAATATTTCGAAGGTTTGAAAAGTCGAATCATGGAATTTCACAATTGCTAATAATAATAATAATAGTGTTTGTAATTCCGAATTTAGTATAACGAAAGACCTACAAATCGAAAGGCTTATGCTATAATTGAATTGAGGCCATCAAAAATATAACATATATTGCATCAAGTACTTCATGGGAAAACATAACTCTTTTGTTTTTACATTTTTTTTACCCGACCTCTGTCTTCTATGATACACGGGTTTGAAAAAAACGCTAAATTAGAAAATCTGGAAAAATTCATAGAGTATCTTTAAGTAGTACTACTATAGAATGACCAATTATGGAACAGATTCGAGAGGATACAAAAAATGGCCGTGTTGGTGGAGAACGCCTCATATGTTCCTCGATCGAAATCCTCTTACATAGTCGAGACGGATTAAGGGTTGTAGGCTGGAGTGTGGTTCACTATACTGAAGACAATAAGGAAGCGAAAGAGAAGAAGAGGTTCGGGTCTCCACGGCAAGTTCTACATTAAAAAAAATGCATCGTACCAGCTAGGAGGAGCCGCACAGAGAGAGAGAGAGAGAAGAGAGAGCGTTGCAATGTGTGCGATGTATCAACCCCCGCGGCTCACTTTCGTTCCCATTAATAAGCGCGCTAAGGGAGGCAGTGGGTGGGAATTGAGAATGAAGAGGACTTGGCTCAGTAGGAGAAGGCTGAGGCAACGTAACGCAGGGGACTCCAGAAATAAAACCGATAAGGGCACGATGCGCCTCCATTGTTCGAAGGTACATTGTACATTGTTGGACCAAAGCGTCACGCATGCCACAGCACAATGGGGATATGTTACCGGTGTGGTGGGCCCCACGAGAACGTTACGCCTTCCACACAGCGTACCATATACTTTATGAAGGACGCCCAGCGAGCTTGCCATTGTAGTTAGCTTCTGTCGTTCTCGTTATTGTTGCATTTTTTGTTGCTTCTACCCATCTCTCTTCTATCCTCTGGTTCATCGATGAATAATAACAGCATGGCAAAAGGAGCTTTGGCCTACTTGGTTTACATCGGTTGCAGAAATGATACTAATTAGAATTCAATTTTTATGACCGTACTCGAATTGAGACTTTTCATAGCGAGTCACGACAAGACTTACTTATACCCCGTGAAAATGAAGGACATATGATTTTTGGATGTTACATGAGGCATTCAGTATCAAGTCATACACGGAAAAGTTTTAACTCTTTCGAATATAAAAATAAAATGATTATTTATATTTAGCTCTACTTTTCCTGTATCTGCGGTAGGATAAGTTACCTTTAATTTTATCTAGTGAATTGGTAGATTAGTTAGCGACGCAGAGATTAAGCTGCAGTATTGTATATAATTGAGTGTTCTCGTAATCTCTTTAATTCCTTTTGAGCAACGATTGCTCCTGCAATTCTAGTTACTGCACGATTATATACATGCGGTGAATCCTATATGCGACTTGAATTGCAACACTGTTTCGACGTTTCGAGTGAACGGTGAAATTGGAAACCTGGAACGATGATCGCGCCCCCAAGTTGCAGAACCAAAGCTATGCGCAAGAGAAATCCTCCGCGTACGTTGGATATGCTAATGCGGTCCAATAAGCCTCGGCGAGTGTTCTCCAGCAACCCCTCATCTAGCTCATATACTCTCCGCATATGCAAACCGGTGAATAAGAGAGAGATGGAAAATCGCTTCATTTTCCCGGATAAACGTCCGGCTGGATTGATTACCAACAGAGTAACGGTCACGGCTCACGGAGCCGAGTTCAATGTGCGTCCAAAACCACGTTCAATCTGTCAGTAAGGTTGGACCAATAGCATCAGCCCTGGAAACCGAGTGAGTGATAGAACGCGCGGGGTGTGAGTCGGTCGGGCAGCAGGGTGGAAGTTTGCTGAATGGAAGTGGCGGTAACCACGGTACAATGCCCCAACGATGATGACGATAGGAATTGCCGTCACTCGTTTTTGTATAACTATATGTCAAAGAGAAATGGAGAAAAATATCTATTTCCGGTTTTAATACAACCCAACAGAACTGTTGATCGCTCTTTACAATTGCTTTATTAAATTGGATCCAAATTAAAACTTCAATGCTACATGAAAAAATAACATGAAATAATGACAGAGCAAACAGATTTCAAATAAAAATCAAATTTTATGTTTTGTTTTGAATGCCCGACTGAAAAATTGTTCATTTATTTTTTTTAAATTAGCAAAATAATTGTACAGACTTGAAAAGGGTATCCGCTGCAGTTAGGGAACACGTATACAACAATACAACATGTTCCCCAGATTACATTAGTCCTCGACTTAATATAAGATGTGATACTTTTAGATTTATTTGCATTCTAAGAATTCGAAAATTTTTATTTCCAATCTTTTTCCTTGCTACAAACGGTATATAGGTTATTCCTTCGTATGCTTTCTTCAGTCCTTTACGTTCGTCCCTCTGCCGTTCCCGCAGCATTCCTTCCTATCTAATACACTAAATACTAGCCACTCTTTCCTATCTAATACACTACTCCCGCGCAGAAAAAAATAGTCCCGTAAGGACTCCTTCCGGGACTCCAGCAGAGAGTCCCTCCGGGTTTCCGGTATGAGGCCCATTGGAAGCCCGCGAGAGATCCCCGGAAGTCCCGCATAGCCGATTTTCGATACATTGAAAAATATTCTTTATAGCATGTTATTACGGCTCAGATGTTACGCTGTACCACGTTCGTGTACATATAATAAGTCATAAAAGAAGAAAAAAACACTACAGGTAAGTGGGGATTTTAGAACAGTCAAGAATAAAAAAAAAATGCACTGATTGATTTTATCGATGGGCTTAGTCATCACTGTGCCTTAGTTACCTTTAAATATATCTCAGGAAAATTATTGTTTTCGTTTGCGATATCCTATACATCATCATGTATAATATCGTGTACAATAACCTGCTCAATACGATGTCGAGCTACGAGAATCTACTGTTTTCTCGTTATTATGCTTAATATCTTGGTCGATATCTTGAACAATATCCAGCAAATATCAAGGAAGATATTGTTCAAGATATCGAGGAAGACATCGACCAAGAAATCGTCAAAGATATCAACGAAGATATCTAACCATATATTCTGCAAAATATCAAGGAAGATATCGTTCAAGTTATCGAGGAAGATATCGACTAGATATTCGGCAAAATATCCACGAAAATATCGACGAATATATCGACCAAGATATAAACAGAATAACGTGAAAGCTGAATAGTAATCCCATTGCCCGACAGCATATTGGGTTAAGTATCGAACAAGATATTCTGCGAACTATCTAGTGAAATATTATGTAAAATATCGAACCATCGTCGACATCTTGAACAATATCTTCCTTGATATTTTGCCCAATATCTGGTTAGATATCTTCGTCGATATCTTTGTCTCGTAGCTCGACATCATATTGAGAAGGTTATTGTACACGATATTATGCTTGCTGATATACAGGATATCGAAGACGAAAACTATAATTTTCCTCAGATATATTTGAAGGTAACTAAGGTACAGTGATGACTAAGCTCGTCGATAAAATCAATCAGTGCATTTTTTTAATAATTCCTGATTGTTCTAAAATCCCCACTTACCTGTAGTGCTTTTCTCTTCTTTTATGGCTTATTATATGTGCACGAACGTGTTACAGCATAATATCTGAGCCGCAATAACATGCTATAAAGAGTATTTTTCAATATATCGAAAATCGGCTATGCGGGACTTACGCGGATCTCTCGCAGGCTTCCAACGGGCCGCATACCGGAAACCCGGAGGATCTCTCTGCAGAACTCTCGGAGGGACTCTCTGCGGGAGTCCTTGCGGGACTATTTTTTTCTGTGCGGGCTGTATCACATTTGCATGAGGACACAGAAAAATTGTGGAAAACCTGGCCGACACAGGCAGCCTTATTTTTACTGTGTTTCTGTCGTATGAAAATACACCAGAAATACAGAAAAACTACCTCCTACTCACCAGTTAGCGCGCGTCCACTGCTACTGTCGGTAATAAAAACTGTATTTACTCGTTTCTCCGTAAAATGTACATGGTACGACGAATATTTCAATTTTTATTAGCTCTGTTGTACTGAAAGAAAGATCTGGTATGAGTAACAGTAAATATTAGGTTAACAAATAGTAACTCTACCGTCCCAGTTATCATTACGATTTTGCCGTTATCTCAACTATTTACGGGGCTGAGTCACTTGAATCTTATGAAAATAAAATCTAGGAAACTGCACACATATATTTACACTATAACGTGGACATTTTTTTTTACTGCGATATTGTTTTCCTTTTACATACTTCGTTGTCAAGTATTTTTTCTAAACCAGTTGTAAGATTTTGTATGTGCCATATTGCATTACAATCTTTAATTTGTGAGTTTCAAGCGACTAATACCCTTAATAGCTGGAAAAAGTAAGAGGACATAAACATATGTAGACTAACATCTAATAGATATCAATTTGATTTTCCAGAACCACCACGATTTCTTAAACTCTCATTTTAAGATCTAGTTTATAATCTGTGATTTATTGAAATTTCTTAGACAGAATTTGACAGTATAATAGTATAGGAAGAATAGGGAGGAGTAGGAACTTTACTCACATGGATATGGACAGTAATAGTCTGGTAGTTCTATTACGGCCGTCGAAATGTGGATTTTTATTTAAGCAGACGAAATAAAATAGCGTAGAAAGCTGTAGGAGGTTGAGGAGAGTCGGTGGAGAACACATCAGGAGACTGGACGAGGGAACGAGAAGGGCGTACAGGTTTCCGTGTATATGCAAAGTGAATCTGCTTGGTTATTCGGAATCCGCGATGCTAATCGAGTATGGCCAGCTGTCGGTCAACCGTACCAGGGTTGCCTTACGGGAGTACAGGGCTAGGTCGTCGGGGACAACCTTGTCCGCTCCTCACTTTTTTTTGTTCCTGATGCTTCCTTTGGACTAACTTTGTCCATCGAGCTCTAGGGTCTCTACGATATACTTTTTCCTCGCACTCCAGCAAAGGCGTAGGTACGGCTAAAGAACACCACTCTTTCTTCTTTTTTTTTCTGAAATTTTCCCACTTATTTTTCACTTTTCTACCGTTTTTTCTTTATGTTTTGTTTTTTTTTCATCCATTGAGACACCTTATGGAAAAAGAAAGCGAGCGGCGGATGTTAACCTGCTGCGATTACCTCGTTTCTCAGTGTTGTATTTCTGCTATATAGCACTGTGTATCTTTCTAACATTCTGGTATGTATGCTATACCGAGGAGAAACTTTGGAGGCACGTACTCCAGCTTCTCCCTGGGTTATCCCAAAATGTCTGCATTACTAGGGTATGACGAAAACTTCACTCCCACAAATGTGACATCGATCTCGACATATAACTAAAGTTGAAAGTATTTGAATCCCTACTGTGCCTTTTTTTACATTTTTCTTTCGTATTTTTTTCCTCTGATACTAGGCCAATAATAGACCTTTTATTGACCATAAGGCAGTTTCCACAAGGCAAAGAAGAACGTTGCACATAGCTTTCTGATTATTTTCCATCTTCCACGAAGCTTTCTCTATGAGGAAGTGGAAATATATGAGAAAGCATGTTGGATACTTCCTCCTGGTTGAGACTTTTGACAAGGTGGAAAATATGAGGAAGTTATGTGAACGGTTCTATTCTGCACCCTTTTTCTTTTATATTTCCTTCGAATTCGACTTTGCAAAATGATTACGCCATGATACACTCTGTTCAATAAGACACCAACGTTCTTCTTTTTTTTTTACTGAAGCAGTCAAACAATCTGTAGGATGCTGCTACAATATATACAGGAATGTCTGCATATAGCCAGGAAGCACGGTCGGGAGTATACACCAACTCGAGGTAAACTCTCGAGAAGGTCGCTGAGTTCTTTTCTCTTCCGGCTTCTCGACTTTCCAGTCCCGCCAGTTTCACGCAGTACCACCCTCCTGAGAATAGGACAGAGTTAAGGTTCGAAAACGACAGAGTGAGTCGGCCAAGCGTTTAATGGGATTCATGCAAAAAGTGCTTTGAAGGGCGCAAATGCCCGAGGGCCAAAGCTGTAACTGAAATTGAATATCGTAGATCCCTTCGCCATTCATTCGCGCGTACCCTCATTCGACAGATTAATTGCACAGACGACCTCCATCTACAGTGCCTCATTCAGTGACAGGATTTCTCAAGTTATTCTACGTCGTCTATGCAACAAAAAAGGAATCCGAAAACAGTTCGAGAATGTCGATTAGCTTGCTCCAATTGATAAATGTAATTACACTTCATTTCAGAAACCACCGAAATCACTTGTTGACTCGATGGAAGTGTTCATTGATTGACGTATTCGCCAGCAATGAAAATATTACCCAACAATGGGTACCGTCGAAAACGTTAATTAGACAGACGTGTGTGCTCGTGTCAATTTCCTACGCTCTACATACAATGAATGACATTGTTAATTAGCACCGAAATATCAATTCACAAGCTCCCACAAAAGATTCAAGTATCCTGTAAAGCACGAAATTTGCTCATTCGTGTATCCTTTATCGTGCGGTATTAGCGTAATTTATAATCCAATCTCATTGGTAAGCTATATATGTAAATTCACGGAATGTTGTCATATTACAATTTTATCATCCGTAAATGCTCACTGCCCTTTAGTTCTGAATTATACAAAATTTATCATACGCTGCTATGACGCAATATTAATATGATTTTGATAATTCGATCCCAAGTTTATAAATGTTAATGTCCGAAGCATAGCCATATTTCAATTGTATCAGCTGCAACTGTTCCCCTCCGCTAAACCATTCCCGTCTTCCGTTATCAATTTGCGGGTTAAATAAATTTATATAAAAAATAATAATTAACGCCTCGTCACCGAAACAGATAAATTGCTGCCGGAAATACGATAAATAATGAGACAATTAAGAGGATAATAAAATCTTCCAAAAAACGCAATGGGTAAAAAAAACATTTACATAAACAGTCACCCATACTCACAAAGCGTTATGAAATCTATTGAAATCATATCTTTGAAATATGTTCAGTCAAGTTCATATTATTCACTTATTACATTTAGTGGAAATTTATGTGTATGTTGACATTTATTATTAACAAAAAATCATATTATTTCATGAATTCGTAAAAAAAATTGACTCTTTTTGTTTGATTGACTAATTGGAGTTTAATTGACATAAACTGACTACAATAAATTTCTTCTAATCTTTTTTTTTCATTAAACATAAATACAGAGTAGAGTAGAGTAAACTAAATGGAACAAGAATTGTTCACACCTTTCCTTACCTTATAAAATTCAAATTTTTTAAAAATAATTGTTTCTTTTATATTTTATTCCGAGCTTATTCAATTTCGTTGGTAACCCATTTTGCCTCCCTCTCTTCTATAACTAGACTTCAGAGTATTAGCATCATTTGTAATTCAATCTCACTGGAAATACTTTTCATGTGTAAATAAACATTACATTTTTAGCAGTCACAAATGCCCACTTCCTTTTTACTTCCCTATTATACAAAATTCATCATACTATGCTATGACGTAACGTTAATGTGATTTTAATAATTTAATTTAGAGTTTTAAATACAAATGCGCGAGGCATCTTTAATTTCAATGCTAGCAGTTGCAATCGTATCCTTCTACTGTATTCTTCTCACCTCCTGCTATCAGTTTGCGAGCTAAGTAAATTTATATAAAGATGATAATTAACGCTCCGTCGCCGGAAAAGATAAATTACTGCCCGGAAATACGGTTAATGAGGAGACAACGAAATGGCTAATATAATGAAAGATAAAGACGAACGTGATAAATTATTTGAACGTTGAAATAATAGCTCGTAATCCACATTACGTGCTAGTCAAGACTCGAACGATCAACAACATCATATACCAAAGTGTAATATATTATATACCGCTATGCAATATGTCGTAGTATACTATATGTAATGGAGAAAAGCCCGAGAGTATAGCCACGAGGATTAGACGCATGATCATCCCACGATAAATCAGAATTAATTTAAGCGCCGTGGAAAATCCTCTTCCGCAATAGTGTGTAGTGGTTTCTAGGCGGCTGTATTGGTGCTATGGTGGGCCATGTTGAGTTTTACTCGACCATGAACGCCCCTCGTCCATCCTGACCACCGTGCAGAAGAAGTTTATAGACGAGCGGACGTTGGAAGAGAGAGATTCATAAATCCAAATAAACGCGAGAGCCTAGCGGAGAGGGTGAACGAAGGGGTTGGTGTGTATACGCTCTTCTCTTCCCTTTTCGCGTCTTCAGGCTTTTCGCCTCCCCAGTCCAGCTTTGCTCTGTATATCCGCTATTTCCTTCTTTTTAGGATCGCCTGCTCGATAGACGTTGTCACTGAACTTCGCACCCCATTATTCCAGGCGCACGCAAGAATTCGGGGAGCGCTGTATCGTGATAGATGGCTCGTTGCCCACGTGCGTTTGCGAAATGCCGCTGATAGGGCGAACAAAAAAGAAGGACTCCCAAGGCGTGGAGAAAGAGAAAGCAAATCAGCAAGGAACATCGACCTGTTGTTATAAATGCACACAAAAAAGGTTCCTCTCATTTTTTTTAAGGTTTCATATTTATTACATTTGCTTACTCAGAGAGAGTTGTGATTACGTGATCATTTTTTTACTTCGATTTTCATGCCAGGACATTCAGTATGATCTGAAACGTCGAGAAAATTTGATTAGGAAGATATGTTTATATGTGTGTGAGTATATTCCGATTTTCTTGTTAGCACGATAGCTTTTGCAATTTTTCATGTATTTAGAAGTGGGAAATGATACAACAACGTTTTGGATTCTATTTGGTGTGAATCAACTGAGACGTTCAAATTCTATAGTATTGTTACGACCGAGCAAATAAGAATGACCACGATATTCGAAAGAATAACAGGGCGGAACTTTATTTACAAATATATCTCTTATATCGCATCCGTCTGCTTCGCGGTCTCTATCAAGACTGTTTGTCAATCTACGATCGTTGTCAAGCGTCATTCAGTTCGTTGTTCCTTATATTTGTAGATATGCCAACATATTTTTTTTATTGCATTTGAGAAAGAAAATTCGGATGTAACGAGTTTTTTAATTTTTCGAAACATTGACGTTTACGGACTAACTTTCGCAAAACGTAAACCAGTATACTAAAACACGGGCGGAATAATATTCAGAGATGTCGGTTACAAAGTTTCGTAAACATCATCTGTAAAGTGATCCAGACTTTAGATTTCGAATTTTTCCAAGTATCATGACATGAAAATCTGAACGAATAAATATTTCACGTTTGATGCTATTCCAAAAGGGATAAATGAAAAAACTTTTAGCTAACAATGTAAGTGTCTCTCCATCACGAGATGTCTTCTCCAGATTTTGCTTTCCTCGTCTCTCTCCATCGCGTTCCACTGAATGTCTTTAGAGCTTTTGCTATATTTTGCAAGAAACAAGGAATGTCTCGAGCTCGGTGACTCTTTAGAGTCATGTGTTGCAGCTTGTTCGCCTAGATTTACCTCCTGTCCCATGCCAAAAGGACAATGCTGAAAGATTTAAGGTAAAACCGTGTGGCAAACTCGTGAGATGCTCGGGTATGTTGTTTGGACATGGGGGGGAAGGACGCGCACCGTCAAATGACCGAACGAAACGACCCAGAGTCGGCCGGCTCGAACCAGTGACGCGTGTTACACTAACGGTAGAACATCCTCATTCCTGTAGACTCGTACAAACTCCCAGCAAGATTTGGAATGGGATGCGGCAAGTAGTGTGTCCACTGTGCAGTCGGACGTTTGACTCTAAAACGAATACCGTGCTGTGATAGCGACGGTAACTATTTCACGTCAGGGTGACACATAAATTTAGTAATAACGTAACGCGGTTTTTCGACCACGTCAGCCTTTGACTTATTCCCTCCAAAATGTATTCATAAAGTTATGAACATATTAACTTCAAGTATAATTATTTTACGAATATCAGATAGCAGACACGTGCTCATATTTGTGCAGGATGCCGGAGGAATGCTACTTATAAATGGCGAATCAAATTTTTATACAAAGACAAAATTGAATTGATTTTCCATAAAACACACGATTCGGGCGATTTATTCCTGGGCATGTAACGAAGTCTCAATTGAAGCTACAGATATTCATCGAAACGATAATCGATTTGGTTGAAGCGACGATAAAACTTGAAGTACATTGATAGATTCATCAGTTGCTCATTTCGAAAATAGCTTGAAGTCTCAATTGGAATTACACATATATACGTGGAAACGATAATGGGCTTTGGTTGAGGCGAAGATAAAATTTGAAATACAGTGGTAGACTCGTTAGCTGCTGACTTGGATCATAGCTTAATACACATTTTTGATGAGTCTTCTAATGTTTCGTTGACATTTAAAGGGAAGAGGTAAAGAAGTGTAATTCGATATCTGTCTGGAATTTCCAAGCTGTGGTATGATTTAATTAAGTAGAGCGTATTACTGGTACAGACATTGCAAAAAAAATGTAGTTATTTATTAAAAGACTCTTGTATTTCAATCCAGACACTGAATCAATATTATTTTTGGAACATTTATAATACTAGCAATCACGTCCGTACTGTGCGTGCTGTTTGTATTTATTCTGTTTTGTCGACTGTAATATTGTTTAAAAACCGCCCCCAATCGTACACATTTTTTTTTTTTACTAAAAAAATCCAATCGTACATGTGAAAAGATATGGGATTCAAACAGACCGCCATAGCCCGCCGGCACCATGGACATAGGAGGAGGACATACGCTATACGTCATAGCCACTACTGACCAATTATAGCACGAATAAAATGGCTTCACAAACATCTTGAACGTACGATTATCGATTGTCTCTACAGAAAGGATCTTAAGACATCGAGACAGATTTTTCGATAGGTTTTCAGATAAGAACCCCTTCTTATCCGGCTGCGAAGTTAAGGGGTAATGTAAAAAATCAATCTAAAATGTTTTCGAGTACATTAATTAAGAATATTTCGACATAGGAACTTGTACACGAAGAGATGGATCTGATCAAGATTGCTAAGTTAAATGTGCAAATATGTAAGAAATGTCACATTTGTTTTCACATTTGTCTTCAGATGAAGTACCATACAGCATTCCCTCCTAGCCGAGTATTCATGTTTTCATGTCGCCTAAATTCCAGAAACGTCGTTCGACATAGAAACCGTCAGTTTTCAATCGATGCTGCCAAATAGGCGTATAGGCAAACGGGTCCTGTTGTCCATTGGTCACGACCAAATATTGAATCGATCCTCAACCAAACATAGTTCGTCTCGTATTTTCTTCCACACTTATTTTGCAGTTATCAATGTGGGACGCAACGAAATAACAGTCGTGCGAGGTATTTGACCTATCGATTAACTATCCATCCTGAAAATAGGTCCACATGTACGTACATTTAAAATAGGTTTGTGTGTATGTGTGCGTTTAAAATGTGTTTATGCGTATATGAGTGCCTCTCGGTCTCGTTGCGGGCATTATATCAAAGAGAAAAGCGCAACGATCCGGATGGAGCAATGTGGAGATAGGCTATATAACTAAAACGCGACCCAGGATATACTTCCGGATGACCTGCGGTACAGCCTCACCGAAAATTCAGGTCGTTTTCCAGAGGCTGAGGTCGTTCGGAAACGAGCCAGAAACTCGTGTCGGTGAGATCGATATTCGCATGGACTCTTCTCTTCTCTCTCCGCTGCATCTCTTTCTATCCTCGTCTATCAGTTTGTCGGCCACGCCGATTCGCCTCGGTAACACCAACGACCCAGTGTAACATATCGCAGTATAGAGTACGATTTACACCCTCAGCTGAAATTCGAATCACGTTGCGAATAATTCATGTAAAGCGCGAGTACAAATGACCTGGGGGTGAAACAACGTAAACCTATTAGCCTGACCAATTCACCCTTGACCCGAAGCTTGGGAATCTCGTTTTCCGGAATACGCACAAATGCCATATAATTTTGGTAAACGGGTAACTCGATGTTTACGCTTGAAAAAATCGCCGTTCTTTTAGCGGCTGCTAAATAGCAATTATTCATTAATAGTCCATACGAAGGTTTTTATAGTTACACTTATTTGACCACTAGTATTATTTGAAAAGAATGTTAAAAAAAAAAAATTACCCGAAACTCTCACCTCACCACTTTGCAACTATCAAATGCAGTTTCAGTAACAGCTGTAACTTCGAAAATATAGCTGAGACTCTTTTAACCTACTATTTATAGTTACCGATATTTCTCATTTTTCTCCATTATTTGCAAGTATAATGGAGAAAGGGATCATCAATTAAATCACTGTTTCGTGTTCTTTAATGATCGAAGGATTATGTCGCTTGATAAGTGAATTAAACTTTTATGGAAAAGAGTTGTTTCGATAAATATGTATGAGAAAGCGAAGGTTCCCAAGAAGTAATGGAAGGGAAAAAAAGAAGATCTCGAGAGCTCGAGACTTGGCTACAGCTTTGTGGTGAAGAGAGCTTCAAGGGATTTCGAAGGTCTCTCCCGTCAGCAACGAGAGGCAAGCCCTGGACGGGTGATGTTGGCGGAGCACGTATACCGTATAACATCGTCGAGGGAACTAGACATTCAGAGCTTCGCCTATGGTCTGATAGAGCGAGAGACACGGAAGTAGGGCCTGCCTTCGAATTTCCCGAAGGAATATATAGAATTCTCAACATTCCTGACGATAGACTCGATGTTCTCTTGCTTACGTACCGTGGCCGCCAATTTTAGGGACAAAGTGTGCAACGTGTTTCGTCTCAAGGGCAAAATACAGCGTCAAGATTGCTTCTTGAGGGTGAAAAGAATATTGGATGCCAATGATGAGCATATGCACTCTCATTACAATCGACTGTAAGAACTTTAGTCTACCGTCTGTTAAAAAAAAACTATAGAAAGATATTTTTTATTGATGATTCCATGTCTTTAGAAAAACTTATATTAAAACCCCATAATGTACATACGGAGTGTTATAAGTCTACAATTTTAATCAGTCAACGGATTGTAACTCTCAAAGTCTTATTTTGTTTGTGAGAGAGTGCTTTATAATCTGAATTTAGGGACTTTCATTTGCAGTATCTACAACAAAATAATGTGGAAAAAACAATCTACCCGTTTTCAGTGTCGAATCATATACGACTATTTGACATGTATAACGCTAATCAAAAGCTTGTGACTTTTTCCTCAGTCAGTGTGTGCCAAGTGGGTTTTGGTCAGACAACAAAGTTTCATAAAATATACTTCCAAATATTCGCGTTTGAAAGGCAACTAAAATTTACAAGTGAATTAAGTACTTTTTAACAAAATATTTTTAAAAGTTGTGTCAAAAAGTAAAAACGAGAGACAGACTCGATGCGGAAAATCACCGAGGGTTTCCGGTGTGCACAACGTGAACGTTGCACAGCTCTCGCGGTGACAAAGTTTCATAACTCAAATTATTAATATTCTCAATCATCAAACCTGGAGAGAGTACTGAAAAAGGCTCCTCTATTTTCCTTTTTATTCCCTTATTCCCGTGTGCTGTTGCAGAAAAAGACAACGTCCAGACTGTAAAGAAGTACGGGTAGAAATTCTCCCGAGCAAGGAGAAGTCACCGATTTTCTACTTGCCAGAAAATATATATATATATACAGGGAAACTTCTCATGAAATAACTACATTGATTACTCACCCAATTCCGGACCGCAGACTCGTGGTATGATTTGTAAAATTGCACTGCAAGATGCATCCTCAAAGCAGAGTTGCCTGGCATACAGGCAGTTGAGAATGGCAACTGGAGTCTTGATGTTCGGTCCTGAAACAATTAATTATTCAACGTTTACAGTTTTACTCCATATGAGGTTGTTTCCTCCTGTTGGGAAAATCATCTACATTTTATACCAATGTGACAGCACGTCACTTTTCTGAAACGTATGAATGCTACTCTTACACCACACACACACATACATGTAGCATAAGTTTAAACAAGAAATGCGCGTCATACGGATTTGAATAATCGCCACTACAATGCGAAGAACGAGTTTCCGTAACACGCACGGTAAAAAGAAATGGACGTATATCGGGCATTCCACGTCAAAACGAAAACGTGGCCCTGATCTTTTATATATTCTTTTCCTTTCCGTGCGTTGTAGTGAGGTATAGAAAAACTCTTTACAAACATGTCATTCACTAAAAACTACGACGATATTTCTTTCGCTGTTTGGACAATATATTCGTGGTTCTGTATTTCTTCTTCCCGGAATGGATAAGAACTTTCCAGCTACGGAACTTTTTCTTTGCCAAAAGTTAGAATTTAAGGTAAATAAATTTTTCAATGATATGTGATATTTTTAGATTTATTTCAATTTTGAAGATACTCATATTTTGATTTCAAATATTTTTACTTGCCAAAAGCGCATATGACGTATACGTTCCTTTATACAAAGTACATAGTAAAATAAAAAAAATATGGAAATCACTTTACGTCAAAGACTAATATTTGACAAAAGAAATGTGAAAAAATGTATGAAGAAAGCATGGAGGTAATGAAAGTGACCTACAATATTTTCTGTTTCAAGTATGTTCTTTTCAACTTTTTCAGAAGAATTTACTATGAACATTTTTTCAAGATAGTCGACGATATTTTTCGATATTTTTTTTAGAGGAAAATATTTTTCGTGACTGTAACCAAACCGCAGTATAAAATACCAAAATGAGTAAAAAATACGAGTGTCACGATCCTCTAAATTTGAACTGGAAAATCCCATACGCACAGCCGGCGAATGTTTCGTCCTGCCTGTGTTAAAAATACAAAGACCATCCACGCACCAACACACAGAAGCAGTTCAGTGGAACGAAGAAATTATAAAAGTATGGAGAAGGAGACACTCACATGATTTAAGACATTACCTCCGATAAACCATTCGTTTTATTAACGTTAGAAAGTTGGCTTACCGGAGAAAATTATGCGGAGTATCTGGAGTAGCGAAAAATAATTGTTCTTTATAACACGAACTGGAGATATATCGAGATTTACGAGGCATAAAAGTATGTTCGGAAATTCTAATCTCTCACTTCTATATTATTTTTTATGTATAGATTTTCAACTATTGGAAATAGTTTGCTTGGGCAGTAAAAAAATTAAATATTGCATTCCATCCTTCTGCCGAGAGGCCTGCATTGTGTCCTGTATCGAAAATACGTCGAGGACGCTACGAAACAAAAGAAGGAAAGAATTGAATCGAGAAAGAGAAGATCCCAATAGTCGACGTGGCAGGGAGACCAGGGCATGCGGATTTTTACGACCCACTCGCCTAACGGAAGTCGATAAAAGAGGCTCTCCGACCCGTAATTAATTACGAAACGTTCCCTGTCGGCGCAACGGGCTATAAACTACAGTGTGCGGTGCGCGCTAGCGAAAGCAAAAGTGCGCTCTCGTAGCTATCAGATACTTTGCACGCGTCCATCTCTGCATAGTATATGCGGAAAGTCTATATATACATATAATATATATATAATATGTAGTCCCGCTTGCCCCGCTTTGCACTATTTGCCCCAAGGCTTCTACGGCGATCGTTACTGCGGGATCTTTGATCGAGACTTTGCTCTCAAACAGACGCAAATCCAAAAGAAAAAAGACGTTGCACTCGCTCTCGTCATACTGCTGTCAAGCGGAGCAGAAAATCGTTTGGGAATCTTGAGAGGGAAAGAAGCTTCCATGAATATTGCTAGTTTTTTTTTTTAATTCTGCTCGTAGAAATAGACAATTACTTAAAGCAATTAGTTCGTCTAGTTCGATTGGAATAGAGATAAATCGCTTACAGCATGTTCACGAGAAGTGCTTCCCGAACGGAAATGTATAATATCTCAAGTATCAGTAACGTACATTATGGACGAACCTTGGAACATATTTGATGGCAAAGTTATAATTTAATTTTTATGAAAGATTGCGGAAAAAATCTAAAAAATATCTGGAGGAAAAATAAGGTTTCTTACAATATGCGAAACTGCATTCTCCTACAAAGATAACATACTAGGAAGCCGAGTATTTTTAATCAAAGTAACTACGAACCTGTATCGATAAGACACGTTTTATTTCTTGCTTTTTTACTATCCTCAACAGATTAGGAAACAAGATATTCGCAATCCTATCTATAGAATTCTGAATATCTTGAATATCGATGTAATTAATAAATTATTCGCAACCCTATTTATAGGATTGTGAATATCTTGTTAATTACATCGAAGCTTCCCTTACATTCCGAAGTAACTGAGTGGATTCTAAGAGGTATTGATTTTAAAACCATAGGACGCAAAAATAACAGAGCAGTCTTAAAGTTATACCGTAAGAGTTGAAATCTAATTTTTTGGTCTGTTATACCCGGGAAAAACGATTCATATATAATCATATATAATCATATATAAACTGCTCATATATGATTGTATATGAATTTTGTCTCTACATGATCATGCATGATCATATATGACTATGCATGATCATATATAATTGTATCTGGGTATACATGATCCTATATGAGAAAATATAATTGTGTATAATTGTATCTGAGCATATACAATCATATATAGTTATATGTGATTATATAAGACGATGCCTAAATAGATATAATCTTCTGAAGCATATAAGGTCAGTCATGATTATATATGATCATATACAATTGTTACAATGTAATTGTACATATATAATCGTGCCCATAATTATATAAATCGTCCGACGATTTCATTTCATATAGATTTAGTAACATGTAGACTAACACAAATTATTGAATCCTTAATACTCATATTTTTATTACCTTAATAATACGCAGTGCGCAGTCATATATGATTGTATATGATCATATATTGCACAGTCGACACACAGAATAGATCTCATATACAATCCTATATGATCATATCTGTTTATATATGACATGGTAAACAGGCAGTTTTGGTGTTATATATGGTCATATATAGGGTCATATATGCCAATGTATATATACATATAAAGTTATATACGCTCATATACATTTGTATATGGATCCACATACAATCATATATGCGCTAAAAATGGGCGATATATAGTTGTATATAACTATATATGATCATATCTGTTCATATATGACATCGCAAGCTGGCGGTTTTGGTATTATATATGATCATGTATACCACTGTATATGTACATATAAACTCATATATGCTCATATATGTTTCCATATACAATGATATATTACGTTATATACAATTATATATAATTATACACAACTATACATGAAATTATATACAATTATATATGATTATATATGAACCGTTTTTCCCGGGTATTAAATCTAATATTTTAAGTTTAAATATGTTGATTTTGAGTTCTATAACAGCGACGTTAGAAACGCGACGTTGGATACCAATTTTAGTGGAAATCTAATGGATTTATATTACGCCCCGGTATTTTTTTTATCTAATTTTAATCACTTTTACGTGTTTACCGCTTAGTATCACTTATTTTATTTTAGTAGTTTATTTAAAATTATTGGTAAAGTTTAATGACGAGAAATATTTTGTTCAGGTATTATCGCAATGTTTTGAGTAGATATTGCAGGGTTTCTTCGATGTTTCATCAAAATTGTTAATAAATTTCAACATTTTCTGACAGTATTGCCCTTATTTATATACTCCAATATTTATATATATTGGTTCTTATTTATATAGGCCTTATCGGAACCTGATCATATTGCGATCTGGTCCTGATCAGGGCCTTATGTGCAAAAATGTCATACTTGGGATCTGGGATATACGCGATAATCTGATCAAGGCCCGATATCATTTCAGGGAAAGACTGATATAAGTCCAATTTCAGAATGACAACATTTCTGTTCGAGTTTGAGTCTAGAACGTGAAAATCATCCATAATACGGATTTTCGGATACCCTGTGGCAGAGTAGCACATTATCTTGAATTCACGGTGTATCATTTCCGGAGGAGGATACGAAAAAGGTCAAGATCGTGTCAAGAGGTGTTTTATACTTGCTGCTCACTTTTCCGCCTGCTCGTTCGCCGAACGAGAATGGATTTGATAGAAATCGTGAATTCGATTCGCGGTTATTTGATGCGGTAGATGAGATCGGGGAGGTATGAGGGATCACGGCAATTTCCTCGAGGCTTAAGAAGACGAAAGAACGAAAAGCGAATGAAGAAACGGCGACCAATCCTTATTGACTTCAACTACCTCGCCTCTTTCGGCAATGTCAATTGGTATTTATGAACGTTGTCACCGATCATCCAATCTCGATGTCGAGTCCTCTCCCATCAATCTCTCTTATCCTACTTTTTTTTATCATCCCTCTCATGCTCCTCGATAGTTCTCATGAATCCATCGCTATCTGATTCTTTTTCTTCTCATAAACGACGCTCCACTCGATTTCAATGCCGAATGAGATATGACGTAAGAAAAGCAAAATCATTGAAAAACCATTATTTAATTTCGAGCAGCGGATTTCGGAACGTATTTAATACACTTTTAAATGTGATTAGGAAGAAATGTTTGCAACATAATGCAAAAATGATTCCACATAACTTTATAGTAAAGGTGCTGAACTTTTTCATACATCATCACATAAATATATTCCCACAACATAAAAAAAAACTTTTATTCTCCAATACTATATTCTATATTCCTATTAGCAGATTCAATGTCCTGTTCCGTTACCACCTGAGCTCAGATTATTTCTCTCCCTGATCTTGAAAATCTCCACTTCTAAGGACGTTCTGAGCATCGGTTCATTTGTCAGATAAGTTCATAAAGCTAACACGTTTCTTCGAGAAAAAGGCCTTTATCCTCACCGCTGGTTTTCTCTTCCAGTTTCAATTGCGACAGAGCTCTCTCATAACCTTGGCTATCCTCTTTCAACTTACTCGCGTGAAGGAGAAATCCATTTGAGCTTTTTTTCGTGCTGCGCACAGATATATATTTAATTATCTCTATCCGTCAGTATCCCTCGGTCCTGCGAGAGTACTGTAGGGGGATGAACGGACCCGAACGCAGAGGGTTGTATGGCTCGATGGTAGGAGAGAAGGTTGGTCGTGGATTTTCCCTCTGCACAGACCATCAGCCTGACGTCTGTGTGTGGCAGCGGAGAGAGAGTCGAGAGGTCTGGATAATTTTGAACGGGGAAAACTTTTGCTCTTGAATTGCGTACCACGAGTGAAGCTTCACTGGCCCGGCCGAGCTATAGCCCGCAGCCTATCTCAGCACTCTTCTTCTCCTACTCAGTCCATATACATTCACTATGTCGCTCTCGCCTTCTTTCTCCGCCTTCCTGTCTTATTAAATATAGATCCAACCCGGCAATTGGTACTTCCGCACCAGCGAGTCCGTCCGTTACTTCCATTCGAGTTACGCGCTCGCATGAGGTCCCTGTTCCGACGAACAATCGATATACCTCGAGGTCCACTTCACCCTCTCATCGTTTCCCTCCAATGTAATCGCTATTTCCAATATCGCGATGAATGTGGAATGAAATAATAACCGAAAAGCTAAAAGCACGTAATTCCGACAATCGTATAGACAGAAGAATATAAACCTGGGACTACGTGTTACTTTACATGCGCTTCGATTATTTCATGTCACAATGAAAAGCATAATTTTATTAACCAAGAATAGTTAATGTCCTTTAGACAAAAAGGTTCGATCAAACTAAAGAGTATCTGATTAGATATTGATTATTTTCTTCAGAAAATAATGTTCTAAATTTGAAGACCAAAGTCTGCGCATATTAAAACGAACGAGAAGTATGAAATTGGTTCGCTCAGCGCTCGTGTCAAACCTTGTTTCATACCTTTTCGAACGATATAAATCCTAGAAGTTCGCAACGAATTGTTTTCTAAAGATCTAGTTAAATATTTTAAAAAATTATTTTCGTAGAATTAAGTATGGGTTTTCTAAGGACAACCGAAATCCTTATATGAACTAATTAACAAAATATTTATGTTAATAAATTATTTGTTGATTAAATTTATTTATTGCTATAATAAAATATCTTAATCTACAGTGTTTAGCTTCGTTGCACTTTATGTACATATATTTACTAATGTTTGCTTTGTTGGAACATTTACCATAACCTAACGTCATTTAAGATAAAACTAAAGTGAGAAAAAGCCTTTAAATTGAACGCTCCAAATATGGAATGCGAGGCTCTGAAGTACTCTTTTTACATTAGCTAAAACAAATTGTATCTTGAGGTAATTGTATCGATGTAGTTGAAGAGTTATGGTAGGCATGTATTGTCTCGTTTCAAATGTATGCGATAGTGTACCTCAGTGTACGTGTTCGAGACAATTTTAGATCGTGTATCAAAGCGAAAACCTTGTTTTCGATGGAAAACCCACTCTGGAACGGGAGAACACAGTACGAATCGAGTAGAAAAGCGAGTGATGTTGGTCACCATAACGCTCGGCAGTAACCCGCTTTGATGCCATTTTCGGATAAGCGGGTTTCCCCTTCTACCACAGAGTGCCTGACCCTTCCGGATTGCAGAACTGACACCAGGTATCAAAATAGCGCCACTCGTGGTGGACATGAATCTGGAAACGTAACGTGGAAATTGTCGCGAGAGCTTGTAACCGGTGAGTGGATGATCCGGCAGAGAGGACGACGGCGAGGCGCGCGGGAAACGTTCGAGTTCTACTACTGTTACTGCTGCAACTGGGCGAGGGATGGTCCGGCCTGAAGGTGAACGTTCAGGGACTCTCTGTACCATATCCATCGAATCGATGTACATAGAGTATATAGCCAGTTGGAACAATGATTTCCAATTATCGGTTCATAGCGGAATGCGCTCGTAATCCGACGGAGGGATCGTGAGAACGGACCGATAGGGTTATCTCCATTCGTGTAAGCTGCCATCACGGATCATGAGATGTTATCGTTAGGGAAAAAGCTCATGCCATCGATCTGCAGATGGATGTATGTTACAGTGCGGTGCGATGTCGTTCAACATTGAATGGCGAATCGTCATCTGTGACAGGGATGAGCTAGTATTACTACTGCACTCAGATATCTATCCAGTTATCATGATGCGATGACGAACTGTGCATACGCTTAACTAGGCTGTAGAAGATACTGTTTGAATGAGGTTCACATAATGTACAACTGCCACTGGAGAAATGAGAATCAGGTGACATTTTCATTTTTACGCAGTAGGATAAAGTCGCCAGTAAACAATCAATTAATAAGAACCAGTCCTTTGTCGTGGATTTCCACAAACACAGACGATCCCGTTCGCAATAGTATTAAGCAACAACTGGAATGAAAATGATGGTGAACTAAGAAAATATCGTAAAACTTCATCACAAGACATGTTTATAATAAGCATATTGAATAAACAACAAAAACGATTTTTAAAAACGTTAGGGAATGAACAAATCAATCTAATCTATACTTTATACCGAAATTAAGCTTCTGTGCAAAAATGAATATGAGATTTAGCAAGTGAATGGCTGAATTCAAAATATAGTGTTGATCTAAAACGTCAGAAATTCTTATGAACTCTAAAAAAAACCTTCATTCATTCACCGTACCTTGTCCTCACCTTACTTTGCTCGAACAATTTTGATCATGGATTCTCACCATAAATATTATAAATGGCGATGATCCGGTAAAAAGACACATCAAAGCGGAAAAAGGTCTTATGTCGGGTAAAGGCGGGTGAATCGGGTCAGACTACGAAAAAAGTATCCTGCGACGGCCATCATTTATCGATGTGCATTATTGATTCATTAATATAACCAGGGTGTTGTACCGCATATTATTTATTTACTACGGTTGTAAACAGAACTATGTGACTTTCTTCGATTGTTCCGATTGACTCACCTTCACCCTAAACAATGATTTTGTAGTTACGTTTCATATCCGTAACATTACGAGGGGATAACCTTGCTAAGTCAATGCACGGAATGCACTGGCACTGACAAATTCTCCAGTTGGCATAGCTGTCACCTTGATCAAATGTTATAGTGCGAATGGGTATCGCCGTGACCGCGTTAGTACTGCGATGCAGTAGATTTGCGACGTTGAATGTATGTACTGCGGAACTATTATGAGACGTACGATGTATAACTGTGGGTAACGAGATCTGGCTAAGGTTATGGCAACGGAATTTCTCGTGATCTCTGCAGAAACTAGATATATTATACGAGAAGAGCTAAGTAACTTGACATGTAACCTACAATGGAAATATATAATCGAGAACGTATGTGTATATTCCTCACTCGAGTTCGGAAAATTTATTTCAGTAAGTTATTCTATCATAGAATTGTCGTAACCTACTTTTCCATTCCGATTTTTTCATTGAGACAGGATCATACGTAAGATTCATTGAAATTTGCATTCAACCTTAATTCCCTAAATTTTAATTTTACACACAGTGAACGCTCATTTGGGATGGATGTCCATCTCCAATACGCATGAAATATTTTAGGCCACAAGAATCGCTGGAGAATTTATATTCCTGCAATTGGGGCGTAAAATTGTGTGTTGCGGAATGATTTCAAGCTTCGAGGTATGATAACGTGCACTCGATACAGTTCTTGGTGAGTAAAAGAGAGTATCGACATCGAAATCCTGCGGAGAGCATGCTAGTCGAGTAAAAGCTATGATCCTCCTCTCTCTCGATATCTATATTCACCGGGTTCGCGTTATTTTTTCTCCACCCTCAAATTTCAAATGCAGACTCGGCTTCAATGGATTCATCTGTGGCTGGCCAGTCTCGCGGAGAGAAGCTGACGGGAGCTCGTTGGAATCGTCTCTGCGATGGTCAGCGATGTTTGTAAAATACATGAAAACATCGCCCTGGGAAATCAATAAAATAAAATGTGGCGTGCAGTGCAACGAGGGGGTTTGGGGATGGATCTGAGAGCATTTGCACTATTTCTTTTTTGCTTGACCCGCCTTCATATCCTGTTTTTTTATACGTCCCACTATTTTCGGACACTTTCTTGAGTGATTCCCATTCAATTTTTGTTTACAATTTCATCTCGCTCCTCATATGTCGCTTTATTGTATCTCTACTGGTCAGATTATAATAGAAACGAGGTCAAAGCATCGTTGCGCGTTACGCCCCGGCTTAACTCGTTTATTCATTGCCTCGTCAGTTATCGACCGCTTCAAGCGGTCTCGCCTTGTAAAATAAAAATTCGAAACCCTATCCGGGTCATCAAACATTTTTCAATATCCCTGTTTCGAACTCTGCAGGTGCGCGAACTCTTGGGCTTCCAATTGAATCGACGTTTGACCGACGAAATTCAATTACGCAGTACGCAGCGCCACTACTCACTCCCTCATTCTCCACTGTTCGGCACCCCGCCATACCCAATCGCTCCCCCCCCAAACTCGCTAGATCCATCATCCCGGAATCACTCTCTCTTTCCCACGCCGCACTCGTTCGATTAACTTCGAACTTTGCCGTCCTCGCACTGGATACCCGCGACCATATCGAGACTCTATACACATTGCCGCATTGCGAAGCTCCGTTGCGCTGGAAAACGAGCAAATTGCGCGATTCGGCAATTTCTTCGTTAAAATGAAAGGCAACTGATTCGACGGATAATTGGAAGTTCAGAGGCCATAGACTTTCAATATCAACGAGCTTGATAATAATTCAGCCAATACATGGTCAATCCTTGTAAAAATAAATAAAAAGTTATGTAGGTAAGTTCAACGTCACATTTTTCATGTCTCCTACATATTTATGAGTTCATAGTATAACTTCTAACAAGTCTTGGTTGTCAGTTGTGTTTTTCTATTCTCAACACATACTACTTAAAATTAGTGGCCTGATTTCGACTGAAGAGAACGCAAGTCGTCTAGAAATGTGAGTGGCAAAATATTTTTTATTGATAGTACTATGTCTTTTCAAAAAGTACTTCTGTCGAAAATTTATAGTGTAATAAATAAATAAGACAACCAACATGTTCAATAAATTCGAATTGAATTGTCCGGCTTTTATTCCTAGGAGCAACAAAAG
Source organism: Perithous albicinctus (assembly GCA_964016905.1). Taxonomy (NCBI): domain Eukaryota; kingdom Metazoa; phylum Arthropoda; class Insecta; order Hymenoptera; family Ichneumonidae; genus Perithous; species Perithous albicinctus. The sequence continues at coordinate 29,198,000 of OZ024688.1, read as the reverse complement.
TTAGATATGTTTCTTACCCATTTTCTGCCCTACATAAGAAGAGAATAGAACAGAAGTAAAGGTGGTTACGAAGAGTACGCGGAGGCGTAAAAGCCAGAATCTCTTCAGCCCAAAGTGGGATGAGTAGTAGTAAGGCCAGGGCGGGTTTCGCGCGTGAGAATGCGCTAACTTAATGGGAGGTTTTCGCGTCGGATTCTCAAGACTCTAACCAGAGAAACAGGTCGACGTCAAGAACCCGCTCTATGGACATCGTGAAGGTGACGCGTAGTGAAAGCTTCCGTGGACGCGCGTTACTTTTACCACAAAGGCGCCACATCGTCGGGATTTCCCGTTTTTTTGCTCCTGCCTCAACTTTTCTCCCACTCTTTGTCACACACTCTCACCTATTCGTCTCACCCTTGGCTCACCCACTCGTCGCATACGCTCATTTTCTCTCTCGTTCCAGCAACCCTCCTTCACCCCGGCCAATCACGCCACGGATAGGGATCGCATCGCACACACGCGACATCACGCCGGGACGTACACTATATATAGTGCCGCGACACGGCGACTTTAATTGCGAGGCACGGGTCGATTTGTCGCCAGCGCACCTCGAGGAAACCCTCGTGCACGCACTCTTAACCCCTGTCCTGAGAAATGCCGGGAAAAATCTCTTTGGAGACACCGGGGTTAGTTGGGTTAGGAAAAAGTAGAGTCAAACAAGCTCAAGTATCGGCGGCTACATTAGGCGTTTTTTCACTAAGAGGCCACATTTATATCACCAATATACAATTTTTAGTGAAGTTACCGCTATCGGCGACTAAAATTTTAAGAATTCTATGCCAAAAACGAATACTTACTTTGAAAAGTAACTTTTTCTAACCGTAATAAATGATTGCGCAATTAGTGATTATTAAGCATGGACAGTTAAAGCTTTCTTTCATTCGAAAGCGTGATTCTTTGCCTAAAATGTAGGCCCATACTTCAAACGCATTGCGATTCAATTCAGAGAGACTTTATATTGTAATGACTATTGAAGCGAGAAGCAACTTGAATCACCAGAAAAGGAGCGGGATAAGTTATCCTAAAAATGTTCTAATTAAAGGAATATCAAAAACTTCATTTTGGTTGGAAATGATTTCTTGTTTCGCGTGTCTAATTTTCTTCAGCTTACTCTTTTTTCAGAATTCACTTTCTCTTCATATCTGGCGAGGCAAAAAATATACTTCATAAGCGACAATTGTGCGCATGAGTCGCAATGAAAATTTTGTAATTTCATTTCATAAATGCCTTATAAACAGATTATAGTACAAAACACGATTGTTACAATGATGTTATGTATATTTTTCTTTACCCATCTTCCACGTGGTTGATTTCAATTGCTCGCCTCGAGACAGGTTGGGTCGTATTAGCGGTATGCTACAAAAATACAAATTACTCTAATCGACTCAAATCGAAACAAAGAATTCTCCTCGTATATCTACAGATCATATTATGTACTTCAAATTGAGTGACTAATAAATATGTGTACATTAGGTGGTTTTAGAATCATATGAGAGAATGGCGTTTTTTATCCTGAGTTACTCAGCGAAATGTTTTGAAAAAATTCGGAAGCCAAATGTGATACAACTAACCCTGGTCTCCTCTACTTCACCAACATACCACGTTCTTCACTCCACAACCACTGCGTTGTCTCGCAGATTCTTTCTTAACCTTCCCTTTGCTACGTCCGCAAATGCATGCTTTCCCCTTGACCACATTACATTTTTATTTCTCATATTTATTCTCTTTTTACGCCTTTTCCTCATTCTCTATAACTCTTTTTGCAACGACTTACAAAGACCAGTAGAAGTCACGAGAAAAAAAGTAGACCTATGTGTGTTTTGAGTCGATATAACCACTTGCCACAGTTCCTTGCGTGGGGAACTCAACCAGCTTCTGCGTTTTTTTTATTATTATTTCTTCGAGCTCGCGAACCATATCGCTCCAGCCACGAGTTTCAACTCTATCGCCGACGGTGTAACCGCACTTGCGATAAAGGACACGAGAAGCCGTGAACGTCGCCTGATGCCGCGAATCTTTTCGAGAGCGTGAATACCGTTTACCTCAACGTTTATGAGGGAATCGAGAAAATAAATTTTACTCGACGTATGTTTTTTATTATTTTAGATACGAAATAACTAAATTATCGGTAGATCAACCTAATTTCTTCTTTTTTACATTTGAGTTAATTCTAAAAAATGATGGGTTTATATTCGGTGACTTAAGGAGGTTAGAATGCTTCACAGTTCAAACTAGTCACATTAGTGCAAAAAATTTGTATTTTTATTCCATTTAATATCTTTTATCATGTTTAAAAAAAAATGCAAATTCGTTATATTTACTCATTTTTGTTGCTTTATTAATTTAATGAAAAAGTTGTACAATTCAAGCGATTTTTTGTTTAGGTAAAAAATAGATTTGCGATTTGCTCTCTGATCTTTTATGCTTTCAATAGTCATCCATCTCATATTTAAAAAATTCACCACGCGTTTATTCTCCATCAAAAGATAAGTCTATAATAATAATATCGATGAAACAAAAAATATATATTGTACTTCAGTTCATATCTGATCGAAAACTTCTGGCATTTGAAGAGGGAAGCGAGTCCTCGGAATTTCTATAAGCTCGCCTTCGCCTTGGGACGATAATATTCCATCCAGAAAGCAATAATCCCCAGCTGACCGCAGTAGCAATAGTAGAAGTAGTTTAACGTTTGACCATTCCTGGGGCGTGAGGCGAGACGACGATAACGCTGGAGGTCTCTTCCATCATAAAAATTCTCTTTATATCCGCGCGTGAGTAAGGCTACGTGTATGCGAACTAGGCGAGCTCCACGACCCCTCTACGAGAAACGTTTCTCCCTTGCCTTTCCAGCCGCTGCCGCTGAGAGTTTGCTCTCTTACGCACGTATTCTTTTATCTCTTGTGTGTCTTTGGGCACGCACGTTACCCAACGAGACCACGAGTGTCGCTGAGAGCTTGGATGCAGCTCTCCATGCAGTGTCTGACCACATACAGAATTAATTACTGCGTCTGGCTTCAATCACGAGAGTTGATGAACTATAAAAACAATTATCCCAAGCAGAAATGTATGCACGCTACCTGATGTAACATCAGGGTTCTATCAGCCTCTCATCCAAACTTTAGCAGAACCCGATCTGGCTGTGATGCGGTCTCGGATCAGGGTGTATTGCTATTACATTTCTGTAATAGAAATGTAATAGCGATACACCCTGAATATTCTGAATATATTCCTAGATCCTGTTTTTGGAGAGTTCGCTGGCCAATGGAGAAGCGGAATTCCAGATGAGTTGGCGAATGAGTGACCGACAAAGAGTACGATAGAAATCAGACTAAACGACGGATTGAGAGGAACGGGCAATTCTCGTAAAGAGGAAACTCCTGGTGAGCATGGTCTGTAGGAATAGTGCAATGGCTAAAGAGGATGAAGGGTCATTGATATAAGCGGATCCTTTGAAATCTCTTATTGAATGCATCGGTGCATTGAACATCAATTAATTGACTCTCGGTTAAATCCAACGGTGCATGCACTCCATACTTTCCGTAGTGAAATGCATTGACGACGTTCACGCCCGGGCATATGAACATTCCTCTCAATAGATAAAGCACTTAAATATATATGCAGCAGTTAGGGATATTCGACATCATCAGATCTAGCAAAGTTATTTCACACATCGAATTTCTAATTTTATGTGAGAAATAATTTTGATAATCATAAAATATTTCAGTATAATGCCAGAATATTTATTTTTCAATAAGTTTGGTTAGGCTGATACTCAGTTCAACAGATCAATGTCGTAATGAGCTCATTTGAAAAAACGAGAATATCCGAAAAATTTTGCTGAAATTCTAGGTTTTATACTTAAATGGCTGTAACTTTTCTACAGTATAAATATAGCCCATCCTGTCTTGCATCATTATATAGCCCACTATATAATGATGCATGCTGTATATCCTGGATTTGAGATACCTGGTGTGGGTTAATGTTATAATGGATCCATTAACCGTTACGAAAGTCAGAACTTGATAAACGAAAGAGGATATGAGAGTAATAATGACAGATGGAATCACAGACGTCGTAATTGCATGTCGAACGATTAAGCCTGCAATGCTGAGAATCTCGTTAAGACAGTGTGACACAAGTCTTGAAATGTATCTCTCTCTCTCGCTCTTACGGAGCGTTATCTAGTGCGATTACTCTCGGTAGCACATACGCACGAGTCATATAAAGACGAACTCGGAACTTCTAAGCTTCGCCTTTGTCGTGCTTTATACTACTTCTCTCTAACACCTGCACCAATGAACCCGTTTGTGCTTGGCCACATTCCCCGTGTTCCGCTGGGCCATAAGGTAAACCCAGGGACAACTCCATTCCGTCATCTACCTTCAGTCAGGTCTTTACGATGGATTTGCCGTTACGAAACTCGAAAGCGAGAGTAAGACAGCTAGATGGAAGGTTAAAGTCCTGCCTTCAGATGCTAACATACACCAGAAACGGACTCACTGTAGCTGATAGTCCCTCAAACTTAGTTCTGGTGCTTGAAACCTTCCTTTTACATCCCTCTCCCGTTCACTCGCTGTGTTCTATAGGCTATTCCCCAAAGTTTCTCACGCTCGATGGAAGAGGAATTTCACTGCTTCCTTCGACTCTCCGGTTGAAGACGTCGGTATCTCCATGACTCCCGTCACAGCTTCCTTAGTCCACAACTGTACACGGTGCCAAATGTTTCCTCCCTTGAAAAGCGGCTACTCCCCTTCGTCTATGCTGGCTTAATAAAGTTCGTCTGTCAGAGGAGTCACGAGAAGTACAGTTGAAAGGAGAAACAGAGACAAGAAGGGATGAAAGATGGTGCTGCAAGGAGAACAGAAAAGTTCCCAAAACTCCTATATGCACATATGTATATCTATGTCTATCTGGAGACAGAGAAAAGTTTCCAAATCGAAAATTCAACTCGAGTTTTATTTTATTCGGTAGCTTTCCTCTACGTGCACTTTTTACAATGGCAGAAAGTGTCGAAATGGAAGGAGATATCAGGTATAGATTTCGTTCCTGGCCGTATCCTCTGCGAAGTAACAGAATTGGGATCTCGGAGCGAAACGACAAATTGAGAAAAAGAGAGTTTCATCGTAGACGTGTGTATAACGCTGAGGCGTGAGCTAAGCATACAATGGAAATGCTGGAGATATATAGAGAAGAATGTGCTCACTGTTTGTCGACACGTGCGCTCTCGGTCCTCGTAGTAGAACGGATCGAGCAGCTGTCAAACCTTGGGACTCTCGATCCTGCTTTTAGTCCGTCTTCGTTTCTCGCTTCGTTTCTGGTTGCTTCTACTCTTGCCAAACCGACTTTGGATCACAAAGCCGATTGATGAAATGTCTAACGGTCGTATGATGCTTCGAACAATTCTTACCACATAAGAATGAGACAAGTCGTTGAAGGATTCTCAGAGAAAACGAAGGGAGTTGAGGCAGAAAACGACGTTAGTGTGAGCAGGGGATCGAGAGCAAAACCGATGGTAGACGTCGACAATCAATCTTGTTCTTCGTGTTCGAAATTATCTAGGATCTCGATAATGGTTACTGGGGGTGAGGACGTATTTGAAGAACAGAAGGGGAAAGAGAATATACATGAAGGCAAGCTACTACTAATTGGTCCTTATACCCAAGTCGCCTATCGTAATAGTTAGGACGTTTGGCTATGACTTTAGCATAAGGAGACTTTGACGTAAGGCAACGTTGCCTCGAGGGAACCTTAGCATGACGGGACTTTTGCATAAGAAGACTTTAGTACAAAGTGTCTATAACGCTGAGGTGTAATTCAAGCACACGATGGAAATGCTGAAGATATTTAAAGAGGTCTTCTCACTATCTACCAAAAACAAAACGTGCCCCTTCAGCTGTTCGCAGTAGAACGGTTCGAGTAGCTGTCTTACCTCGGGACTCTCGATCCTGCATTTCGACAGTCTTCGTATCGCGATTTGTTCCTAGTTGTCGACTCTCGCCACTGCGACTTTGGATTTCAAAGCCGATTGATGAAATGGCTAACGGTGACGCGATGCTTCGAACGATTTTTTACCACATAAGAAGGAGACAAGTCGTTGAACGACATTGGTAAAAGGAGGAAGGGAAAGGAGTTGCGGCAAACGACGATGGAGCGAGAAAAGGAAGAAAACCGATGGTAGACGTCAGCGATCAATCTTGTTCTTCGCGTTCGAAATCATTGAGGATCTCGATAATGGCGACGAGGGGTGAGGACATCTTGGATGGAAAGAAAGGGAATATACAGGAAGAACAGCGTAGTGTCTTTTACGATGTTGTGCTCAAAGCTCCTCGACACTCTTGCGATTTTCTTCACCCGTTTGCGCCGAAAGAATTGGGGTTCATCAGTATGTCGGTCTTCCGAGTCTTCCAACGCTTTTTCATATGGTATTCCAGGTCTTGTGGTCACGGTCTTCTATGTCGCAGCGACCAGCACTGAATAAAGAAAAAGAAAGGGAAGTTTAACCTAACCACGTGTCTCCTTTGTCGTCAATCTTCCACGCTCGATAGCGAGATAAAGTGTCGGGACCCTCCGCCTCGAATAAACCCATATCATATTAGTTGAGAAATATAGGAAGCATATAAAAATTTCTTCTACCATATTCAAGTTCGGGCTAATGGGCAGGGACCTTTTGTGTCATTAAAATGTAACCTATGACCTGTCACATAGTTTTAACAGACACTTTTTACGACCCTCGAATTTGCTCGTTATTTCAACGAATCCAAAGTGAGCTAGGATGGTTTAATCCTCACTTCGCATGGCATTAAATTTTCCGCTGACCCTCTGTCAAGCTCGTATAATACGTCAAGAACAGTTTATTTATTTTAATTTTCGTTCATTTACTATTATCATTAGTTCTGTCCGACCGGAGCCGGACTCCGTGAGATGAATCTACAGCATGATCCGATTGCAAGATACGGAGAAGTGGACGGGTAAGGAAGAGAAAAAATAAAAGTACATTTAGGCGTTCTGTGAAAGACGTGCGGAACTCTATATGTAGAAAGGTATGAACGACAGTGCGCTAATTTAATAAGTTCATTAAGCACCATAAGTTGGATCTCTGTCCTTTCGAAATTTAATTGCTCTACAACTATTAATATTTCACAGGAAGTATGTTACATAACTATGTTATATGTACTATAGGGTATGCTTAAAAATATCATAAAATAATTGATTAAATCAAACGTATAGCTGCACTGTTTCTAAGTGCTCGGCGTCGAGGCGAATTTTTAACGTAACGCCACCGTGCTTACGTTAAATATGCCGGAAGCGTAATTAAACATAAGTTATTTATATCGCATAGAAGAGAAACTATAATTCCTTTATGTTGAAAAATAATAGCTAATAATATTGGTAATACTAATAATGCGTTATAATTTACCATGAGTTCTATCTCTAATAAACGGAAATTCGTAATTTCGTATTATACGGTGTAAATCTCGAGTTATTGATCGTTGGAATATTAGATAATAAACATTTTCTCAAGAGGCCCTAACCAAAGGGGGAAATGTAAAAAAGAAAAATAACTTAATCAAGGCCGTCGGTCGCCGAAGCTCAATCACATTAGTAGATACTGGCGTAAGGAATGTTTTCATAACGTGATTCTGGCACAAGTAAACTTTGGCACGAGGACTATTTAATGCTCAAATCGCATTAAATTTTTCGCTGATCTGTAAAGGTCATATAATTCGTCAGCAGCAGTCCACTTCTTTTAATTTTTATGGTCTCACTTTTCTCATTAGTTCTGTCCTCCAACCATTCGGTCTCCAAGTGACGCATCTATGGCCTGACCCGATGCAGGATACGGGGAAATAGACAGGTAAAAAAAGAAAGGTTAAAAGTAGATCCGGGAGATTCTGTAAAAGACGAATGTGTTTCTATATGTAGGAGGGCACAAGCGACAAGATCGAAGCTTTCGATACTCTCTCAATGTGAAGCAAGTAAAGGAGCAAGGACCAAGACCGCAGTAGCAAGAGCCTTACGGACATTTCGTGTCGTATTGCCTGACAGTCGAACCCCTACAGGAGCGTCAGTAAACGCGTCGCCAAGATCCAGACGTCGAACCGCGAAGTGGAGAGACGACGTAGACACGCGACGCTCTGCTGTTCGAGTCTTATCCCTATGTGCCTCGAAGGAAGAGAGATCTCTCTTTTGCTTTCGCTCGCTTTCTCCGACTTTCCTCTCGATTCCAGCCAATCAATCTTCTCTTGGTACGACGAACCGATATCGACCCCCTAGCTGTCTCGTACCTATCCGCGAGGACACACTGTCTCTCACTCTTTCTTTTGTTAGTTTCCTCATTCTTCCGCGTCTTCTCTTTTCGCGTGGCCTGATACTACTTCTCGTGTCACAGTTTCTTTCTACCTCTGGATTTTAGTCGGTAGACCACACGATCTCGTTTTGTCAGGCACCTGACTGCTCCCTCTTTCTTTTTTGTGTATCATCTTCTCGTCCGTCACCCCAAATGAAATCTGTGTCACGATGCAAAAAAGTACGGTTTATCGCGCAACGAGGCCAAATTTTAGGGGCAAACTATAATCTCATGAGGATTTAGAAAAAATTACGCCACCGAAGAAACACCCAGTGATTGCGTACAGATTGGATAAATGAATAATAAATGTAGAAATAATAAGAATTTTATATAGTCATTTCTGACGATTAGATTCTGCCTCCGTAGTTTTTCAAAATAAGTGTTCCTTCTTAAGTTCTTTTTATATGTATGTCATTAATAACATTCCACGGCGTTACTTCTAAAATTTATTGGTGTTTTTTAGACCACCGTATTTTGGTTGAATTTTTTAGACTTTATGATGTGAATATGAACATTTTTAGTTGTTTCACATGTTTTTTCATTCAGGTGTTTGGTTTAAATTACCGCGGACCGCCTGGAACATTTGCTTTCTCTAAAAACTATGAAACAGAAAATGTTTCTACTAAACTGGTGACTTTAATCCCGTTAAAACACTTCGACATTTCAGCTTTGTATACTTCAAATAGTATAAAAGTGAAGATTTAAGTAAACTCCGGAAACTTCTGAGGACACTATAAGAACTTGTGTGAATGGTCGTGACACTCAGCAGAGTTTTCTCCTTTCGTTTTAAACTGGCTTAAGCTCGTTCCCGTCCTATCTCGTTCTTCTGCATGCATATACTGGGATAAAAAGGCGAATAGCAGAGAAGAGAAGCTCACGAAAGAAATTCACGATTGTATAAAGCCCCGTTCACGCATTCATCTTTATTTGTATGTATTTCACGTGTGCGGTACTCGTGGCCTATCCGCCGCTGTTGCTCTTTCTCGGTTAGAAGCGAAAAAGAAATTTGTCACTTGCGCTCACCCTAAAGTCCCACGGGGTTTTTGTCGGGTGTTAAGCAGGGCAAAATCCGAAACGAAGGACGGAAGGATGGGACATGAGAAAATTGGAGGGTTTCACACTAGACCTGCACACAATGTAGTAAAAAGTTTTTAACATTTTCCCCAGAAAAAGTGCTGGAATTCCCAGAAGAAAAAAGAATTTCTCTTCACATCGTAAATCAATAGAGTCCTGAAGAGAAGTGAAAGGTAATTTTTTTACACGAGGTTCTTTGTGGTTACCCCAAATGTTATGGTACGTCAATACGCTCATGTTATACCAACAAAATTGACGTATGCTTCAACAACTCTTGCCATTGTATATCTATGCAAAGTGCATAATTGTGTAGTATCGGTCGCAGATCGAACGACAAGGTGACTCGTGAAGTGCAACGTAAAGATAATTCGGTGTGACGGTGGTTAACGACTTGGTTGCGAAACAATTTTTCGCAGAAACTCGGTCCCTAGAAGGAACGCTAAAAATACTGACTAAATATTGACATTGTAGAGAATTGTGGAGTACAGTTGAAGGAGGAATTACATTTCAAAATATAGGATTTTTGTTCCGTGACTATGTTACAAGGGCGGTTTATAAATACGCTTTTTTGGCTGACCAGCGCAACGAGGGTTTTGTTTCTTGTCGTAAAAAGCAGGTTAATGCCAAATGGCTTCTAGTCACTTCGGAATGAAAAAGCAATAACTGGAGAATAGCTGGCGAAATTCGTGCGAGCTGCATTTGAATATATAGATGGTATCAAAAATGTTATTCGTTACAGACGAGCCAATATTTATGTATAATTACTTTTATGCAACAAAAGAGGAGATAGAGAAGCAAAGGGAGGAAAGACAGGAAAAAAGAGTTTTTAACATTCCCCGTTTATCGTTTCAGTAAGAGGGGCCTCCTATTCCTTTCTTGGTTTTATATTATTTGCGAAGTGCGCCATCGGTACTCGAGTTGAGAGGGGCGACAATACGACTATCTTGGCTTCGCTTAAATGAATTTCGTTGCTTCCTAGCTTTCTAGCAAACGCGACAGCAGCACCACCGTCACTGCTGCTACCATCCCAGGCACACAGCTTCTCTCGCTTCGAAAGTAATTAAGGAAATGGTTCTCATAAGCGGTTATGAAAGGCTATTATTCGTTGAGAACGACAACAATAAACGGGGTTGCGGCCGAGAAGGGAGAGTAGAGAGTAAGGGTGGGCCATAATTCCGCCGTGAGAAAGATGAAGGGAATAAGTGTTTACTCTCATTTTCCGTTTATCTCATCAATACCAGAGGAGAAAAGGCAATTTATAAAATATCTGTTTTATGCATATTTTTCTATCTTAGAAATAAAGTATAATGTATTATTATCTCATCCATTTATTGTTTTTCATCACGAAAAAAAAGGTTTATACATGAGGACCTCAAAAAATGTTTAATACTGTTGCGTCTTTCACGTTACTTCCTCATTCTTTCAGTTCGCTATATCCACACGGATTTTTTCCAATTCTGATTTTCCGATTACATTTAAGAGATTTTGCGCACTCAGCAATAATAAACTGAATTTTTTTCACCATTCCAACACGTTCTCTGTAACAAGGGAAAAATGGTATAAAAATTAAGTCAATTTTGGAAACCCGAAACGAAATAATTATTCATATTCGGCATATCAATAATTGCAGACACGATCTCCACTCTCCAACCTCGGTATGTTGTTATAAAAAAAATTGGTTTAACCTCATTCTATTAATGGAAGTAAGAAATATATAAAACTACATCGAATTAATAACGAAAGGTAATCATTTTTATTCTGTCCACAGAATAGAATTGTCGAATTAATGACCAAAGGTAATCTGTAATAAAAATGATTACCCTCCGTCATTAATTCAACGTAGTTTTATATTACTTCTATTAATAGGATAGAGTTAAACCAATTTTTTTTATAACAACATACCGAGGTTGAAGAGTGGAGATCGTAGCTGTAATTCTTGATATGCCGAGATGGAGACGAGGCAGCCGATCGGTGTGAATTTCCAGCCTTTTTCACATTTTTTCATTTGATTCTTAGCATCCGTCTGCCCGGTTACATCTCATTGCCGCGCTACGCGGGTTATGTAAAATTCGCGGTCAGCTGATGACTATCAATATGAAACTCGCGCCGACTTCACCGTACTTCGACAGCTGAATATAGCTCACACACACAAATAGCCGAGATCTGTCATTGCAGGCTTTTCTGCATAGCACTGTACATACCGTGCGCGAAAAAATGTTGAGGTCTATCGGGTTATCAAATATCGTATGTATATAACAGTTTCCTATGAAACTGGGCAATTTTTCGAATACCAAAACCGCTACGAAAAGAGAGTATAAAAACAAGAGATCACAGCGGATATAGAGAACGGGGGGAGAAAAAGGGTGGAAAATCAAAGGCTCTTTTTACTGCGGAAAAAATGGATCGTATAAGCCGCAAGCTTTGCGAGTCGATCGAAAATACGATATCCGCACTGATACCCCTATATAATTTTATCTCGTTATGTATGATGCGTTTTCACCTTACCATTTCGCGTTGTGGCGCACGCATCATTTTACACGGGAAAATATAATTTAGTAGAATCAGTGTACTAGTTTTTATAATTACATTTCTGTATTTGTAAATTTGTGGTATTGAAAAAAACTATGTCAAATGCACAAATCGTCTTTTATAATGACTAAAAATACATTGTAAAAGTGAAATAACATTTATTTGAAAAAATGACAAAATAATTCTAAAATGAAAATACTCATATTTACGAATTGTTTTTATACTTTTTCTTTGTGAAACTAAAAAACCTTCAATCTTCAGTCCGCAAGCTTGCGTTTGTGAACAAAAACTTTTTGTTAAAAGCAGTTTTTCTGCTTTTAACAAAAAGTATTGTTTTATGCACATCAACCCCGTGGCTCGCTCCTTATATCGTCGTTGAAAATTTCCTGCACGCTCGCACATTTCACGCATCTCTGAGTGACGAAAGCGCAGCAGAAGAGATAAAGAGTGATAAAGAGCGAATAAAACGTCAGAGAAAAACGATAAAATCCAGCGAATATATTTTCTTGTTCGTATTTTTGAGGTTTTATCTGCTGGCAGGGGTTGCAGGATTCGATCACGAATCGTTAAAGCTACGTAGCTCCATCTGGCTTGAATTTCGTTTTCTTTTTTTGTCGTCCCTTTCAAGTTTAATGTTCAGAAGAGAGCAAGCACCGGCAGGACACCTTTCAGATGTCGCTGTGCACCGGTAAATCATTCAGCCAACTGTGTAGTTAATCGCTGAATACCGTCAGCAGGATAGTAAAATGTAAACGCAGTAACCTACAGAGTGAAAGGAGAAAAACTCGTAAAACGAGCCTTGATGCAGTAGGAAGTCACGTTTTACTCAACGTGAAATGCTGCTTTCATTTTTTTTACACCCCCATCACAACTTTGTTATCTCTAATAGGAATAATTGTATATAGAAGCTACGAAAGAGCCTGCGGGAAATGTAGTATAGCAGATACGGCTACCAGCATCCAGGGAAGCAAAAGTTCAGACCAAAGTATAAACAAGGAACCAGTATTCTCCGCACCCTCAACGTTCTGTTACTGTGGACATGCTTCATGTGCTCGGAGCTCTATCGTTATCTGAATCGCGGCGAAACGTTTGTGGCTTCAAATTTTTCTTGAATACACCATAATATAACATCCAGAGTGCTCAATTGTTTGTGTGAAATAAAACTCATTTCTAAAATTTCGAAATATAACGAAGAAGTAAACAAAATAATCTTAAATATACAGCATATTTCCTGAAATTTACAATGTTAAAAATAGTTTTGCTAAATAGGGGTGCTACATTTCAATAAAAATAATTTGATTATATTGATTACAATCACGTTTGTTACTTACAATTTTTTTTATCAAACTAGTGAAGTAACGAAAAGAAACATGTGTCTATCGAATTTACGGAAATATTATAATTCAAAGTCAGGTATTTTCTATGAAAAAATTACAATAAACATATGGAAAAATTAATATATGGAATCGCATTCTGCTAGCCATTCATATTGTACTATTTTATTTATTTTATTAGAATATCGTAGAAAAATTGCAGAAATATTTCGAATCATTACAATAAAAATATTGTCCCATCTTTGTGGTCGAATATTGACAAATATTTGTTTGCAAAGTTACAATTTTTAAAAATATGATTGAAAACGACAAAAGTTTCATTACTTCAGACATATTGTATAAACATACTGTTGAAATTATGTGTTTTTTTTCTTCATTTTAATAATATTAAACATGCTTTCGAATGAATGATACTAACATAATTATCAAAGATTACTTCTTCAAATGAATATCGATATTCTGTTTCTTGCTGTCTAGAATCCTCTATAGATTGGGAAAATCGTTCAGCGAATAGTAATAATAGGATAGCGGATACTACGATAGTGACTCATATTCTGTCTTCTCCCCGGTGATAATTGCAAATCTTGGAATATAAATTCTTGTGTTTTTTCAAATATGTCCTTCTTTCCTGACTGTTGAAAAAATGCAATGTTTCTCATAAATGTCATAGTTAGCATGGTATATATATATTAGGGAGCGTATGAATAAATCGCGAGTTACAGTTCTCACAATTCACTCGGTTCCTCGCTGTGAATCGAGGATTCTCAAGAATCTTGACATTCGAAGTGAATTCAGTTGTATAGCATTCAGATGAACGCAAAGAACGTTTTATTTTCGCTGGGGTCCCACCGGTTCGAAGATCCTCTCAGGTGTGAGTATATGAATCCGGTTAGGTTGCAGTATTGCAGTGGAAATACAGAAGAGGAGTATAATATAACTCGCAGTTCTATTGAATGGTGTATAGGAAGACGACTCCTGAAAGCTTCACTTGTTTCTCTTTCGGTCGCTATATTCTCAACTCGTGCTTTATGTCTGCAACGGGAGATGGGAGAACCAGAGCCAATATAAGGACGAAGTAGAAAATCTTGCTAAAGGACATAGTGCCAAAAGTAGATATGCACCACTGTACAACAAAGAAAGTATGTCAATACTTATTGATAGAAATATTGTAATACGAATATGCAATATCGTATCACATTCATATTTCCATATGAATTTTATGTCTGGCTTCTACACATGATCAAACTATAAGATACTTGCAAAATGAAAAAAAGAACTATAAAATAAGAATCCTACGATATAGGATACTTCATATTCTCGGAACCTTATTGAATAAACTGTAACGCATAAATTTCAGGTTACAAAAAGGCCACTTATTTTTCGGCTGGGTGTTAAATTGAAAAGGCTACCTCGAATACTCTTCCCGACGATCTCACAAGCATTGTAACGCATTAGGAAATTTTCTTTTTTTTTTTATGTCACACGTCGTCGGAGAGAGTAAAGCGGAACTACTGGAAATTTTTCTGCTTCCAATTTTCGCCCCACAGCCATAAAACAACAGTACTGCTGTTTCCGGGACACGAACCTGCTGGCGTGATTCAGAAACATCCGAATGGCGGATCACGAATTTATCATTTAATATCGCATATTGTCGTTAAAAATCGCTTCCGGTATTTCCTAGGACGAGGCTACTGATACTGATTATACCAGATGTCTCCCTCATTTAGATATCTTGTCGCGAGATGGAAAAACACGCGTACTGCCGATATTGTAATTTGAATTCCCGGGGTGCGTATTCCGGCCGGAATAAGGTGAGGCAGATTTTCTTCGAGGTGTCCGGAGGTTTATAGTTTGCCTTGCGTGTTCCGGGAAAATTCAAGGGCCCGGGATGACCACGAAACGGCTGGAATTTTGGGTTTGGTGATATGAGAGCGGCGTGCACATCAAGGGTAAGGCTTCTCCATCGCCGTGTGGTTTTTAGTGTCCGTTTTTGTGATTTTGATTCCAGAGGAAGGTCGTTTTCCTTCCGGATCGCGTAGTGGCGGCGATCGTCGACGGTTCCACGAGTGATTTTGCGTATTGGTCGCGCGTTGCTTTCCAGAAAGCTCGCATTTATAGTAAATAAAAATAGGAAAACGTGTGAGAAAATGCCGCGGTTTTTTTGTATTATCGAGATTATTCCGGGAAGTGGAACATCTGACGAAGAATCATTAGTTTTAGATTAATTTCCGGAAAAATCGAGAAGTGTAACGTTCGCGGTAATTGTCGTGTGGTGCTTAGTGCTTCGGGTGCACTCCGCGTAATTTAGTGTCCCGGGAGAGAAGCAACGTTACAGTTTTCGTTTTCCGGCGGAAATTATAATTTCTTTTTGTTGTTAAGTGCGTCGCGAATTTTTTCCGTTCACTGCCTTTTATTAAACCGACGATAAAATAATTTAGTAGGTCGTGATTTGGTTCCGTGCGTGTGGGGAACTTATTTCCTCGGTAAAATTTAGCTCGTGTTCGCGTAAGTAATTTTTCTTTTTGGACTGTGATAATTTTATTGCTCGTTCCGGATAGGAAATTGCACTGCTCTGAACTGAGTAGGGGCAGGCAATTGTAGCCAGTTCCGGACATATTGTTGATTTAAATTACGAGCACGGTTTTCGGTCCTTTTTTTTTTTTTGTAATTGTTTTTTTATTGTGCGACCGAATAAGTGGCTAAGGTTTGTTGAATAATTTTTGTGTGCATTTTTCTTCCGGTTGTTTCCGAACTACTAAGACCTTTCCCGAACCGCCCCTCTCCCCGTGTGATGGCTGCGGCTAGCCGAGTAAAAATCATATGTCTTTTCTATTTAATATATAATTCCGGTCGGGTTGCACCATAAGTGCAACTGGCGCCACCGGTTTGTAATTTTCCGGTCGAGAAAGATGTATTTTACAGCGCAAGAGGTGAGTTTTTGAAATAGAAATTCATGTGGTAAATTTAGGCGTTACAAAACATTGTAAGAATATAGTTGTGAAAATTTTTAAAAACCTCTTAAACAAACAAACAATATTTTTACCATTGAACCTTACCATTAAATAAAAGTGTACTATGGAAATAAAATAACCGTTAATAGACCCCGCGCAGAACATGTGAAATTTGATTAAATGAAACAAAAAATAACGGTCCATATTACAAAAACAATTAAATTAGCACTAAAATTGCACCAGAACTCTAAATAGCAGATCCATATGACCGACCAGAATACAAATGAAATGCGATTTATACAGCTGACAAGATATTTTCGATCTTGTCGATACTCGTTGTACGATTTTTTTAATAATTACGAATACAATGCTTTATTTCTGAAGTGAATCGAATACTAATTTTTTTAAGACTAAACATTTTGAAATTTCTCAACAATCTTATTTTTCATTCTGATCCATGTTCAATTTTATAAGTTAAACTATTAATCAAAGAAGGCTTAAGCGTTACTCTCAATAATAATTAAATAATATGAATTCTACTTAACATAAATTGTGATTCCCTGTATTAGGGAAAATTTACTATAAGAACAGCACATCGCGCGAGATCATATAAAAATGTATACGCTGGCATGTAAAAGTTATTTTCAATTGCAGCAGGTCACTCGGTATGTTGAAACTACAAAAGTTGTAATGCTAATATGATGCAAAAGTCATCCGCTTCAGGATTCATCTCCGCTCGACGACGGAACGAACGTGCTTGTATAAGGTGGAGTAAAGAAAGAAAGAATATGAAAGAAGAGCGTGCATTCTGTTGGGATGCAGTGAAGAAAGGGTTGCTAGTAGAAAAGGCAGAGAAGACGAAAACGAAGAGAGACAACGAAATAAATAAGAAAACTCAAAGAGAAGGAGATCGAATGTATACGAGCAAAGAGGGCAGTCTTCAAGAGAACAAGAAAACAGGGAAATCAGCAAAGAAAAAGAGAGAGAAAGGAACGAGGCAAAGTAAGAAAAAGACACATGTAACAGCAAAGTAAAAGGAAAATAGGAAAAGCAGCAAAGTTAGAGAAGGACAGAAGAAGTAACAAAGTGAGAGAAAGATGGGAGAAACAGTAAAGTCAGAGAAAGACAGGAGAAGCACTGAAGTGAGAGAGCGAGAGAGAAGCAGCAGTTCGAAGTCAGGCGTTCGGGCCGAGCCCAAATCTAGGGGAAAATTTTATCGTATATTCAAGACGTGTTTCGACTTACAAATAGCCACCGCGAGGGACGGGTTCAGGAGCCAACCACCGTGCAGTGTATTCGCGAATACTACGAGCAGTAGAAGCATTTATAGTAGAACTACTACTAGTAGTAGCAGTAGCAGTAGTAGTAGTAACAGCCGTGGTATAGCAGACACGCGTCAGCAGAGAAGTGGCTCGATGTTCCGAAGCGAAATAGTTTGAGCGGGTTACGGTGGCGTCTACGAGAATCGTTTCAGGGTTTTATTGGCGACAGGAGGGGAAACGAGAGAAAGAATAAAAAAAAGGGGAAAAAGGGAGTAAGAAGAGACAGAGCAGCACCCAGCCAAATTCATGAATTCTTGCTATTGCTCTCAGCATTTCGCAGAAACGAAAGAGCACCACGTGATCTGCCTTCCAATAATCTAATACCGATAATCGCAATCACCCCCATCGTCGAGTCGACCCACTGGCACGAGTTTCCGGCGGTAATCACTCGACCTTGCTCCACTGTGAACGGTTCTCGTATTGGAAATGTTCTACAAGTTTCACATTAAGGCCACTCAGTCAACTAAAATAAAGACATGATGCAATTTTCTTTGTGTAAAAATATTCGTTTAAATAACTGCCACTTAAGCATTGTAAAAATGTATATCAAACACTACAATTCTGTAACTGTGTGGAGTCATATAGTGCAACAGGATACGGGAAGATAAAGGAAACTATATTAATCACTTGTTGAAGTTTTCAGATCAAACAGATCGACAGATTTTTGTTTTTAAATTCCCTTATTTTTCGTGGGAGAGTGTATTCCGATCCTAGATGTTTTTGGGATTTTAATTCACCTATTTTTAATTACTATTAGTTCAAAGTTTAAGAATTATAATGCAAACTGTGACCAAATATTGGACTAATTTATAAGAAGGTTCGCTAATTAGTCGAGACTCAACGATAGACTTTATTTTTTTTTATAATTTCAATGAATACTGTACACGACATCCCAAAATTTCAGTGATATTGACCATACTGTTTAAATATAATACTTTTTGGGCAATTGACCATTTTGAAGCATTTGTAAACGCTTATTTTTGTGGCCAGGACCGTATTTACCGATAATTCATATAACAAGGAATTTTGAAAAACTAGCATTTGTTAGATACAAGATCAACGATTGTGTGCAAAAATGGAAAATTAAGACTTCATTATGCTCGTTTTAAATTTAAGAACAAGATTGCGAGCAACAGCTGATAAGTTCAAAAAGTAAAAAATAATCTCACCTTAGGAAGGTCTACAAAATGTTTACTGTTGTCAATAAATTTACAACATGAAACTACGATTCCGTATATTGCTTTAAACCAAAGAATATTTTTATGAGATGGCAAAACCATGTTGGTAATGCGAGTCACCTGCATCAATTTCTGTTTTCATTTTTACACTCAGCACACTTTTGAAAGAAAACCAGCATTCGCAAATAATTCTTGGTTAAATTCGAGATGAATACTTCTAGCATGAATGTAGCTTTTATTTATTTTTTGTTAAAATTGGTATTTATAATTTATTTAAGAATTTTTTTTTTATATAATCATTCAAACCTACGGCCATGCTTCAATTTTACCTCCATCTCAAATCGCTACACTCACGACAGAAAGACTCAAACACAAGTTAGAATTATTTGGGAATATTTGGCTCGCTGGTTCGGGTTCAAAAGTATGTAGATTGTAAAAAAATAAGAAGTGATTGTAAGCGACCCGCATTACTTGTATGCTTTTGCCACTTGGTAAAATATTCTTTGTTTCATAGATCAACAGTAGATATTATTTCCGTATAAAGGAGACATAAGAGTTGTATAAAAAATTTGAAAATACTAATATTGGTGTTAATTCGGGATAGCTATAATGACATTTATTTTAATTACATTTTTTACTCACAATCTCCTTGACATCTGATATTTGACTAATGTAACCTTAACCTTTAACCTTGTCGACTACCTAGCAGCTACGTTGATCATGAAGTATAAATATATAAAAATTGCGCAGCGAGAAAAGAGCAAAATATTGAACATGGAGATTACACGTCATGATCTGACGTGAGTCGAGTGTGGATATACGATTTCTGAAAGGATTGGTGCAGCCCGCTGGCATGACAGAAAGAGAGAGGGAGTAAGTTGGACGGGGATTTCAGTGTAGTATAAACGGGCCGGGTGAGCTCCGGAAATCCGTGATATTCGTGGCGAGAGATGCCGAGGTCGTGAGACGGGGTTGAGCCCTCTTCGACGCGCGTAGGTATTTCCAGAGGGCGACGGGGGTGTGAGTCAGCCCAACCAAACGGGACACCGAAGGGGTGGTGTCGAGGATGCGGCGTCGTACCGACGCGACGCCCTGTCGGTTCTGCTTTAATCCTCGACGGCTTACGGGGCTAACTAGAGCACCAAAGGGCAGATGAAGGGGGGCTTGTAGAGAGAAATGGAGATGCCAAGCTTGCCCGGAGATACCGTAACAGTAGGGAGGTAGAGCTACAAGGTTTCCAAGGAGAACAGCAAAGCTGAGTATGCACAGAGTTATGAGTGCACACAGAATTTAGCTTTCTCGTGTAACTTATTGAAATGAGAATTACTGCTTATTTGATATTACGTATATACTTTACATGTTTATGCAAAGATCTGTACAGTTTCTTTAATAATTTTATGCCACGCGGTGCGAGAAGTGGCTACTTCTCGCACTAGTGCGATAAAGTTTTATACGAAACTCGTGTGAGAAACTTTTTCTCAATTCGTGCGATTGCAATACTCGTCATCGACTCGTGCTGCAAACTCACACTCGTCAAGAAAAAGTTTAATCGCACTCGTATTGTAATATACTATTACTTCACTCGATGCGATAATAGGGGCTTTCTGCACTCGAAGCATGCGTAAAGCTTGCTAAAATTTTATACAAACTCGTTGGAAACACTTTTTCTTAACTCGTGTTATTAGAACACTCGGCTTCGGCTGGTGATGCAAACTCACATACGTCACAAAAAGTTATAACGCATTTGTATCGTAATAGGTTAATAGGTTAATAGGATATCAGCAACATAGAACGACGAAAATTGTGGTATAATATTAAACAACGAGAATCCCTAAATTAGTTTAAAAAATTGTTTAACAAAAACAATTAAAAAATTAATTTCTTAAAATGAAAAAAGTTCTCAGATTTTCTCGAATACGTATGATTTGTTTTTTTTTTTCACTTTTTAACTAAAAAAAAATTGTACATGATTTTTAAGGTATTATTGAAAAGTCACGAATACACGCATACATGTTTTGGCAAAAACACAGGACGTCGAACATATAACACATACGAAACTTCAAGATCATTAAATGAAACATGTACAAACATTTTTTTTAATTCTCGAAAACAAATATTTCACTATTGTAAGAAAATTAAAAACATTAATTTCTATTTGGAAACTTCAGAGAATTCACTTTGAATACTCATAGTATTGCTAAGATAGATGTTAAGGAAATACAGCGATGGAATTGAAGGTGTAATATTAGATACCGCGAAACCCTCGAGCTCTACATATATCTTGTCAATCAATTCGGACGTTCATCACGGACTAACTCACAGTAACCCAATAAATAGGATATGTTCCCTAATCGTTTTCAGTGATTAACGAACAAACGTGAAATGTATTACGTAGACATTACGGATTTCCAGTCGATCGATTAGAGGGACGAACAATCTGCGCCGAGCCATTGAACCAAGAATCGCAAATTGCGCTGCTGCGTTGTATCCACAGTAAACTATAATAATATATAATGATAGAGACAGCCATAGATATATATAGGTATATATATATATATACATAAATATACACCAAGCCGTGAATTACCCCGAGAGGCTTTCGAGGCTTTACGAGAGTCGAAGCAGCGTCGCGGGTACTGCGCTCGACGGCTCCAGGAGATTTTACGAGCCACCCCCGACGATGCCATTGCTGCTGGCCTCTCGTCGCATGAACTGAGCGTCGCGTAGCTATGCAACGGAGAGTTGTGCTCTGGTAGAACATCGGAGGCGCGCCTTTTCCACAACTCAAAAGCAGAAGCAAGCGAGAAACTAAGCAAAACGAGACGAAGAGATGAGTATGAGATGCGTTTCCATGCTCTCACAACCACGTGGTCTACTTTTCTAACGCTGACCCTCGACCTACTTGTTTTTCTGGCTGGCCGACAGACCCAGAGATAACTTTCCACACACTTTTTGTCTTCTTTCAGACATTTCCTGTCTGTATGCTATGCCATGAAAGACGCACAAGGCAACGTCGCTCTTGGACTTTTCAGAGCCTAACATACGGTCAACGCGCACAACAGTTTACTCCCTCCTCCATCTTGAAAAGAGTGGATGAAGGCTACTTCAGAATTCTTTATTAGGACACTTTTTTCATGGATGACATGTGGCCTCGGGATCTTATTCTTACGGTTGTTGACACAGTGACAAAGATTTGGATAGAATTATGAGATTCGCCATGTAAAATGAAGCATTCGAACTAATTTCTTTTTATACTTCGGGTCGAAGTAATGAACACTTTAAGGATTTGTTTCATTCAATTAGATTTTGAGTAAAATAATTTAAAAAATGTGAAAATTATGTTGGTATTTAGAGGCATGTACCTCTTAAAATTGTCACTTTTCTCAATATATGCATTTATTTTTTTTAACAATTCACAAAAATCTTTATGATTTCGGTCTCCGTATTATATGTTACATGTGATATATGTATATTGTCTTGGTAACATACAAATGTCCAGATGATTCTATGTCCCTATAAACAGATCCATATATTTTGCACGGGAATGTTCGTGGAATCAGTCTCATCAGGATGAATTACCTGCCAAAATAGAGCTGGAAGATTCCAAATTCATTCAAATAAGTGTATTAACTATAGATGGTAAAAACGTACTCTCTCCACATTCCAACATCAAATTCTACACATGACTGTTTGACATAGAATGAAAATTAACCCATATTGACGCGAGGTTGGCTCTATAAATTCTCAAATTTTAATCCATTTACGATTATATAACCAAGCCATACAAAATTGCAACTTTGATATTACACACATGATTCAATATTATATGTTTATAGACGTCACCCACACTTAACCACAATTATTCTTTGATATTCATTGTATGTACGATTTCAATAATGATTGATTAATAACTCCTACGGTTCAACGAATTTGCCTACACTGTGTAGTACATACAAATAGCCGGTATAGGATTGGAGAACTGGAGAAGCGCAAAACCCTGTATATTCGTTGGCACGAGCGCGAAACCTACTGGTATGTATACACGCTCGACGCTTTGCACTCTCGACACTGTGTATAGTAACAGCAGTAGCTCGTTATTCGAGTGGCGAACATCGAGAGGGTAGATAAACCGATGTGTGTCCGTTGAACCAGCCAAGTCAAACAGAGATAGAGCGGGGTTGACCGAGACAGAGATACAGAGAAAGAGACAAACACGCGGGAGGTACACGCGGGTGAGAAAACGAATTATGCATATGCGGAGGCATAGAGCGTATATATACACCAAACCGGAAGTACGCCTGTATACCAATGCATATAAAGCATATATATATATATTGTATATATATATACATGTATATGTATGTATAGTATAGTATATGTAATCCATGCAGTTCGCTCGAGCAAACTCACTCTCGACCACGCGATCTACCTTTTCATATCGTCACCACACAGACACCACTCGACCGAGTACACTGTAATTTATTTAACGATCAGATATGCCAC
This sequence comes from Perithous albicinctus, assembly GCA_964016905.1. Taxonomy (NCBI): domain Eukaryota; kingdom Metazoa; phylum Arthropoda; class Insecta; order Hymenoptera; family Ichneumonidae; genus Perithous; species Perithous albicinctus. Next base: position 29,174,717 of record OZ024688.1, on the reverse strand, counting down.
TGTATGCATGTAATATCGGGCACTCTTGGCGGATATATACTAGAAATAATTGTGTATACATTGGTGGAAAAAAATGGAGATGGCACTGCAGCATGTTTTACACTCATTCACTATAAGCACTCCTTATATACTTTCTTTGAGTTTTGTTACGAATACGGTGGATTAAGCTATCAGGTACTTAATTTGCACTGATAGGGTAAATAAACTTAGTCCGAAGAGGGTCCACATCAAGGATTGAAACGTAACAAAATGGAAAAAGAGGTTTTTCTTCTCTTCAAATCCCATTCCCTGCTCACAATGACAGCAACGAGATTTATTTGTAATTATTATACCTGGAGTTGGGAGACAAAATTACATTTGAATGTTTTGTAACGATTATGATTTTCTGATTTTTCGTAAATTTGCGAAACATTCTAATGGCCGAGTAATATATAATAATGTAATTTCCAAATATTTTGTTTTGTATTTAGAGAACGGGGTAAAAATTTCAGTCCAAAAAGCGTGGTTCTTCTGTGAAATAAAACAAATTATATAGAAAATCCTGATGGAATTGATTCGTCAAAACCGATTTTTGATCGCGTTACAAAAATTGCGAGATCGGAGCATAAGCTGATTACAAAATCTGCACTTTTTTTTAAACATGGAAAATAAAATATACATTGATATTGAAATATAATTTATCAACGTCCTTGGAGATTATAGTTATATTAATTAACTTTTATACACAGTTTTAAAAATATTCAAAGTATGATCGGTTGTGAAATCACTTAAGATGACTAATAATTCCTTCAGCAAACGTAGCATGTATTCCTTTTGAACCGTGTAAAAACGACAAAGTTACGACTCTGTAATTTTAGTAATACTCACTTCGCACATTTGACGACTAAGTTAAAACAAATATTTTCTTACCATCATCTCTTAAAAAAGAACAATATCGCAGACACTCTTTATGAGTCCTAATTAGTGCTGTTTTGGATTGGATTACTTTCCCACTTTATACACTCTGGTGTAGTATGATGAAGAAGTAAAAGTGGAAAGTAGAATGCAGTTTTCGTGGTAGCCTGGCATTACTTATGTAGTTATATGCGAAGAAGGCAATATCCCAGAAAATGAGACCAAGTTTCGTGAGAAACTTGGCATATATACAGAAGTTGGTTAGTGTAGGGATCAATATATAGATCTATGCTATTATATAGAGACGGGGTGATCAGCGGCTCTTTCCTATTTTCGACCGCAATATTCACGATGGCTAGTTCCGTCTTCGTCTCTCATCCTCTCCTCTCTGGATCATCACGCTGTTACGAGAATGTTGCCGTAGGCTTTTCCATATCCGAAGACGACGAGCGGAACGAGAAGGACGAGGTGAATGACGTAATCGAAGGTGATTGCAATTTTCTGGCTGCCTTGGCTGCTCGACAACCCGTAGATTTCAGGACCTTCCTTCAATCCACCTCTCTCTACTCTTCGCTTCTTCCAATATATTACCGCGGCTCTCGATATAACCGATAATTATTCAAAAGTTTACCCTGCCGAAGCCACAAGCTCGATCCTGGCACTTTTAGCGCATAGACTTTTCCGAGGATGAGAAAGATAGAGGTGTATTTCGGGTACACTGAGATTGATTGCCTTCTTGCATCACACGCTTTAGTAGTTACATATTTAGAGTGCACAGCACAATCAAAGTGTATATAAATTCATTGAAATGTTATTAGAAGTACTTTAATCAATTACAATCATATTTTTAATAAGTTATTTCTGGGCTTTTCGTTGATTTAATGAAGAATTCGTTATTTTATGTTTAATTAATTTAAAAAAGACGATGAAAACGATGCTGTGCTGAACGTTGCACATTGCTTCTTCATAAGAAAATCTATTCTACGTTTTACTTTATATTCTTGATGTAATAAAAAATGTATAACTTTAATTAAATTTAGTGCAAATGAAGAAATTGAAATGGCTCTTAATCTTATTAATCAAGAATCATGATAGCACCTCGACACCGTGTATTAAAATAATAATTAAAAGATGCATTGAGAATTTAATATATTTAAACAAAAATGCTAGGAAATAACCGGAATTTACTATGTAACCGACATCACAAATTTTAGATCAATCACTTAAGTGGGCTGGGAAAGATTGAAATTTAAAAAATGGGCTGGCATTTGAATGTTAATTACAACTCTGTGAGTGTGAATGTTTTAATTTGTTAGAAATAAGTTATGAATTTTTTCCACATGCAATTCCAAGTAACCCTTGAACATTAATGTACTGATAATATAAAATCCCAATTAGTGAATCAATTTTGATGAAAATTATTTCAAGGAAAGACACGTTTTTACTTTAGCTGCACAACACATTTCATTTCAATCGCACTAGTAATTCTTTAATTCTAAAGAATTCTTTAAATACTCACATCTAGACGCCCCGCTCCATTTTGAATATTCTAACATGAAAATCACGGAAGAAATGGTTCTTGAAACCAAACCTTCTTTTACGCGTACGCAACAAAATATGTTAAATATTTCTTAAACTTTAAAAATGACTGCAGATAATATTATAACTTTTACACAAATAAACAATTTACAACAGATTGATACAAAAAACTATGTAACACGTTTGACGTTGATACTTTTTGTAGAAAAACAGATTATTATAAAATAGTATTAAATAATAACTGTCAATAATATTACAATCTTTTAAAAATAAACATTTATTTCCAAACAATTCATGCAAAAAAATTAATCCTTTAATATTGGCACTTTTTTGCAAGAAAACATACAATTTGGAATACCCTAACATAGTTTACGTATATATTTATGGGGATCGGTCGAGCAGGAGAACCTCACTAGCTCGACCAATTCGCACAGTACACCGCGTCCATGCTGCGGTCGGCTTATCGCTCATTTTTCACGAGCTCCGGCGCCCGAACAAGACGCCCACCCCCGTATTTCGCACCAGACCAGAGCGCAGACCTCCCACCAATTTTTCAGCGCCCCATAAAACTCAAATTTCTCGGCCTGTCGACCAGAACGCCTCGCCAGTTCGTTTCATATATATGTTTCATCGCCACAACCGCGCACCAGCACCTCGATTTTCCGTGCAGAGAGGCATCTCTTTCATTGGTTCTCTTTGGCGAACGTGGGCGTTGTCATTTCCAACGGCGAGAACTTTTTTTTTCGTCTTTGCCATTTATTTCATCTCCCTGCCTTCATGTGCGAGAAATTGTTTTTATTTATTTGTACGCGTATTAATTGTTAAATTATTCTAATACAAGAAAATATTTAATTCTTTGAACAATGTGTACTAACAGAATGGCTGATTACGAGGTTAAATCTGCATCAGAGTCTCTCGAGGCGTCACTATAGATCAACTTATATTTCATCTATATATAGATCAAATATAAGTTCACACGGGAATATACAGCGGCAAAGACTCCACCGCAATATCGCCGGTTGTGGAGAGGAAAATTCATGCATAACTTTCAAGGTGATTTGCTCTTGCGAATTAAACTTGCGCTTCGTACCATATCATAGCATAAAGCGACAAAACAAAATATACTAAAATTTTCGAGAAACTGTGTATTAATCATTCCTTTCGCTCCACTCCTTACTGTCGATTGCGAACATTCTTGATCATTTTTCTTATCAGCGCAATTTAGATAATCGGAATTATTATCTCTCTGTATTATAAAAATATTTCGCCGTTGCCGCTGCTGTGTAGAACAATTGAGCTGGCCGGGGTCAAATAACCTACCGACGTCCCGCTTTTTCAAGTACCCCAGGAGCTCCTCAAGCCCAGATTTTTTTGAACCTCCATGAGATCCCCCTACCAAACCCTGATTTTTCTAAGTCAAAATGAATTACTGAATTTACAAAAGTCCAAAAACAATTTTTTGAAAAAAAAATTGAAATTGAATTTTTTTTTCGAAAACCACCTGGTCTGCATCTTTGGAGTAATGTACAAAGAATGCACTCTAATTCCGTTTTCAATAGAAAATATTTAAAAATCTGGGAATAATACTACTTCGAATTTAAAAAAATTGATATCGCGAAAGAACTTATTTCGCATGATATTTTTCGTTCTTTATTATTAGAATGATTCACGAAAAAACTGTACATTTTTTAAACAAATTCACATCGTGACTCCTATCTACGAGGTTCAACATTTATTTTTTGTTTCGCATCCCGTGAGTATTTTTCTTTTTAAAATACTAGCCAGATCGGACGCGCTGCCGCGCGTCACCATTTTTCTATAGACGCTGCAGCGCACTTTAAACTAAACGGATCCGGGCGCTGCGGCGCCCGAGTCACACCTTCTGTCAGTTTTGACATTTGACAAAAATAAAAAGATTCAATCTATGAACTTCGTCACGGTCCCGGTGTCTGACCACGACCAATCATAGCACGAATAAAACGGCTTCACACGAACATAGCTGACTGCCACCAACTTTTTAAAAGAGGATAAAAAGCTCAAAATATACAAAAAAAAAAAGCATTGCATATAATCCGTACGTAATAAAACGGTTCGTGTCTTCTACGAAAATGAAAATATATGTGAAGTAACAAAGATTTCACTACGTAAATATATTTTTAATATAAATATTTTTGTCTGAATAAAAATATATTTTACCAAGCGTAATTGGCAGATATAGAACATACAAAATAATGTTTCGAGATTGGAGAGTTTTCGTATGTAACCACAACATACGTTACTTAAACAAACTTATTTGTGTATTACATCATTTTTGTTTTTTGGCAAAAAAAAGTACGATATTGTATATTTCTTGTTCTATTAAAGACGACAAAAAGAATGATTGAATTTACATTTTTTTTTTCGTAACAAACAATAAAAATGAAAATTCTACAATTTATCTAGTTATTTATGAACCCACACTGATGGTTGTGCGGTCGGTGTGCGGCTTCGGAAGTCCCTCGAATTAAGCAGCATTTCGTGCTGCCGTTACTCGGATGGGTGACCGTGCATCGACTGGCACATCAACAAATAAGCGGGAGGCATTTTTTCCTTTGGTGCCTTTGGCGTTTTGATTTAAGTAATATTGTTATTTTCGCATATACACCGAAGAATCAGAGAAATATAGTGCCATCTGTACCGGCACGGGTTTTCCGCAGGTTATCCATGCCCATGGCGAATGCGGTACAGTGTAGCTAAGTCGGCTGCGGACACATCGGAAGTTAGGTTGGCTTAGCAAAGTGCGGGTAGGGAGTGATGGAAGGAAGGGTGGGAAGGGTCGTAGAAACCCGAGATGGTGTACGCTGGAACATGGGAAATAAAATATACAACTAGTTATTTATGTACTTTTTAAAAAATTAAACATTTGCAATTTTTTTGTGTGAAATTAACAAAAACTATTTTTGCTCTTTTCCGTATGTTTTTTTCTAAATACAGAATTCCAGGTTTGTTTTTCCTGTCATATATTTATGTTATGGTCACACAACATCTTGGCGGAAATGTCAGAAATATTATATAAATGGATAGTATGAGGAATATATATTTCCTCTGTATATTCCCGTGTGAACTTATATTTGATCTATAGTGATTTCCACATATCACTACCGGTAATATTAACCTATTCGAATTTCAAGCTCATGGCGGTGCACCGCGTCCACACCGATATTTCGTTCAGTTGTATATAGTACAATCTCACCTATTTTACAAAATATTGAACGTGGCGGCGACGGCGGTGGCAAAGTATTCTTTGCCGAGAGGTTTTCCTTACTCCCAAGACAATTGACCGTTGAATTGGAGATTCTTTTATCTCCTCTCGTCAACTATCCGCTAGTTGTTTGAGAGTAGAGAGAAGATTTTCCCTCGCTTCGTCAAATACGTGAGAGTGTACTGTACTTGAAAAAAACCAGCGCGTGCAGCACTCACAGATATCGCGCGGTCGATGACAACCAGTTTCAATAACGACCCCGTTAATCAAATCCACACTTTCCGGGGTTTGCCGTAGAGTCGAAACAGGGGTGGGGAGGAATATGAGTAAGTGGGGACCAGGAGGTGGTTGCAGGCCCGAGAGTGGATATGACGTCCGGTCCGGGAATTTTTCGCTTCCTGGCCAAGAGAGCCACTTTTCGAGTTCGCTCTCGGGTTCGAGTAGATCCCCCCCCCCCCCCCCCCCTCTCGCCTTTTATCATTTTCCTGTCCACAGTCCTCATAGTTTTATTCGTTTTATTACCTTTTATTCTCGTTCATTTACCGTTCGGCGCTCTTCCGTTTGCAGGCGCGTGCGTTCGTGCATCCGCTTTTCACCCATCGATTTGCAATTTTTTTTTTTTTTTTCAAAACTGTTTTCTTCTTTACCGTTCACGCAAATACTTGAAACTTCCGCTCTATCTATCCGCCCTTTGAATGAAAAATCTGCTTTTTATACCGTGAATATACAACCGTTGTTTTTAGTTGAAGATATTGCACCACCACAAATGTGCAATATGCAAAGTGCAATTAAGTCGACTCAACTGACAAACATGAAAATAAAATTGTGTTAATGCAACAAGATGGTTCGGTCCAATTTTTATCATTTTTTATATATTTTTTTTTAAAGGTAAGGAATGGACATTTTTTAGAAAGAATGTTTATTAAAATGTCTAAGGTTTAATATTAATTAAAAAAATGAATAGTTTTCCGACGTGTGTTGTGTAAAAATATTAATTTTTAGATATTTTAATTAGCATATAATAAGAAAAATAATAGTAATAACTACAAATGTGACTAAATTGTCTTATAAATATTTTTTCCATATTTTTAAAGTAGTTCCACTGAAGAAGTTGGCAGTTTGACTTAGGCAACCGTTCTCGAAAAAGTAAAAAACAATTTTTTGCGCGAATTTGAATATCTTGGACACCATGCGGTTCTAAGTTACGCTAAATTAAAGAAAATTATAGAAGTTATCAAACGCTACCATGCAGAGTACCGTTCGTTGTGTCGATTTTTTTTATATCCATCCAAACTGATGATTCGAATTCTTAGGTTTTAATCAAATGGGAAGTACAAAAAGCCCGTATCACCTTTAAAGAAAATTTGCAATAATTTTTCCATTCACCAGGTTCAATATTAGAAGTCCAAACTATAGATTTATGTCATAGGAAGTAGGACAAAAACAATTTTTTTTTTTTCATAGTCTATTCATTATTGAAGGTCCATTTTAATACGCTGTGCCATATTTGTCACTGTTGTTACACAGTGATCCATTTGATCATCGTAAGATATCCGTCTTACTGCATTAAACCATCAGGGATTACGATATTTTGTAGCAATGAGAAGCTTCCGCGTACAACTTAATCGCCTGATTGATGAATCACCGTGACATAATACGAGTGCAGGCGTTGTGACAGAAGCAGAACTTGGATGCAACGCTCTTTACACGACGACGCTCGAGCTCTCGCAGCAATTAAGAGAAATTCCGCTAATCTTGTGGCTCGTAAACTCCGGCAAGGGGAAAGAGAAGCTGTTGAAGTGAAGGATGCGCATTTAGGACCGTGAGTGAACGAAGCAGGAAAAGCGAGGAAGTAAAAGCAAATTGTGCAAAAGAAGTTAAAGCCCGATTTTCCTATTAAATTGCAATATCCTGAGAAATGTATTAAGTACAGAGGTACAGAGCACTATATTAGTAGCGTAAAAGAGAAAAAGACGCCAAAAGGAAAGATAGATTAAGTTCCATTCCACTTACACGAAAGCAAAAAGAGCGTAGTATCGAATTCCTCGCTGCTTTGCTCGTAAAAGCTGCACGTAAACACGCGTAATCTTGAAACTGATACGTCTTCTCGAATTCTCATCGGCACGTTCGCTGAATCTGACCGTGGAGTTCATCCCGATTTTCGACTTAACGTTCTGTTCTTTTTCCTCCGCCCGTTTCTCTCTCATCCATTTCATAAGGTACAAGCGGTTTGCGAAAGAATCGATCAGAAGGTAGTACAGCTCGTTTTCACTTATTTCCCGTGAAAAAAAAAAATATCGTCTACGTAGATCTACAAAGGAAGTCTACGAAAAGTCCACCAACTCGGACGTTCGTATACTTGAATTTAGACTTGTCAAGTAATAAAACATCAAAAAGTCGTCTACATAGATCTATGTAGACTAGTTTTGATCTACGTAGATTTACGTAGACTCTTTTTCGATGGTTTTTTACTCGACAAGTCTGCATTAATGTCTAAGATCGTCCGAGTTGGTGGACTTTTCGTGGCCTTCCTGCGTAAATCTATCGCCACTCTACTTAGGCGAACTTTTTTTACACGGGTCACGACAAATAAAATAAGTCGAGCATAAGACATTTCCACACTATATATTTTACTACATATGAAGTCGAAGTGAACGATGAACTTGTGGTAAATGTCGAAAAAGGAGTGATTATTTATATAAAACCGGCTATAGAGAGGCTGTTGTGACTTTACTAAAAACACTTTTTGAAATATCTTTCTTAGTTTTTCTTAGAATATGTCCAATCACTATTTAACGCGTCGAGAATCATAGCTTTTTCAGTTTTGAAAAATTATTTGCTCCATGAAAATAGATATTTTTTTGTAAACCACGTTTAGAAATTAACTCCTCTTTCGAAGATTTGCCTTACCGCTTCAGCCACATCTCTTGTCCTACATGCACGAAGTCCAAACAAGACAAAGCTACGCTACAAGTGTTGGTCTTTCTAATACACATTAGTTCAACCGGAAAATTGTTATTCCTTTATTCAATCGTTATTGTTATTGGTTTTGCAATTTTTGTTTAATTCCTTGCGAATTATAATTTACAGGATCCTTGGCACAGATCTTGCTACAATCAAACATTTCATCTATAATTTTTACTACCGGATTTCTTTCTTTCAATAAGGTATTAAGTGGCATTCAGATGCAGTTGGTAACATTGGAAAAAAATCTTTGTTAACATTTTGGTATGAAAAAAAATTTCTACATTGGAATTAGATAATCCGTTAGTATGAGATGAGGCTTCAGACATCAGTAACAAAAAATTACAAGATCCGCTGCTCAACGAATGTACGTCTGTTCTGCAAAGTAGAACCTTGCAGGCTTGTTTGAGCTCGAAAGACATTTTTCAAAAAAATGCAAAATGTCATGAAATTTGAACCGCTCGACCGATTTGCGTCAAATTTGTACCCAAACCTTGTTGAAGTCTTTGCAGACGTTTTTTAAAAAATTGAAATTGCAATAAAATTTTGGAACCACTCTATCCATTCTCGCCAAATTTGGTACACATCATGGTTTGATGGGAGTCCATTTAAGTAGAAAATTTCTCGACGTTTTGGACCATTCTGAGTATTCTGACATGAAAATCTCGAAAAAAAAAATTCACGAGAACAAAGCTTCCTCTATGACGAAGCAAAAAAGATTCCGATGTGAGTTGAATCCGAAAATAGGTTTAAGACTCCAACATCGAGGATTGCGATAAATTCATCTTTTCATATAAATACTAAATTCAGTTCGCGAATAATCTGCAATGCAGTAATTTTGTGGCTTTAATTATCCACTCGGTCAATTAAAACCGGTTAATTTTGTTGGAGAATGGATGGCAGGAGATAACTGGGAGTAGAGCGAGAAAATACGTCAAGGAATGTTGCAGTAATACGAATTCCCGGAGTGCAATAAGCAGCAAGTCGGTTAACGTGTGATACGAGAAAGGGAAGGGCGCGATGCACGAGTGGCTTTTTGTGGCTTGACTGGCATAAGGATGTACAGGTATGTATACATTGTGCTGTGTGGTTTACACTGAACCTCCACTGTATATACAGTGTAGATAGTGCTCTTCAGTGTGGAAGCAACGGGAGTCGATAACAGCGGTATATCGTCAGCTATCGCGTAGCTCATCCAGCGGAAGTTCGAGGGATGAAACCAACGTGGAGCTGAGAGCTTCAGTGCAGTTGAAATATAACTTCACATACACAATTTTGAAGGATTTCTCCGTTTATTCGTTCAGGCATATTACATTAAAGTTGGGAATCTCAACTGAATTAAGAAAAAAAAGGTTACAGATACATTTTGGCAAATTAGAACTGTATTCACGTGGTTGTGCAGATACTAAGGTGAATCGCGAGGCACCGCGTTACAACCGGTCGATTGGATAATTAGTTATTAACGTAGAAACGGTGGATCGCGGGGAAACAGAAGAGGGCGAGATAGGAAGAGGAACGAAGAGGCGTTGATCTGTTCACGGGAGGGCGACTTAATAGGATATTAACAAACCGATTGGCAGGGACTCTCTTGCTGCCGGGTGGAAATTAGAAAATTAACTGGTGAGACTTTGTCGCCGAAGCGCGACACATCGGTGACTCACATCGTCTGAACCGGAAAGTGCAATAAACGATTTCCAGTTCAAGCTACATATATCGAAGCTTTTTGTGAAAAGATAATTCAATATAGTGAAGGGAATTTTGGTAAGATGGAAAATTACGTTGACGCGAGCAGTAGCTTCAGTCTGGCTAATGAGCCACTCAGGGAACGAACACAATAGTCCCATGTTTCGATACAATGTGGAGAGAGTTTGGTTAGCTAGTTATGCTCTGGCATGTTGGTGATATTCGGCTCACAGACGGAATCGTCCGAGTCGGAAATAAAAATGGTGTGGTATTTCTCGAACTGATGTCTAACATAACTAAAAAGCAATTGTTTGAGCTGCCGAATCACGACCTAATCCGGATTTGATAAGATCGGATAAAAACCTGATATGGCTCGGAACTAGTCTTGATCAACGTGCATAGTTTCAGAAATAAATATTTACGAATGCAAAAGAAAATATTTAAAAATTAATTCACTTTAAGTAGGTTTGTTTATTGGATGAAATCCAAATTATGGTTTTAATCAGTTTTTATTGATTTAATATTGACCTATGTATTCGATTTTGAAGATAGTACACATTAGAGTATTATCCATTATTAATAATACTAACATTAGGATTGATTCCGTATAACTGTAAAAACATTTATTTCAGTAACATTCTGAACTCACTAATATTAGGCGAGGTAGATTCTGTCGATAACAAAAACTATAATTCAATGTTTTATCAATGGAAACGTTATAGAACGAATACAAATTATTAGCGTATTCATCTAACATTTGCGCAGACGCTAATAATTGGGATATCCAAAAAAAAGTTCGCGCTCTTTAAAAATGATCTGCTACCGATTGAACACAAGATTTGTAGTAGGGTGTATCACAACACCTTTAGTTAGTCTGATTCGTTAAGCCGTTTTGAAATTGTATTGGATTGGCAACTAAGTTCTGACTCACTTCAGATACACAGATATGTTTACAATTTTATTCTTTATTTAAACCTGTCGATCAACAATATAATCACCAGCCGCGTGACTTGCCTCCATCTATTGGGCAAGGACTGAATGCCGCGCTCCCAAAACTTAGCGGGCTGCTGCACGAAAAAGTCAACGATGACATTCTCGACATGGGCGAAGTTTTTGAAGCAGTGACCGTGCATTAACTCCTTAAGGGCTCGAAAAAGGTGATAATCGGAAGGTACTAAATCCGGAGAATACGACGGGTGTGGAACCGTGGTCCAAGCCTCTTCCAGTTGCTGGCGTGTGATCGAAGCTACGTGGAGCCGGGCGTTGTCGTGCAATAAGTACACCTTTACCATTCTCCTCCTCTTTACTCACACTGCAGCCGCCAGTTTACGAAGCTGCTCAATGTATACGTTCGCGGTCACCGTTTGTCGTCCAGGGAGTAATTCATAATGAATCATTCCGCGCGTATTCCACCAGCAACCCAGCAAAACCTTTCGTCAGTGTTCCTCCGGTTTGGGCTGTTTTGGTGGTTATACCTCGCGCGGCAACCAACAGGTTTTGTGCTTCTTGCTTTCGTAAAGGATGAAACTTTCGTCTCCAGTCACTAGATTGCTAAGAAATTCCTTGCGTTCGGGTTGCAGGAGCAACGACTGGCAGATGGACACTCGAGCAGCCTGGTTGGAATCGCTCAACTGATGAGGTGTCCATCTCGTCAGCACTCGCTGATAACTGAGTGCATACAGGCGGTTCTCGATTGCTATATGACTACAGTCGAGTGCGAATTCCCAAGTTGTAGAATTTGGGTGCTCTATTAATATTGCGTCGTCTTCCAACTCAGTTGATCGACTAGAGCGCTCCCAATCTTCTAGGCCCGCATATCCGGAAGCGAAGTGACAGAACCAGCGGTTGACTGTCGATTGTGTTAGGATGGCCTCTCCAAGAGCAACGTTGATGTTGGTGGTCGCCTGCCTCGAACTGCTGTCATGTCGGAACTCGTAAAATATCACACCTCGAATAGCACGCTCGTCCATGTCGAGAATTAAACTCTCGCAGCCGCCCGCAGCCGGGCTTTTATACCCACTGTGCAAAAGCTTTTAGAACATCCTAGCCGTTGCCAGTTATGGAAATTTTCTAGAACGTTCGAGAATAAAAAAAGGGAGAATTTTTAAAAAGTGAGTCAAGACATAATTACCAACCCAATATCACATTCGGTTTAATTCGACAATTTTGATCAAATAAAAAACATGGTGATATCTGATCCGGAATATATTCGGCTCAAATTCCGTATTTCTGGTCAGACAAATCATGACATTGTCAAATCAAATACGGACACACTTGGTGGACTTGCAGTCAGACAGGACGTAACGATGCGATATCTATAGCCTCAACCAGTAAAAACTAAAAATAAGATGTATCAATACCATATCTGACCCAGATCCGTTTATCAGATCTATATCAGACAGCCTGAATAAGTTTCTCTACGGGATAATAAAAAGTGTTATAAGAATGTAGTAAAGCAACAGAACAACTGGCACGCATATTAAAAATGATATTAGAGATTCATTGCTGCCCCTTCCTCCTGCAATATGTACCTCCAGAAAATTCCCACTAGCTAGATATATGCGAGAAAGACAAAGAAATATACAGCTCCAGTATAACAGCGAGACAAACAGTCTGGGCATCGAGTTATTAATGCCGACGAAGGCTACGAGCCGGTAGAGAGTAGACGGGTTCAAATGAATTATCGCCAAGAAGGCGAGGGGTCGCTCTCCCTGCCGCCGTGTTGGCTCGGATAGCTGGCAATAATCAGCGACGAAGGTCGGATAGACGGGTAGCCCACACGTAACTGGGCTAATGTGGGCCATTTACGAAATTTGCATCACAAAGTCGAAAGGCGAACGGGGCAAGCAGTAGCTCGTGGATGAGACCAGTCTCGTGCACCTAACATATGCTTATAACCACTCCGTATATACTACTGTCTACTGGTGTTTTCCCCTACTTCATCCCCCTTCTATTCTTGCCACTCTCACTGAATCGGCTTCGCACTATCGCGTTACGAAACGACGTGACGCCAAGAGCTCCTGCGATTTCTCGTGTACTTCGCAGCTTTTATGCAACCCTACTTTTTAGTATTACTATAACCACGTTACATACAGTATACACGCCCTAGGAGAAACTACCCGCGGTCGATTCTCGACGAGCACCTTTTCGCGGCCGCCACGCAATCCGCGTATCAATCAAGTCGCTCTCCGGGCGCCACCGAGTGCAGTGCACGAGACTCTATACCCTATTCTACACAAATGTACATAATACCTCTAGAACTATATATGTATATATATATATATATATATATCTGCACTGTTACAAGCAGCACGATCGCTCAGACTCCGAACGCCAGAGACTCTCGCAACGAATATGAATAAGTAAATGTAAAAGGCGAGGGTTTCGACCCACCCAATAGTCTGGATTGTCGAGAAACATGAGGGAAAGATATGGCGGAGAAAAGGACGAAGAGAAATGAAACCTCCAGATGGAGAATCGATGCCATGCTTGTGTAGAACTCGTACAACTAGAGTGTAATTCACGAAGAGCGTGACCACTCCACACCAGCTAACACTTATGCACTCCATACATGAATTGCACGTGTATTATTATGCGCTCGAGCATTTGCCTCCACCTGCTTGACACTGTGCAGAATTGAGGAGGGAAAAAAAGAGGTCTGTCGAGACTGAGAATAACACAGAAGCGAGGGTAATAGCTATAATGAATGAAGCCGACGTCAACGTATTTAAAAAGCTTATGTATATTCTTTGGTTATGGTCCATATATAACTTCTATGTGGATATAACTTTATATATATGATACTTTCTTGGCAGTAGCTTCAAGCTCATCAACTGCAAGTACGTCGTATAACTCTCCGCACAGAATCCAAATACCATGGGATGGTTATAGTGTACATATAAATGTGTATACGTTGAGTAAAATGTTTATGTTTTCCAGAAGCGCGGTATACGTCATTAAGGTGAGTTGCGCGGTATATAACAGGTAGAGGGTGTTGGAAGCCCTCCGGTAATGACCTAATGGGCCGCGTCCCAAGTAATTTGCCTCTAATAGCCGTCATACGACAAACTTCGATCGGAGAACAGGGTTAGTTATAGCATCGCTCTATAGTACATACGGGTTTATATCTCTATACTCTACATATATGGCCGTTATATGTATACGCGTAATACCCACGTTGGAATAATAATTCGACGACGTTGTCGTCGGTGTAGTAGTCCGCCTTATTAGCTTTAGTTCTCCCCATTGTTCTGAAGGAGCTGTATCACCGGTGACTTTGACGGAAAGTTTCGGCCGCTAAGACGACGACAACGTTGCCTATAGACTTCAGTATAGTGACCCTGTGACCTGCTCACTAGTTTGCCGGTTTTTGTCGGCTTGCCAAAAATTAAGAATAAAATATTCAACGTGTGGAGGACTTTTAAGTTTAGCCCTTCTTTCTTTTACGTAGACATATATCGGTGATTATTTATACAATAGCTAGAATTATAGTCGTGGATTACGATTCTATTTCAAACTTTACTTTCTTGTTTAATTTCGAATTTTAGTTTCTGGTTAAATTACATACTTGATATTCCGGTCTAAACTTGAACTTACGTTTCTCGTTTAAGTTTACATAGCGAACTTGAAATAACTATAAGAGTGCTAAAAGCTCGTTTCTGAACATTGGAAATTTATGTATGCATACTACAATAAAAAGCAGATTCAAACTTATAAGTTTGAATTTAAACCAGAAACAGAAGTTCGAACTTGAGTCTAAACTTACGACTATAAATTTGACCGTAAAATTTGTTCTTGACATTGCCGTGAACTTGTTTATTATATTCGCCTAATACATCTATGTCGGTATAATAATCGACGACATAGTAACGGTATTAATCTTAATCTCCTCCTAGTTATTAAGGTCTAGTAAAAGTTGTACAAGGATGACTTTGATGGAAAGTTTTGGTCCCAAAAAAACGACGAATTAATAGACGATAGCATCGTTATCCCGTGACCTCTTTACAAAAATATGGAATTTTTTTGTAAGTCATAAATGTCGAATAAACTAACTAATGTCTCAAAAAACGTTGAGAAAAGTTTATAAATCTTTTCCTCTATATACAGTCAACGTAATAATGTTCGCGTGATAAATATTTTTGTCGTGAAAGTTTACGGCGTCTTAATCCCTTTATTACATCATACTGGTCTATGTATCGCTGTGCGTCTTTTGCTAACCACGTTGTTGAAACAGTATAATGGTACACCGCTTCGGCAATGATGGATATTGCGTGCGAGTGTTATATTTGTCGAGATGGCGCGCGAGCGTTCACGGCTTATAGTAGCAATTTTCGCGTCTTAATGATGCGCCCGTCCCTCAACATTTGCTTCATTGTGTGGGGGAAATGTCGCCTTGAAGAACCTAATGCGCAAATGACCAGATGCCGAAAAGGGGAGACCGGGGCTGATTGGGTCACTTTATGCTTTTTAATATTTGCACAATATTTGACTGAGTACATAAAGTTATAACCAGAGTTCAGGTTACTCGGATTAACCAAATAGCTGTTGCAAGGACAATTCTGTTTGGAGAAAAACTCTGTGGGGTCCGAATATGGGAAATTCCATACGAAGTTCTTATACTAACTCCAGTAGTCAATACAGTATAGAAACTACGGCAGTAACTTCACTTAAAGTTGTACATTAAATATATAAATGTAGCCTCTCAGGGAAAAGACGCCTGTAAGTGGAAAACGTCGATTTTTAAACGGGTTTGACTCTACATGACCCTGATTCAACTAACCCCGGTCTCCACCAACCCACTGGTTGTTTCCTTCGATCTAGCAAACAGCACACCGCACACCAACACAAAACCGTTAATGATTCTTCTGGGCAGATAAAGCTCGTTGTTGCCGACTTTGTTCTCGTTGTGCCTCGTTGTAGCATCCATCGGATTCATATAATGTGCTCAACGGCAACACTGGAATTGTTCAACGAAGCTAAAGGACTCTTTCCAGGCTCGGAGATTCCATGCACACATACACACGCACACACACTGACACTACAAAACCAGAAGCAACACCCCGATGCGTGACTTTATCGCGAGATTAATCTAGAGATCGAAATCACGAGAGGGGAGAGCGAAAAAAGGAATGGGAGTGAAAGAACCTTGTGTATTATGTGGCACTGGACGAGGCGATTAGTGATTTGACTCGAGGTGAACAACGAGGCTCGAGATCCACACACCCTGATACTGTAATTTGAAGCAAAATCCAACCCTCTCGTGCTGCTCGCATCTATTCTAACGTAATAGTACTGTTTCGTATCAATCAGTGGGAAAGTGATTCATCTCGTAATCATTTTGTGTAAACTATAAATAGATTTGAAAGCTCATTACCATTATATAAAGTCATGATAATCTAAAAATCAAATTTCGTTTATTTAATTTTTGTATCTTTTAGGTTATCTTTGATCTGTTAGATATTTATTGTTGATTATCACCCTTAATGTATTACCGGATACTGTTAAATCTCAGGCCTGCATTTTTCGCACTTTACCAGGTTATATACAGGTCAAAATCTCACTCTAAATAAAAAAAATCGTGATGTAAAAAAATACTATGCGACTAATTACTGGCAACGAGATATTTAAGAAAGTAAAAAAAAACATTTCATAAGTTCTTTATTTATTTTTCTCTTCTCTATTCATTTTTTATTCTCTAATTTTTATTCTCATGTTTTTTAGAGTAACTCGTATTTCTTTTTACAAACCCCTTTTACAAATTTTCTTATTTTTTATTTAGAAAATAAAAAATAAATAGAGAAGAGAAAAATATATAAAGAACTTATGAAACGTTTTTTTTTTACTTTTTAGTAACTCGTATTTTTTATTTTGTAAATAAAAAATAAGAGTTACTCTAAAAAACATGAGACCCCTTTTACAAATTTTTATATTCGGATCTGGGTTTTTTGTAAATAAAAAATAAGAAATACGAGTTACCCTAAAAAACATGAGACCTCTTTTACAAATTTTCTTATTTTTTATTTACAAAGTAAAAAATAAGGAATACGAGTTACTCTAAAAAACATGAGATTCCTTTTACAAAGTTTATATTCGGATCTGGGTTTTTTTTTACATGTACCGAACTTTTTTTTACCGATGATAATGAATAACTGACTGCCCCTTTCGTTACAATATAACTCCACATAATATTTGCCGACGGTTCTAGAAAGGTATCTTAACGGTAATTTTTTAGAGCGGATGTTACCACGGATTGTAATTACTTGGTTTGTGGTACTTATTATAAGCATATCGTTTTGCAAATTTCGATATTGTGAGAACATGTTGCCACAGACGTTTGTCAAATAAATTATAATATTGAAACCTACAGCTAGTGATCTCTGAATGCAGCTGCGAATTATAATCAGCAAATTTTGGTACATACTTAAAACAAAAAGAAAGAAATTACGATTAATTGAAATTTTTTTTTGAGATTTACAGTTAATATACCATGACAAACATTACAAAATTTTGCAAAAAATGTATATTTACATTTCAGAAAATATTTGTTTTCTTTTTTTTTTAATGTGTTAATTTACCATATATTCGCAAATTCTTAGCTATCCAGTTAAAAAGTTTATCATAAATAAAGTAATGTTCCACAACCTTTTTGGGATTGGATTTGACCCGAAATTTGATGTTTTTCTTGAAATTTGAAGATCGGTAAAGGCTTCAAATTTTACAAGGATTCCAATTTTTCATTGTTTTAACCGGTTTGACTTTTTGAAACTTTAGACACGTACGTAATAATGTCTACAGATATTTGAAACAAAATGTGATTAACATAGACAGAGACCTTCGAATTTTACAGTAAAATGCCAAATTTTATTTTCATTATCGTCGAAATTTGGAAAAATATTAGGCATGTAAATGTTAATTAACTTGTAGGTAGGTAGGTAGCGGCAATGAAATGAAACATTTCATTGCCGCTACCTACCTACCTATTATATACAGTGGTCGCTACTACAATCAACAAGTTAATTAACTTGAGCAATTAATAACAAATTTGCCACCCATGTTATGGAACCAATTAGATAATAAATTACATTAGATTATATTATTACTTGACGAATAAAATATACCTGAATTGCACTTTTTGAATTCTATTAGAACAAGGCTGCAAGCTAGAACCTTGCACATTGTTTCCTTTATTATTCAATATTTTTCACTATTTTGCAAAGCTTCCTCTATAGAGAAACCAAAATCGATGAACATACTTCCTCATAGTGGTAAGATTGTAAAATAGTGGAAAATAATGAGGAAGCAATGAGCAAGATTCTACTTTACATTCTTTTCTTATTTTTAAACATTATTTTTGCCAAAAGTATAATACCTCTTGGAAAATTGTAAATATTACTTCGAGGGATGTATATTTTTTCTCATAGAGATACTGGCAATATTGAGGGACACACTTCAAAATGAATGAATATGAAAATCAATGGACCAGTTTTAACCACTTCGGCATAATTTATGACATCGGCATCATTTATATAAATGAATAAAACATAATTAGTCGAATCGTGGAAACACGATGATTATTAGGTATAAATTCTTAATGTGTTGTTATGAACAGTATACTCGTCCCGCTCCAGCATTTGCAGTATCCTGATTCTCGTAAAACGTGGGATCCGTGCACCCCCCAGGAGAAACGAGCGAGTCCGTCGCGCCCACCAATTTCGAGTGAAACCGAGCGTGCTTCACTGCCTAACGAGAGAAACCCCATGGATAATAGTCTACTAGTAGCAGTATCCTCATCGTCCCTTACGAATCGAGGTCCCAGGGGTTGTCTGTGGGGTTAAAGTGTATACGCTACGGAATAAGTCCCATTGGCATCGTCAGAGTGCGAAAGTGCTGGCACGTTACCCATAAAGTCAGTATACTTTTCGTTCGATATACTCTTAGCTGACTGCAGTCCGGAACGCGAACGTGCAGCGACGAAAGATGTTTGTTAACAGAACCGAAAGAGGTAGCATAATATACTTAAATGAATGCCTCAGTCATTGACTAATAAAACCTGTAAACATCTTGAGGATGCATTGTATATTATATTCCCAATAGTACAAAGATTGTTAAACAAATTCCAAAGAAAAATTAGTTTTTAAAAATATAATGTTTACTCAAAATTTTCCGAGTACAAGTAATTATTTTTTTAGACATTTTTTGCTATTGGGAGTTTTTTAATGGTTGGAAAGTGTCGAAATCAGGATATATTTTCATAGACCATAATACGCATAAAAGGTTTCAAGATCATTGAACGAACGGTTTTATAAAAACAGTCTTCAAAAATGATCGACAACAGACATGTCACAATTACAGGCTTCTAAAAAGAACCGTATTCATATGTAATCCAAAAAATCATAGAATTCATTTCACGTGTAAAAAAAGTTTTCTATCGAATTTCTTAAGTAAGATTTTTTTCTATTAATTCACTCAAAACTTTCTGGTTTTGTTATTATTAAAAATCATTATGATTGGTATCTTCAATCATGCTGATTTCTGATTTCAAAATACTCAAATCCAAATAAAATTCAATTTTTTATTGAGAATGTATATGTATGTGAATCCTTAAAGTAAAAATAAAAATGAATTACTTAATATAATCAAAATAATAATAATGATTTTAATAGATTTTTAAACACCTATAATATGTTTTGTTCAATAATAACAATTATGTTCTGGTCCTATTTACAATACTCAATTTCTTTTGGAAACAAATTTAAATTAAATTTGTATCTATCATTTTTGTGTTCTAGTTACGGATGTTAATTATACAGTAATTCTATTGAAAATGTATTTTGTTTTCAGTGGTAAGTTAATTTTGTTCAGTATGACTAACTAAACAAATTAAGAAAATATGCATAATAAAGAATATACACATTAAATCATAGATAAGAATACGAAAAATGTACTTTTATGGAATTAAAGTAATGGAAAGCTAAACACACGACAGAATGAGAGCAGCCTCCGTGAATTATCTCAGCTAAACGAATTCGTCTGGAGTGGGAAAGCGGAAAAGTTTAGGCGCGTCGAAACGCGCGACGGCGAGCGACGCGTGAAAACGAGAGGAGAGAACGACGCACGAGTGGTTTGAGCCAACGAGACGGAATTTAGTCGACAGACATAAAGAGGGAGTAGGAAAAGCAGAGTCGAACGATCCCGAAGGATTAACGATGAACGAGATTTCAGAGAGGGTTCCACAAAATGGCTTATACGACCAGTTCGTCACGGCGGTACTAGTCGGAAGCACGCAGAGAAAAGGAGGCTTGTGGGGATAAAGGGAGAATGTGGGAATCCCAAGAGAACCAAGAATCAGCCCCTCAACGCCAAAATGCGAAGAGACCTAGTCGAAGTTCCAACTGTGCAGAACCATTCTGGTATATACGTCGATGGCGACAAATTTGCAACGTGACACACAACCGTCTGTGTATCCATGACCAACTGTATAGAACTGGATATCGTCGTTCTATTTGTAGCTTTCTCTAAAAGCGTCTTCATGAACCTACGGATTTTCAGTGTGTTTGGATAACCCATCAGTCGACATTGTATAACTTTAGGTGGGCTGGGGTTTAGCAACATGCCTTGCAACGTGATCCTAGTTAATTGTGAAACGTAAAACCACATAAACAATGCAGACGGAATATGCTGTAAAGACATAAATGATACAGAAATATACGTTTGCATTACGCTTCGACAATGTAACAAATTAACTCTTCTGGATTATGAGTTCGTAACTTGAAAGATGAACATGTAACCTACTATTAAGAATGTCAATTTATCTAAAATTAAAATATCGTTGTACATTCATTTTCTATTTCGATTCTATATGTATATGTTTTATTGCGTTCGGCTTTGATTAGCATTGCATATGGAAAATGGTAGAATATAGATCGAAGCTATAAAGTGTGCCCGTTATTTTTTTTTCACCAACATATAAATAACTCAATTTTCAGGTGACACCAGTCTCAATCAATAATGTCACCAAACCAATGCAATTCGTATGAAAAATAACATAATAAAATACTGCAATTGATGTTTAATTTACATACAGTGAACATGCCAGGCTTCAAAATGTTGCAAATATTTTGCAATTACTCATATATCTTGACAAAATTTACTTGGTATGTACTGTATGGGTTTGCACTACAAGTTATTTTAAAGTCAAAGAACCATGAAGTAGATATATTAGCTTAAGGACTACTTAATTGGGCAATATAAGAACCGTTAGGTTTTTGTTTTACCTCAATTTATCAATCAGATGTCCACCGCACGACAGATTCTTTAAACATCTACGAATATCATTATAAATATTAATCTCATCAATAAATAAAAATAAAATTTTCATATCAAAATGCTGATAAATAAATACTAAAATCCTCGAACAATATAAATTTGTCATTTACTTGGAAAATATTTCTAAATATGGAGCAGATCTTTTAATAAGTTTACGCAAATGAAATGGTAAGTAACGAGAAAATTATTATACAGTTTTGGTGGAAGGGTTGAAATTCCTTAGGGAAGACATTTTGAGAAGACGAATTTTCAAGCTTAACCGAAAAGGAAATCAAGGGTTTTGTTGTTGCTGCACCGTTGCTGCTGTCCTCTCTGGCCCAAGTCACTCTGGCAGAACTTTTGGAGAACTCGAGCGAAAGTACTGCGCGAAGAGAAAACTGTCGTTCAAGCGACGAGACTCGGAATAAGATTATAGTTAGTCGAGACACGACAAAGTCAAGACATAAACGGGAAGTAAGAGGAAGAGGAAGAGAAAGAAGGCCGAGTGGGTACCACGAGAGATTGCGTGTTCTATCGTCAAAGCGATGGATGTGGAGAGTGCTGTAGCAGCAACCCTCCGGGGATATACGACTGGTCTTTCTCCATCGCTATTTTCTGGTTCTCAGCTCCATAAAGTGATTGCCTCTCGATGAAATATTGTTTAAACGATTTTATGTAATAACTTTAACGTCGCTTGCATCACAGTAACACGTCAAAATGACACCAGTCTGTAAAATATTACAGTTGAAAATAACATTAGCTAAAATAACAGTTCTTAATAATACTTTACTTGCATATTATAGAAGCAAAGATGATTTCGGTTTATCCGTGTAACTTGGTGTGTCCAAAAAGCCGAATTAAACTATTTAACCAAGAAAGTTACTTACAAAAACGTGCTAATAAGCTTTTCTTGTATATTAGGAATTTATAAAAATCCACTATAAAGACCGCATACTAGAAACTTAATCATCGCGTCCCTATTATTTTCTACCTTTGGCTTTCTCTTTTTCTTTTATTAGATATGAATAGAACTGTTTTAGAGACGACTTCTCAACAAAGTAATATTTTTAAATGGGTGTGTTTAAAAAGCTGAATGGTGTAAGGTGCCTTTTAGCGTACCGAAATTCGTAAAGTGATTTGAGTTTGATGAAAATCAACATTCCAGAGTTTTTGAGGCTGCTATTTATGAATTTAAAATAAAAATAGATTTCCCTCATCTACATCTAATCCAGATTAAATTTAAGACTACATGTCATAATTACATAAAGGTTGATTTAACTCATTCATTTTCCTATTATTTGGTGACTTATTTTCTAATAATCCAAGTTAGGAACGAATTTGTAGCCAATTTTAGGAAACCCATTTTTTAAACCGGAGAAGATCACTTTCTATATTGAATCTCGTACAAACTATTTGCATTCGAATTATGCACCATGCACCATTCGAAATGGCACGAAAGGAGCTTTAATTAGACCTTTCAGGTCCTGTTCGTTTTTAAACGTGATTCAACTTAGGTCGTCCAATGTAGACAACTCTTTCCTATTTCCAAATTATTCCGAATTAAATTCAAATATATACCTAAAAATAAAAAATCCTATTTCACTAATCTAATTGGACTCTGGTCAATGCTTAAATCCACCATCGAAATTATTTTATAATTAACTAGGGTTTCCTACGGCTCAGTTGCGACGCGCTCAAAAGCATCTGGCCCATAGTTTCAAATCACATTATATCATTGAACTCTCCTGTCCACTCCTAGGCAGACTTAGAATAATCAAAGTCTGGGATCTCGTAGGGGGTACTGAGAATAGTCAGAACCTAAAGTGACCAAAGAATGAACGACCGTAATAACCACCTTTCTTCTCGATTCTACTACATAGCAGCGGCAGTGGCGGCGCCGTAATATTTTTTATAATGTAAAGAGATAATAAACCAATATCTCATTTGTATATATTAACTTATTTTTGTTACAAAATAGGTAAAGAAATATTTACTAGATGACTGCCCAACTACATCTTATTGTGCATATTTCCAAATTAATAAAAATCACACAACCCTTTCCTGACAAAAGATGAAATAACCGTAAGCTCAATACCAGTTATATATTTTTATATCAAAATAACACTACCGCAGTTACCAATCACGTTGCCCCGTTCTCTCCCACGAAAGATCCGAGCTCCCTGTCTTTTGTCTTATCGTTTTTTCTCACCCCACGCTTCGCTATATGGCATTATGTATATATAAGTAAAGGAGAAATCGACTTTCCGTCTCCGTTTCGATGTCATAGGGCGTTACAGTCCTTCCTTAGTGCATATTGCACTACATAAGAGAGAGACGCATTCCCGGCTCGACTGCGTTAGCCGACTTTTGTATTGGATTCCGATTGCGATTGTGCTTGTTCGTTGCAGCGAGAGGGAATCGACGATCCAGCTAGTACAGTACAGCCACCTACGGAAACTGAACTTGAGTAGCATACGGGTAGAGAGCGAACGCGAAATCGACCTGCTGCTATTGAGTCTATTTGATAAGAAATGGCGCGGAGAGGCCAAAGAGACACAACAATCGTAACGGAGATCCGGAGCCTCTCTTCTTCCTCGCCATATGGGTCACGCAATTGATGTTCCCAGAACGGAAGGGAAAGAGGACGGAGGAAAAGTTATGTGGAAAATGAAGACAGAGAGAAATATCGGATACTCTCTGTACTGTCTATCCTATATATACGCCGTCCAGGAGGCATTGTTCGATTATCGAAGACCGCAGAAACCCGATTATGTCGACATCATCTCTTGGTTGGAGACGGTGAATGGAAAATTATTGAAAGACGCTCCTCTGGAAATGGAGAAGGAGGAATTTGAGAAGACAGTACCAAGTATCGCGAGAGTTTCTTGTATGCTATCACATCAACTCCTACCAAAAGATTGAATCTTTGGGCGATACAAATGTAGCAAACTATGAAATGAGTCGATAGTTTCGAGGACTTTGAGATGGTAACGTTAATTCATTAAAGTACATCAAGGAAACTGGATAACTTATTGAATGGCGTACCTTCAAATAAAATTAAAGCGTTATCCGATCGTCAAACTCTCTTTGACAGTTTCTGTGACCGTGTTCGTGGTTTTTGGATGGAAATAACAGTTCCTCCATTCAAGTATTCCAGATACGAAAACAGATTGCTAGCATGCGATAATAATCGTGAGTGGAATTTGAATATACGAGCAGAGAAATCGATGGAATCTCGACTTTTACGAGGACCCTGCTCGGACGATTGATTGCATGTGATCCGTTACGAAGCTTCCACGTTCACGTCTACTTCTGTACTCACTACACGTAACGTGAACTTTCACTGGTTTTTTTTCTTTTCGATTCATTTTTCTCTCACTTCATTAAGCCTTTGGATCAACGCTGCGATACTTCACTGTCGTTCGACTGTCTAGGTGCCCGACCATCGCCAGCTGTTTTAATTCTACGATCCATTCTCGTTAAAGCAGAGGATAAAGTAAATAGAAAACAAAAGGTTGTAAAACAGAAATTTGCACGTTGCTTTCACATATTTTACCATTTATGGCAATACCATTCCTACAAGGAAATGTGCCCATAGATTTGGGATTCAAAATAGAGCTGTGAAAAATGGAGAATACTGAAAAAGGAATGCATCCCTTTATGAACTTTACATCAATGTTAAAAAAAAATAATGCAAAGTGAAACTTTGCACATTGCTTGCTCATTATTTTTGAATTTTTACAAAGCCACCTCTACGAGGAAATATGTTAATCAGTTTTGAGTTCCCCAGATAGAGAAAAAATTTAAATCAGTTGCTTGAACCATTCCCGAGTTATAGCATTTTCAAAAAAATTACGACAATTTCAAAACTCCATCAAATCCGAACCGCTTTTCCGATTTTTGCCAAACTCAATACCAAACAACATTAAATATACATGCACTTATGAGACACTACAATATTTAGCAAAATATATATATTTTGCGCATCTACGAGTCCCCGCCAGGGATCATCCCCCTAGTTCACTCGAATCCTAGCCTCCATCCCCGAGGGATCGAGAAATAATCGACGTGAGCGCGATTGTATTTCTACTCCAAGGAAGATCCAGAACTCGGCGCGTAAACCAACTCACTTTTTGAAAACAAAACCGAGAGTAAACTATTTTGTTTATTAACGTAAGCAAGCATTGTTACCTCGACCATGAAGCCATTAAGCCATTAAGACCGAATCCAGTTAATAAACCAACATTGTTATCGCTTAAATACCTGAAAATTGAATCAAACCATCCCAAACTTTCTCTTTCTGTCTAAATGTGGTAAAAAGCAGGTGCGCCTAGCGTTTTACTTGGCTTTCCATATTTTATCTAAAATTAGCAACTATCTAATCACCGCCGCAGCCTCCCTGACTTAACAATGGAATTTGAGACATCACGGAATTATAAAGTTCAGTGAGCTGTAAAATCTCATTGCTTCAACTTATTTTAATTCTAATTGTAGCCAATTACGAGAACTTACTGTATAACTACTACGACAAACTTTAGATCTGTTCTTCAGGACATTCACACAAGTTATAGATCTATAGCGATTTTATGAATCATAAAACTCAATGCTCTATAGAATTTGGTAGCCTCCAACGAATCATTTATACAAAATCATATAAAAAAATTATTAAAATGGGGACAACAGACAACCTTTTAACAGAATGGTTATAGAGTGTTTCTGAAGAGATGTAATTTTGATCACTTTCGACAATATCTCACTAAATAAAAATCATAGCTTCACGATTTAATTTTTTGCAATATTCGACTCCCAAGTTATGATCATATTTCAATCGTATCAAAATAATGTCATAAAAATAAAGCTTCCTCTATGAGAAACCAAAATAGACTACGACCTCGTTAACCGATGCAGCGACGGGGCCGGGTCGCTGTACCAGTTGCCGGACGGATGACCAAGTTCGTAGCGTATATACGAGTGAAAAAAAATGTACAGTGAATTAAAACAGACTTATACATCTCAAATCAAACTCAAAATATCTATTCAAAAAATAATTTTTCCTCGAAAAAAAAAATTCTACAGCTGAACTCATTCATTGTATTGCAATTCATTGCATCTCCGTCTCAAAAATATTTTGAAGTACGTAAGATGAAGAAAAAAAAAAAATGCAATATTTTATACTGTACGGCTCATTCGAGTCGCAAATCTTGAAGGCCACAATAACGACCAGTACGGCCAATTTGAAATTTAAAGGACGAAGAAACTTGAGGCGTGTGGTGATGGTGCGGTGTGCCGTGCTCGCAAGTTTTCCGGGACGACGGAGTAGAACGAGAAGGAGGTGGCATAGCGACGCTTTCATCACTGGCGGGCGAACAGGAAACAAAGTTTCACCGTGGACGAAAGCGAAAAAAAAAAGAGAGAGAGGGATAAAGACGAGGGACAGAAAGAGCGAGAGAACGGGTGTCCGCAGGACTTTTCGAGAGACGGAAATCTCGTCGTATACATATACAGAGAGCGAGAGAGAGAAAAGAACGAGAGGCACGCGACGAACGAACGTGTAAAGCCAAACTCTCGGGAAGTCTACCGGCATCCATTAGCAAAAGGGACGAGAGGAGGTGCAGAGATAAAGAGATACACATAGAGACTGAAGCGAGGTTGAAAAGATGGAAGTCCGAGAGCGAATACTATACAGCTTTATACTACTAGAGTGTAACGTTCGACTCACCTCTCGTATATAGTCGTGTAAAAGTTCCGCGCGCGCGCTCGCGGGAAATGCGAGTGGCTCGACCGGGCGGCTTTAAAGTGACAGAGTCACTGGCCCGCAAACTATTCGAATAAAGAATGCAACGTGCTTCCGACTGTACGGAAGCAAGCAGCAACGGCGGCAGCGCAGCGCTTGGCATGAGATAAAATAGCCGTGACAAAGTTGAGCCTCGGAATACTGTACAAGTGATAATATATTTATGGAGCGGGTACAGAGAAATGGGCCAGGCAGTAAACGAAAATGTAAGAGCGAACTAGTGGGGGGAGAAGTTTGAGGAAAAATTGAGTTTTAGATAGCTTCGTTAAGAGAAATGACTTTTTGACTCGATTATTCGCGAAGATCGAGAGGCGAGAGCTTTGCGAGTTAAGACAGAAATAGTAAGTAAAGGAAGGTAAATTTCTTTTTTTTTAATTGTTTTAATTCAATATTAAGAGATACCGAAAATATAATATTTAACTTTATTGTCAGTTATTTTTATGTTATAAAAACTCTAATGACTTTGGATTTATGATGGTTATAATATACATTTTTTTACAACGCATGGATGAAAAAGTTTCTTATTCGGGGCTGCGGAGCGGAGACGTATTTCGGTATTTTGCTTCCTCATAGAGGAAGCTTCGTTTTCGTGAAAAAATTTTTTTTTTCGGAATTTTCATGTCAGTATGCTTAAAATTGTCTAAAACATCGAGAAAATTGGTTTAAAAAAATGTATGTATGTATGTGTGTGACCGGCATTCAAAATTCAAACTTGCATATCTCAAGAACGGCTTTAACATCCGGGCTAAAATATGGCACGCATGTGCGGCAGGTAGACGCCATTGCTTGTGATAATTTTTTTTTTTTAATTCAAAAATATGTTCAAAATTTTGTTTAACTTTGCAATTTTCGAAAAATATCTGTACGCGCTCCAGCTTAGGTAAATTTTTAGCTATAGAGCTAAATAATTTTTTATACATAAAGCAGTCTTAAAGAAGGATCGGTATTGAATTTGGGGCGAATCTATAAATAGGTTCGGTTTTTATGAGATTTTGAATTTTCCAAAAAATGTACGTTTTGCTCTAACTCCCGTGAAATCTCACCAAATCAGCTCATATTTTCCACAGATGAAGAATAACATGCAATGCTGCTATGTACCAAATTTGGTAATCATCGGTAAAGCGATTAAGATTTTACGTGATCTTGAAATTTTGAAAAAATTATCATTTTCTAATAACTCAGGTCAACTAACAATGAGTGAATTAAAACTTTTTCGAAATGAAAAATACAGATGAACAATATTCACTGTTGCTATGTACCTGATTTGATGACGATCGGTAAATGGGTTTTGATTTTGTAACAATTTGAGACTTTTCATATTTTAACAGATTACATTTCCATCTTTCACAAAGCTTCCTCTATGAGGAAGCCAAAATTAATAAATAAGCTTCCTCATAGAGATCGCTATGTGAAAAAAAAAAATTAATGAGGAAGCAATGTCCAAAGTTCAACTTTGCAACTTTTTTTTTTCATTTGCGCAGTCACTATTAATATAACCCGTCAGACGTGCTCACCACGGTCGGCGCATATCTAGCGTGAACAACGTAAAGACCAATTCATCCCTGTTGACACGGCATTTCCGAGTGTATTTCAAGTGCCATGGTTTTGTTACGAGCCGTACACTTCGTTCTCTGCGCTGCACGTGGGTCAACCATTTTGTTGTTGACGGTACATACGTGCAATTCGCGCCGGTGAAAAAAATATAAAATAATTATTTTTTCTATTTACCTGTTATAATTAAATAAAAGATATATGAATTTTTGAATCGTTTCATTTTTTAGATACTTTGAATTAAAAAGAAAAAGCCAATTGATTCTAGTTTTACACTTTTCTTTTTTTTAGAAAAATTACTTTTTATTTCTTATTATTAAAATATCGTACTCGCCTATAAACGCATCATATCTTGTACTCGTATCCAAATATAATATTTTGTTATAAGGAAATTTTAATTTGGTAGGTTTTCTTTTTGTTTAATAAGTTGTAATCAATAAATGACATTTTTCGGGCTTATGTACAAAGGAGATATATTTAATTAGAGAAAATGATATTTTAGGTGCAAATCAAGTAGATTTGGATTCAGGCGTACCTACTTTGATACGAATTAGTATAAAGAAGAACTCAAGGATCGTAAAAAATGGAATATTCACTCTAAAAATGCTCTAGATGTCGTATTGACATTTCACAACTGAACATGCGATATTTTTATACAAATAGGATTCATGAAAATATCAATTGCCAGTACCAATGCAGTTTTTAGTAAAAAGCCTCGCATTACCTCATAACATATGAATGTTGGTAGCAGCGCGCTCGGCATACGCTCAGTTATTTCCATTTTCCTTTTTTTTTCAGTGTCATAAATACTTTATTACTATTGGAGAAAAAAACATTCGCTGGCAAAAGTTTTCTAAACATATATTTTTACACACTGTAAACGGTAAGTCTCCCTCATCGACCCAGCATGCCGGAACTTTCAACGCCTCAACTTTATGATTGTGTATCGCAGAATCCATATGAATAAAAATAAATTACAGAATCTTGAAAAGTAATCCTTAATTATTATTTTATAACATCTGTAACATTCAGTTGTATAAGTTCAAAATGACCTACGGATTATTTCAGACATTCGCTGTCTTACGAACTACATTTTTCAGTGGCTTTACCGGAACATCACGTAAATCTTTGGAGATATAAACTTGACATTTTTACAGTAATCGTACATCATGACAATTTTAACAGTTGTTTTTTACTTTTTGGACAAAATTTTGTTAATTTCTTGGGATTTTTAATCTTCTTGGTATAATTGATACAGGATGGCATACCGAGAAGAAATACTCCTGGAAGTTCCCGAAACCTTTTATTTGTTTCCAATGGAATCGTGGAAAAACTGGATTTTATTACGTTCGCCTCAGAGTAAAAGTTGGTGCGTCCGTCTTATTTAGGAATAATTTTTTATGGTTAAACGCAATTAATCGCTAGTTTCAAAAATGTTGAACCTCTCTAATCCTTTTAATTTAAGGAGGGCTTTGGCGGGATTTAGCCAAAGCTACCGTTCGAAAGTACACTGAATATGCTATAAACTAGCAACAACATAAGCGCTACGTGCAATCCTTATTCTTTTTCTTTTGCCGACTAATAATATTATTGAAGAACCGCCTACAATTGTACACATATTTTTGATACTAAAAGAACTCCAATCATCCATGACAAAGGAGTTGGGATTCAAAATTACCGCCATAGCCTACCGGTACGATGGGCATAGGTAGAGGGCATGCGTTATACGTCATCCCATGTAGGTTTTGCCGATAAAACTGAAACGGCCAATACTTGGACCAATGTTGGGGTGACGATTATCGACTTCGTAATGTTAGCCCAATGCTCGGCCAAGTATTGACTCGCCAAGTGTTGATTTGTCGATATTAGGCCAATGCTCGGCCAAGTATCGATTCGCCGACTGTTGGCTTGTCGATATTAGACCAATGCTCGGCCAAGCATGACCCGCCGATGATTGGCTTGTCGATATTAGGCCAATGCTTGGCCAAATATTGACCCGCTAATTGTTGGCTTGTCGATATTAGACCAATGCTCGGCCAAGCATGTCCCGCCGCTGATTGGCTTGTCGATATTAGGCCAATGCTTGGCCAAGTATTGACCCACCAATTGTTGGCTTGTCGATATTAGGCCAATGCTCGGCCAAGTATTAATCCGCCAATTGTTGGCTTGTCGATATTAGGCCAATGCTTTGCCAAGTATTGACCGGCCAATTGTTGGCTTGTCGATATTAGGCCAATACTTGGCCAAGTATTGACCTACCAATTGTTGGCTTGTCGATATTAGGCCAATGCTTGGCCAAGTATTGACTTGCCAATCGTTAGTTTAACCACTAGAGGTCAATGTTCGCCCGATTATTGACTTGCCAATTGTTGATTTGCCCATTCAAAGCCAATGTTTGGTCACGTCTTTAAAATGATTATTTAAAGTACGAATCTATATATTCGAAAGTAGAATTTACACCGTTAATCTCAGCGAGTGATAAACGAATATAGTTCGCAGAATGGTATATAAGAAGATGTGCAAACAATACAGAAGTTATGTAACTGTATATTTCAACACTAGCGTAGCCGAGTGAGTAAGATCGTGGATTACAAATCGCAGAGTCGCAGGTTTAAACCCAGTCATCGACCAAAAAATTTATTCCGAAATTTGACCCATCAGTTTCACATAAATCTCAAACGTACGATCATCGATTCTCATGGATCTTTTACAGAGAGGATTCAAGTCAGATGAGATTCAGACAAGAAATTCAAATTGACTAAATATGGCTCTCCGCTTCCGTCAATAAACCAAATAAGGATTACATTTCGAAATGCTCAATTCCCATCCGCAAAGCGTTAGTTAATCCGAAAATCCACGTCTGTTTCTGCAGAAATTGGCATATGCTCAAGTGCCAACTAGCGTGTTTTGTGTTTTGACGACCCTGAGAAGAGACAATCTCCAACGGCGGCAAAGACGCTGAGCAAGGACAAGTTAGTTCTCGCAGCTTACGGGAAGTGATTAAAGCTCATCCCCAACGGATGTTAGAACTGGACCCGCAAGATTGAAGTGCAAAGCATCAGTCGTAGCGAGTGGCTAAGTGACAGTTAGTTTCCAACGGGTTGTCGATTCGTTATTTCAACTGGTGAAATGCATTAGCATGCACTGCAGTTTTGAAAGGAGATGAGGGGCAGAGGTGAATATAGAGATATGAATTAATTAAGTGAAACTCTGAGTTGTCTCATGGTTATTAGCTACAGAGTAGCACCGTCTGTTCTCGCAACGTAGATTTCACCAAAGGCTTTTCACTTACCGTCTTCAGAAGTACTCTCGAATACCTGTAATATTGTTGCAAGACATAACTTTAAAGCCAGCTTAATGTCCAAGACGCTGGGAAGGCAGAATCCACCGTTGTAACATCCAAATCCCTTTTTACATCACACTCGATGTTTCTCCCAAACGTCTAGATGATATTCAAAATTCGAGAAATTTCAGAAAATCCATTTGAATTGCAATTTTGGACAATTACAATTATAAGAAGATTCTTAATAAAATCATATGTATTCGAAAAAATTGGAGAATTCTTTTCATATTTAAAAAGATTTTAAGTTTTCTATACGACTAATTAAACAATTTATTCTGCTGATGAATGAATCACCTTTTGGCATTATTATTATTTAAAATAAATGTTCTTGATATTTTCAATGACAGTGATGTTTTTCAGATTATTTTCTCAGCTCATCGTACTCATATACAAATCAAACTTTAAGTTCAAAATGCATATGAATCGCATCCTTACTAATGGCTAGGTGAATAAATAATTCGGTAAAAAAACGAGTACATGCATTGCACCGCATTTGGTTGAAGAGAAAGAAAGATAAAGTGGGGCTGTACATAATAAATAAGAAAATAAAAGCTAGATGATAGCAATAGCAGTGAAGAGTAGAGGTTCGTTCGTTTGGGATGAAAAAAAATTGCGGAAAAACGAGGAATGTGAAGGAGCGGTGAATGAAACGAGGAGGTTTCGCATCAGGAAAGGTGGCTCCGCTCGTTCAACCGTCACCAAAACATTTGACTTTGTAATCGAGCAGGAGATTTCGTACACGTTCTCTCGCTCATCTGCACCGGGATGATGCCGGGGCGTTCTGCAAGTGGGAAGGGAACTAACGTCACCAGGAGCACCGCGTTGAATCCATTAATCATTATTTCACCCGCGATGGTGTGCCGATCGAGACTATCGATCTTCCAACTGTTAACTCTGCTACAGGAATACTACGATGCCATGGAATGGGCAGGTCTTTGTTACTTAAAAAAAATATTTAAATACAGCTATTTATCCAGTTTTAACGAGGAAACAAAAAAAACATATTTGCCATTTATAATTGATCGTATAATATTTTAGGCATTCTTTAATAGTTTAGCTACCTATTTTCTGACCTTCTCTCAGACATTTCTTATAATTAACCGGATTTAAGTACTACTTGATAGTACTTCCCGCAATCCTTTTTTCAGACTTTTAAATCCAACATTTTAGAAAACGCTATATTTTTTTAGGTCTACATTGTCGGATGCTAGAAACGACAGAGTAAAGAAATGTGTCATCACAACAATTATATTGTTATATTAGCTTTCAATAAAAAAAAAATTTATCATTTTTTCAGTCCCATAATTTTGATTTTTTTACCAAAAATTGTTAAGCTTATTTTTTATTTCAAGCAAGGCCACTTTTATATATTTATCGAATTGACGGAATTTGAAGAGGTACTGACGATACCATGAAGAAAAATTACGAAAGTTTCTTTACAAAAAAAAAATATACTTTACATTTTTTGGTGGAAAATCAATGGTATTCGATCATCAAAACGATTTTCAAAATTTCATCGCGAATTAAAAAACATTTTAATATAAAATTAATTGTATCATTTTTAAAAGAATTTTCATGCAATTATTAAATTTCTGTTTTGGAGAATTTTTAAGGCTGTTTTTGTAAAACTGTTCGCTCAATGATCTTGAACTTTATGTCTAACGCCAAACCTTTTTGCGAAAACGTGTCCAAAATTAATAAACATAATATGTATTTGGAAAAATCGAAAAATCCATTACATATATAAAAAATTAAATTTTGTATCGAATTTTTTAAGCCAGTGTTTCATTTATTGATAACTATTTAGTATTGTTATATTTCCAAATTAACGTTCTTGACGTCTTCAATTACGCCGATTTTTTTATTTCAGATTCTTCTTTTTGTTTCGAAGTACACAAATTCAAATGAAATCAAAACTTTAAGTTGGAAATTTTTGTTTAATGCACGCATTAAAAGTGTTAGAGAAGACATTGTGTTTACGCAAATATTTTTAAATTCTGTATAAACCAATGTACAGTCTGTAAGTCTAATGTTTCCGTTGTTAAACTTAGCGAGTCGGCGGTTTTATTTTTTTAAGTGGTAGAACTCTGTTTGAAAATCACTTGTCGGAGGTTCAAGTGAGACAGTACGCCCTGTAAAGCTCTCGATGACTAAGGTGCCCGTGCAACGATGAATCAAAGCAGGCGAAAGACAATAGGGGGCAAGAGCCGAGGTACAACGAGGCGAAGAATGAAAAAAAAAAGAAGAGTAAGGGAGATAGTGGACGAAGAGTATACAGCGCGACGAGACACTGTTGGAGTGTACGTGCAGCGAGAGCGACTAGGGTGAAAGCTCGAGCGACAAAGCTCGACGAAGACCCACACATAGTAAGAAGTGCTGAGAAGAGGGAGAGAAAAGGCAAAAGAGGATTCGTTGCCGAGAGGGCGAAAGGGCTCACGTAAGACTCGAGTGTCCCAGGGGGTGGGTTGAACTACCAAGTACCAAGGGCGCACTAGAGACAAAGTCCGGGTCGACGGTTCGTTGGTTGGTTACTCGGCGTGTTCGTGCCACTGCAGCCTACGTCATCTATACATTCTGCTACAAGTCCGTGCAACCAAAGTTAGCTTGTTTTCTAGCCTGTCTCCATTACTGTGGCTTTTCACTGACTTACACTGTAATGACTTTTAGTTTCAATTCATAATAACTAATTGTTTATATAACTCTTTAATCACTGGTGAATGTGACGTTCTATATTTATTTTATGTGATAAATCCCTTAGTGCATAACATGTGCAGCATTTGGCACTTTAACTTTGAAAGATTTTTTAATATTTTATTTTTATCTCAAATGTCGTTTGGTTAAGAAAAATAGATTGGTCAATTGTTAATACACTGTTAAAAATCTGGTGATAAAAATCGACTCTATACGGTGATCGTAAAATTCACGCGATGTCGATGGCCGGATTTCAAAAGCTGATGTTAACTTGCATTATAACCTGAAAACTTTTGACTTATTTTACTTGAAAACTGGTAAATTAAATTCAACGATTTTAATGGTTTTTTTTTTAATTTCTGCTGTAATGTTTATTGTTACATTTCAGAGCATTTAACATTTTCTTACAATAATGTTGATTGAAGATATTGACTGCTAACAATGTATTCATTTTCATCGGCTAATCCCGAATATAACTGGATTAGAAGTCTTGAGGTGGAAGCCAAATCATTTCAATTGACTCACTTCTGTGAATTTAACACCACAAAAAGTGTTACTAAATAAGTGAATACTGGTCAAATGTCCAGCATACAAACTTTCTCCAGCACACTGGATTTATAATAGTGCATTGAATTAGTTGTTTCTTAGAATGAAATATAAAAGAATTTGAAGGTTTAAACGGTCATCTAAAATAATTTTAAAAAATCGATGTTTTTCATTATCTATTTCGATTCTCTATTCGATCTACTATTTATAGAAAAAATAAAAAATGTAATAAGAGCCTTAAATTAGCATTATGAATTGGTAATAGAAACATATAGTTCGCGCTATGAAGTGCGTGATTTTTATTCCACCAGAATACATATAATTGATTTATAGGTATAAACCCACCTTCAGCCAATGTCAATAAATTAATGCAATGTAGTGTGAAAAAAAAACAACAAAATTTTAACATATAAAAACATTGCAAAATGCAGCATTTAGTAAAAGTACTAGGTATTTATAATCGATAAACTTCCGGTTTTGACCACTAGTTCACGTCAAATCGTTACAACCGATTTATTGATGTTTACGATCAGTACAGTGAACACATCTAGCTACAAGATGTTGGAAATATCGTACGTTTAATCATCTGACAAAATGTTACGGTAATTGATAATTGCCGTTTCCAGCTAAAAAACTGTGGCGCTAATATTCAAAATGCGAAAGTGCATTCAGATAAGAACTATAAACTGAAAATAGAAAAACGCAACCTCCAGGTTAGATTATCTCTCATTGTAAACGTTAAAGTAATACCAAGATATTTTTGTATCTCAATATTTGGGATTTGTGACATTTTGATAAAACTAGTTTCACATAAAAAAATTTTTTTTTTGTGTTGTAATATGCTCCGCATTTTTGTATAAAATCATTGGAAGTATTAGATTACGTAAGCCGTGGAAAATGCAATTTTGTGCATCATACAGCTGCACAGAATTACAGATTTACGTTACATTGTATAAACATCGGATTTTAATGCTAATCGTTTTGAAGCCTCAATAAAAAATATCTTCCCCTGCACTTTTTTTAGATGACCCAGCCGCTATAATATGCTATTTGCATTAACATAACTGTAGTAACTCAAATAACCGGTAATAACGTCCATAAATATTTCCATTTGTATATCTCAAACACATGTTTTCGAAAACCTTGCCGAATACTGCAACTCGACATCATCACGTATCTCAAATGTGTAGCCCATAGCTCGAATCACTTACATCGGCAAGTTAGTCGAGTGAGTTAGACAAAGTTGTACGATCAAACCGATCACGATTTCGACATGAATATTCGCCTGGTACACGATAATCCGAGACTAGTCAACCAGTGCCCTCAAAGTTTCCGTCTCTTCCTCTCGCTATACGAGAACTCAACTCTTCCTCCCCGCACTCGCGTCGACTAACGTTCCGCAAACTTTCCCAAAGTGGCTTCGCCCTTAACGTGCACCGGGAGGATCTCAACCTACTCCTCTTGCCTCCTTCTCTGCTCTCCGGAGCTTCGCATTGAAACGACGTGCGGAGGAGGTTACCCCGTGCGGTAATTCAACCTGCAACTGCAACCTCTCCCTCTCCCCCCCTCTCTCACTCACTCTATTCCTACGACTTCACCCCTTCGCCCCCATTGCCATCAACTCACCCCCGTGCACACTCGACGAGTACACTCGGCGGTCGTTATCGTTGACCGATAACGGCTACGGTAACCTTGTCGTCGATACCGCTACTCCGAGAGCTGCTT
Source organism: Perithous albicinctus (assembly GCA_964016905.1). Lineage (NCBI taxonomy): Eukaryota > Metazoa > Arthropoda > Insecta > Hymenoptera > Ichneumonidae > Perithous > Perithous albicinctus. Next base: position 29,137,442 of record OZ024688.1, on the reverse strand, counting down.
GCGAGCCACCGTATACTATATACTGCGATGGGAAGGGGAGCTAAATATCGTTGGAGCTTTCGGCAAAGTAAGGATGGCTTCTCAAGCCACTACTCCACGATATACCTCTACTACTGCTATAGTAAACCTCTCATGGCCTACCAAAATAAACGACTAACGCGACCGAGCGAAGAGACGATGAGATGACGATGAGCCATTCGGTCGTTGCATCGTTATCGGATTACTCATTGCATTAGCTCTTTCGGTAAGTAGACGAACGTTTAAAAAAAGATCCATCGATTCTCATAGGAGTCTTAAAAAATCTAGGAGAGGAGTCATAAAAAAGGAGAGATCTTAAATCTAAGATGCAGTTTGCTCACTACTGCGTTTGCAAGAAACGGAATAGTGGACATTATTCTATTTAAGAAATTATAATAATAATAAAAAAGAGAATCCTCAAAATCGAAGATGTAAGAAAAAAATTAAAATTTTGTAGAAATTACAGACTGAAAGGTTGTTCGTCTACAAAGTTAATTAAATATTTTTTTTAAATTAGGAAAAAGTATCTGCTACAGTTGGGGAACGCGAATACACAAATCCAACGGACGTTTTCTAATTTTTTGTATACTTTTTTTAGACACTACAGAAATACCTATTAATATTGCCATTCTGACTTTTGTATATCTGTGTCAAGAGTTGTTTCACAAGAACTGTTGAATCAATTAGATTTTTATTAATAGAAAACCTTTATCCTGGCATCAACGTAAGATCTACTTGAACTAAAACATTCCTGAAAACAATAACGTTTTCTTAACGAAAAAAAAACACTGTTGTAATCAGCAATTACGAAGGAACTGCATTGTTTTTTTTATATAATCACAATAAAGTGCCCCCCCCCCCCCCAGTTTTTATCCGTTAAAGTAACAAATGACGAAAATAAGTATATATAAATTTCATCGAAGTATATCTTTTTTTAAACATTTTTTCTTCATTACATAAAAAAATAATGGGTCAAACAATTTTTTGGAGGGGAAGCTCCCATATGTCGGGTGTCAAGACCCGCAGGTGATTAATTTTTTGTTGATCTTTTACATTTTTGCTTCGCATACTCACAAATCGGATATTATCGACACCTTTCTCTCCTCGCCTCGCCATGCGAAGTTGACTTTACTTACCTGTAACAGAAAAATTAAAAGCGTTTGTTATAATAGTTTTTCTTCCTTATTTAGACGATCTTCTACTAAATGATATTTATGAAATGACGTCTGAAAGAGATTCTAGACGTAATTGACACAGTTTGGATAGTATTTCCATTACATTTCAACATCTATAGTGTCTAATCAATTTCTATACATTCGATAATGCGAAATAATAGATCGCCATAAAAGGTACTCATGTTCAGGAAACTATTTCTCAATTATTAAGAGTGCGACCAGGAATAATCGAAAGTCATATATTTCCAGCTCTCTATTAACTGCGCCTTCCATCGTGTCGCAAATTTTAACCAGACACAAGTCTGCCTGAGTATGTAGGTAAATTTTTACAACGCCCGTCAAGGATGCAAATAAATTGGAACGAATATGCTGCCGTGTGCGGAGACGAGTGCGCTGGGGTTCGGTGAGGCACTCGTTGGAGAAAATGTGCAAAAGCGTTACAAGGAGAAGGGAGGATGTACGGTGTGTACCTGTGAGACTATATAAGGACGAAAGGAGATGAAAGAGGTAGAGGCGTGAGGGGGATCTCCAACGAGGGCGCGTGGTGCAACATAGTTGGTATGCACTGAGGCGAACTCGAGACTGAGCCGAGTATCCATCAAGCTGGCTTCGAACGACAGGGTTAGGGAAGCGGGAGTTGGATACGAGGGGGAGGGGGGAGGGCTTGTGCCACGGATCTGCCAGGTTCTCTCGCGTGCGATCGGGGCCGGGGAAGACGGATGCGACGTGCGCCCGGGCGGTGAGCCGCGAACTGACAAACCTGCTGCAGCTTCCCCTCGACGTACCCGTCTCGCCACCTTTCCTATCCTGTACCATGCCCGACTTCAGCTGTGCGATTGAGACCCCCTCCTCCACTATCTTCTGCACCCTCATCGCAGCTAAAGCAGCCTGACGATGTTAAATAGATTCTTGAAACTCAATAACCCAGCAACCGGTACCCACGATACGAGAGTAAGAGAGACCCGAAAGGATCGAACCCCTCCATGTTTCCGGTCCCGATTTCCGTCCCACCTTATATTTGCTCTCGATATTGTATTCCTGAGCCTGCTGTACATTCGAGCAGGCTCGAATCTACAGCAGCTGTTCCCTTCGTTATGTTAATACAATCTGGACACTAACCCAATTCGGTATGACAAATAGTAACGTCGAAATCTCTGTCTATTAGATTTTTATTTTAATGTAAGGGTTACGGACTCATGGTCACATCAGGATCATAATGAATTGTGAAGTTCTCAACAATAGATTGCGTTCACTATTTTTTAGCGTACTTTTGTTTTTTCGAGAAAAGACAACAACTGAAAAGTAGAGGGCATGACATATGACGTTCATGATCATAAAAAGAAGTTACAAAGTAAAACCTTGGACGTTGCATCTATATTATTTTCACCTATCATTCACAGAACCTTCTCCATACAGACTCCTGTTCATCAATGTTGACTTCTTAAATGTTGGTTATTGATAATCAGTTTCCACTTCTTTACGTGCGTGGCAAAACTGTATTACTCGAGTGACTTTCAATGTACAAATCTTTCGTGATTTTAAACTGCAATTGTCCAAAGTTACAGTGATCAAGAACTGAAAAATTCAAAACCCTCTAGAATCTGAACCACTTTACAGATGTAGACGAAACTACGTACTGAACATCACTAAATATTATTTTGATTGTGTAGAAACATTTCAAGAATTATTCAAATCCTAGAATGGCTTAAATCCTGGAGTATGTGGCTAATAACCCACAGTAGCTAAAGACCCGGACGGTCTAAAGTTACGGAGTGATTATAAAACTCCCACAATGGTTAAAATCTCGAAATGACTGAGATGCCGGAGTGTCTAAAGTCGTGACCAAGCTTTTCTTGTAAAAATGTTCGTATATACTAAACTTGGACCAAGTGTCAAACGTTGCAACTTATACTACAGGTGAAGGATTACGACTAAAACTCGATCGCCTTAAGATGCAAGTTCTCGATTTCTGTTACAATTATCAATGTGACTGACTGATACTATACATTGTTGACTGGTATGCGGCCGATTAACAGAAACTTTACCTTGGACTAAAAACAATACATACAGTGATGGACACTTGACAGCCTTATATGAATTTCAAGTGACATAAACATATTATACTCCAAAGTGGACGTCAACCGTTCACTCATATTTTATATTACCCAAGAAATCTGAAAAATGATCAAGTTTAGCTTGTCTCTCCGAGATTGCCGCTACAACAAAATGTTATCAAAATACTGTGATTGTTTGTGTTTCTTTTTCTTTAATAGAAGTGCCCGACGAAGGGATAAGCCCTTGCTCTGGTAATGGCTCGATGTCACGCGTCAATGCACTCAAACTAACATTATATATATAACCAACGAAGCTCGTCACTTCGTGAAACAATGCTAGTCGTACACAACAGAGATTCTCGAGGCTGCTCACTGCTTTGCACCACCACCGGAACGAAGAGATGTAAGTGTATCAGGTTGGAGGGCGGTTGATGGTAGCGCTTGGATGAGATTCGCCTTAACGCCGACGCACGCTCGATTGAATCTCAACTTAATCCCATTAAGGAATCGATCGTGAACGAGTACAGAATGGTGCGTCGGTGGTGTATTGCCGCTATACAGAGAGTGAAACACACACCGAGGGTGACTAAAACCGAAGGAGGCAAGGGACGGAAACCTCGGAGGACGACGCAGCCCTATAGTGGAACGCCGGTTCATGCTATGCGATTCGTTTAGTGCTCTGGAACTTCTATCCCTTTGATTCACGCGTCCTCTCTCTTTCTATTTTAGGGGCCAATTTTCCAGTCGCTGCACACATTTGCGCGTATAATCCGCGCGCGGAGCTGTGCTTCCTCTTCGTATTTGCCGGGCGTGAATATACATATATCAGGCATTCCACATCAAATCGATCTGTGTCTTGAATTTGGTCTAAGATTTGGTTTGTTTTTATTCCATCTTCAAGAGGAACTCGGATTTTTTTATTAGATTTTTCTGAAATCTTTGCGATATGTTTTGCATACCATTTTTTAAATCTAAAATATCTGTACAGCAGAAATATTATAAAAATGTTTCGAATATTTCATTACAGTTAAAATATTGTTGCAACTTTGGAGCCGAATATTGGAAAATTTTTTATTGGAAAGTCAGAATTTTGATTTTGTACAATGTTGTTGAAAACGACAAAAATTACACCAATTACATTTAAAAAATAAATTTGACGGGAAAGTATATTCTTTCAATCAAGGTAAGTAAAAAATAGTATCAGTAAGACTTTTTGTTTCCTCCATTTTACAATCCTCGATAGAACGATTTCATCTTGTCTTCTCTTAAATTCCACACTATAAATTCGCAGATTCTAAAAAGTGTTGACTCTACATGTGTTGAACCCAAAGAGAATAGTACATTCTTCAAATTACATCTCTTGAATTACATCAGGAGCTCGAGTAAAAACAACATTCAAGATATCAATCAAATACTTTCGGAATTTTTGTATGAATTGAAAAATGACATTTTTAATCTGTTTCCTCAAAAGCGCTTGGACACTCTTTTTGCAAATTGCCTCTCTTTGTTCGTGTACTTTGATCAGCCATATTGGATCTACTATTTCATATTGCGACGTTTTAATTTTGGATTCCAGAAAAAAACGTCCACTAAAATACAGGAATGCCAATTGAAGTGCTAATTTTAATGTTTTGCATTACGGCTCGCAATTTTTTTATTTCATATTGTTTAATTTAATCCATTTCTTTTAAAACAATTTCCAAAACCAGTGAATTAAAAAATCTGAAAAAAAATCATTGATAGCACCTTTAAGAATTACTATATGGCCAATTATGGTACAGATCTGAGAGGGTAAAAACAAGTGGCATGTGGACGAGTTGGTAGAGAGCGCCACATATGTATACTCGTCTGTTTCGAATTTCGAATTCGAACGATTGTTCCATTCTGTATTCCGTACCTGCCTTCCCAATATCATTTCTTCATCTCTGTGTTGGACAAGCTGTGCCACAGTGACATTCACGCCGTTTGGGTTCTCAACTCCAGCCGTAGATATCCCGTTCATATTCCCCTCTTCAGCGCTCTCCGTGCACCAAGAACGCTGCGGACATGTTAGAAGGAGAAGGATCGCGATACTGCGGAATATATACTGTGCAGCGCAGAGTAAAGTACCTACGGCATAGGACTCCGCGGTATAAGGGGAAGTAGATACAGCGGCGAGGTATACTACACGGTACTACGGTTGCCGACGTCACGGGATCCTATGTTTCCCGTCGTTAATTCTAACGCCGAGGGGAAACGTTAACGAAGGAACTGTGCTTGCGCGCCAAGATCGCTCACCGGCGTTACCTCGTCGGGGGAAAACCTTCGCGGCAATGTTGGACGAGTATAATTACCGGTGGGGATTCACGCCCTCACGAACACGCGCTTCGATATTTCGACACTACTACCACTATCGCTATTTATAATGCACCTAATAGTCAGGCGTGAGTTATTCTGATAATGTAAAGGCCGGGAAAAGATCGGTGGCTTGATTTAGATAATTAATGAACACTTTTTTTTTAGTAAACGTAGTGAAATTAATTATGGAAACGACTGTTGTCGATCGTTTCATCGAAAAATGACTACGATAGTAATTTTTCGATGCAACGATAACAGTTTTATCTAATTTACATTTCATTTCATGTGTAAGGAAAATCTGGTCTGGGGTTGATTCATATAGTAGACAATATTGATTTTGAAATAGGAATTTTTAAATTGTAAGTATAATCCAAATCTAGTATAAGTCCCACATAACACTGAAATATTCGTTTGGGATATCATAATCCTGTCAGAATACTTTGAAATATGCTTAAAACATTGCATTCATAGCATTCTAACAATATTAACGTACAACTTTGCAATAATATTCCTAGATAATATCAGAAGCTTTGTAAATAAACAATATTTTTTGTTTTCTCATTCAAAACGTTTATAAATCGATTCTTATGTATAAAAGTTGAAACTTTCCAAAAAAGAAATATATATTTTCTATGTAGGGCAATTTTTTTACTATTGAAAAAACCCGTTCTAAGTGTTTTTATATTCGTTTACTGCGTCCCAACGTGTTAAAAAAAAATTCGTTGTTTTCCTTGAAAAAATAGCGTCTTTCCTGATTTAAAGTGAATTTCATAGAGTGGGATAGTTGCGGGAACATTTTAAATAATTAATTAAATTTTTCTTTCTCCAGTTTGCAAACTAAATTTCGTTTTTATTCATCTTCAATTATTTAAAAATTTTTAAATAATTTCACAAATGTAATATTTTCATTGTTTTCTTTAATAGTAAATCACTATACTTAATAGTAAGTCGACATTTATTACAAAAAGTACCATATGAATTAATTATATATAAAATGTACAGTAACAGTGATCATTATAAAATAATAAAAAAAACTTTCAAGCTACAAAAACCGGGACCGGATCGTTTAGTGATTAACGTCCTCGTCCCCGAAAAAAAAAATTCCATGATACATTCATTTTCCTTTGATTTATGTAAGTGCTGATATCTGATGCCATTTCTGTTAAAAGATAGTACAGGTCTAGGAAAAACCGAATTTTATTTAATGGTCACGTAATGCACAAAAATATTAATATTACTTTAAGATAAGACTTTTGTGCATAACAAATTATTTTGCAGTCGCAAACCGCATTTCATCTACATACTACCAGTATTATATATGCGGTTTTTGACCGGAAATCTCTTTTAAAAAATTACCTTGAATATGTCTCAACAGAAATGTATATAAAATGATATTTCTTTACTCGATTTCATGGCAAATAGCTCACGTCGGCTCACCCTCGTAATACCCATCGAACAAATGGCAGATTTTCTGTTCACCGTAATTGTTCGATTTATTACAATTAGCACCCTCTCTTAATTCCCCCCCTCACAGAACCTGTAATGATTCGCTGATATTATTCGTCTCTCTTTCAGCATAATAGCAGAAGCTCATGAGAATGTCAATGTTGCACTCTAATACACCGCTATAGGTATATTTTTTGCAATACACATACGTCGCGAACATTATCATGGTCGAGCGATTGGATGCCCATGGAAAATGTTCAGCGCTGACAAATTAGATCAACGAGGAGACAAATGGCTCGCTCGTAGCGCTCCCAGCGTACTTCCCCCACGCTTCGTCTCTTTGTTCATCACCCTCAACAACCCCCACACCACCGCCTCCCTTGTGTATTACACGCCGCTAAATTGTGGCCAGCCGCACACGCCGAAGATAAATGAATATCCCGCGCGAGGCTAATGATTATCTCGTCAGCGTCCAATACCGCGGGGAGCACAACTTCCTACGGATATACTCCACAGCATCATTGCACACCTGTGCATCATACAAAAGTTGAATATAAAGTTAGCGAAGCGCAGAGAACCCAGGAGCCCCCGATCGACTCAGCACCTCCAGCGGAAATCGGAAGAGCCAAAGGCGATCATAATAAATCATGATTAATTATTCTTAGCAGAATGAATCACAGTCCTTTGTCCGAGTGCAATGGTACTCGACGAAAATGCATTTCCATTTCTTTTTACAAAGCTATTTTAGTTCATTTTGAGAAATTAAAATGTATAGACAATAAACGAAATATGCTGGTTTAGTTTTTTTTATTTGCAACAAATTTAGTGCAGATAATATTATTTTTAGTCGGGGGTTAAGATCTGCGTGTATTTAAAGAATAATGTTATATAATTAATTCGAAATTGTTAGAAACAATCAAGGAGTACCAATTCTATGTGTCAATTTCTAATAGATCTCTTATCACGTTTATGATATTTTATGGGAAATACATATTTAATTAATTATAACGAGTGCTATTACGTTTGTTCTTATAGCCATCATAATAACCCCACTATGTAGAGTTACTGTAATCACTGACATACGTTAAGTAAATATCGCTGTTTCTAGAAATATAAAGACTAACACTGATGCGTGCTAGCAGTTTTTAATGAGAGTGCATGACAATTAGTACCTCGAAAGAATTCGAGGTACTAATTGATGACATTGCAGAAATTCATTTAGAGATGACCACTCTTATTCTGCCTCTATTTTTTACATCTTTTTGCCTAAAAGAAAGCTGGAAAAAGAAACAGAAAGGAAGTTTGGACTATACTGGACCAAGGCTTAAAATTAAAGGATTGACTAAAAATTAATATCCGCGTTAGATTTGCTAGCACCTAATACCGCAGGGGGTGCAACTACCTGCAAATACTCGAAGCACCATTGCACACACGTGCATCGCAAAAAGTTCAATGTAAGGTTATCAAACCACGGAAACATAAAATCCCCTGATCGACTCTGCAATGGCAGCAGAAATTATAAAAACCAAAGGCGATCATAATAAATTACAATTCATTATTCTCAACTGGTACAACGCCTTCTATCCTCGTGCCTTCACGCCCGGCGAAAATTCAATGGTACTCCTCGACAAGAACCGTTTCCCGTCCAGATTAGAGTCGACAAATTAGTCTCCCCCGAAGGAATCCGACGAAATGGAGGAAATCAAACCCTTTCAGTACGAGTGAAGGAAGGTTGAACGAAAAAAGAAATGAAAAAAGTCGATTCCTGCAGCAGGTACAGAAAAAAAAAAGTAGATAGAGAGCGAGAAGAGAAGAAGCGAGTGAGGTAGAAAGAAAGCAAGGAAAAAGCAGGCAATCGAGAATTACCGAATCGTCGGGGTGGATAAAAAGTCACCTATATCTCGAATCCGGCTGAGTTTCCAGCCATTAAAGCTCTCCGACTTGAGCGCCCTCTCCTCTCTCGCTCACTCTTTCTCTGTCTTTGGGTCCTCGCGTCGTGCACCTCTTACCCCCAGCTCTGGCAAACGCTATTGTCCAAACCGTTTTCCAGCTTCCCCTCCCATCTCGAGTCGTTTTCCCCCGTCCGATTATTCCCCATTGTGAAAAATACACTCGAACGAACGAATGCTCGAAAAGCCGGAAAAAGAGAGAACGGAGTCGTCTTCCAGAGGTCTTTCAGTAAAACAAGGATATAGGGAAGCTCAGAAAAGTGGGAAGAGACGAAGAGAGGATAAAATTCTTCGTCTAGAGAAGGCGAAGCTCTCTGGACTGGCGTGTCGAATGCCGAGTGTAACGTAAACTCGAGGAGATAAAGCTCTTCCGAATCGATGCCGTGAAATGGCCGCATTGTTTTCCTTTTCAATTGCTGGAGTATAACGGGTAGCCATGACTATATGTGCAACGCGAGGGCTTCGAAGGAGCGTCGCATTCACAATATTGATGCGAGTACCATTCGCAAAGGGGCCTTCCGATATTGCAACAGTGACTACGTACGATTTTTTTTATCTTCGTTCGGCACTGAAAACCAAAGCATTTCTATTTTCCATTGCGATCCAATAGAATGAATTTGCCAATCGTTCAAGTATTAACGGACAATGAATTGGGAGATAAAAGAAAAAAAAAAGGGGGTGAAAAGATAACAGAGATTGTGTCGTACGTCAGGGATTCAATTTTGTCCTCGTTTTGAAATCAGCTGCACGTTAATCCGTGCGTCCCGATGCAGATAGATTGTGGATATAGTGTGTCGCTAGAATGGATATAACTAACAGAGGAGTGGATCATCTCTCGCACTTCGCGTCTCCCTCACTTTCGTTTCATCGAACTCTCTTGCTCGGTTAAACTTTTAATCCTCAGTCGCGCGCACTTGTCGCTTTGGTAAACGAGAGCTTGGAAACGCGAGCTGTGTATCATCGTTCGAGTTTCCTGCTCGTTCTTTCACCTCGTTGGAGTACCACGAAGCTCTGGTTAAGTTTACTTTAGTCGTATAGGGCTTCGTTACACATGATACAAAAATATAATCGCCTCAACGTTATGCGCTCGATGTTAATTTTGCCTAGGAGCTTGGTTATGTTCGAGTTGCAAAGAGGAAATAACGATAACATAACATAACAAGGTTTCACAGAGCAAACTCCTATATATGTAAGTAGCCCAATGAAAAAAATGTTTAGGTTAACTCTCTGGAATGATCCTGGACGGATTGGTATTTTAGTAGTGAACTTACAGTCGACTCATTCGCTACTTACTGATGGAAAGGAAATTTATAATGTTACACTTTTTCAATGGGACGGTCATAGACTTATGGTGGATTTGTTGTGAGTATAGTCGATTCATGCGCCACTTAAGGGGGAACATCCGAGTAGACAGCGGAAAATATAGGTTAATTTTAGAAATTATTATCTCAAAAACTATTTGTTCGATTTTATCCACGTTTGTTTTGTTCGTCGTAAAAAAATCTTCGATTATAGTCAATGCCGGTCAGACGATTCGATACTAAATACCACTGTAAAAAATTTGATTTAGTCGTAAATGGATTCTTTAGACAAAAGTATTATTATTTCCGCACTTAAAAGTCGAAAATTACGAAATGTTGAGAGTAGGATAAATGAATAGAAAAGTAGTAGAGCCGATCAATGCTCAATATAAAATTAAAGTCCTTTTCAAATGCTTACAAACTATTTATACAACGGCCGACCACCGAATTACATTTTATTAGAAATAGAACAAATGAATTAATGCTACAAAACTCAAACTTTGTGGGTACATTGGTGGCCAAGTTTCCTCCAAGCGCAACTTTAATGCACATTAAGTGACGGTTTTCAAAACAGTGTACATCGATCGACATCATCGAATTCGTAGGACGTTAGACTAATTTATGACTAGGGTTTCGGTTCGGAAACGTTGTCTTCGGAAGATCGCACAATCGATGTCTAGTTTTATCGATAAATATACATTGAACTACCGTAAGTTAAGTGTATTTTAAGATCAAAATCGACACAGTTGACGGCTCAAATAATAGAAAATAAAAAAATTGGCGCCTGAAAAAAGTTCACACTATGATGCACTCGTATTCAACCCGTAATATTATAAAACATGAAATCTAAACACGCTACACGACTACCGTGTATCAAAAGTTTAATATTACGTTTAAGTACGAAATGAAATACACTCTGGCACCGCTTTTTTATTACTCGGCCGTGTCATACGTACATAACAAAGTGGAACAAGATTCTTAATTAGCCGTGCACGCAGGACGAATTCCCACTCCACTTTGTCTTCGTATAATACACTGGCCGGCGTCTAACCACTGCTCTACAGTATAAACCACACCAGACGTTATATTACACGTTAAATATTGGTTTCTATCGCAAACCCTCTTTTCCTTATTTTCAAAAAGAATTTTTCCCTGTTTTCCTTCATTTCTTTATTTTTCATAAAAATCCGGTTTTCCGTATCCTACCAACCGGTGTCTGTTTTCCGTCCGTATTTTGATCCAATGTTTTCAGCCTTATGCTATGTGTAATCATTTTTTTTGCTTTTCACACTCGTGGCCAACACGCAATAACGTATTTTTTTACAGTTCGAGAGAGTTTGCGCCTGACGGTCGGTAGTGTTTCCGGTGTTTTAATTAAGCAGTGTGTATCACGAGCTCCTCGGTCGGCTCTACCTGACTGGAGAGAGAAACATTTTCAAGCATCGTTACCAACGAGGCCAGACCTGGCCAGAACGGGGTCTCTGACGAACGAGGTGAGGTGAAAGGGGGTGCTGCTCAGATCATGCTGCAGAGTTGCAAACCCCTTCTCATACCATTTCACATCTATGACGGTATATATAAAAGGAGGTAGGCACCCCACGAGCTAACCGCAACAGCACATCAACCAACAACAGCAGTAGCAGCGGCATAGCTCCGACACACTCGTTTCGAGAGATCGAGCCTCGACGAGACCGACGAAGGCCAAGCGTTAGTGCCTCATGCCGCATGCAAGCAAAGCTTACTCTTCGGAATTAGCGCCAGCGGTGCCGCAAAATTAATTACCGCATTAATTAGCAATTTGCCCGACAAAGTCATCGGTAACTGGGGAAGGGCTTGGAAACCCTTTCCATATCCGTACGCCGGTCTCAGGAAAACTCTTTGTATGATCCCCACCACATTTCTATCCTTAGCGTGCCCTGGAATATAGAGGGATAGCCTTAGAGTATGTGGTAAAGGAAACGGGAATTAACCAACCTCTCAATCCTACTGATGCACAAACGTACCTGCTGTATAATATTGCTGATAAGCTTCGTCGAATACAGATTTCTCGAGGCAATGCCTCGGGTCTATTCGCAATTGAATATATTGTATGTAGAACAGAAGATAACCTTCATAATGACGTAGGAGAATAATTACTATGCATGACAGGTTAACAATTAAATGATTGATAATTATATTTGGCAATTTCCGATCGTGTTACATGTGGCAGAAATTCAAGCATTGTGGAGGTTAAGGCATACACGGTCTGGCGCAGTGTTGCCTCAGGCATTATGATAATTGTGGAATGTATTGTGCGGGCTAGTGCTGAGACAATATCACTGGTGATAGACAGTATTGGTAGAAGACAGATATATGAATGAGACAGTTTTGGCACATTCGTGGTCTGTCCTATACTGGAACTTGAAAAGGGATCAGTGCTGGTGCACCTGAACTGGCGGATACGGTGGAAACTCGCCTAGATTACCTTCAGTTAGCTTAAGATCAATTTGGGCGATTGTGTGACACAAAATCGCGAAGTTCATCCCAGTGCCTTTATTCCATCTTTAAGCAGATTTCTTTCATTTTTACACAAAATTCAAGTTTTCAAGTTTTACAAATTTTCAAGTTTTCATGTTAAAAATTTCCAGCGCCCAGCAGTATTCGTATTTATGTTTCTAGGAACATAATATTTTTTTCAACGTCTATCAGTAATCACAGTGACTTTCCATCGTGGGACTATTGTGGAAACTATATGATAGCCACTCGGTATAACTGATTAAACAAGATTAGAATCTATTCTACAGGATTCAAACCGATTATTAAATATCAAAAGGGCTGTAAAATCGCATGGAATTATTCAGATGCACTGATTTCAAAAGGAAACGTAAACATTGAGAAACTAGTGCACACGGTAGTCCACATTTTATCGCACACACTCGCCTAATCACGATTTTAACTGTATATACTATATAGATATGTACATCTGTATATCTGTATATCTTGTGGCGTATTTTCCTTTTATCGACAACGCGAATTTAAAATTAATAAAATTTTTTTTTAAACGGAACCAAAACAAAATCTAAACTCAAACACAAAGGGAGAAAAAAAAAGAAAACACGAACCCGAAACTTACGTCAACTTCGGCCGTCTGCATCCGCGAGTGCAACGAGATCCCGGGGGCACTAGTTCATTTTTATTTCGCCGGTATTAACAACCGGGCTAAAACTGGAGATCGGTGGAACCGATGGTCGATCTCCGCAAGAATGAAACGAACACGAAAATCTAAAGCTAATCATCGAAACACTCGCGAGCGCATACGGTTGTGGAAATGCACGGGTGCTCAGAACAAGAATTCGATATTGACTTGAAAGCCACGGAATCGCAGCTAAATGCACCAAAAACTACTCACCCGAGCGAAGAATTAATTATCTTTACAAGAATAGCTCACCGAAACAGCGCAAAATATCCAAAATAACTCCACGAGATCCGTATCTTACGATACCATGAGAACTGCACACGATCACTGCAACACTTGGAGCATTAATTACTGCATCATAGAAGACGCAGGATCGTAGAAGAATTCACAAAAAAATCCTAACGAGAACGATGCACAAGCACCCACGAGTCTGTGGGTGCTTGTGCACTGTGCCCACTGTGAGCGAGAGAGATACAGCGTATATCTCTCACTCGAGCGCGAGAACAAAAGGCCAAAACCATAACACACGAGATCGAGAGCGAAGTCCGAGTTGCCTGGAGGACTGCCCTTAGTAGACTAAATTGTCTACGAGAATCATCGAAAGCAATTATCATCGTGATCACGAGAGCCTTGACTCATAACTACTGCTCTCTCAACTATTTCACGATATCCTCGAAACGAGAAAGAGAGAGAAAACTATAGCGCGGTAATACTAAAGGATCTTCATGATCGCTTCCCCTAATCATCGCGCGAAAACAAGACTCTTCTTTACATTATCGTACAAAAAAAACACAGCACAAGGAATTCCAACCTTGTCCGGAACTGAACTACAACTCCGCCTGTTTTCCAGCGCATTGCACTATCCGTTGGGGTGCCGGAATTGCACCGGACTGCAAACCCTCGTCGGGTCTCTCCTTCATTCGGGCTGTTCATTACCTCGAGCTACTCACCACCGAATGAATCCAAGAACCTCGACCAAAAGTAAACTGAAGGGCGAGAGAAAAGAAAAGGTAACAAAATAAGTTACACAACAACAACAATAAAATAAAATCTCGGTCGAGAGCGTACGGGAGCCGAACGGTAACATATGAAATAGCCGAGATTCGATAAAGCGGGATCTATAGCGAGGAAAATTGGAAGTAAATCACACAATTTCGTTTACTTTTCATTTTTGTGACGATGATTTAAAAAATCACGTCACAATCTGTACACAGTATATCCACACGACCAGCACCTGTGGATCCGCTGCCTGTATGTGTATGTGAGAATGTCTATGAGTGACTACAAATGTCTGTGAGTATCTGTGTGAATACCTGTAAGTGACTGTGTGTGTGTCTGTAAGTGAGCTTCTGTGAGTATCTGCATGAGTTATCAAGGAAACACACCGTCTTTTATTATAATATACATATTTCAGAATCTTCGTACGCCAAATTATGCTATTGGTTAACCCCTCGTCCAATTACACAATGCACCTCTTTTTCGGTCAATTTAATACAGCAGAAAGCATTGCACGTATAAGAATATATCGTTATGCAATTGGAACAAACTATACGTGATATACGTGCCAACCATAGTAGGCGCTACCTATGCGCCAGCTATGTATAATCGTCTAACGATACCCCAGAGAAATATTATTATGATGTAACGCTTGGCACCCCTACGGTCGCACTTGGCCTACATACTCGTGGGGCGAAACCTCACGCTACTATAACTATAGTAACATATACTGCACACAAGCTTATTTTATTCCTGCCTATGCTGTATATGATAGTACGTATTACATCCTATAGAGTTCACTGCGGGATTCGGTGATTCTCTGCGGGTGCCCCGTATACAACGAGATGCCCTTTCGACGAATGCAAAACACGCTCACTCACTTCAACTTCCTTTCCCGCTCTCTCTCTCTTTCTCTCTTTCGACTCTGTACTCTGCAACGCGGGCCGCACAGTGGCTTTTGGCAGATCGCCTGAAAGCGATAAAATAATCGCTTACGGTTACGCGGCACGGGCGACACGGAATCCGTCGGGCGGCGTCATCGGCACAAGGTTTTAGTCCCTCGACCGGTTCCACCCTTTTCCATAACCCTTATATAGTAGGGAAGACCGGAGCTGGTTAGATCGTTGCTTTTGAATTTTTCAAAAAATTTAATCGAGCACATTAGGTTTGAAAGATCGCCATTTTTGGTGCTACATAGTCTGTTAGTTTGTATTCCTTAAGTAATCAACGCTATCCGGAGCAACCAGTCATTTAGGAGTTTGTAATATGACCGGAACTGACTCGAGGCGAGGCAAGTTGGGTAAGCAAAAATCATGCATGTAAGCATTATTAAAATCACGTTTCGTATTATAATGTATCTATGAGGTATATTGATTTTTTTTTACCACCCGGTTCCTAGCTAGGAACAGTACAAATGAACCACCAAATATCTGTGAAATTAATCAGATAAATAGCCGTTTATGTAATTATGACATCTAATGATTATTTTTACAATGAATTTTGATATAGTCGATGGATATCAATTTTTATTATTCCAAATTCGTAATCAGTAGCATCGAATTCTCCTAAAAACCAAGTTTGACTTTTTGAATTTCAGTCCGCTGTATCGGATCTACCTGTCTTAATTTTTAAATGTTGACTTCATTTTCGTAGTAAAGCACCCCAGAAACCACTCCCACTACATTGACTTAACAATATCTTTAGCAGAGTATGCTTGGGCGTTAACGGGTTAACGATTTAAACCCCGTTAATACTCACGATTTAACAATAATTAAATAATAATAAAAAATAATAGTTGCAAGCTCAATGTTTCATCAGCTATTTTTTTTCAACACAACTCCTTAGCTTGGAACGACCCAACTTTATGGAACTCAAACAGCTTAGGAAACTTAGGAACCCTACATTAGCGATTTTTAAACGTACTTGACTCTCTATTTGCCCTTGATACAATTCGCCCCGGTCACTCATATACGGCCCTTCCCTCTCGCTCTCTTCTGCTCATCATCATCATCTATTTTCCTTCCTTCGCCCTCTCTTCTGCCCCTTTTTTTCTTACGTCTCTCGTGCACGTATCACGAGCCGACGCGATGGACGAAAATCGTGCCCCCGAGATGGAAGATTGATAGACCGGCGTGCCGAGGATACGAAAAAGAAAGAGACCCTTCTAGAAGAGTAAGAGAGTATAGTGGAAGGTACGAGCAAAGGAGACAGAGTCACCAAGGCAAAGACTACGTCACGCGAGTTATTTATCGACGTTAAGCTCCCCGGGCTAAAAAGGATCTGGTTAGAGAAATGAAGATGACGCTTCCTCTTACAACATGTATAAGGAGACCTTTTATTCGATAGTCCTCGTATTAGGATGTATACGTGTTGTATCTGCAGATCGAGCTATATCGGTTGGAAACGTTTTACGAGCCATAAGCGTAAACACGTTGTATCGAATACGAGTTCCACCGGCTGTAGAGCTCGACATACTCTTATTATACTGAACACCTTCCTATAACCACCGATATTTTGTTATCGTTTCAGAAAACAGAGAAATAACAGGCTCGACGACGATTGGCTATTTCTCCAACGATCTCTTTCTTTGTCTCATGCTGCTGCTGTGACTGGGTCAGCCTTTAATATATCTGTGTCTCTTGGCTCGCCGAGTTTTTTCCCCAAGGAAAAAGCTCGATGAATATTATCCTACTCGACTAAGTAGGAATGACCAAGAGAGCTTAATCCAAGTCCGAAATGACAACAGACAGGTTGTGAGAATAAAAAGTTAAATAGTTTTTTATGAGTCGTCCACGTCATATATGCCCTCGTTCTTGTACTTTTCGAGTAGTGGCAGACAGCACTAATTAATCAGTAGACTATTTCTAAATGTCAAGAGTTTCCATTGATTATACGCGGGAATAGGTCAGAAAAAATAAACAAAGTATCTCACTTAATATAAAATATAAACTTATATACATTACTAGAAGAGTGGAGCTAACACTATAGCCGGGATGGGGACCCGTCCAATTTTAAAAAAATTATAAAATATATTTCTTTTATAAATAACTAGCATGTAATTGTGATTCACTGGCGTGTGGTTTCTTTCAAACACAAGCAACAGATTAATATATTTTGTTTTGGGTGTTTTGGTTTGTAGTCAATCCCAAAACAAATTAAGTACGTGATAATATTTTTTTCAATTGCCCTTAAATAATCTTAAATTGTCGGAGAACTCAAACAACCTAAACAATGTAAAAAGCATATCAAAAGAAAGAGAAAAGAACGTGAGAGATAAAATAAGGATCTATAACCGCCATGGCAACGAAATCCCTTATCACTAGGAAAAACCCACCATACTTAGGGATCTCCTCTATTTTTAGGGATCCCACTATTCCTCGGAAACACATCTGATTCTAGGTGAGGGACTTACGCCCTTCTGACTCTGCACGAGGTGGACTTAGGTCCTTATAATTCTGATAGTTGACTGACAACTTTCTGATTATGAGTCTGATTTACGCTCTTTCGATATTGAGGGGAAGAGGGATGTGGGACTGACAAATAACTTTCGAAAATATATAGTAGAAGATTGTGACTTACGTGTGGACTTTTTTCTCACTTCTCAATACAATCTATATCGAAATTCCAACAGATATGTTATGAGGTAAAGAATGTTTCAATTGTTCTATAATACGTTCACATTAACTAGGTCATTCTCGTCTATTCTAGAATGCTGCTATTAACCAATGCTAATTAATTATTAGACTGTAGCTCCGACTGTCAAGAGTTTCAACAAATTATTTCAGATCTACAAATCGCAGATTTAGGTTAAAAAAAAGGAATCATTGATTTCACTTGACGTACAAAAACTATATTGTATGAGACATTCACATTATGTGGGCTATTCTCGAATCCTGCCGGATAGTGCTAATATATTATTAGGCTAAATTTTTTACTGTCAATAGTATCGACTGAAAATTCCATATCTCCAGTATTTATTGTATTTATTATAAAAACTACTAATATTCCCATATTCCAATCTTAGCTCAATAATACCCGCTATAAATTATCCGAAGCGCCAATTTCCACCGCAACGAACCTTTATGTATCTTTATTTTTGGTTACCAATTTTCGCATTCAAATAGTTATCAAAACTTGGGTCTTCGTTCATTCCGAATTTCCAAATAAATAACTAATAGTTAATCTCGATAGCTCGAGACGTAACATTGACAGCCGAAAAGAAGATATTTAGCCTGAGTTGGCAGAGTTGATTAACTCTTTTTATTCTATCATAATATCATATCGTCTTCAATATTCGCATTCTGCAAATTAACGACTGGGCATATTGAGCTCCCTATGGTCTCGTTCTCGTCCACTCTCGCATGGTGCCAGACAGACAAGAATAAAAAATAAAAGTCAGTATTTCTGATTTAAAATCGTAGACATTAATCAGAAATAGAATTACATTGTTTCACTTACATGAAAATTATACATTTTCTCATTTAACGTAAACAAACTCATATATATTACAATTCAGAGTGGATGATACAATTTTATTTTCAACTGTAAGAAGCAGAAATACATCGGTCCGCGCCAGGCACTTCAGATATGTGTTGCTTGACTTACATTTCGAGTTTTTTTTCATCATATATTCTCGTCCTCCACGAAAACGATATACGATACCGAGTAAGAAGAATTAACCGAAGGGAATTCTGCACTAGTAATCGACAGGCCACGAAATATGTCCGTGCAAAGAGGATTTGCTGGGCGATTGGTAGAACTGAGAGGATGAAGTGGAAGGGGCTAAAAAGGTGCAGGGCGGTTGGACGCACATCAGCGAGATCACCTTGCGAGATAGCGCACTCTGGTGCAATGACGTCAGAACCCTGGGCTTCGATTCAGGTCGGCTCTTCGACGTATCAGTCTATAGATATATCGCACTGCTGCACTATTATACGCTATACTCATATACAGATAGAATTCTATAATACATTCAAATAAATCTGGCTACTATTATAAGTAACAAATTTACTCAAATTTTAGTCCATGTGAATATTTTATTTTTTCTTACAACCGCGTTTAGGACTCTGACGGAAATAAAACTACGCTACATAAGTGCTTCAAGGAAGACTAGAATATTTGATTTTTCTAGAATAAAAAAAATATTTATCAATGACTCGGGAGTTAGCAAAAATTACGAGACGGGTGAGGATAATTATAACGTACATAAATGTGTACAAACTAGTCACTTGTCATATCAGTGTAA
Source organism: Perithous albicinctus (assembly GCA_964016905.1). Taxonomy (NCBI): domain Eukaryota; kingdom Metazoa; phylum Arthropoda; class Insecta; order Hymenoptera; family Ichneumonidae; genus Perithous; species Perithous albicinctus. The sequence goes on along the minus strand of OZ024688.1, from coordinate 29,117,746 downwards.
TATATTATTAACTTAATCTTAAATGAACCGTCACTGGATCAATTTTATGAAACAAAGTTGCAATTTGTGTTGTTTTGACATAATTTACCTCTTGCAGTTGTGCAACCAGAAAATTCTTATTGCTGAAAACTTTGAATTTCAATATTTAACAAATTTCATGTGCTTTAAAGTTTGATAGTTGTGTACAACTTGGCACAGATGTTCACAAAGATGTCAAATACGATTCGAACTTCAAAATTTTATATATTTTATGTAACGATTCTTCTGACGCTAAACCCGTATTTCAGGCAATCTGCAAAATTCTGCAAAAAAGTACCATGGAAGAAAGGTCGCCTGGTAAAAAGTCCCAGGAAAACAAGTCCCACGGAAAAAGGTCCCCGGAAAAACCCAAATATTGAACATAACATAACAAATGTTGTGTTATATTGAATATTTTTTATGTGAAAATGATGGAGTTTTCTGTTGGGTTTGTTGCACTATTTTTTTTTCTTTTGATATTTTTTGTTTCATAGACCTTTTTGTTATCACCGTATTGCTGCCCTAGCGAATAAATAAAACATTTTTGGAAACTCACGGGAAAATCATGATCGTTTATAACTCTTTTTATTGATGAATCGACACATCTGCCTGCCATTGTATCTCCTATTGTTTCAATACTGCTCTATATTCGCCTTTAGTTCTCAGTTAATGTATGAATAAGCCTTCAAATAAGCTACAATTTCTTTGCTTTATCGAATGTAAAGAGCAATGGATGGCGCAACGGAATGAATGAGAACATTTTGAATGCGTGAATATCCCAATGTAGACAATAAATAACTGGCACCCACAATTCTCCACTGTCTCTGCTCTTTTTCATCAACATTTTATGCGGATATCCCTATATAGTATATCCCGCGTGTATTTCAGTGAAGTTTTTCTGACGGTACTCTGCCAGTAATAAAATACCATCGATCAACGATCGATGAGCTGGGAGAGTATAAAGTTACACCGTAAAAGCACGGAAATTTCGACGAATCCCCTCCGCATCCCAATTTCCACCGCATGCCTGAATGCACTTCCAACCCACTCGTTATAGTATTTCAATAAAAACCAATCAACTTCCTATTGAAATTATTTATTGTGTAACGTTGAGTTTTTTTGGTTATTTTTTTTTTTTGTCCATAGGCCACATCCACTAGATAAAGCAGATTGGATTGATGAATAGAAGGGAAACGCTTCTTGAGCACAATTGGTCGGCTGTAGAGTTATGCGGGAGACTGTGTAGCAGTAGTTGGCACCAATGGAATCGAAATTATGGAAAATTATTTTTAGAGCACTGACTCGCCTAACAAAAAATTATACAATTTTCTTTTGTCGTATACTATTCATATTAAAAAGTGGTGAAAGCTTCATACAATGTATATCAAACACTATAATTTTGCAATTTTGTAGTCATATTGTGTACCAGGATATTGAGACACGCAGTGCAATATTTCTCCGCTGTCGCAGCTCTCGAGACAAACCAGTCCATAGATGATTTGATCCTTTTTGATGCGTCTTTTTATTTTTCAAGTATTACATTTTAGAGGATTTTAATATTTGAACTGTTGTTCGTCGGAGATTATTTTTTCCGGTCTGTGTATACAAATTCAGGATGCAGTGGGAATTCCAGTGTAAAACTCCCATATTTTTATAAATTGCAGATCATAAATAGATCGAAAGGATCAATTTTAGAAATAGATTTTATAATTTCTTATGAGCATTGAATTAAAATTATTATTAATACAAACACGTAAATATTAAAGAGATTAAAATGCAAATTTTTATTTTAATCATCATTAAGTTTGCTCAAATTTTAGCCCGATATTCAACTCTTTTTACAACAATTGTAAATTAATGGAAATATTTTAATAGGCTGAACTGAAACAAAATAGGGAATATTGCAATACGTGCTATATTTTGTACTGAACTTCTGTTTTTTTTTTTATGAAGTCCATTCTGGATTACTCAAGACAGAGAACTTGTCAAAAAACGAGGGCCACAATTTAAAAAATCCAGTAGTAAATCAGAAATCTTGTCCGTTCATGACATTCCAGAGAAGAAAGAGAAGGAAATATATTTTACAAATAGTCGGAGACTGAGCGGCCGCCGGGAAAAAGTGATTTATTCACGTATTTCCAGGGTCGCGAATTCGTACTATTATGGAAAAAAACCGAAATAGTACGAACATGCGAACGGTATTGTACTATATGTACTATGAATTGATAATTATTAAAAACGAAATCCATTATTCATTCAGTTATTAAAATATATTTATTTACAGCTTTTAATTCATAACTTTGTCGCCCGAGCCACAACAAATTTTAGTTATTCATTATTTTTTACTTCCGCAATATATATTTTTATCATTCTCACATAAAAAATGCTTACCTTCACAATTTTTTGCTACCTCGCAGTGCAAGCTTTGTTTTATGAAATTTTTATTTTTCGAGTTTTTCATGTCAGGATACTCAGAATGATCCATAACGTCGAAAAAAATGCTTTAGAAATAATGTGTTCGTGTGGGTATGCGTATCTGCGTGGGGGCGCAGATTCCTTATTAGCACGATAATTATTTTAATTTTCCATGTATTATCAGGTGTACACCTTTGGAATTGTACTTGGCGCGAATCGGAGAGGTTCAAATTTTACAGCATTTTGAAAATTTTGAAAAAAGTTATTTTGCACTATAACTTTCGTAAAGTACGAGCGATCAGGGTGAAATTTTGTACACCAATGGATTTACATTAAACCATATTCGGTGCCAAATTTGGCAAGAATCGATGAAGTGGTTCTAATGTTGTTGCAATTTCAATTTTTGTAAAAATGTCTGTAAACACTTCAACTCGTGTAAATTCTGAGATATCCGGCTGCAGCTTTCCACGTGATTTCACGGTTATTGAATATCAATGGTGCCTTTAGTCAAAGGAACGGTCGTTATATTGGTTTTTTGCATAATAAAAAAGAAAAAACTACAGACACAAAAAAAATTGGCAATTTATTGCACATCCAGCTTAAATTTGGTTTACATCTGGACTACCATGGAACAAGGTTTTTGTAAGAATTGGACCCAAATCGAGCGGTCCAAATTTCATGATATTTTTCATTTTTTTGAAAACTTTCTTTCTAACTACAAACAAGCCTGCAAAGTAGAACCTTGCAAATTGCTTCCTAAGTTCATTAACATACTTCCTCGTAGAGTTAACTTTGTAAAAAAAAAAAGCTTTGTCAATGGCACAAAAGAATGAGGAAGCAATTTGCAAGGTTCGACTTTGCAGGTATGTTTTACTTTACTAATGGCACAACGGTTTAGTAAAACAATTTTTTATCCTTCTTACTGCAATTATAAACATAGTAAAAATAAAATATTATTATTGTTTTAGATTAAATTAACAAAATTTTGTCAATATAGTATAACGATTTTTAAATCCAACAGTGCCGATTCTTGATCCAATGAGTGGTTGATAAAACCGCATTTTATTGGATTGTAAAGCTTGAACGGATAAATACGACCATGCGATTGCACGAAGGTAATACGAAAGGAGACTGGGAGAAAACAGAAGAGACCGGGTCAATTGAGCGACCGAAGTAAACGCTCCGGCTCAGGCCACTGTTCATGTCTCGGGCAATTAGTGGCTCGCCGTTACGAGCTTGAATTAACGAGCTACCTTCAACCGTACGTACGTACCTACCTACGGGAATGTCTGACCTACAACTCTACTCTCTCTCTTTCTCTCTCTCTCTCTCTCTCTCTCTCTCTCTCTCTCTCTCTCTCTCTCTCTCTCTGGCGAGAGCTTGTAAGGTACCTAGAAAGCTAGTACTACATACCTATATCAACCTATACTGCTTGTTCTGTAGTTTACAACGTGCGGTCTCAGTGCAGCAACAATTTTTAAACGAACTCTTAAATTCACCCAAATCTTTCATGTCGCAAAATAATATTTTCACCCACTTTTTATTCTACAGAAATATTAATAAAATACTTTTCCTAAATGGTTGGTGGAAAAAGATTTTTTTTTAAATTTTATTTGTATTTTTTATTTCACCTGTAATCTCAGTTTTATTGCACAGCTGTTTGCTGTAACGTGATGCAATATGACCAGAATCATTGCGATAAATCAGAGAACCTCTTGGCCGCCGAGCTATGAACATTTTTCATCGGGATAAAAAAAAAAAAAAATCTGTAGTCTGTTCACCTCTGCTCCCGGGCAACAGCAGCGTGTTCTAATGCCGCTGCTACTGGTACTGCTACTGCTGCTGCTGTTGTACGTGTATATATACCTTAAAAGAGAATATAGCCATGACCACTGAGCCTGCACTCGCAAAGAAAAATAAAGCGTGGGCGGGAGAGTGGAAGACGCTACTAGCAGAAAGTAAGAATGGAGCGTGGAGTGCAAGGATGAGGAAAAAAGATGAAGACAGAAATAGAGAAGTTGCGAGCGCGAGGAGTACTCATTAGCCAGGGCGCGTGTACCTTACAAAGTAATCCACCCGGACAGGAATCCGTACTGTTGCTTTTCACTTTTTGATCTTGTTCGTCGTAATTGAGTCCTATTTTTCTTTTTTCTTTTTTCTTTTTTTTCCCATTTTTCCACGCACGACTTTTTGCAATGTGAAATGCATTGCTTAATTTTGTTTAGTAAACTAGAGAAACGTATTAGACAATACAAAGGTGTTTGGACGAACTAGAAAATTATGAATTTGCGAAAAATGTGACAAATTTTTGGCATTTTTGGTTGTTGTAAAAATGACCAAATATTTTGTAAGATAAACTTAAAATATACAAAATCACCAAAAAAATCGCCAAATTTGGACAATAGAAAAGATAAATAAGTTTTTGAGGTCATCACTAGGTTCAATAATATTATTCAGACGTAGTTACACTAATTTCGTGATACTTTTCATTTGAGAAATATAAAAATATTAAAAATCACTATTTCATTAGCGAAATATTAAAAATCCCACTTTACGCAACAAAATAATTCACACAAATAACAAAATTCAAATGAAAACAAAGTAGAATTTGGAAAAAGTAATAATTTGATAAAATCGTACTGCTTTGTTTTTGTATAAAATATTTTGTTTAAATAAGTAACAAAACCCGTTACTTTTACTTACTTTAACAAAAAATCTACACATTCTTTTTTTAAATGCTGACAACAAAAAAATAGCAATGTTACAATTTTATTTGTTAACCTGGAAAAGGGACCAAAAATTGTAAATTTGGCAAATTTACAATTTTTTATTTAAAATTAAATTTGGCAAATTTACGTTGTATCCTCATAAAAAATTAGATGCGGAGTTGAAATTTAGGAAAAAAAAATCGTCAGTCCACAAGTAAACGGGTTTTCAATTAATGACATTTTTTATTGTGATAACATTTATTTAGCGGAGCAATATATATAAATTATGAAAATCATTAGTAAGCTATTAGTATTAGATAGTGTATATCGAAACTCTAAAGGCTAAGACATAGTCAATGAGTAATTAATAAGGTAGGTGCAGGATCGAAAATCAAGACCCGAAGCGTGAACAGCCTTTGGAAATGCGTGGGGTGTGATGTAAAGCCAATTAAAGCGGCAAACTGGCCGAGTTCTCTTGGCGTCCAACTCCCTCTGTCTATACGGCCCGGCGGGTACCAGGAAAACGCTTATTAACGGCTAGTTTGTATTACCGGTTAAACTATACGTATATATATGTGTGTGTGTGTGTGTGCGGGTGTGTGTGTATGATGTGGTACCAACGGCGAGAGTTTCGAGCTGCCTAGGGGCGTGCTATTGGGTAACTAGAAAAATTTAACCTCCCGCGTTCCGCACACAATACTGAAATACACATGAAGTCAAACATTTGAGCGTACCGATCATACTGTGTGATGATCGATATTTTAAATTCGAATTCATAACTCGCCTTCCTAAACAAGACAACGTATTAGATCGCAAAATTGAGCGATCATGATCGTAACGACATAAATAGTAATAATAATTTAATTTACAAAAAGGTGCAATACCTATAGGAATTGTTCACTGAGCACAAAGACACTAAACGTACAAGATGAGGCGATATAGTAGAATATTTTCTTCACTTGATCTATGGACGTTATTATCAATAATTCAGGAAAGGTTTACGTATTCTTATCTCTATATGGTACACAAAGGGGGCAACTTGATAAGAGATGCTCAATAGTTTCATCTTCTTCACGAATTATGCATATCGCCCTATTGTGTAACGGCATAAATAAGTAATGCATATAAGTGTAAATATTTCACGTGATTTCTTTGAAAACTATATATCATGAAGCGTGCAATGGATCGCGACATATTTTCATAAGTATTATTGCTGTGTATTTGAATAATGACAATAATCATCAATAAATAAGGATTATCAATCATGTGACTGCAGTAGCGATAGATACGAGATAAATCCCAAATCCATACATGCGTTATACAAATTTTCGTTACGTGAAAATGTATTATTTATCCGAACGAGATTACTTAATATTCAATAATATAACGTAAATGAATGAATTGTTGAATGGTGCATTGGCCGTATATGATAAATTGGGAGTTTGGTGTTGCGGCGTAGGACGGCCTCAGAAAAAAAAATTTGAAATTTTTTTCTTTTACGTTTCGCCCAGATCTGGACCTCTTCAGAAATTTTATTTGAGTCTAGAAGTACATTTCTGCAAAAAATAAAAAACAATATTTGTTTTTAAAAAAAAAACCCGAAGTTTCTATTGTATTATATTATAATAATTTAGTTTGACAATTTTAGTTTTTCTTACCACTTTGATTTTAACTATTATTTGACAAATTTTTTTTCTGTGGCCGTTCTGCGCCGCAACACCAAACTCCCCAGTAAAAGAATAAAGATTAAATTATTAGCATCTCTTCTAAACAAAAAATTAAGAAAGTTTTTGAATTAAAGAATGCAAATGAGGATGTATTGCGATTTGGAACAAAATTTCGAAGGAATAATATGTTCCGCATAACTTAAGTGACATCAAATCATGAATGGTACAAAATTTGGCGAGCATCTATCGAGTGGTTACAATTTTGTCAGAATTTACATTTTTCGTTTTTATTTGTATACTTTAGACCCGGACCCTGATTGATGCTGACTTGTACAAATATCGTGTCAATAAACTCGTAACAAGTGTACGTACCATTTAAACAAACCTCCAAAGGATCTTGCAATTTGCTTACTCATTAATTTGTACCTTTGATGAAGCTTTTTCTTTGCGGAAGGCAACATTGATCAAGACTTACTTTCTCATAGAGGTGGCTATGTCAAAGGTACAAAATAATAAGGAAGTAATTTGCAAACTTCTACCTTGCAGGTTTTTATACTAGGGAAGATACCCTCCCTTTTTTCCATTCTATGTTTAAACTGGCTTGGAGAGGCGGGTACTTTATAATTACGGGCCTGCCGGAGTCTACGTAATATTGAATGCCCTATACAACCAACACGACGGCGGTGGCCGCGACGAGATATTTTTACAATATAGAGAAATTATATATACATCTTATATTAATACAAATTATTAAAATATTTACATTAACTACGACTTTATATTATACATGAAAATTAATTAATTTTTCACGTTACAAAATTATCCTCTCTTAAAAAGGACATGACACATCGAAAGTCGAAATATCGAAAACTGAAGCCAGTTTAAAAGCATTCTAATTGGCTCTCTGTTTTGATTATTTCCTCTCCCTGAATGCATTGTACACGGACAGGCCATGGCGGCAATTTTTAATTGCAGTTCCTAATCGTAGAGACTTACGAAGAAAATCCACAAAGGACGCGCGTAGCGCGGTCGTTGTTGCTGGTATACATATAAAATATATATTTAATTATTTTACTACAATGATATCTGTGTGCTTAAAACATTTATTTAATCTCCTTAGTCTTCTCTATACCATTTATTTCGTGTATTTTTTTACAAGGATCCGTTGCCTTTATCTTTAACATTATATTCAAAATATGTATGGTTTAAATAATTTAATTCCTTGAAAAAAAAAAAAATCGATAAATAAATGAAATATGTTTTCAGGTTGATTATTCAGAAGAAAAATGCTGATCTGTCGTTAGAAATTCCTTATCCGAACTTTGTCGTAACGAAAGCCATTTGAATTAACGTTAATGGAGTGACAAATAATTCAAAGAACGTTGAATTATAATGGATGTACTTTATAGACTGTGAAATATATCAGTGTTTCCTTATAAAATCGAAGTTTTGCCAATAAGCGATGGAGATTCGCGAGAATATTTCAAGAGCAGTTAGTGAATAAATAATCTAGAGTACCGGAGACAGGAAGCAGCTGAGCCGAGGGAAAGTTTTAGCTGCATCCGCTCTCTTTGAATTAATCTGCATCATCGTTCGTAAAGCTTGGTTATGAATATTCATGAACATGATCGGTTACCCCGTGCTTACAACGCAAAGAAGAGCGTTGAAATAATTATCGGTAAAATCTGCTTAATTCATGGATCTTCTGTACTACAAGTACTACCTGATATCAAAGAGAGTCATGCATGAAATAAATAAAAAAGTATTCATGCACAAAAAGAACAATTTTGTGATAACAATAAACGTTTTCATAATAATAACGTTGAACAATTCCAATTTCAATCGAATTTTTCGAATATTTATTGGAATTTCGGTTAAACGCTTCGCAGAATATGCGTGTGCAAGATCAGGCGAAATCGTTATGAAATTTGATATACGAATATGTAGAAATATTAAAAGCCACCATTAAAAATCTTCGGAATGTTAATTCAAATGTTTATAACAAATCTATGAATGAATATAAATGCTTCTTTTTTTTTTGTTGAGTATTTGCTATAAATATTCTAAAACGGTATAATGAATCAAAAGTTGTTCCTTGGTCAGTAATAAAGACGTCAATGAGCACGAAAATAATAATATTCGGGTTTGCAACGATTCCAGCAGAACGGAATTATGATTTTGGAAATTTTCTGAGGTATTTCTTCTTCGTGTGTTAATGTAAAAAAAATTAAAATTGGAAGAAAATTTTAAAAAATAGCACTCGAAAAGAAAAAAAAAGAAGAAATTGTTATTTGTTATTATAAAGGGTTATTCGTTATTATAAATTTGTTACATTTTTTTGTTTCTGTTTAATTTTATGTATAATCAATACGTTATAATATTGGAAGCTTCCTCTAAAAATGTCAAGTTTATATCTTGAATGATTTACGAGATACCGTGTTACAATAATTGAAAAAGGTAGTTTCAAGAAAATCTCGATTCCACCCGAAAGTCTGATTTGTTCAAAACTCGAATACTTTGAGATCAAAGAAAAATCTGTAAAAAAAAATCAAGGTAATTACAGTTAGCAAAAGCATTGATTTTGAATAATAATAACGAAAAAAAATTATTCATGAATAAGAAACATTCTTTAAAACATTGGGTAGAAAACATTTTTTATATTAAATGAATTCTATAATCTTTCCAAATACATGCGACATTTTTTGAAAGTTGGTTTGTAAAACTGTTCAATCAATAATTACTTATTGAAACTTCTTATGAATAATGTGGAACCCTTCTACGAAAACATAAGAAGAATTGCGACTTTTAGCCATTTCCCAAAAACAAAAATAAAATCCAATTAAAAGGAGATGATAAAACAATTATGTGTTGAAAAAAAAATTAGAGAATGTATATAGTATTTAAAAAATGGTTCACATCAGACTGCTTAAAATGTTTTTCATACTAATTTCTAAATAATATTTCACTATTACTATTATTATAATTCTTATACAAAATCAAAATTCTTGGTACCTTTATCCAAAATTATTTTTTTAAATAATTCACTCTTTATTTGGACTAATAGAATAATTTTTTTATCCACAAACAATTATGAAATTGTAGTGTTAAGGTGCCTCATGTATAGTTGCGGTCATATTTTCGATAATGCAGTGTGCCTTGGCGTTTAATTTTCAGGTTTTAATTTCTTTTTGTTTATCCTTTATTGCAACCTGATATCGCCGTGTTTTTCTTTTAGTTTTAACGAAAACTATTATTGGAATTTTTAGCACAACTCTTGCTGCAAGTGAAACTGTATTTCTAGCTTAAAGATAGGTGATTACGTTATCGGAATACTATTTTGAGAATATGGCCGCAAATGTATAGATGCACATCAACACGATAATTTGATAAATGTTACCAGGACAATGGACAGAGTATTGCAGAACTATTGTCAGCAAAATGCTTTCTGGGGTAATGTCTGAATCGACAGACACATTAATTAACGTTGTTTGACTATAAGCAAACGTAATACGTGCATGCTAAGCTAAAATACGTTCCTTCGAATTATCAATTTGTATTCGATGTATATGACCCATATTATCCAAGATGCTTGAAATGTCACGAATGCCGATATACTGCAGCCTGAAGTTATATTGAATGTATATAATACACATGTCTATAGATTGGCAGACTGACATACGCTTTGCACACGATATATGCAGCTCTCTGTTGAACGCATTACTCAGGAATCCGATTCGATAGTAGGTACGCGCGATTTCAGATGCCTGTCACACGATCGATTACGTATACAGTAATAACACAGGAGAGAGAACGGTTCAAGCTCAAGCTCTATATAACTTGAGCAGCATATGTTATAATGTAGATCTACAGTGTCTCTATGTATTATATATATATAGGAAGACACTGTGCTAGGAGCATACGTCTCCAATATACATAAATCGACAATTTAAATCACCCAAATATATACTTTACTTATATCTGTCAAGGTTAAACTTTCATAAAACGATGTCGAGGGTAGGTAAGATGTATACTTTTTGGCGAAGACCTTCCGTAATTCAGAGACGGTTTCATTAATATTTTATCGATCTACACTCTCTATAAATATTTATACCCAGTTTCGTTTTATCTACAGTCTTAAAATAAATCTCATAATAATGACTATACATGTGCAGGAAGCTTGCTTGCCGACACAAGTTTATATAAACGTTCCAAAAGCGACATTGAATTTTGAACAACCGGCATATTGAAATTGAAGTCAGTAATCAGCAGTATATTAATGTTAGAAATTCATTTTCATATACAAATTATAATAATCAGAGTCTTGTATATGAAATACACTATACGCACAGTAAAAAAATAATAGTTCGTTACGGATTTTGCAGAACTGTATATCAATTCTCATTTTCTTCATGTATTTTGTAAATGCGATATATATATCGTAGTAATAGATCCATCTTTTATCTTGTAAATTCCATAACGTTTTTATCAATGAAGACTTTCCTATAACCAACTTTTCTCGTACATATATATGAGTATATTGATTTTATAAAATAGTCAATGATCATTCTTTTCGGTGGAATATCTTCTTGATCATATCTTAATTTAATCTTCTTATATCTAAATTTAAATTACCGATGTAAAAAAAAAATGTTATAGCTGCATCTTTTCTGCTGTACCTTATCAAAATAATGAATCTTGAAATTTCTGGAAGATGTAGCGTATGCGACATTCGAATGAAAAACAGTGGCTTAACTTGCGGCAGAGTGCTGGGCAAAACATATTTGGAGATGAAATTTTTTAATTTTTTATTAACGATAAATGCCTCATGTTTCTTTATCTGCTAAATCACCGAAATCAATGTAAAATGTTTATAGTTGATGCTATAAACAAATGAAGACAGAAGTTTCAGTCATTTTCGAAATTCTGACATAAGTTATGTGCAATTTTGGCGAAAAACTATATGGTGAAAAATAATTTTGAAAAATCGAATTGTTCGTTTCTGTAAACAAATATATATATTAAATAAGTAAATTTTATTCTTTATTTTCGCCCAAAAGTTATTTTGTCGTTTACAATTTTTTTTTGTTAAACTAGAAAAGAAATTTGTCAGACTTAAAAACGTTTAATTAAACCAACATATTTTATACGCTCTTTTAGCCTAAAATATTTGTCAATTTGATTAAAAAAAAATTATCATAGTAGCAACAAAAATATTGTATTATTTAGACTAAGTAACGATAATCTTTTTTTTATAAAAATGACTATAAATATATTGTAAAATGTAATATACTTCTTTTTCTTTTAATAACAATAAATACATTGTAAAACATAATAACAATTTTTTTTATAATTTCGCACTCTTGTTGGAAAATTTACAAACTAATTTATCTTAATTACCAAAAACAAATGGTGGGTAAATATTTCTCGTTAAATTCACAAAAACAGTAATTTCGTTTTTACAGTTCCGCACAAAACACAGCTAATAATCCTTCGTACAAATGAAAATATCGGCGCCAATATTAATAATCTCGTTTTTTATGTTGTTCAGATACTATGAATACATATAAATATATGTCCTGTTTTTATTTTAACCGATTAGATACTTGAATTGCAAGGCTCCCATAAACATGTCGATATCTATGTCGCCTCTTAAGATGATGACTGCATGATATTCATAACTCGATTTTACCTCCATTCGCAATCGGTCATCCCTCTTTCCAAAGAAATAGCCAAGTGGCTACTGCACACAAATGGAGGCAGGGGCGCGCGCCTTTGCCTGTGATAAAAACGGAATAGTCCAACACCCTTCGTCGAGAAATAGAGAGAGAGAGAGAGAGAGAGAGAGAGAGCTGGATATAGGTGGCGTTCACCAGGGCGTTCGATCGACTCTGCCGTTATGCCGCACGATTTGTTCGTCGGACGAAGGCAGCTCGCTCGCTTCCTCCCTCGCGGGACGTACAGCTTCGCACTCTCGCCCGTGCCACTTCCACCTGTTGCACCGTAACTATTCGAACAATGAACGACGCTACCGCACGATAATTATAATGACGACACCGTTGCTTCCAACGTATTGTTTTTTTGTTTTCTGTCGAGAATTCTAGTAAGCGAGCTCTTGTCTGATGCTTAGTCACGTTTTCTCCTTATTATTTCCCTTCGAGCTCCACTGAAGCTTTTCTTTCTCTTAACACTCGCGCACAAACCCAGCAGCAGCGGCAGCAGCAGCAGCGTCACATCGCTGACTGAAAAGGGAATTTAAAGAGCAAATAGTAAGGTAAATCTTAGGTGGGAAATGAGTAAAAGCGTATTCAATACTTTATTACAATAACAATGTGGTAGCACGCTAGTTTTTCGAAATTGACCGTCGTTCATGTTTCTATTGATGAAGTATGCTAATTATTTTTTAGACTTTATACGTATTTTTTAGAATTTCTATTCGGTAATGAAGATAAAAATTTGCCCAGGTTTTTTTTTCTCGGGCACCAAAAATGGTGTAATTTTTTTTTTTTTTTTTAAATTGGAGCAACTCAATCAAGTGAATATATGAAAAGATATAAAACAACCAAAATAATATGATTTATAAATTATAAAATTATTGACTGTTAAATATTTTATAGACATTTTTAAAACGTTCCCGAAAAAAATCCAATTTTCTTAAAATACTATTGGATTTTTATCCAATGGAATAGCGAACACTATTTTCTGTTAAAAAATTAAGAAACATTTTTTTCAGCTCCTCGACACATTTTCACATCAGGGTATTTGAAAATCGTCTCTTTTAAAAATGTCAGTTTTTAAATTTTCTCACCTAAGTAAAAAAAAACCCTTTCTCTATGAAGAAGCAAGATATAAAATCAAACATTTTTCTTTCGGATGCATTATTATTCGACAAATTTTTCTAGAATTTTTAGATTAAAATAGAAAAAAATATTTTCAAAATATATTTTTTTTATCAACGTACCAAATATGGTGCACAGGACATTAAAGGATTAATTACAAGAATTATTGTTTGTTTGTTGTAAAATTAGTGCAATTTTATTATTGTAGTATTATTAAATATTGTCAGATTTCTAAATCAATGTTTTAAGGGGACATGATTGCTGTAATATTCCAACAATATTTTTGACTCATTTTTTCATCTTCTTCTATAATGTTTAATTCTGTAATGTTTTCTAATCGTTTTAGTAATATGTGGTCGGTAAGACTGAATACACAAAGCAATTCAGGGGAGTGACTCGCCTATTCAGCTCCCCCTTTTGTTTCGGAGTTCAGAAGGGAAACTGTCAGATTCAACCGAAGAATGAGAGGCGGTGATATATAAAAGCGATTCATTCATCCGGTCAAACGAAAGACGATTTCCCATCGTGCTGGCTGAATAATGGGGGGCGAATCAATTGATCGAAATCGATTAGAGCTTATAATTGAGTGCTTGACTTTGCCCATTCACTCTCGAGTCCTCATTGAATTACTAATCAATCATTATGTGCAGAAGGTGACTTCATAAATCACAACTCCTCTCCTTCCATATTTCGATAAATAAAAAAGCAGTCAAATTAACATCATGCTATCTTGTTATTTTTGTTGTTTTTATTTATTAATATTTAAAGACAGTTATTTGAAAAAGTAAATTAAGTATTTTTCGTTATAATAGTTTTTAATATGTAATAGCTTTTGAATCAAATCGAAACTATAATGACGCACTGTAAAGTCACATTTCAATAGTATATTTAAACTGATAGAAATCCGTAAAACTGAATACTCGTGTATGATAAAAAATAATTTTGTTAAATCACATATTGCTACGTTTTATGAAAAATTGTGTTAAATCAGATAAAAAACCGTTTAGCAACTTTACTAAAAACTTATTTGGTCATTTACTATTTCTTTTGTTAAACAATTATTAGTCTAACAAAACGTACCAAATATATACAAAATTAACACGTTTTTCACACACTTTTATCATAAAATATTTATCATTTTATTACAACATAATAATAACACAAATTAAAACCTCTTGGTATTAATTTCAAAACTGATGTGCGTCAGTCCTAATAGGTCCATTCCACACCACATTTTTTACAATGCTAGTTTTACCGTAATTGTGCAATAAATTTACTTTCATTTCTACTGTGCAGTAAATGCATCCGTTAAGCATTTGCAGATTCTTTATTCAAATAAAACATGAGGCTCTCTAACTTCTAAGCTATGCTTCCAAAGAACTTAGTTCGTTGATATATTTGTTCTGTAAAGGGAAACAGCCGTTTGTATGTACTTGTACTGCAGAAGGCGTCAAAAGCTATTGTCGTCGGGTTAGTAGCCATTAACTGTACCCGAAGCAATCCCACCGATGAACGGAGCCAGAATGTACCGTCGACGTTTGTTTTCATGCTCTCGCAACTTGAACATCGCGAACGAACCGAAGTAGCACACTCGCGTAATTGGAAGATGCAATGAATCGTCGAATCTCAGTCTGCACAGTCGCCGACCTTTATCACTGCGACCTTACACTCACGTCCAATCAAGGTTATATAGCGTAGGCGTCATATAACCTGATACGTTTCGAAAGTGACGAAATGCTCGCCCACACAGCTTTGCCATGTTCAATGGAAACCACTACGAGGCTCATATCACCAGAGAGACTAATATATACAGAGATAGGAAGCCTCGAAACGATCATCGATTTCCATCTAACCCCTGCGATTTTGTGGTTGAAATCATCGGTACTCTCCACTCTGCATGTTTCAGTTCTCTAAATTACTCGACAGTGTCTGAACCTCGTATTCCACCTGCAATTTTATTCAATGTCGAGTTATAGCTCTAAGAGTACCTATTACTCGGTGAAATCACTCGATTCTCGAGTTGTTAACTATGTAGAGCTTATACAGAACGACACTGAAGAGTGCATATTGGGTGTTGAATATGATGATATATACCTATGCCCTTGTTCCATATCGATATATTGGAATACGAAAGGATACTTATATTTTTCTTGCCCTTATCCGGCACTCTCTGACAAGGAGGAGAAACTCGATCTTACAACTATAAGCTGTATCTTGTACATCAGATACTCTGAAGATATATGAGAGCATCAGCTCAGAAACGTATTCATCTCATTATCTTTTTCTCTTATTTCTCATAACGCGCGATAGAAAAACCAGACGTTTTCTATAGTCAAGACGAATATTTTATCTTAATCATACGAAATTAATAAAAATCAATTGCATAAATTAATTAAAAATTGAATACGATGTAACTATTACACGTTCCTCAAATTTTACATTTGCATTCTTTACTTAACAGTTCCTACGTGATTTTTCTTTTCTTAACTTGCCCTATTTTTATTACAACTGTAATCTGTGTCTTGCATATTTAATACTCTGGAGATATATGAGAGGATTGAATAAACCTGTGAAAATAAATTTGGGATAGTTACAAGTCAACATATTTCAGATTAAAGATTGTGCTCCAGTCTTTCTCTAAACCAGTTGAAACTCGAGCTCCCAAATCAAAAGGAACTAAAATTACAGTTCCGTGTTACGCTGTCCAAGTCTGTCTTAAAAAAAACATACACCATATTGTTCATTGTACACAATTCAGCGACTTTGCTCCAATGTATGAAAGTAACGAGTGTCAGCTTTAGTTGGTACCTGGCCGACTAGCTCAACGCCGATAAGAATAGTACAGGTGAGTGGTAAAAGTAGGTAAGGCTGTTGCAGCAATGACGTGCAATTCTCGACAAGAAGGTGCAAATGCGCGCCAACCGAGTACTCACTATAGAGCCGACAGCCGGGACGGTAGCAGCAGCAGGAACATCGGCGTAACGGTGGAAACCGCAACAACTTTAGAGTCTCTTAGGGACCCACTAGGATCGTTTATTACCCGGCAGAGGCTCAGGCCGCGTTCACTGCCTGCCAGCCGCGTGCATACTCCACCTACTGGTTGCTATATATACAACGCTTTCGCAGTGTAACTTGTAAATTCCGAGAGGTATAAGACCCCCCAGCCACTTCTGTCTTTCTCTCTCGTGCCTTTCCTCTCTATATTTCTCTTTCTGTACACCCCATCGACGTGTAATTTGCGCGGCTTGAGTACACTTCCAGGAGTACGCGCTTTATGTTACGCGCTTTCCACCAACGCATATAAAACCCTAGTCATGTGAACCAGATAAAATGGTGGTTCGTGAGAATCGTGGGGATCGGGGCTAGTTGGGTCAGGGGTAAGTAGAATCAAGGCCGTTTAAAAAGAGGAATTCAAGTAAAAATCACTTAATGAAGTATTCCATGTCAGTACAGCTACTCAAAAAAAAATCCTTAAAAATTTTTAAAACCCAGATGACATAATTCCAACAAAGACACTAAATTTGAAATAAAAAAAATGTTCAATGAACTTTTCAATTACTTTTTACTAAAACATTAGTATCTCGAAAACCGTTAACTGCATCTGCAATCTTAAAAAATTAAAATACGCATTTTTATGGCTTATAAGAAGAATATTTGTTTAAATTTAATTTCGTAATTGTGAACAAAGTTTATAGTAAAATAAATGTTACTTTTAAATAGTAATAAAAATGTCTTTCGTTTTTGATCAAATTTGAAACCCACGAAATAATTTCGACAAAAGAATTTGTTTTTATCTAACGTAATTTAAATCAAATAAATCAATCCCAATATCAGATGTTTTTTACCTTGAACACGTAATTCTTTGGTAATTTTACCACGAATTTCGTTCCAAATTATACAAATAAATTTCATCAAATGTTCTTCTTTTAGGCCATAAAAACGCTTATTTTCATATCTTTTTAAATTCTAGATAGTGTAAGCCGTTTTCGAGATATAAATGTTTTAGTGAAAAGTAATAAGCAATTCAAAAGTATTTAACACTTGGTGTCTCTGTTGCAGTTATATCATCTGATCCTTAGACATTTTTATTTATTTTTTTGTGTGGCTGAACTGAAATGGAATGCCACTGAATTCTTTGGAGGAATATCTGACTTGTGCGACTGCTGTTAGAGAAAATCAAGAGTGAACATAGTTCAAACTTTTCCCATACAAAAGTTTGTTTCTTTGGCTACAATTTAAGCCTAGTTTAATGGCATATGCTCGATTCTATCCAAACAGATACTATATTGTATTGAATACTGGAGTGAGAAGCAACTTGAATCACCACGAAAAGAGCAATTTAAGTCATACAAGAATTTAATAATAAAAATAATATTGATAACTTAATTTTGCTAGGTAATAATTTCTTCTATGCATGCCAATTTTCTTTTTTTTTCTGACAACAACTTTATGCCTCTGCACATTTGATCAGACAACAAATTTTGTATGCGACAATTGTGCACGTCAAAACCAATGGAAAGTTTGTAATTGTCTTTAATCTTATTCTATACGAGCTGAAGGACTGCGGTCGATGGCTCGTTGACATTGTAGAAGAATTACAACTGTACAACAAATCAATGCATCGTAACGAAATCTTAATAAACGCACGTACTACTACTCTTATTCTATAAAGTTCACAGGTAACGGAAACCATTGGCATCGTTTTATTCGTCCTGTGTTCGGTTGCCAGGAAAGTCCGTGGCAAACAAGTTCAGTTTGGTGTCAAATTTGACATAAGAGAACTGGCGCTGCAGCGTCCGTAACAGTGGAGCAGCGCAAGAGCTTGGCAGGCACGCGCGCCAGTGCGTATGATTAGTTTAGTTAACCCTTTAACGGCCAGTGCAACATATACGTCCCGCCTCCTTTGAGAAATCATAACTTCTACAAAAATTGACCGATTCTAACGAGCTTGAGCTGATTTTAAATATAAAGATATACTTTATTTGTAAAAAAAGTCATAATCTAATATCGCACCTTTAACCCGTGACGACGTTCCAAAAAAAAACCCCCAGAATCGAGTAAAAACAAAAAAAAAACCTTTTTTTTTCTCTTATATGCCTTCAGTTACTGACGAAAGTTCGAAAAAAAATCGGCCACCCCCAAAATGTACATCAGGATAAAATAACTGGAAACTAGATTACGAGTTTTTACATGTTAGGGTTGTTGTACAAGGGTGTAAACGATTCAGTTTTTTGTTGGAATAAACCTACGTATTCCGTAATACTTATTCCTCAATTTAGAACACGATAAAACTTTAGAACAAGAAATATAAACTTAGCTTATGTATTTTACGAAACACACGTCAAGATGGGGTCGTTTTTAAAATTCAAAAGTAAAAAAATGACCGACCTAGCCCCGGTCTATCCTAGAGCTATGCATGGTTGAACACGATGTTGAAAATAAAAATAAAACTACGAGAAAACTGTTCTGTAGACTGTTGTATAAACTTTAACACAAGCCATACAACGAGAGCATATAACACTCCGTTTACCCAACCTACACATTGAATAAAATAAGCGATACACCTCGACGAAAAATCGTCCAATCGGAAGAGCCATTCGAGGAGAAGATGAAATACCGGATTTTCTACCATGCCTATTCTTCTGCTTCTCTTCGACCAGCAACTCTTGATATTTTACTCTGTATACAGCGATGGAGGTATCACGACCTTTTTGTGTCTGTTTTATACTTCTATTTGGATATCGATAACATATGTGAGGAAGTGTGATGTGTGCTCGAAAGGAGAGATATGTCATATTTATGAATACCGATTTTATAAGTCCATTTGGCCTGTTTGAAAATTTCGCTAGACTTATAATGTCATCAGTAACGAAAAGAAAAAGAAATTGCCTTCAGTAGGAAGAACGAGCAGTGAATGTTTGCGACAATATTGTTCGTTCCCCAATTAATGGACATTTCGATAAACAGAGAAATCACAGTCGCATTTCATTGGTTTGTGCATGATCATACTGGCGTGACAGCAAATTATCATATCTATTGAAAATGTACATAATTTCCGCAGTTTTCAACCGCTCTTGATCGCCGGCTGGCCAGCTAAATGATACGTCACTTAATAAGAAAAATCAACAAAACAGAATTTGAGTTTATACAAGGATATTGAATAAGTCGAAGTTTTTCAATAGACAATTAATTATTGCAAACGAAAATAAAAATATTACAACGAATTATTTAAAAAAATACACACATGAAATATACAATTACGTAAATTCAACGCACGAAAAAAAATCTACATTTTTATTACACACAATGCCTACAAACTTGAAACTTGATGGAAATTGGGTCCTCATTTCTTTAGTTCATCGTCCATATATAGCCTGCTAAACATATTTCCTCCACACGTTCGATTCTAAAAAATGGAAATTAATCAGGAAATAATGTGCAAATTTTTACATTGTAATTTCAGTACAGTTGACAGCGCCAAAATCGTTTTTGGAATTCGAGCTGTCCGCAAATATTACCAAACTAATAAACCGTGTCATACGTATGCAGTGAGCAATAATAGTGGAAATTCGAGTCAGTTGGAATGCAAAACGGAGATATTGGTCAAGTTATCCGACATGCAGGCATGCATCTATACATAACTGCGTGAGAACTGAGCTACACGGAACAAGCTATATTCCGAGTAGTAGAGATCGCGTATATGCATATATATATACATATATATCATATGCAGAACGTAGTACGAGAGGACTGTGCAGGCTATAACGAGGACGCTTAGAAAGGGAGAGAGGAGAATCGGCGCAGTGCAGCAACACCGAATACACACACCCACACACACATACGCTGACACATGTGTGATACGGATTGCATGGTCCAGAGGCATCGCGTCGATTCACTCACGCGTGTACACGTCCATCGATATTGCATTCCAGCCGGGTCCGGCGAGCAGACCATCTGTCCATGCTAATGCTGCGAGAGCAACACGCGACGCTACCGTCTGCAGCCACCATCGCCGCTTCGTCGGGCACTAAGCGCCGTTAATTACCTAGAAATGCGGAAACTCACCCGGAATTTGCGGGTCGCGCAGACAAATTTTATGAATTCGTCCGCTCTACACAAGGTAAAGCGATGAGCAGATAAAGCACCATACATAGCACCACACCAGCGGATGTTACACATATGTGACGTACACGTATAGCCACCCTCTCCGCTTTCACGATTCCGTTGGACACCCACGACACGTCCATTCACTTTCTACCGGCTCAAGTTTCACTCACACGATCTCAACATTAGAATGGTTAAAGCTGGGATTTTATGACCATATAAAAGAAATTCATCTTTTTTTCCTTCGTCATAGAGAAAACTTCGTTTCCATGAACGGCATTATTTTTCGAGATTTTTATGCCAGGATACGCAAAAATGTCTAATACGTCGCGACAGGTGGTTTGGAAAAAGACCCGGATGGATATGTGTGTATGTCCGTTTAATCTTTTGAAATGGTATTTCAAATTTTCTTTAATCGTATATAAAAGTGATTAAGGGGGGTGGAGAGGGGTGGGCATTTTTATCATTTACACAAATTGTGTTTGCACTTAGAAACCCAGAAACAAACAGAAATTCGATTCAAGCAATAAAAATATGACACCAAAACCGCAAGTCAGACCAATGAAACCCATCTTGCAAACACGATTTCTTTTGTTCTTTTAGTCTTATGTTCGAAACCTGTTTGTCGGCGTGAGAGCTTCGGAAGTTTTTTTTTTTCGGATGTGATGAGATAAAAAAGAAAATGGGGAAGAAATAGGGGAACAAGAGATCGAGACTTTCAGAAACTGCTCGTGCTTTTCACCTCTTTACTGGCTGGGTATGTTATTTCCTGGTAACCGAAACCCCAGAGCGGTATTTCGGGAACTGTTATACCACGACGCTATAGCGAAAAGGTTGGATGTGGGGAATGACATCCAACACTCGTCTTCTTTGCGAAAGTCTTTCCCGTGTATACTGTGCGGTATAGAAGACGACGGGGTCAAAGGGGGAGCTGTTAGATAAAGCCGCAACAACGTCGGATCATCCCGAGAAAAGAGTCGACGACGAGTGACGTGTAGTACACGCTATACTTTACTTCCGGCTGTGAGTGAATTTCCTCCACGTCGATGCTGCACGGAAGCCACGAAGCGTGTTAAGCGCTTGTGTATCTATACTCAACCCTATGTCAGAATAGCTAAAAAGAGAGAGAGAGAGAGAGAAAGAGAGAGAGAGAGGGAGGTGTAAACGTCCGTTGCGATAAGCAACGGAAGGTTATATGAGACATTCTCTATCCATTCAGCCACTTTTTTTCTGACCCTCACAGACATTTTTTATAATTTAGCTGACTTTAAGCAGTACTTGACAGAACTTTCTACATTTTTCCCTGATTTTTGAATCCAACATTCGAATGAACGCTGTATTTTTTGAAGTCAACTTATTTCCAAAACTATAAGTCAGAGAAAAAAAAAGTCTAAATGTAAAAATTGTTGTTTTATATTAGCTTTTCAATGAAATGTTGTAATTCATTTTATTAACCTGATAACGTCGATTTTTTGTCACATGAAATGTGAAGATTTTTTTTTTCTGCCAAAAACTTTTATGTATCTTTAAAATTTTAAAAAATGTTGAAGATAGTGATGATTCCACCGATTAAAAATCGCCAGAGGAGCACCGATCTACTTTACGCAATAAAGAAATTTTAACTATGGTGAATCGTATGAAAGTGACCATTACCTTCCTGAAAATATTTGAATCGCGAGAAATTATAAGTTACTTAAATCATAGGTTTTCGACGCAATAACACAGAGGAATTTATATTTTTCACTGTATAAATGTATTCAATAAGATATAATAGTGACAGTTTCATGAGATTGTTCAAGATTGCTTTTTTTTCTTCCGAATGTTGATCATATTGTAGTAATTTTCATTATGGGATCAGGATTTATGACTCAAGATTCTTAACATTTTTATTTAAACATTACATTTTCTGTTAAAACGTAACGTTATAATTATGATGAACTTATTTGCAATGTTTTATTGAAAAGCTGGTGCAAAAATATAACTTTTTATGGTGAGAACATTTTTTCTGCAAGGGATATAATTTTCGTGATACATCGACTTTTAAAAAAGTATGAAAAAATACGAAATAAGGGAAACATTTTTTAAAAGTGTATATTCATTTTACAATATATTGATTGTCATTTTTACCAAAAAAAAAGTTTGTTACTATCTTCTACATCGTCTACAATTTTTTTTTCTGTTCTACATAAACAACAACAAAATATTGGCAAGTATACAAGTTTTTACTCCTAGTTACCTTTTTTTTTAAATTCAGTATTTTCTACAGAGATTAATTTAAGGATAGACACATAAATTCAGAACCAAAAGATTCATTTCATTAAAATTGACAAATACTTCGAGGCATGAGAAAAATCCAGAAAATCCAATTTTTTAATAAATTAATTGGAATTCTTTGATTTTTCGAAAAAACATACGATATCTTTCACAACTTTCCTATAATTGTGCACTTTATTTAGAAGTGTTTAAAAAGTCGTGAATTTACTTTTAAAAAATCCCATTTCATACAAACATTTAAAAAAAATATTTTTGTACGACCAGCTTCATAACAAAGCCTTGTCGATAAAGTGTAATTTACAACAGCAAGGAAATTCTAAAAAAAAAAAAATAGAATTAATTTTATCAAAAAAATATTGAAGAATCTTTTTTATTAATTTATGAGTGGGTTTTGGAATTATTATTATTGAAGCCCAATGTTCCGGTTATCTTCAATAACTCCGGTTTTTCCCAATTTTTCGCATTGCAAAGTACTTAATTTTGTATGAAATTAAATTTTTGACTTAAAATGTCCTAATATTTGTAAACCACAGAAAACACAATCAAATTGTACTAAAATCTGTCCAATTACACGAAATATTTGAAAAGTGAAAAAAAAAAGTGACTGCCTATTATCTACCGTGCTACCTTCATCAATATTATAATATATTGATTAATATAGCATGTTCCATTAATTGTACACGCGTGTCCGTCACGTTTATCATCGAATTCTCTCTAATAGAGACTCTTCAAACAATCGACAGCTAAAACCACCCTCTAATCTAGAAGCACGTGAAGGATTTATATTACATTCGGTAAGGAGAAAGAATGAGAGAGGAAGAAAAAAAAAAGATAGAGTAAAGTAAACCAGACGGGTATAGACGTAAACGTGAATAATTGACGAGGGTAGTGTAGTATCTATCGATTATCGAGGCGTCTCGACTCGTCCGGTCTCTCTGGACTGTGAAGTATACAGATAGACATTATTCCCCCTCGCGTCGTTGCTCGTCGTTGTCCAACGGCCTGCTCTACCCTCTACTTTTCCATCGACCTATCGATACTCTGCTACCGCACACACGTGGAATAGCTGCCCATCCTCGAGGCTCGTTCTACCGATTCCTACAAGGTTGTAAGAGAGTGTGTGTCTGAACTTCATGGATTTTTCAGGAGTATCGATTCTCTTTCAGATCGATGAACGAATCAAGCTTTCGAACATCTCCAATCCCCGATCGTGCTGCAGATGTACCCTCTCTGTAAGCCAGATCGGTGCAATATACTCTCCAGTCAGGTCTCCGAATGCGTCTCCAGACTACACCTGGGGCATTCCACGTCAGTTCATACCCACAAAGCACCGAAATGTTTAGAAATACGATGTTGAAATATTTCTATGGGATATAGAATTATTTCCCGAATATTTTTTAATCTATTAACAATATTGTTGGAATATAGCCACGATCTTGCTCAAAAAATTGTATATGTAATAATCTAACAAAATTACTGAATAATATATTTGCCAAATACTGTAAATTTTTATTTTTTTAAATAAATGAACATTATTTTAGTCATTGAACTTTATTCGCAAGAAAAATAGTTTTTCTCTCAAAAATTTATAAAAATCCAGTTTTTAAAAAGAAAAATCAAGTACAAATCAAACTTGTAAAAATCTGTGAACGTTTAGAATTTGGTAAAGGCATTTTCGACTAAATTCTGTATTGCTTATATTTAATTAAGGGAAAGCCCCAACGATATCAAGGGAAAAAAGCATGTCTTATTTTTATTTTATTAGTACAAAAAATCGCCTGAGAAATCTTTTACAATTGATTGTTACGAGCGGTATTTCGTTTATGAAAATACAACAGATTGTAGTATATTGTACAATATAAAATAAAATGTAGAAAAATTCAAAAACAGAATAAAAAACAGTTTGCTATTTAAAAAAGAAAAAAATCCTTCGTACGAGTTATATTCGGGTATCCGAATATTATTATATTCGGGTCTTTAGGTTGAGATGCAAATTTTAAAAATCATGCTCTTGCGCATGTTATCAGTGGAGTCTTTCTGAAACTAAATAAAATAAAATTAATCATTCCATTTGATAAAAAATACTATTCAATTAAATACATCATTTTACTGACAACGAATGAAACTTTATTAAACGTCTTTTCTATAAGTTTTTGAGAGAGTAACATTAAGGATGTTCAGGAACAATCACGATAAAAAAAAAAGTTATATAGTATATCGTGGTCCACGGTCCTAGACATTAAATTGGCTACTTTGCCATATATGCTTGCTTCGAATTACTATCGAAACGCTGAAGTGCCCCTGAAAAAAATGTACGAATGTCGAGAAAGAGAAAGAACCGAGTGTATTGGAGTCGAATATAGGATACTGGGGTCGTAGATGTCTCCAGCATCTCGTACAGTGCAGAGTGCTTCGATGCTATTACGACCACAGAGATAGCATTATCGATACTGATTCCGATACATGCAACTCACACATAGTAGCGCTGTCTCAGTCGACTGGGAACTGCGGCTGGAGTCAGCTAACGGACAGTCCCGCACAGCTTATACGAAAGACGAGGGAGAGGCACGTGCAATTCCACCGGAAGCTGCTGCTCTTTCTCTCTCTCTCTCTCCTTCTATGTGGAACGAGGCAATAAAGTCGATAGAAGAAGCTCGCGCGCGTAAGTTCGTATGACCGAACGGACCGGGAACGTTGCTCGAAAAAGGAAACGAAGAAGAAGAAGAAGAAGAAGAAAAAAACAACTTCGGTACGAAGAACCGATAGCAAAAGAGAAGAACAAAAAAATGCGACAAGAGAAAAACGGAATCTCGAACTTATGGCGAAAAGAGAAGTTGGGGGCAACGAGAAAAATCTCAGAACACGACACACACCACGAAACCACTTGCGTGCGTCTCACTTTACGATCGTAAAGGTCGATCGGATATAAAGTCCCGGAAACTGGGCTTTCGTAACAAAAAAAAATGCTGTATATATAAGACATGATATAGGAAGTGACCTAATCTACTTTCGTGTTGATGCAAAAAGAGTTCATACATTAATTTGTTGTGTTTAAAGTGTTTGAAATGTCTGTAAATAATTTTACATTTTTTAATTTCATATTTTTCACAAAATTAAGGATTCTTTGCAGACATTTTCAACAAATGTTTGGTCTGATTAAAATTTGAGTACTTCCTGACGGGTGAGAAGACTGAAAATATAAGTGGTTGATGATATCCAAAACATTGATTTTGAATTATTAATTATAATGCTAAAAAGTTATTAATAAATTAGTTTTAAGAAAGTGAAAAAGGAATAAAAAAGATTATGATGAAGATTTTGAAAAAAAATTTGAGTACTTTTTATTTTAAAGTGCACTCGGAAACCTAAATTTTAGGTTGGGACATTGTTTTTGGACAACGAATTGTTTTCACAATCGAAAAATAACAAGAATACAAAAAATCTGTATTTGATTCTGGGTAAAGTACATTAAAAAATCTGATGTAGAATAATTTGTAGAATACATTTAAGTGACTTAAATTTTCTCTTTATTCTGAAGTACAGAAATAAGACGAAGGGCTGCACAGAACAGGGAAAGCTGAGAGAGCAGATTCAATAATTACACTGTTAAAAATGTTTGTAAATTTTTACTACCGAAAATTTTATTCATCAGCTGGAATATTAAATTCAATACACAAATGAGGTAAAATTACAATTTTTGTATATAAAACTTCCTAATTTTCTAAACAATGACTATAAAGTACTGTAATTTTACATCTCACTCGCATTTTAAATTTAACATACAAGTTTATGCAAAAAACTTCAGATACTTGTAACGGAAGCTTATAGATAAGACATTTAATAGTGTACAATTATTCTTATAAACTCCAAAGCTATTGACTTACTTTTACTTACTGAATAAAAAAAAAGTATTACTTTGACTTTTCAATCTTTAAGCTCTACAGGCATTATATCACCGAGTAAATAATTGACGTTTATAAAAAAAAAAGCCTTCAGGTGCATATACGGTAATGCATATACCAGGTATTTCGCGATACCATGATTTTTTATATCGACCCCCAGCGTTGATTATAGTCAGTGAGGTCAAGTATGCAGACACGATAACGATGAACAGGCCGATTGTATAACGCATTTTTATGCGATATAACGTCCATAAGTTATACGATGCATTCTACGTCAAATAATCCACAAAAAATGTGGAATATTTTATTTATTTATTTTGAAATAACACAAAAAGGAAATAACAACATTTCTTGACGTTTTCCTATTTATCATAATTTAATTAAGATTTTTCTCTCACATTTTTTTCTTTCACGGAATTCATTAAAATGTTACTGTATAGTATGACATTTTTTCTACGTAAATGTACTTGAATTTTCAACACTTTTTTTATTGATTAAGAATTGCTTAGCACGTGAAAAGAAATGTTCAATTTAGGTTATTCACAGAAAGAGCTTTGTTTTCATTTATTTCATACCACTACTCATTTCCTAATGACTAGTGGTATGAAATAACTCGTTGACTAATTACAAAATTTGCTGACTGTATCCTAACCATTTTTTATTTCTCTGTCAGAATCCAGACAATTCTTTAAATTCTCTGGTAGCTTCCTGATGGTTTTATAAATCCTTAAAGGTTTTCTGACCATTTTTCAATTTTCTAACAGTTTCCTAATCATTTCATAAATCCCCGATGGTATCCTGGCCATTTTTTAATTGCCTGACTGTTTCCTGGTCACATTTTTTTATTTCTGAAATATTTTTCCCCTAACTTTTGTCGTAACACTTTTGAACTATCCCGAAATCCCCAAAGTCTCCATATCTTCTCTGACCAATTGTCATCACGAACAAAAAAAAACTAACTGATAGCGATTGATTTATTCAGCAAAAAAAAATATTTGGAATACGTCGTTGTGGCATGGAATAAACCATATGATTGTTTTCTTCTCCACCAATTATTATGCTTGCTATGAAAGTTTTGAGAATTTGCCAATGGGAGTCTAGTGCACAAGGCAATTACAGAACGATATGATATATCATACTTTCCTCCTCGAATCTTGACCTCAGCACGACCTCGTATCCCGAATGTACGTCAAACAGTGAAAATATACGTGCCAAAAGATAAAAGCGAACTTAACTCATCAAAAGTTTTCTGAGGCTCTCAGCGGCGAGATCTCCCTTCTCCTTCTCTCGTGTGATTGGTATTTGGCGTTTGCCTGACGAATGTATACCACGCCCTGCTGGAAGCTTCAGTCAGAAGCAGACGATTCGAGTGTACCGACGAAAAGGAGAAGAAGAGAGGCACAGCTATCCCGCTGAGCTCACTCGCCGCTCAGTCTTATATGAACCTCTTATATGAAACTTTTGCTGATTCTACCCGACCTCTCGAGCTCAAGAGTGCCAAGTTTTGACGGGGCTTGCTACTTTCTTTTCATTACATAAGATCTCAACTCCTGCCTACACCCACTCTGCCACGCAAGAACACTAATAACGCGGAGAACTTGAAGGTAAAACCTTCGTTTTTTTCTTCAGGCGCGGGAGGGTTTCGACGAGATCTATAAGGCTCTTTGGCCTTGGGGTAATAACTCGCAAAAAATCATCGCCTTTTGCTGCATTGATTACAGTCCAAAAAAAAAAAATCAAAATTGTTACAAATTTTCGAAAAAAAATTATAATACAAATAAAATAAAATTCCTACAAATCGAAATTTTGAAGATTCTTTATATTTGCACACTGAGAAAACAAATTAATAGGAATTTATCGAATATTTAATTGTTCAAAGCAAACCATTTTTATTTTCTATTCTTTGCTTCCTCATAGAGGAATGTCGACAACGTTATATCGTAACAACATCGTTCATAATGTATAACACAATGTACATTTAATAAACTCGTCTCATGAGGTATATAGTTTCCGATCAAATTTACACAGTTCACTTATTCTCCATTCTGTATAAACGGAACCCTACATAAACACATACAATCTTAAGAATAACATACACGTAGAACATATACGATGAACACATTCACAGTACGGATATACATCATGCTTGCTGTGGGAGCCAAACACGATCGACAGTTGGGTGTAAGCAAATGGGACACCGAGCGACGGAACCCGGCAGCAGTAGCAGCAGCAGCAGCAGCAGCAGCTTGAGTTGCCGGAGAAGCTTTGCAGTGCTTCGAACAACCCAACCAGCATCGACTATATACAGTTGAAAGTTTTAACGAGGAAGGCGTGCTGTTTTCCTTAGGGAAGAGAGACAAGAATATAATTTGCTCCCATGAGTAAAAGCGCGACAACAATATAGAATCCGTGAGTCGAACCGATTGTGCTTGGGAAGCACGCGTTGAACCTTCCCTCGTATAAACAGAAACAGTTGTACTTACAGCTAGCTGTCTGTGTATACGTGGAAGCCAGACCAAAAGCAAGGAGTAAGTAAGCGCATGCAGTGTCGCATAGTACACAACACGGTTGAATAACTACGTCCATTGCCAAAGAAGTGAGACGGGAGACAGGTAAGTGCAGAGTGTAGCGAACGACAACAAAGAGCAGCACAGCAGCCCTCTCTGGACGGAAAGATGTGAACGAAGCCTTCTTCGCATTACTCCTCGTCCCTGCGGCGCTAATCCAGCCTTTATTCCGTATAGAAGGTGGATGGAAGACTGGGAACGGCATGCGACGAACTCGGAACTCTGTTAACCTCTGATGCCACACGTAACAGAGAGAATGCTCTCTACATTCGAGCACAGAGACTGCGGAGAGTCCTTATCGGTCTCTCGTTATGTACCTAAAGCCCGATGAAAGCCCTCTCTCGCCCTGTGCAAATATATTTTCGATGAGATAGCACTCGAATCTCGCGGCTCCACGCTAAATTAAATCAGAGAGTTTCAGGACCTTTTTAATTTTCAACAGCTGGAAGAGGATGAAAATGGATCGTCCATCAGTTTGGACAGTCAATCAATCATGTTGGAAAATTTTTCATTCTGTTATTAGTCGATTAGGGGGTGGGGCGCAGCAATTTTTTGTTCGGGACTGGGTGATTGGATTTTAGGGAATTGAGAGGTATTAGTGTCTGAGTAAGTTAAGCGTGACGTCAACGTAAATAGGGATTTGAAACGCCACAAAGGAACGCTCTTCTAATTTTCAATTTTCTGCTAGTAGGTATTGTATTGTAAACTCGACGGTACAGTGAGCTTCTATTTTATTTCATTAAGGTGTACCAGTTACGTCACTGGCTACTTTAGTTCACAGTACGATGACAATCGTTGAAACTTAAGAATGTAAAATTTGAAAATATATAAACGTCATCGAAGATACGAAGAAGATTGATTTTTAATGATAATAATAATAATTGCAAAAGTTATGAATAAAAAAATCTCAGTTTTGGGAAAATGAATACAATAGTCTTTTCACTAATTTATTAATAACTTTTAGGCATTATTATCATTAAAATACAGTGTCCCTGGTGTCTTCAATGGCGTTGTTTGTTCCCCAGATATTTTTTTTCATCGCCAAGTACTGAAATACTAATCATATGAAACTTTTGGTTGGGAATATATGTGTAAAATGCATTGTTAAGGGAAACCTATAGTGCATTCCCGCATTTTTTGACATATTAAAATTATTAAAATAAAAATATAAATGTTATTAGAAAATGCATAAAACCCTCAAAAACTGCAGCAAATGAGATACCATTATACTTCATTTGAATACAAGTGAAATACATTTTACACGCAAATATATTCATATTATATATTGCAATAGCTTTTTTAATTACCGCAAACTAAATATTGTAAAAAACTTTTTTTCCCACACGATAATATCGAGTAGATTCGGTAACAATGAAATTGCGATAGGAGTCATTGTCATAATTTTACAGTACAGTATCACTGAGAATAAAAGTATGTGAAGCATCCAGCTGCAGAGTTACATGTACGTCATTATAGGCGAATAGTTAATTACCAGTAGAGTCTCTCTCTCTTCACCCTCCACTTCCTTCTCTCGTTGGGCTTATGATATAGTAAGAGTGTTGTCCTATCGATTAAGTAGCGGTTCAACGCTCGTCACAGTTGCCTCTCGCCACAGGCCGTGATGTTGGTTGTGGTTGTGGTGGTAGTAGCAGCGGCAGCAGTAGCCTGAAAAACTAATTTTCTTCCGTGAAGCTCTGATACCCCCTCTCGTTTCTCCCTTGCGTATAACTATAGAACTTGCGGGCACGGTTGCAACGCAGCTAGTATGCGCTGGACCTATGAAATATGCACGGGCACCGTGTTCTCGGATACGCTCGAAGCTGCTACTCCGCTTCTCTCCATCTCTCTTCTTTACCCATGTTAAACGCCAGTGCCGAGAGACCTGGCTGCTAATTAGCGCGGAAAACAGCCGAAGAAGTAAATCGCGTCGGCGTATACGGCCGATGGCCGTGTGGTCCAGGGCCTGGACTCCGCTTTTGGCTAAATTACCTATAACAGCCCCAATCCACCACCTTCTCAACTCTGCAGCACCAGTAATGGCCAGACGACCACCCTCAATGCCATCGGCCACTAATATACGTAAAGCTCACCTTACTTTACGTATATGCAAGGAGATTAGCAAGAAATATGCAACAGTAAAAAAGCTGCACTCCCCGCAAAGCTGTACATTCAATGATGAATTATTGTGCATTTTGGTCGAATTATAGTATTATACAAATTTTGTATTAAAATACTGATATGTAAACCTTGTTTACTCACTAATCCACTTTTGAAGACATTTTTGGTAATTTTACACAATTTCCTGTAGGATCATAACTGTTTTTGACGACACGTAATGGCTCTTGAGGACACCTTTGGTCACTCCACTAAATTTCCAGAAGGATCATAAAACTTTTTGACAACACTTTTGAATATTTCACTTCAGTTCCAGAAGAAAGTTCTGGAAAGGTTGTAATGCTTTTGAGTATAATTTTCGCGGGAAAGATGCAGCTACAGACGTGTTTATCTAAAAGAAAAATCCAATATTTACGAGCCCGCGAAGACTATTCATATTTGCAGTAGTTAAAGTCAATATGTTGTCTGACACCCCATGTAAAGATGTACTAATAATTTGCCACTTATATGAAAACTTTTTCTATGCCAAAACTTCGAAGGCTTATTTATAGGCATTGCAATAGTGTCAACGCCAGGGTCAATAGTATTATGTCAAGTCAAAACTGTCTCTCCGAAAAGAGATCATCAAAATACCATCTCCTGATTTCACTGGAATATCAGATGTCTCTTTTAAACTCGTTAATAAATTATTCATCACCACGTTGTGTCTAAATGCGACCTTCGAAACCTGCAAAAAGATCCTGCCACTAAAAAAAGCTAGCGCAAAGACCAAAAAAGAGACTTGTCGATTCCTCTCGTTCTTTCAGACCTCATAAAGCCATCGCGTGAACTTGAACAGCTTCTGCTTTTGCCGTGGTCACAAAGGATTTTACGTGTCACGAGGTTGGAATACAGTACAAACGATACAGTGTGTCACCTTCGCATTATTCCTGGAAGCTTCGGGTCGTCACTCCGTAAAGAAGTATGAGCAACAACAAAAAGTGTGACACGATGGACGGAATGAACAGGAGTAAAGGAAAGAAATAAAGTGTTACACAGTAGAGCGAAGATGCACTAGGTTACCACTGGCACCTAGTTTTTCTCTATTTATTTCCACACCTTGTTGCCCTTGTCGTTTCTCTTCTTCGACGCGCTCAAAAAAAAAAAAAAATATATATATATATATATATATATATATATAGCAAAGTCCATCTCGCGCGTTTGCCTCGCTTTCTTTTCAACTTCTGTCGCCAAACCGAGAGCTTCGTTGTCCGTAAGAACTCATTTTTGTCTCTCTGTTCGACGTACGTTTCGCTACCAAGGAAAGTGGCAAGTCTTTCAAAACACGAGCAACGGACTCATAAACCTCACTGGAAACGAAGATTGCCAAGCTTCACTGCTCGAGAGAAACGAAGCGAAATGTAGTCTCCATTCTATGTGCGCCATCTTCTTTCAACCATAGAAAATTGCTGTCTTTTCCTTTAACCCTATACGCCTTGGTATCAGAACAAAGTACGGAAAAACGAGATGGCAAGAATTATAGTCTAGCCTCGTGTGCAATCTCGTTAAAAAGAGACGTCGTTAAAATGTAACACAGAGGAGGATAGACGAGGATGGAAGCTGACGTGTAAAACTCCTCGAATCTGAGAATCTTGGCCACCAATCGCTCTGCAAAACTTCACCGACACTATTTCTCTCAGCGTGGCTTTAGTCGCAGCGGCTGGTTCGACGACCGAGAGATGCCACGATGTCGATAGTAAAATATATCCCGCTTCCTACGTTCTTCAGCCTTTTTCGCTCTGTATTCCACAAACATGTATATATCATGTCGTCGTGAGAATTCTCCTGTCGAGTATGCGCGATGTTCCCGATGAATATATTCGACTTTTTTCAGTTTTATTCTGTCTGCCATTCGAACCATTAACGCTATTGGAAAAAAAAAAAAATTGGTAAAATAGATTTTCTCGATTGTTACAGTCTCCGGATTTTTACGTCGCAGTAAAGTAACTGCTTCTTTCTATTCTTATTCTACTAAGTTTATTTGTATATCTTATTTGAAGTTTCCATGCAGAAAGTTGTGACAAAATGTAGTACGAGTTGTGTTAATAATATTGAATATCTTAGTATAAAATGTGGATAATCGAAGGATAGAATATTAAGCGTACAAAGTGTTTAACCTTGCAAGGTTCTAGTTTGCAGGCTTGTTTGAGCTCGGAAGATATTTTTAAAAAGAATGCAAGATATCATAAAATTTGAACCACTTGAACGACTTGCGTCAATTTTTTTTTACTGAAACCTTGTTCAATGGTAGTCCATATGTGAAGCAAGACTTTTTCCTTCTAAACGACTTTTCTTGGTGTTTTGGACCATTCTGAGTGTCCTGACATGAAAATTAAAAAAAAAAAAAATTGTTTCACGAAAACGAAGCTTGAAGCAAAAGTTCAGAAATTGTTTGTCACAAAATCAAGGATATGGTAATTACTGTTTCTACTGTAAAAATGTACACAATACATTCCCAATTTTTTAGACTAGTAGAAAAAAAATCCTCAGCTGAAAATTTAATTTTCTTGATTGTTGTAAGTCGTTACCACTGTATTTTTAAGCTCGAGTAAAGGAATTGTTTCTTTATATTATCCCCTTCTTGCTAAGTCTATTGTTGTAATTTATATGGCATTATTCTATAGAATGTTCTCATAGTAGCTTTTCGATTCCACAAATCTCTTAAAGTACAGCATCAGACATGGTAATTAAATTTTTTAAAATATGATAACGAGTGGATATCTGAAAAGTACAATAAACAAAGATCATTTTAATTATTGAGATATATTTTTAAAATCTTAACTTCAGATGATACTGCAAAGTGTTCAACACATTTCCGATTCATTACATTAACTGACAGTTTTCCTATTTACACATTCCGTTGCATCTCTCTTGTGACCTATTTACCGCCATCAAGAGTATAAAAAATAGATATATAAAGGTCACTAACAAATGATTACTTGTTTTTCATCCGTAAATCAATATTAATACGTGATATCATACTCTAGTTCTTTAATGCGCAGACATTTCAGTGAAAAAAAAAACGTTTTTGACACCGCTATTTCGGTAACTTTGATATTTCTGTAATGTTCCAATTATCGGAAAATAAAAGAAATTTTTATCTTATTTTCCATTACAAGAATCATGCAATAAATTTCCGTGTCGTCACAATTCCAGGCAGTGCGACTTCCATTTCCGTATTTACAACTTCCATCGCATCGTCGTCGCCCAGCAGCGATCGTTTTCCTCGCTCTGGCCGTCAGCTGTCTCTCTTCCTCCGAGCAATCCGCGCCAACTAGACCCGTGTCGTGCTGTCGAGCGATTTATCGAAATTTTTCGTGGCTCCCGCGACGTATTATTAGGGATATCAAAAGACACGAGAAACTCGTGGTTCACGACGACGACGACAACGACGGATAGCGTGCTCGCGTTCTCGTAATTTCTCGCGTGCGTCTATCCCCGGTTCACGCACCTTCGTGCTCGTTCGCCTGAATATTCCTTTTTAGAATTTCTTTTCCTTTCGTTTTAAGACTACGCCGCTAGTCGGGTCTGTCTTATTGCGACATTAACTACTGCGTGTAGAAGAAAAAAATAAAATCTCGAAGAAAAGAATAACTTTCGTCTATTTCTGAAGCAACTGCAGCGTTAAGCCGAGACGTTGCCCAGATTTCATTAAAGGTTGAATAAGTGTTCCGGGAAAAGCATATTTTACGTCAAGTCCGTAAAAAATTATTTTCCATAAGCGACTAGAGAAGACCGGGGTTGGTTGGATTAATTTCAGGTTTGACATTTTAAATGTTGATAAGTACATCGGGTTAGTCAATGAATGCTATTCAGTGTAATTCTCATAGAAAAATTCATAACATGACCTGATCCGTCACGATGCGGGGCAATTTGAATCATTCAAGGGACAAAGTTTTGGTGAAGAACAAAAATGCATGAAATCATTATAAGTATCGTTTTTCATACTATAATTTATCTCTGAGTCTTTTATCAAAGATAACTACATATTTTGCACTCAGTCTTACGCCTACAATTGTTGCATAGGAAGTATGTTGTCTATTCTGATGTGCAGAGGTATGAACACAAGAAAAAAGAAAAACAAAATTAGCATGCGTCACAAAAAATTATTCTCCTTCAATATAAATTTTTTAATATTTTTTCTATTATCAACTTTTTATACGTCTCAACTGACTCTATTCGTGGCGGCTCAACTTGATCATCGCTCGAAAAAACTGTTTTCAACCTTTCGGAGCATTTTGAATATACAGACATGAAAATCACAAAAAAGAAATTGTCATGAAAACAAAGCTTCCTCTATGACAAAGCAAAAAAAAATAAGTCTCGTTACTTGACTTGCAACTCTTACATTTTTTTCGATACAAATGTGGCCTCTTAGAGTCAAAGCGCCTCCTGCACCCGCCGATTGTTAAACGATCTTGACTTCAATTACCACGGATTCAACAAGCCCCTGTCTCTCCTGAGAGAATAAATCGATCTGCAAAGTGTCGAGTCTGTAAAGCTCGGACTCAGAGAGGACCACGGCCGGCACAACCACGAAGCTAATTCGATCGGGTGGCCTGCCGGGAAACTTTACTACTACTTCGTACAGACTCGATCGATGGCCTGGAGCCGAGGCGAGAAAGAGATGGAGAGAGCGAGAAAGAGAGAAAGAAGAGAGTAAGGAGAGTTAATTTCATTCGCTGTTCTATCCCTTCGTAACCGTTAATACGTACGACAGACGGTATTAAAGTTTCCCCGCGGAATCTGGCACCAGAGAAAATTTAATGGACATGAGAGAGATAGAGAGAGAGAGAGAGAAAAGCTAAGAGCGATGAGAAATATAGTATAGAAACGATAGACACTGCCCGTGCCGCGCATTGCCGAGGTTAATCAAGAAAGTAGTCTCTCTACGCTCTTCACTGACGTCTATAACCAGCCTGGAGAACGCCACTCTCAATGCAGAACGCATTGGCTCTCAGTAGATACAGCCCCTGTAGTGTCAGACGTACGCCAAAGCCTTTTGAAATTAAAACCTTGAACCGTACGGGGCTCCAGCTGGTGATGAAATTATATAGGTACATTCGTTATATACATGAGGACGAAAAGTAGGGGCAATTCTGACTATTATCTGGGAACGTGATGGAACTTTTACTAGGCCTTTTTTAATTCTATATGGAGACAGAGATGCATATATGTTGGTGTACAGTGAGTCTTTTGATTTTTTTTTTTTAATTTGAAATCTTATTTTGAAATCTCTTTTTCTGAAGATATCTGGCAAGTTTGAAAAGAAATGATTCTGTCACGTAAAAATTGAAGGAAAGTGATACTATTATGAATAAAAAAATTGGAAGTCTATAATTCTAATAATTTTCTAAATATTTTTTAAACCTAGAATTTAAAGCAGCATCAACTGCTATTAGCGACCGATTTACATATAAAGATTACATATACATATATATATATATACGTTTGTTTCTATTTTATTTTGTACTTTACCTTTATATGTAAATTGGTCGTTAATAGCAGTTGATGTTACCTTAAATCCTAAGTTTAAAAAATATTTAGAAAATTCAGAAAGCAGTGTAAATGTCGAAAATACACAATGACGAGTTTATATGAATGTGCCTATGCAGAGGACATTAAATGGAAAGATTTTATTGAAACGTTTTAAAAAGGCATTAGAGACAAAAACACAAGAACAACAATTTTTTAAACTTTAGGCAGTGCTCCAGAAACAATATACCCCTTCAGCCACACTTTCTCGAATTGTTGATAGTTATTTCTATTGGGGAAGTGGAAATATTTTTCCGAGTGGTGTGTTGTTATTATAGAGTGAGCATCCATGCCTTTCACAATACCTTCATGACTTGTATCTCTGCAAAAATTCAGTTCTGTAATGTTTATACGTACAACAAATAATTATTATATTTGTACACAAATAATGATCGTCCTTCTCGCTTCTTTATGCATTTTTTATCCTTCCAAATTGCACCATTATACGAGCAAAAATGGAAAAATGGGTGGACTCGTTAATTATTCGTTGTCACAAATTGCATACCATACAACCAACAAATCGTGGATCGCTAGTGTTCCCACTAGCCCCGGTCTTCCATATAGCACGAATATAATAGATAAACGCCTGCTTCGATGAAGTGTATGATGATGTAATTTGGAAACGTGAGGTATTCATAGATAAAAATAATGGTCTTTAAGGCATGTAAGCGTACACGGAATTAGACTTGATACACTGTAGTTGTACAGTTGTCGATGTACCGAAGCTATGTATTAGTGGCATCGTTGGTTCGCGTGGTCGAGACACGAATACCGTCGCGTGCCGTCGTGACTCGACCAACGCCGACATTAAAGTCTCGGCGCCGGTCGACAAGGGCTACGTAGTGCGTATATATCGTATGTTTATGTATATATACAACATAACAGCGACGCCAGCAGGAAGAGCTTAATGCCCGTCGAATTAACGTCAAATTAACAAACGCTCAAACACACGCGTGTATACATGTATAACATAACACAGAGACAGGCTTGAGCGAAGATGAATTACAACCTTTTTATTTATACGTTCAAATTTAAGCACATGCAAAAGTACTAACTAAATGATAAAAATCATGTGTCAACATTTCTTTCTCTAGATTCATGGGATTATGAAAATATAAATATATGTGAATTATAGAAAGTTTTGTCAGTAAAATGACGAATGTGAATATTTATGATTTTATGATCGCAAATAAAAATGTTCAAATAAACGGTACACATATGAATATTTATGTTTTTATGGATCCAAAAAAAAATAAAATTATCTTTGCAAAGAATGCTCAGTCTTCTTATATTTTCGTTTAATTGAACAGTGTCTTTGTGCATCGTTTGGAGATTATTACATTTTTGGCTAATAACATATAGAATATCCTGTAACTCTACCTACGAGAAATTTCAGGACACATGCCAATCAGGGTGTTTCACAAATTGTTTAAAATTCAACAAAAAATGGTGTCAAAAACGAATAAAAGATCAAATTTTATCTCTCACCCTTAAATATAATTATAAGGGTGCCTCATTGAAATAAAGACAATTTTACGTTTATTTAATTGAGGCAACCCTTAAAATTGATCGCCAGAGCTCTCTATTTGTAGAAAATAGTGGTTTGTTGTTTATAATTATACAGGGGGTGAAAGACTAAATTTGATTTTTTCTTGGTTTTTGACAACACTTTTTGTTGAATTTAAAACAATTTGTAAAATAACGCCTAACGCCAATAATAAGATTACATATGACTTTCGTACATAATGCGACTAATTCAATATCTTTTCTTATTCCCTACATAAAAAAAAATACAACGTCTGTCTATATGCGGTGAATTTGCGAACGGCTCCATCGATTTTTATCAATTGAATGAGACGTAACCCAGCAATATTCAAAATTTAAAAAAAAAATGGGAGTTTCAAATCAATTTTTTAAAATTAAAATTGTATCGATTTACACGCAATTCTGAGTTAAAAATCCAAAGTTGAAATTCAATCGATTTACATGCAGTTATCGCCAATAGAATTTCACATATTTCAATAATGATTTAATTGTTAAGATTAGAACGTGCTTTGTTGAATCTTAAAGCAACAGCTAGCACGCAAAGCATGCGAGCCACAGTACCCTGTTTTCATAATGATTTAATTATGTAACTTAAGAATCACATAAAAACCAATATTTTTAATCCGACGTACACAGCTAATTCTTTTTTATACTCAAAAGCAAAAAAGTGAGTCAACTGGCACCCGGTCTTCGATTATAGAAATATAATATTCTACCAGAAAAACATAATACATTTTATACCGCGAAAAGGAGGATCGAGATAAAGCTAAAAAGACTAAAGTAGAAGATGCAACTTTGCCTGCGTTGACTTTTTCATAAGGGTCGAGTACTGAGTTACACGGCAAAGGAGATCGAGAATTTCGCTCTGAGGCAACTTAAAAAATCCGTCAGTCGCGGAGCGAGACCCAAAAAAAGGAAGCGTAAGTCACCAGACGGTAGAGAGTCAAGTTTCGCTGAGACTAGGAATAATTAAAACAAAAAGATCAAGGTTCTGCAGTGTCGTCCCACGAAAATGTTCACCGCAGTGCTTTAAAATTGCAACCGTTATGGATGTGAGTATACATGAGGCGTTTTAAGTTCATTCACACAAGATCAAACCATACACTCTTCAATTTCTCTGGTATTTTTTTATATCGTTGTTATCACTGAAAAGAAAACCTGTGATATTTATTGGATTTTAATTTTGAGCCGTTTTTTATTTATAAAAAGAGTTTTATTTACAGATTTAAAAAATTCGAACTCCAATTAAGAACATGATTTCGGCATAAATTCTATGGTCAGTTTTTTCAATCATCTAACGTAGTTTAAAGTAAAAGAATTAAGGTTCTCTTGTCTTATTAGAAGAATCCTCTTCAAAAAAAGTTGGTGGCAATCAGTTATGTTCATGTGAAGCCGTTTTATTCGTGCTGTGACAAAACAAAATTTTCAGGTTTATAGTAAAAGATTAACAATTGAGTGTTGGGGCTGTGGCCGTAATTGTTAATGACGATGGAGCTTTGGCAACGGACGGCCACGTTGAAACTAAAATTTCAATTTTACGTGTCGCCCTTTGGTCCTCCACTTCGGACAATATTTTATTATCGAAAAACTTTCTTTAAATCAGCATGTTATGCCCTGTTATTTGTTCCTATTTATATTTATTACTTTACAAGTAATGTAAAGTAATTAATTAAGGTTCTCTTGTCTTATTAGAAGAATCCTCTTCAAAAAATTTGGGGGCAATCAGTTATGTTCATGTGAAGCCGTTTTATTCGTGCTGTGACAAAACAAAATTTTCATGTTTATAGTAAAAGATTAACAATTGAGTGTTGGGGCTGTGGCCGTAATTGTTAATGACGATGGAGCTTTGGCGACGGACGGCCTCGTTGAAACTAAAATTTCAATTTTACGTGTCGCCCTTTGGTCCCCCACTTCGGAAAATATTTTATTATCGAAAAACTTTCTTTAAATCAGCATGTTATGTCCTATTATTTGTTCCTATTTATATTCCAATTGTGTTATGTGTGATGTTTGTCTATTGCTGCCCGTATCCAGGCTCTCTGGTCCTCGATGTTCAAGGAGGTTATTTGTCAGATCTTAAAGCAGATATTCTGAGATTTAGATGGTTTTCACAGCAATGATAAAACTAACAAAATGCTTTGACCGAAGAGTCCGGTCAGCGTGCTTTCACATTTTCGGAACTGACACTTCCGAAATAGGAACAACCATGCTCACTTAAAGAAAGATTTTCGATTATAAAATATTTTCTGAAGAAACCCTGACCATAGGGCGAAACGTAAAAATGAAATTTAAATTTCAAGGAGGCCGTCCGTCGTCGAAGCATCATCGTCATTACAGTAAGAGACGCAGAAGTGCGTCAGGTCTGGCTAATTAATTAAAATTCTGCACTGAAAATTCGAAATTTTAACTGTAGTGCCGTGATGGAAATATCAATCTTTCGCATTTAGAACAAAATTTGACCGTTTTATGTTTTATTAAAAACATCAGCTGCTGATTCAAAAACAAATTACACATTCCATATCATTTTTTTTTAGGTAATCCTATATAATACATTTTTTGAAAATTCACAAATTAAAAAAAATATTGGAGAAAAAATCTTCAAATTCTAATTGAAATATCAAGGATTGGTATTTCCATCATGGCACTAGGAAAAATGTCAGGTTTTCAATGCACAATTTTGGTAAACTTTTTTAATGGGATAAAAGGGGCGTTCTTAGTGAAACTTAATATTTTTCATTGTTAACTAGATAAACACAGCTTAATATAATGTTTATCAATTTTTGTACTATTTTTATATTAAACTAGGTTACATGACAAAATAGTTAGCCATACTATTTATGTCTGAGCTATGTTTGTAATTGAAATTGAATTTTTTCGAATTGTAAATTAAATTTTCTTTTAGATCAAGAACGTTGCAAAATAGAAATCTAATCAAAATCACAGGTGTCCTTTTTAGTGATAACAATAATATAAAAAAATATTAGATAAATTGATAAGGTATTTACGAATAACAGAACACGATTAAAAAAAAAATACAAAATATTTGCTTAAATATGAAAGAGTGACGTACCCATTATGACCCTATCAGATTTCGAGTTTTTAATGCAAAATTTTAGTGAATTTTTCAAATTAACAAAAAAAAAGGGCGCTGACTTAATTAGTGAAATTTAGCATTTGCACTTTAAACTAGATACTCAATGTGACGTTTATCAATTTTTCTATTATTTTCATATTAAACTGCGTTACATGACGAAAAGATTGATCATATTATTGATGTCGAAATCATGTTTTTAATTGAAGTGAGCATTTTTTAAATTCTAAATTTAATTTTTTTATTAAATCAAGAATCCTGTCAGTGGTAAAAGCAATATAAAAAATATTACGGAAATTAAATGGATTTGATCCTCTGTGAATTACCATGGAATGCCCCATATATATACACATAACGACCGCGACCTACCCTACTCTATCTATACTGGTGTGTAGTTTCCCTTGGCCGTAAACAGCACGAAGATTTTACGCAGTAATAAACCACGTGTGTCCATCAGATACACTATAGTCTACACTACTACAGAGCTTTACTATACTATATACATATATATATATGTGTGTATATACTAAAGCTATGCATTTGCGTACAAAGGGCAGTTTGATCGTTAAAAGCAGAAATACCGAATAAATACGTCTGTCTTGGCTCAATTCCGACTGTGAGGCAATGCTATTTCAGGCTGGAGGTCAGGAAATAGTCGAAAAGGATGATTCCAACGAATTCGATCGCGTGCGAGACCGGAACTTCGACTTTGTAACTACAGTAAAACCTCGATTATCCGACATTCGATTAATCGAGACTGTGCGTTATCCGCGGGAAGCAACCCATACGAGCACTATACATTAACCGAGGTACTACTTTGTTTCTTATACAAATATCACCCTGTAAAATTCAGTAACCTTTTCACCAATTTTCATTGAGTCTCGATTAGCTCCCGTTTAGACCAAATTTAGTAGACCAAATTTCACTGACCTGCTAATCAATTTTTTTTTTTTTAATTAATTAAGAAATCAAGAAATTAAATATCTCTTTTAACATTTTTACAAATCCTACTTTTCACATTTAAAACTAAACTAAATTTTACGTAGATTAAAAAAAATAAAAAGTTTCACATACACACAAAAAAACATTTTGCTGATTTAAAAAAAAATGGAAATTGTTATTTTTCTTTAACAAGATCCTCGGATCAAACAAAATATAAAAAATGTCGGTTAACCTTTCAGCTAAAGACGGTGAGACGGAGAGGGGGTGGGCTAACTAAGACATATTTTTGTGATTAAAAATTCAGTTAATTTCAGTGATTTTTGGTAAAAACTATAATAATAGAATTTGTCAGGATATCTTAAATTTTATGCTTCTTTTTTAAATCTGTAAAAGCAGTAAAAGTTTTCGAATTGGGTATTGGATGTTTTCCGTTTTATCCCAGTTTTCACTTATCCGATGTACGTTTTTCCCAGATTACCTCGGATAAACGAGGTTCTACTGTACACCATCAGGGTAGAGAGCGGCGCCGGTGGAGGAGCTCGGCCACACGTCAAGCTTACTGACCAGCATCGTGTAAACGGGTTGACTAGCCATACCTGGATGCTTGCCAGGTCACAGGTGCAGTAAGCGATACACACCGACGACAAAACCGCACCGAATGAAGGGGCAGAGAAATGTTCTATAACGCAGTTGTCACTGTTTAAAATAACTGAATGAAGTGAGAATAATTATCATGAGCTTACCTGAATTCTCAAATAATATTTATTTTCAATGGTTGAGAGAAGAAATTACTGGTACCTATGAAATGTTACCTTTTTTTTAAGCTAATCGCTTTTTCCCAATGTATAGTAATTATTATTTTTTTTTATTTTTGTAAAATTGAAATACTAGGTTTCGAAGTACGTAAAGCTTTTTTGTTCATTTGCCAGAATTTATTTTGTTAATTTTGAAAAGCAACAAAAAATATTTTGTAAATTTTGAATTTTTTTTTAATTGATAAGCAATCGTTTTATTTTTGATAAAATAAATATGAAATGATAACAACAGAAATTATGAGATGCCAACAGGAATATTATTATGCAAGAATTGTTTCAATTGAGTAACAGAAAAAATTATTTTCGTTTTATTAATTTTATTTTTTATTAATTATGAAATATTATAATCGAATTTTTTCGAATTTTTTGAAGAACGTTCATTAGATGTTTTATTAATTCTTCAAAATAATTGATTGCTGCCTTAACGCAAATTATTAATGTTAACACTATTAAAAATGAATGGATGAAGTGAGAATATAACTCGCGAAGAACCAATACATTTTCTTCCATGCTAAATTTATCTTAACTGACGACACAGAGAGAAGGAATGTCTGCATTCTTACAGATGTTTAATATTTTAGAGTGAAACGTTTTTTTAAATCAGTAGTGGTCATCAAATATTTAATTGATTCCTTTTAATAACTCGCAGATTCATTTATTTTAAAGAAACGAATAAAATTAATCGATAAAATCAATATTGATTTATTTCAATGCAATGTTTATGTCAATGTTATTTGAATAATAATTGTAGCTAGAAAATAGATTTTAACAGAATGTATACTTAAGTTTTCAGTACCTAATTGAAACTAAGAATGGTTTTTAAATTTTTTTCGATTGTTATCAATGTAGCAGTACTTACGCTATCACAAGTTCGCGTAACGACATGTTCAGTATTTAAGGAATTTTAAAGTTGGAAATTATTCTCATATAAATAATATTATAAATGCAGAGTTTAATTTTTAATACACACATTATACTAGTTTAAACGCCAGCGTTTTTACTCACACGATTAATTATTCAAACAATAAACAATCGATTTATTAGCGAAATATATTTCACCGAATGTAACAAATATTA
Source organism: Perithous albicinctus (assembly GCA_964016905.1). Lineage (NCBI taxonomy): Eukaryota > Metazoa > Arthropoda > Insecta > Hymenoptera > Ichneumonidae > Perithous > Perithous albicinctus. The sequence goes on along the minus strand of OZ024688.1, from coordinate 29,073,096 downwards.
TTATTATTATTATTATTTAACAAATAATAATAATAATTATTAATCCTGACTCAGTGTAACTATTGAATGACAAATATTTTATGTAAAAACTGCGCAGAACTGTATAAATAATATTTCTCACTTTAATTGAATTATTTAAAAGAATCGAAGATGACAGACGTGTTTTTATTGATATAACAAATGAATTGATTACTTATTAATAAATAAATTTTATTCCGAAACGTAGAATGTCATTTTTACAAATTCACCTTTACTATGCTCTTTTTACAAATTCATTTTTTATCTGGTTTTACCAATAAAGTGGAGAAGACTGGCTTTGATTATAAAATAAAAATCACAAGAAAAATCGTTTACGTGTTTGCCTCTTGGCTAAATGCATCTTCCCTCGTTCTTTTATCCATTAACAGCGCTCTAGGGATTTGCCGCAGCCTCTGATTGGATCTCCGGTGTCTCGTGAGGCTTTTAACGTTAAGTCGCAAAGGCTCGAATGTCGAATGTTTTCTCGGTAAGAAAATTCTCGATAAAATTTCACAATCTTACTCGTCTCAACGTTCTTAAAGCTCCGAAGCTTCGACATGAAAACATATAATCACTGTAGTTCGGCGCGGTGGCGACTTTGGAATCTTTGACTTTCCACAGTTGGGCTTCTTCGACACAACTTTGCTTCTGCGACAAACGGAGAGAAGCAGCGAATCTGAGCTTCGAAAGCAATCGCTTAGTCGCATCAGTAACAAGCTGTGTTTCCCAAGAGACTATTGCTACCTACATCTATTCATCTTTCTCTCTCTCTCCCTCTCTCACTCGAACAATTATTTGCTCGTCAAACTCTGCACTCTATCTCCATACCTACTCTAGTACTCCACGTCAGTGGAACTGCCTTGACCTGGACCTATACGAACCTTGTCGTTTTCCGACGATACCATCTGTTGGTTGCAGCCGAGAGTTTCACGAATCTCTGTGGCTTGAATTGAGGTATCGAGCTTTCGGCGTTTCTGTACCAAGTCCACAACACAGCTTCCCCTCTCGAAAATTTAATATTGGATAGTACTAAATTGGGGGTAATTTTCAGTATCGCTTTGTTTTCTCTGCGTTTGAATATACAAGGTACACCGATCAACTACATGTACGGCATTCCGTGTCGAGTCAGTTACTTTTATCTGGCCTTGCCTTAGGATCGAATTTTCAGACATTCATTTTTTGCGCGTAATTTTTTTTGTTTACAAAATACTGTCAATGAAAATTTATAGATAATGTTACCGAGCTGATAACGTTGATTTTTCATTTTTTAAAAATGTGAATCGATCGACGTTTCAGAGTATAAAAATGATCTTGCTAAGAATATTGTTTCGCAGGAAAAGCTATAAATTACTTTGTATTTTCACTAAAAATACATAATTCGAATTTAAAATATTTTATTTTATCCCACAATTAAAGAAATTTCAGTAAAGTAATTGTGAGGTTCTGATGATTTCTCATGACTTTGATGCTTTTTTTTTAACTCCAGAACGTCGATCAGTATTTGCACAGGTTCTGCAAATGTTACAGCTGAATAAAAGTAATATTTCTTGAAAGAAAAGATAATATTTACATTTTGAAAACGACGAAAAATTCACGTCGATACACGTGACAAATTTGCTGGTCGATTGTAAATAATTATTGTTCACTTAATTATATACACAATTTTATTTAAAAATTATGCAAAACTACAGAGATACGTTCATTTTTTTAAATACAGCATATTCTGAAATATTTAAAACATCTGAAATAATTACAGAAAGCAATCTGAAATAAACCAGAAATCGGGATAATTATGAAAAATATCTGTTACATAGAGACAGAACAAAGTAGCTGAATCGATATAGAATGCTTCATATATGATACTATAATAGCGTTTAATACCAGAAATAAAGTTTACGAGGTCAGTGAACAAAGCTCGTCGGCAAATCCAAGTGGGAATACATTGGATCGTCGCAGATGAGAAGTGGAACGACAATATTTGTTACTCAACTTCGAACCTCTCCAATAATATCCGAGTGATGAATTTGTATCAGGGATTTAATGCATTCGCGGCATCGAATTTTCCAGTCGGTATTTGCAAATCATACGTGTCTGGTGTATCGCCTATTCAACAGAATTTTAACTACATAATGCATCGAGTTTCTCACATTATAAAAGCAACGAGGAGGCAATTCATTTAACAGTTCAATGCGAATCACAACTCACATTCACAGCACTTCGTATTGCTCGAGCGTGACGCGAGGACAGTAGACAAAACAGATTTATTCGTTCGAAATACATTTATTTTAATCACATCGAATCCGCTTAGGAGATCCAACTATAAATGTATTACGCCAATTACCAATTAAATGATTTATTCATTATATCACATCGACAATATGGAAAAGTTCACAAGAAGAAGGATTTAGCGGATATGAATAAATTTATATCAATGAAATATTTGTATATCAATCGAATAAAAATTCACGTGTCATTTCGCTGTAGAAATGTAATAAGATGAAAACAAATAATCTAAATAAATTGTTCACTTATTGCTTTCTCTTAAAGGAAGCTTTGTGATGATGAAGAAAAAAATCCAGAATTTTTATGCCAGAGAACTTAAAATAATTCAAATATTCGGAAAATCATGTTTCGAAAGAGGTGTGTTAAATGTTTTTCTGTCTCGACAGGTGGACAAATTTGCAAGAAAAAGGTGACTTGGTAGATTTAAATGGATTTATTTAACTGAAATATTTCTATGTATCAGCCTAATTTATTTACCATTTTTCTAGTTACACCTCGTACACTGTGTCGCTGATTTTTTTTTTTTTTTCTTTTTTTCAGTAACTCTGTCTGAAGTCTTCGAGCTTCGTTAACAACCGCAAACAAGTGTTTGTCGCATAACATTTGTGCAATATATATATATATATATATATATATATATATATGTATATATGCTATACTCAAAGGAGAACTGTTTGTACGTATGTAAAAGAGGACATGATTCGATAGAGGAGTAACGATGTATGACATTGAAGAATTCGTAACCAGCCTACACTTGCTCGTCCTTGATAAAACATGCAGTCAAAGAGGGCCCGACGTCCATATTTGCCGGAATTACCGTGGATGTGTACTCGGAAGTCATCCGCGCGTGTAAATGCGGAAGTAGACGTTTTGCAACCTCGCGTTCCGCACTGACAAGAGACGAAGCATGGAACCGAAATGACAGCAACGAGGCACACCGAAAAGAGGCGTTCGCGTGAAACAAATTTCCGAGGAAAATCTTATTTGCCAAAATCATGATTATATAGACTTTCCTTAATGGAGTTTCACAAATTTCAGGCAAAATGCGTGCTTTTTTTATTGATCAAAAAGGTCAATTATTCGTAACAGTGTTTTTATTAAAAATATGTTCCACAGGTTTTTTACGAATACAGAATAGCGTACTTTTTTTTATCGTATATATACAAAAGTCTAAACTTGCTCAACAAAATATTCGTTTCTGAGTAAAATGTTTTAACCTCTGAAAATCCGTTTTTTTAAGTGTTTTTTTTTCTCCGTTCCCACGTGTTTAAACCAAATTTGATATTACAGAGTTAATTAATAACCTGGTGGTGAAGTAATAATTATTTTTTTCAATTTAAATATTATTAAATTTTATTAACTTTTTCAGCTTTAATATTATCCCGAATCCACCCCACTGTGAAAATTATTTCTTTTTAATTAGGTATCAGATTTAACTCGGTAGTTAGCGTAATAACTCGTTAGGTTATAATAATCATTGTTTTTATTATTATTACCATGTTTAAAATTATTAAATGAATATTGAAACAAAAAAATGTGAAAAAAAAACAACAGGCTGGTCAAAAAAGATCCAATTATCCCAATTCTATGATCGATTATATTATCATCCTTATCAGACCCTTATCGTCGAGCTCTTGGCTGTTACTTTCCCTCCTTCGTTACGATTTTTCGTCAAGTGGCACAGGCCTCCTTTTTCACCGCAGTCGCACCCACTCGGCCTCGATAGTAAATTAATAAAGGTTCCGAAGCGCGTCCGTCGAGATAATGGAGTGGCCATAAAGTAGAGCGTGCAGAGGAGCCAGGAATATATACACACTATATAACACAAGTATCAGTGTACTGTACTTATAGCAACACACAGAGTGCGCCACGACGGAACGCTTGGTGGTGGTAGGCGTTGAACTCCACGCCCTCGTAAATTTTCTCGACCGGAAGCCAAGCAGGGGAAATAACAACAAAGTGATTATGTTAATTAAAGCAGATTGCGCCGGCAGAGGGGTAGGGTCAGTTTGCTTCGATATCTGCAGGTTCTCTGATGTGTATAGATACGATATACCGCCGAAACACCGAAGAAGTAGGCCAGTGGGAATATGAAAATAACTTTAAATCGCTTTAATTAACATAATCTATTCAAAATAGACTAAACGAGTATTTTTACATTTTTTTCTTTTCATTTTTTTGCAATCGTATAGCTTTTTTTATCCTGTGCATAGCTTAATGTTTTATCGATCAGTTATTTTTAAAATGCCAGTCTAATTAAGGCAGCAAAAATTTCATCGTGTTGGTGGAATATTCTCTGAGTGTACATTTATATATGGAATGGGAAAAAAAGTATGTTTCTGCGCGGTAGTTATAATTCGTAATAGGTTTAAGGGTAGAGTAGACTTTGTTAACGAATTTGGTTGATAAAAAAGAGGCGATTTCGTACTTTACGAAACTATTCGTCGTTAATGTGCTACAGACATGCTTCAATTAGTACAGGATTACAATGAGGATTACATCATAGGTGCATGAACCTGCACTGGAATTTCGGTTGAAAACGCACGCGATATGAAGAAATGTGTATTTTCCTGAATTTCTCGAAAACCAATATGGCCATCTGACATGTAAATACCATCTGTTTCGTAAGACATAAAAGTCGTTTGAATTCACGTACATAAAAATAGCGCGCACGTTCATCCTTGGAGGGTTCTCCGAAAATTTCAAGAGCTCAACAAAATCGATTCCACAGAAGAGATCCATGCAAAGTGTAAAGTACGAAGTGCACTCTGAATTTTTTTGTACGATCGGTTTCGTTTAACTCGTGGAATATTCGGATGACTTTCGAGTATAGTCGTTCACTCTTTTTCGATGCATGCGAGCTCAACAAATTTTTATATTTTACCAAACCTATTTCTTTTTTTTTCGTGCGTTTTCAACCGAAATTCGCAGGACCATGCGTGAGTATTGATACTATAATCTTTCGGAATCTGACGCATACGTGTAGAATATTAACGACGAATATTGTAAAGCACGAAAAATTGCCTTTTTTACCGGCTCGTAGTCGGTTTCCCCGTAAACGCATGCTGTGCGAGCGATTTGAAAGTATTGCAGAAAAAAACTGATTTTAAAATACATGAATCAATATATCCTCGTTATACCAAAACAGCTACAGCATTTATCTCAATCTCATTATTTTGAGCTAATACATCTAACTGCAGCCCAAAATATAACGGAATACAATAATAATATATTACGATACAAGTGCGGTAAAATTTCATCTGATGATTTATGAGAAGTTGGCACTTCTCGCACCGCGTGACATAAAATCATTAATATCCAATCATTAGCCTAAAAAAATCCGGCTGAAACGAGCTGGTTGGCTGCTGTAAAAGAGTCTTGGAGCGTTTCATCTTCGATCGGTATTAGTAATTGTGAAAGTTGCGATTTGTTATTAACTAAAAAAATTGAAGGAAAATAAAGGAAGGTCAGAAAGTAGAATTGAGGGAGGAGAATATCAGGTGTGGAAAAAATTATACAGCTGTTGTCGTACAAGTGGCGGAAGCAGAGAAGTGAGAATACTGATTATCTTCAAGAGGATACAACACGATAGAAAAGTCAAAGTTTGCGAGTTCTATCTCACGCTTCTCCTCGTGCCATTCTCTTTCTGTGGTACGTACACTCCGGGAACATCAGTTAACACTTTTTAGCTCGAGTTCTCTTTGCCTCCTTCGGAGAGCGCGGGTGTTTGACGAGGAAACTTCTGTCTCCTGCATCGGTGGCGGCGGCTCCCGGCGTTGGTGGCTCTGATATTGGTTTCCTCGAACGTTATTTGCCCTCGCAAGTCTCACAGACACCGGCTATCCGAGCCTGACATCGTTTTAAAATAAAAGTTCGTCTTTCACGAACACACCGAACGTTCCGCTGGAATCTCAATAGCACCACGGGCTTGCGGCGATTTTCCTTTTCATTCGTCAACATAATATTATTCGTTCGAAAACAGGAAGACTAAGAAATCTGACATTTATTGTGCAGAAATAATTTTTTCTTGTCATTATTGTCGTTGATTTTAAAAGTAAGCAACGATGAAGTTGTAATGAATAATTGAACAGAATTTGTTGTTTTTGTATCATAAATAAAGTTTATCTTTTTCTTGTCGTTGAAAAAAAAAAGGTATAAAAAATCATCTTCGACTGATTGTTTATAATCGTATAAAAAAATCCCCAGTTTCGAAAATGAATAAATGCAGCATTCGATTTTTTAATGAAAGATAATTATAAAGAAATGTGTAAAAAATGGAAATTAGGAATTAATTTTTTTTACTTGTTCTCACTTTCGTTCGAACGAATTCGTGTAAAAATCTCAACTTTACAATTCTACATATTGAAAACTATACGGTTGGTCTGATACAAATTTTTGTTCGGCTTAAAGCAGATCTATAATATATATTTGAAAATCGATATTTGTATCTTGAAAAGCCTTCGTGATCGAACGATAGTAAAAAGATTGAAAATTTTTATTTCTGTATAATTTTGTATACTTTCTATCAAAGCAAGTCAATTTTTTAACGCCCGTGGAGATAATTTAGAGTTACTTTGGTCCACCTACAGTGTTGAAAATATTTGGAAAATTGCAGAAAACAATTTTGGAAGTTTCATTCACAAACTGGCATTTCAAATACATTAGTACACCTATGATGAAACATTACAATGCATTCATGCAAAATTTCCAAATTTTCTTCTAAAATTACAGTTGTGCTACATAAAATTCCTAACTTTTCATCATTTTCGCATACTAAACTGTAATTTTACATTGCACTTCTATATATTAAAGTTAATATATTAGTTCATGAATAAAAATATTCAGATGTGTACTTTAAATTTTCAATAGATTTTTTTTAACAGTATGTACACTATCTTTTTGTAAAAATATTCAATGTTCAGTTGTAAAATACCTTAACAGTAAGTGTGGGATATTCTTAAGCCAACAGTCTGACGAGATACGACTATTTCGAGTGTAAAAGTGAATTCGATTGAGAGGGACGAGAGTTGGGAATAACGAAACGAAACAGTATGTACACACTGAAACACGAATAGTTGAAGGTATTGGGATGAAGGCGGAAGGGAATCTCGAAGCGGGGTCACTAACCGAGGAATTCACGAGGGTTCTTCAAACGGAATCGAGGATATCGAAGTTGCTTTGAGTCCGGTGTTCCCCTCGACAGAAGAAGAGCTACAGAGGCTGCCTGGCTCTCGGTGAAAAGTGAAGGTAGAATAAACAACAACAAAAAAGTAGAATCGATAATCAAAACCCACTTTGGTGAATAATAGAGTCTTCTCTGCGTTCAGAATGGATGTATATTATTAAAGCATTTAATCAAATTTCGTGCGCGGCAGGCAAGGACGATAAAAAAAAAAGGTGCATCGCCGTATAATTCGTTTCAATCGCAGGAAGAGCGATCGCTACCAGTGCCCGGTGCAAGGAAAATCGTCTGAAAGCCTTCGTCTTCGAGTGTGTTTGCACTTTACTCTCCGGCAGTCTGAAGTTGAGAGTCGGTCAATATTAGTTAACTTATAGCTAGCGAGAAAGGCGAGAGGAGCTCGAGAGAAGCAGGCAGGCGCAGATTTGAGAGATGAGCCACTAATGGAGTTCACTTCTCGTGGCGAAAAACGAATCAGAAGTGATAAAAAGTATAAACGAAATGGAAATATCAGGAGGACAAATAGTTTGACGAAAATACTCGGACTTTCAGCACGAATACAACTTCCATACGTGAAGAATAAAAGAGATGAAAGTTGCGAGAATATATGTGGTTACAGAAATAGTTTGATGTCGTTGACTGCTGTCATTCGCATTTCAGAAGGACTTCTTATTTTCGCCCAGAAATATTTTTCGAAATTGTAATCACAGTGTGATTTCAGAATGCAGCTCAAATAGAAAAATTTATTTTTAGTACAGCAAAATATTTTTCCAACCCTGGAGAAATATTTTTGAAAGAAACAAAGGTTTTTAGGCCTTTATACGAATTTGGAATATTGTGTAAAAAATGTAGAAAAAGTGGAGAAAAAAATTATTTTGCTAATGAATTTATAGGTAGCATATTTTTTGTGAGATATCAGAGTGCCAATTCTCGAAGTAACAAATCCGTTTGTTAGTTTGACAAATTTTGCTCCCTTCAATTTTTCTAAATGTATGTAAAAATATTGTCATACCAAAAAATGGCAAAAATGTTCCGTTAAAACGAAAATACAACATTTTTAGTAAATTACTTTTGTAATTTTTGTTTTTGTAAAATTAAAAAAATGAGAGTAAATAACTGATAGAACATCGTTGGCACTTCGATGGTTTCTGGCGCGTGTAGTACATTCTCTCAGTGCGACACATTGGCCATCCAATTGCGGTTGGCATTGCCCCTCCTTCTGTCCTTCTTGTAATCGAACGATAGTGTGGTGGGTGTGATAGTGGTCTTGAGAAGTTTATTATACAGCTGAACAAGCGATTTACAGATACTATATATATATATCATTACATAGCGTTATTGTTCCACAGTTATATTAGTTCACGAAGCGGCGCGTCCAGTGGATCGAGCGATTCCTCGTTCCTCGTAAATGCCAAACTTTTGCCTTTAGTGTGCAGGCAAAACTTGTTAGAACGAAAGTTTTTAACGACTGCGAGCTCGTGGGGCGGAAGTGTCGGAGAAGGGTTTCAGGAAGTGAACTCCCCAGTTACGAAGTATGTACTCCCCAACATATTGCAATTGTCCGGTGTGTCAATCCAAGTGACGGATATCCAGTTTCGTGCCTCATTGAGCGTATGTTCCGTTTGCCAGATATATACACAAGTTTGCTGACAACTTTCAACCCCTCTTCAATTCATAAAGCAACTTATTTTGTTAGAATTAGTTCGAACGATTAACGCACTCTCTAATTTTATGAGGCTTCCCTCCTGTCGTATACCTTTTACGTTCGCTTATACACTTGTCAACATTTGCGATTTAATTAATGGAGTAAATGATCCTAAATATTATATTACGTAACGTTAACTCTTCCATTATTTTTCCATTACTTTTGAAAATAATAATTATCGTTTCCAATGTCCTTACTCTATTGGCATTAAATTGAAATATAATAATAATCATGATAGTAATAATGTCTAAATGTTTTATGGTGAAAAAAAGGCGAAAGTTCATTTTACAAAGGTATGGCAGCAAATTTAAGGATGCATATTACACATACATTTGCAATCAAAAATTAGATTTCACTGGTATTTGAGTTTTTTTAATCCAAAGGAAAATCTGACAGAAAAACGACATGATTGAAGTCAATATTTTTAGCAACAAATAAGTCAAAACAGTAGTATCAAAATACCAAGAGCAATGATTGTAAATAATACTAATCGTAAAAAGTTATTAATATATTAGAAAAAAAAACACTTAGTTTAACAAATTCCATAGAAAACTTAATTTGCTTTATATATGAATGAAAATTAAAAGTGCGTTTTCGAACTTTTACGAAACATTTGATTGTTTTTAAAGATATTTCCTATAATTGTGAAATTTCTGTTTGCGACGTTTTCTGTTTCTACGATCTTGAATTAAAAATACGTAACTTTTCAATAATTTCTAAGAAAAAATATATGTATATTCACAATTACAAGAAAATTCTTTTGAAAAATTATATATATTCAGATTTTAAAATATTAATAAAAAAAATAAAATACGTTTTCTATCGAATTTGTTAAACGATTTTTTTATATTTATTTATGTTTATTTATATTTAAACTACAAGATATAAGACATTTTCAGCTGCTTAAGCCGTCAGTTTCATTCAATTTCAGCTCTTTCAATCAAGCTGTCCGGGGTCAAATGACACGCCAAGCTCGTATTTTTCTAAGTCCCCCATGAGACCTGCCCAGGATCTGATTTTTCTGTTCTCCATAAGACCCCCCTGTAAAGAATAGTCCAAATTTACTAAATTTATACAACTCCGAAATGAAACGTTACAATTATCGTGACACGGGGGGAGGACTGGCGCGCGTAAGTACACAGGGGCGAACAGCCCCTAGCGATTACATGTTTTCATTCTGTGATTGATAGGTTTCGAGGTACAATGCCTAAAAAAAATAGCATGGTCTGAAATGTTGAATTTAAAAATCAGCGAAAATTCATAGAAAGTATTTTCAAGTAGTAACTAAAATCTGTCTAATCATCAGAGACATCTGAAGGTCAGAAAAAAAAGTGGCTGGATTTTCAGATAATATTTCCCCTCTAAAATATATATTAAAAAAATATGTATATATAAATATATCCAACTGATGTGGAAAAAATATGAAAAGGATATATAACTTTCTGCCACTATATAAAATATATATATTCTCGAGAACATATTTATTTTCATCGGGGTGGAGAATCCCAATGCGCCATTAAATATATTTCCGCACGATAAATATTAAGTAGTCTGAGAAATGATTGTCAAATATTAAGAGCTACGTAATAAATCATAAGATGCTTATAATTTATGTGAATATTTACTGAATTGCTCAAAATACATGCTTCAAATATTTATTATATAACAATGCACCAATCTGAAGTCCTGTGATTGTAATATTAACGATACCGAAAATACTATAATCTATTATGGTCGTGAAAGCTTCATGGTCAATATGTTATTATAATAAATAATAATAATAGTAAGAAGGCTGACAATGTAATGTAATCGATGGAGGGGAAAAAAAATGGAAAGCCTGAAGCACTCTACTGTAAAGCTTATACAGTTATCCAACGACACAAGACTAGACATAACGTGCATCTTTCTTTTTTTAATCTACCCAAACACGTACTATCGAGGCTGAGCGCAGATGCTTCCTGCAGCTTGTGCATCGGTGCGTCAACTTGCATCTTCCATACAACTAATAACAGAGTGCATCACGCCCCCTACAGATTTTTCTCGCAGGATATTTAGGTATTTTTTTTTGCAGGGGATAAAGTTCAGTCTATTTATAATAATTTCTATTCGTACTATGCACCATTTCAGATAAATCTATTTATATTTGAATTATTAGTAAATTATTGTTTTATCCTTGTACAGAATATTAAGATCACATAATTTCCACATGACAAGGCACGTTGAATTATTAATAAATGTGAAAGAAAATTAGTGCTTATTAATGAATGAATACGACGAGTAAAGTGAGTTTTCAAGTTGTCTATTATGCATAGGACTGTTAGCACTTAATGTCCTTATGCTTCGTATATAATTAAAGTGACTAAAATATGAAATAGCTACATGATGATTCTTCTTAATATCCCCATTGTTGCCTTGTTTTGTTGTGACATGTACAGATCTAATGATAATGATGTTTCTATAGAAATGTACAGGATTTTCTTGTAACATCGAAATTTAATTAATTCCATATTTATATTATCGGTTTTGATTTAGGGAGCACTTCAAATTACTCGAATTTAAGCGATATACATGTTTTTAACATTTTTACAAAATTCTACGTATTAATTAAGATAGAGTAATTCATAGCGATGGTTTAACGCAAATATTGATTGATTAATAGTCACTTCTGAACATTCTTGTTCAGTTTCTTTTTCGAGAATAATCCTGTATTTTTTTACTAACTCGACATGGCTAATAAAATAAACCAATAGTTCGAAATGATATTTCCACATTTTCATATAAAAGTACACTAATGGTATATGGGATTTTCTGATTTTTTGTTATTGCAGCGTAATCTTACATCCCAGTTGTATATGGGGAATCTCATAATAATTCGTACAAGATGAATCCCGAAATTCTTCGATTCTCCTAGAATTTTTTAATATTGCTGCATCACTAAAAAGAACTCCTTATTTTAGATTTTTATTTTGTTCTTGATTTCTTAAATCAAGCCTATTCCATTTCATCCATTCTAGCTTATGAATAACAAATTACTGAATTACACAACATTATGCTCATGTATCTAAGTATCCATGTGGGCGAAAATTCTTAAAACAATCCTTATTCATGATTTTATAACATCTGTGATTTTCAGTTGCAAAAGTTCAAAACGGTCTAGTTATAAAATATTGTAAACAAAACGTATCGTAGTTATCAAATTCATGAATAATTTCTACCGTATTTAATAGAAAGGTGGAAAATCAAATTTATTCACTTTCAGCTGGAGTCTCAAGAGCAACGAATCACCGAGCGGAGGTAGAACAGTGAAGGCTCATAGTACGAGTAAGAAAGGGTTAGAGGGCCACGAGCTCTTAAGCAGCAGTAGTAGCAGAAGCGCAAGCACTTAGAAATTGTCCTAAAGCGACCTCGTTACCGAGGATCCATCGCGAAATAGGTCGCGCGGAAATAGTGACTCTCTTAGTCGGTTAAAGCTCGACTATCCGTGCGATTTAACGTCAATGGAGTAGTCAGGAGTTGAAATAGAGATAGAGGGAGCCCAAGAAGAAAGGAGTAGACTAGTGAAAGAACCAAGTACGTATAAACGGTGACATTGAGTCGCGGAGGTTTCGCTCGACCCCCGGCATTTGATAGAAAGACAAGAATATCCCTACTCTTTTCCTTCTCTTTGTTTTACACTTTTTATTATCACTTTTGGCCTAATTTCGGAAATTTAGTTCATAAGACTTTAAGGCCAGAATTGACGAATGTTTATTTAAGGCCAATATCGTTTTTAGTAACAGTGAATGGCAAATAAAATAGCCATTTTATAATGGTTCAAAAAAATACTTCTAAATTAGGTTTATAATTATTTATTACCGCTCGACGTTTTATAAATAATTACTAATTCGACCGTACTTGATATTTTATGTACTAATCTCATGACTGTTACACTTTTTGTGTCTACTGTGATTCGGGGATTTTTTTTTCTACCATCACGATATAATACCTTCAGTTTTAATGTTATCAGGACATCCTAAGTGGCATTTTTATTAAGGAGACTGAAAAATGTCACCTAAAGAAAAGCATGATACATTTTTTTTGCGGGTAGGACTGAAGCCTCATAAAATGTATATCGAGCTCTATAATTCTTGTAGAGTCATACACTGCACCAAGATGCCTTGGAATGAAATGTAATTTTTTTTTGTCTGTAGTTCTTGAATCAAACTAGTCAATGGATTTTTCTGTTTTTAGATTTTTGTTTTTTTTTTCAGCATTTTTTTCACTATTGATAATTTCAATTATTTAATATTTTTATGAATATCGACTCCTAATGATGTATAATTATTGATTGAAATGCTTAAAAGTTTTGCCTTCGAAGATTTCCGTGATCCTTTCTTATATGTGACAGATAATTCCAGGCTATATTATTTTCTGATAATACTTGTTTATAGGCAAAAGAGTATTAATTGTAACCCGGGAAGTGGGGACAGATTTTGTTCGAAGTTCCACGAATTTGACGGCTATAGAGAATCGCGTTTCTTAATATGATACAAAGCCTCCCATAGTCGTAGGTCCCAATACATTTTTATTTCTTTCGAGACCCGAGTTAAAATTAGGTGTTAATCAGGCAAAACCAAAACCTGGCCAGTGATTTGTAATTGTAAAAGTCCTGCGCCCTTTTCAGTAAATGAACTGAAATCGGAATTACATTTAAAAAGAAAGTGTTTGGCGCCAAAAAACTACATTTTTTCGTCATTTTTTTTCGGTCCTTAGAGTCTACTTTATTTACTTGAAAATGTTACTGAACATTTTACTGAAGGATATGAAATAAGCTTCACCTCTAGTATATTACTTTGTACATAAAAAATGAACTACTTTACGAGGTCGTGTTTGCTGAAGGAAAAGAGGTTGCGTATTTATCTATATTCCAGAACTTTTTGTAAATCCCTGCTATGCATAGTCAACATATTAAAAAAAAATGGCAGGGTTACCTTAAAGTATCATTACATCAATGGTATGAAAAGGAATTAGTTCCATTTGTCTGTATTATTATTATAAATAAAATCAAGCAGAACTGTGCATTGTCAGCAAATATTCTCTGATACTTGAAGGGTTAAAGGTGTACATCCCAAACTTTAAGCAATATTCTGTGGATATATTCAAGGCTGGTTGGATCTTTTACAAATAGTCTTTTACCAAACTTTCAAATTGATAAAGTTATTCACAATGGAAGTAATGAAGGTAAAGTGTTCGTACATGTGGCGTTCTCTACCAACCGGGTTACCTTTTTCACGTCTCGGATCTGTTCCATAATTGACCATACAAGGCGAATAGCCCAATTAGTGACCGCGGCCCAATTAATGCCGAAAGGTTTCAGATGTTCCTTACTGCACCTTCCTCTGTAAAATATCTTTTTTACCAGACAAGAATGTCGAATTTCACGATGTTAATTTTTGACCGGAAAACCTTAAGAAAGAAGATTTAAAAACTTCAACACACCCTAATGTGTACAGAAAGACATTAATGTGTCCTCTCTCTGCTACCTGCTTATATTTTTCGCTTTTTGTTTCATTTTCGATATCGTTACAATTTCAGAAAATGTAGTCAAAAGACTTCTCGTTGACTTTATCAGGGGCTCCTGATAGACAATTGCGGAATGTAAACGCAGAGATGTGAAACCATTTGAGAGAATGATTTTCGGGTGCGAGAAAGTTCTGCGGTATACGAGGCAAACTACAATGTGTGGCTCGTGCGCGACGAACAGAAGAATAGAAGCATCGGTGCAGGCACCTCTCGCTTGCGCTTTCTCCGCTTGAATCCACCCTCGGAAAAATGAGGCCATGCGCTTCACAGACTCTCGAGAATCGGCCTGCTCATGGCTGTCTAACTCACTTCATCCCACATGGATTTCATGTGCTACAACTCACTCGTACACTCGATCGACGATTACTTTCAGGGTCGCTGCATTCGCAAAGAGTTCTCTTATTCCAACGATGTACTACGTGCTGCGCGTTCTTCCTCCCTATAACGGGGGTAGTTCACTATAGACATAGAGGGAGTCGTATTCCCGAGTCAAACGTCAAAAGCAATGCTTGAGCATCGATGCGTGACGTCGCTCGCGGATCAGCACTGATATATTCATACGCTGGTGCACCAAGCTATTCAACAAACCGGAAAAATTCATTCCTGCGAATTACAATAACACAGTGTGAGCCTATAGCGTCAAGGTTTATTTGAGGGAGTCGTGTCGAATCGAATTCAAATACTGCCAATACTTTTCTGCTTTAACTTTTTGAACCTCATGGTGACTTAAATTTAGCATTTTGATCGTTGTAGCAATGCACGAAGATTTTTTTTGTTAATAATATATTCAAGATATTTTTTTTTTAAATCAGAGATGTTTAGTTAAACTGAATAAAAAGAGCTTTAATCTAATTGAAGCGAATATGTTTTGTATTGGGTCGACGTATTCAGAACATTTTTTTTTATTATAGGAAAGTCAAATCTATTAACATTTGGTAAATGTCCTCGTTGTATCGTGTAATTCAAATTGTTCAAATGGTAAAATTATTTCGATGAGAGCGCTAAGATTTTTTTTCGATACATTGAATCCTAAGGAAAAAAAGGAAGTAACAAGTTTTGATCTACTTGAATTAAATATGATTTGTAGTAAATCCTCGAACTCTAAGAACATTTGTGAACATTTTAAAGGATAGGCCACTCCAACAAAATTAAGTTAATATCGTTGTTGGATCAACTAAATTGTTCTTGATACTCGAAATTATTTCGAGTACAGCTACGAATGTTTTTAATAAAATCGGGAAGATTAAAAAAAAATTAGCAGAGTTTTGTTCCAATCAATTTAAATATTATAGAAATCCTCGAAGTTTCAGAACTTCTATTTAAATATAAAAATTGCACAAAAACCTCATTACCTCCACCGTATGCTCCGTTAAACGGCGAAATTATTTAAAATGCAGAAACGCGAAGAAGATTTTGACAAACAAAATCCTAACGATTAAACAGCTTCGCTTTAATCAAATCAACTATGCCTTGTTTAATAAAGTGAACTCACCGCTTCTTCCGGTGGGTGTAGGCGCCGATGGTGCACGGCTAGTAGGTTCCGGTATCGGATATATCGGATCGCAGCATTCCCTCTCAGGGAACTCGCTTGCAATAGCACACTGTTGACTCGTCAGCAAAGCGCCCAGAGTCAGTAAGGCTAGACGTGCCAAGTGATGAGCCCCGACACGTGACATGACTCTCACTCTCTTTCGCGCACTTCAGGGCTCTATCATCATACGTATAATAATAATTTCTCTGGTCCGTTCACCTCGTGCAACGAACTCCAAGCAAACTTTTCAATCCTCAATCCTTGGCTATCTCTTAAATCCTTTAGTTTCGATATTTTTCCTCGCTTCTCGTTGCCTCAACTTTATTTGCCAGCTCAACTTTATCCGCGACCTCCAATTTGATAATCCAACATTTACACATTTTTCACACACTTTCACGTGCTCACTTACCAAATCGTCAAATGCATTAAATAAAATAGCACGAAAAAAAAAGAAATTATATCACTTATTTGTTATTCCTTTCGATCGAGAGGTTTAGCCTCGTATTTTCACATAGCTAAACTCGGCTCGTCTCACTTTTCATGTTTACCTCGCGTATACAAAACAGTCTAGTACATATACACAACGTACTGAAACCACTGGAGGTTGGGGAAGCTTGTCGAGAGCGTTGCGAAACTTTCAGGACGAGGTGAACGAGAGCGAGAGTGAGAGTTTGTGAGTGCGGCTGTGAGGCAAGGGTTGCCTTAGAGTAGAAACGATAAAGAGAGAAAGTGGAATAGTGTACGACGAGACGCTGTGACAGACAATATCGCCTAAACCAAAGCGAGACGTTAGAATCCGGGTGTATAGTAGTATAGATTGAAAAGTGCAGCAGTGAGAATGAAAGGATTATTTCTTCCTTTCCAGGTGAATTGGATTTCCACCAAATCTGATCATTCGATGATCAACGTCAGAATGAAAAGATTTGTCTTGATATTTGGAAGATAAACATGCTTCATCCGCAATCTCATGAGGTTTCGGTCAGCAGGTCATTTCTATTCCGTGTATATCACAGAAAAGGCAGTCATTCACGTTGGTAGGAAGTAACACGTGACTGAAAAGAGAGTACGTCAAAATCTCCTTTTACAGCAAAGTCACCTTGTACGTTAATGTCCTTTTTTATACCAAAGACCTCTTTTACGCTGAAGTCTTCTTTTACACCAAAGCCTCCTTTTAACGCCGAAGTTTTCTTTTATACCAAAGTCTTCTTATTCCAAATCTTCCTTATAGTAAAATCTTCTTACGTCAAAGTCTTCTTACAATAATAGTAGTCGAATGAACTAAGAAAAAAAAAACAAAAAAGATATCTATAACCCCTTTGACGGGTTTAAGGGAATTGGACGAAGCTTTCCCTCCAACTTCGTGCAACCACTAGAGAAGAAGGCTTGAAGCTCGGTGCTTCCTCGTACCAGTCTCTAACTCGTTGGATTCCGACTTGGCTCGAGCTTGCGAAGAACTGCAAAGGAGGATGAAGATAGCTAGTCAAGCGGCGCGTCAGAAGGAGAGAGTTCACTTCCGGTCGACCCAGTCTCGGAAATATGCTCCACTCTCTTACTCTCTCTCTCACTCTCTAGAAAACTCAACAACCCGCGGCACTTACCACTGCACACACAATACATAAATAACACACTTACACAGACACACGCGAGATGTTTGTATTACCGTAGCGATTCACACAAAAGTGTATAATCCACATTCTATGAAGATGCACTTGGTTCCTTGACTTGGCGTACCTAGCGGCAAGTCACGTGGCGATGAGTTTTGCGGCTCGTGCCTTATGCGTTGATAGCATTTATTTAACGTCGCATTGACAATTAAGTTCTGATCAACTAATAGTTTTCCACATATTTCTTCATGCGTTCATATTTCGTCGTGTAGATTGGGTTGTCTTAACAATCCTAACACTTGTTTTATCCACAGTTCTTATTCACTGGGTAATCGACGAAAATATGATGTTAGTGGAGTTTACTATATTTATTATTCAATCAAATAAACTCCTCTAGTTTAAACATTGACAATGAATACTCTGTTAAACTTATTCATTATTTCTCTTCGTTGAGATTGTGGAAGTTGCATTAACGTTGCGAAGTAATTGTTTCTATTTTCCGCGATAACCGCACGAGTGCGGCAAGGCAATGCGGCAAACGAAAGGGTAACACACGGTTGGGCGGTTACTGCTTGTTCCAGTTGTGTGTCGCGTCGACTGCAGCAGCCAAGTACGTTAACCAATAGTTTTAGTTTACGATTAGGATAGTGAATGACAGACAAATAAATGACGTTCACTGAAATGCAACACGAAATTGGAGTCTATGGATAAACACGTGGTTAGGACTTGGAATATGTATTTTCTTTTTCTTTTTTTTTTTTTTTCTTTTTTCAAGTACTGCTGCTATTGTTGCAGCTTATTCTCCAATACTTTTTTGGCTCAACTCTTCACGTGCTTTTCGTGAATAACCGAAGTGTTACAAGTGTATATATAAGGGTGAGAGCGAGTGTCTCTCGCGCGCGAGTCTCGCGGCGTCCCGACGCCCAATGACGCTCGTGGCTCTCGGGAGGCTCGACGTAGTATCGCAACCAGGAGAAACGACGATGCGCTTCGTCCTCCCGCGCGCCGATCTTTCTTTCTCTCTCGATCCACCTTCGCCACTTCCACCTGCAGCCCCCACTGAGAGACTCGTGTTCGTCGGCTGCTAGCACACGCCGACAACCCCCCCTCGTGGCAACGAATCGTACCGAGTCGTGCCGAGAAACGCCGACTCGCTCCTGGGCTTCCCGGCAAACGGCCTCCGACGACTATCTACGCGGTCGAGCCAATGTGCCTGCCTGTTCTGCTGCTGGTGGTAGTGGGCGGTGGTGGTATAGTGGTGGGTAACGGCAACCCCCTGCGCGTGTTCCTGACCTCGTTCCACGGTTTGTTGGGGTCGGTGACAGGGCTGCCCCGAGGCCTCTGTCCAGACCCTACGGGATGACAGACTGCATGTGCAGTTCTCATATACCGCGGACGCTATGCCTGCTCTGCCTACACTTGACTGTAAATGCATACAGGTGCAATACTGTATGCTGAGGTATGTAACGATTAGCGTTGTCGGGTCTCTCTCTTTCTCGCTTCTCTCGACGCTCGCAGTCCCAAAAGGTTCATCCCGTAAAGTCAGGAGAGGTACTGTGTTGAACTGCACGTGAATGTGAATTGGGAATTTCGAGAACAGTGGGCTTAATTGCGTTAACTCATAACATGCTTATGCTGTTGGGTAAATACATTTTAAATGGTAGGATGGTTTGTGCTTTGTAGAAACTTTGAGGTTTTAAAATAGCTGTAGATTCAAGTATTAGCTGAAGTACAACTTTGGGCAATAAGATTTTTTATAATTTGAACAAAATAGTGTACATACAGTTTTAAAGCTTGACGTTGTTCCACGGTTTGTTGAAGTCAGTCATAGGGTTGGACCCTACGGGATGACGGACTACATGTGCTTCTCATATACCCCAAACTCAGTGCATGCTCTACCTACAGTAGACTGTAAATGCATATTGTATCTGTGTGCTGAAATATGTAACGGTAAGCGCTCATAGCTCTCTCTCTCTCTCTCTCTCTCTCTCTCTCTGTCGCTGCTCCCGGCGCCCGGGATCCCAAAAGATTCGTTCTGTAAGGTCAGGACTGAAACTATGTTGAATTACACATGAATGTGAATTGGCAATTTCAAGGACTGTGCGACCAATGGGGTTAGCTTATAATATGCTTATGGTGTTTGGTACATGGATTTTAAATGTTAAGGTGGTTTGTGCCTTTTGTACAAGCTTTGAGGTTTTAAAGTGGCTGCACGTTTGGGTATTAAACGAAGTACAACCTTGCGCTTTAAGGTCTTTTGTGATTTAAATAAGCACTACACATAAAATCCTAAGCTTGATTTTCCTCCAAGGTTTGTCGAAGTCGATGACGGACTTTAAGGGGTGTCTCAATTAAATTAACATAAAATTGTTTTTATTTGAATGAGGCACCGTTTAAAGTTGGTCTCCAGAGCCCTCTATTTGTAGAAAGTACTGTTTAGTTACTTATAATTATACTCGGGCATGCGAGACGAAACTTTATTTTTTATTCGTTTTTAACAAAATTTTATGTTTAATTTTTAAAGATTTGTGAAACACCCCAGTTCTCATATACCGCGGACTCTATGCCTGTTCTGTCTACGCTTGACTGTAATGTATATTGTATCTGTGTGCTGATATACCTAACGGTTAGGACTCTAAGCTCTCTCTCTCTCTGTCTCTCTCCTTCTCTGCCTGGCCGCTCTCGACGTTCGTGCGGTTCCAGAAGATTCAGCCTGTAAGCTCGGGAGAATGGTGCGTTGAGTTGCACGTAGATACAATAATACAGGATTGGGTACTAGGAGCGGAATTGGAAATTTGAAGGACTATTGAACTAATTGGGATATGTATGCTTATGCTGCCGCGTAAGAGGATTTCAAATGATAGGATGATTAGTACCTTGTGCAAGCTTTTAGGTTTTATGCTGGTAGTAGATCCCACAGAGAAATTGATACTATATAAATATTGTGAATATTGTGAAATTCAACAAAAACAAACTAAATGACAACCTGTAATTTCGGATAAAAGCAAATGTTAAAGATTTTTTTTTTTTACTGCCTAGTTATTCGATTTCTAAACCACCAAATTTTCTGTACATTCCACACACATTATTGTAAGTTATAGAAATTTCAAGTAAGATGGAAGATATTGTATTGTGTAAAAAAAAACTATGAATTTTATTAATAAAAATCTTCAACGAGGAACAGCTACGTCACTTGCGTGCCAAATTTAAGTCCGATTGCTCTAATCGTTACTAAGTACGAGGCGATTGAATTTTCTATGCAAACGCACATACACATACACACATACATACATACGGACCTTTTTTTTTAACTACTTTTCTCAACGTTTTGGACCATTTTGAGTAACCTGGCATGAAAATCTCGAAAAAAAAAAATGTTCAAGAAAACAAAGCTTCCTCTACGAGGAAGCAAAAAGTACAAAATTTTAAACCCGTTTCAATGACTAATATCTTCAAGGTTAAAGCATTTCAGTTTAGAGCAACATTACCCGACAATTTTTTTTCTTCTTTTTATTGATTCCTGTGGGCTTTATCCCGCTTTCGTTGATATCGGCCATAAAACAGCGTTCGACGTAGAGTGTCCTCTCTCGTTTCCCGTAGCATCAGAGGAGGCATCGAAAACGCCAAGGCGCGACGGCTCTTATACCCCGCCCCGTGATTTTTCGAGCCGACTTTTACGATCTCGGCACTTTCTCGCATTCGAGCCGAAAGGAGCCCCGTGCCTCGACTGATAAAATACTGTCCCTATACAGCATCGGATCGCTGAGTTCTCGAGCGCTTTCGGTCGGTGGGAAAATATCGCTTCTCGTCGAGAAACGAGGATATTTCCAGAGCCAATACCACACTCAGGTGCAGAGTTCGCCTGTATGCACCTTTAGCATGTGTCTTCAGCTCTCTTGCTCCTCATTCTCCTTTTTCTCCTCCACCTCCTTATGTATCTTACTTCAC
The DNA here is from genome assembly GCA_964016905.1 of Perithous albicinctus. Classification (NCBI taxonomy): domain Eukaryota; kingdom Metazoa; phylum Arthropoda; class Insecta; order Hymenoptera; family Ichneumonidae; genus Perithous; species Perithous albicinctus. The sequence goes on along the minus strand of OZ024688.1, from coordinate 29,051,266 downwards.
CTGTGTGTGCAGTGACAGCGCATCGTGTATATGCAACCCTTATCGATTTACGTCCGAATTCCTGGAGCGAAGTCGTTGCGGGTGCGAGGAAATCCTATCCCCCCTCCCCCTTCGTCCCTCGCCCCCGGCGTTTCGAAAGTCACGATCTCCCCTGCACGTCGTCATCTTCATATATATCGTATATAGTAGTCGTAGCCGTCTGGGGGTCACGCCGGGAGAGAGAGAGAGAGTTGAAGTGACAGGCAGTACCTGCATAATGACTCGACTGCTGCAGCCGTTTCTGCTGCATCGCCCGCGCACGCTCGTCTCCGCGCTTTGCCGCTGCTGTACCATCATCCCCCCCCCCACAACCCGTCCGCACACCCTTACATCGCCCACTCCACTTTTCTCTCTGCGCCCCTATCAATGAGGAAATGCGGCGCGACCTGGTATAACAACCTGACCCCTATCATACCGCCTGTACAGGCTCTGTAGACTCGCGCCAAGACCTCGCCAAGCTTGGAACTCTGATCTAAAATTTTTTAGATTATCTAGAATTCCAAGATTACCTAACATATTTCGGTTACCCAGAATTCCCAGAATACCCAGAATTCCCGGATTACCTCAAATTTCTAAGATTATTCAGAATTTTCAGTTTACCGAGATCGTCACGATTTTACCTGGAATCACCAGATTATTCGAAACTCCCAGATTACCTACATTTTTTAGATTACACAGAATTCTCAGGTTATGTGGAACCTTTGCATAATCCAGAACTTCCAGGTTTTCCGGAATTTTCAGATTATCCACGACTCCCACATTACCTACAATTTCTAGTTTACCCTGACTATTCAGAAATCCCAAAACTTTCAGGTTACCTATAACTCGTAGATTACTCAGAACTTGCAGGTTTCTTGCAATTTCTAAATTAAAGAGAACTCCTAAATTAGCGAAATTTGCGGATAACACAAAGTTCCTAGACTACCCAGAACTCCCTGAACTTTCAAGTTACCTATAAATCCTAAATTACCCTAAACTCTCAGGTTACTTACAATATTCTAGATTAAAGAGGTCTCCCAGATTACCTAAATTCGCGGATAGAACAGAATTCCCTGACTATTCAGAACTCCCAGAACTTCCAAGTTACCTGTAAGTCCTAGATTACTCAGAACTTTCAGGTTTCTTGCAATTTCTAAATTAAAGAGAACTCCCAAATTAGCAAAATTTGCGGATAACACAAAGTTCCCAGACTACCCAGAACTCCCTGAAATTTCAAGTTACCTATAAATCCTAAATTACTCTAAACTCTCAGGTTACTTACAATTTTCTAGATAAAAGGGGTCTCCCAGATTACCTAAATTCGCGGATAGAACAGAATTCCCGGACTACCCAGAACTCCCAGAACTTCAAAGTTACCTGTAAGTCCTAGATTACTCAGAACTTTCAGATTACTTGCAACTTCTATATTACCCAAGTTACGTAGAAATCCCAAATCACTTAACATTCTTACATTACCCAGAGCTTCCAGGTTAACAACAATTTTCAAGTTATCCCGAACATTCATATAATTTTTAGATTACCCAAAACTCCCATATTATCAAAAACTTCAAGACTGACCAGAATTCTCAGATTACCCACAACTTTGCACATTATACAAGCGCTCTTTATTCAGGGTAAAAGTCTTTGAGTCATGGTAAAAGTCAATGATAGATACAGAGAGGATAAGTGATATAAAGTCCTGGACCAACTGAGTTTGGCCCACATCGTCGACGCGAGGGTGGGTAGTGTTCGAAAATCTAGTATTCTATAATTTTAGAAAAGCTGTAAAGTACATTTTTGACATAAGTTCTTCATAATATTTCATCTTGCACAAAGTCTCCACTATTGGGAAAGTACGTCGATCAATTTTGGCATTCTCGTATAGGATGCTTTAAGCAAGATGAAAAATTATGAAGAAGCTGATGTGTGCAACGTTCTATTTTACAATTCTTTTTTACATTTGAGGGAAAACTTCTTCTATATTTTTGACTTTATTAAAAATTGAAATAAGTATTATTATTATTATTATTATTATCACTTAAAAATAAACGGCTTTAATTTACCACTTGGCGTCAAAATACAATGACAATAATAGTCATAAACATTAAGTGACTTATTGAGATTCGAAACTAAAAGTAATTATAAATCAAGAGAACTCGATTTCAAGCTGCAATTCACCCGAATTCACGAGCAAAATAGAGTTAAACTTTGCGCCAGTAGGTGTGAAGGCTTTTCACGACAAATTTTCCATGATACGCCAATTTAGTAAATTTTCAACTTTATCGTATTTTTCAAACTTTTTGTTATAACTTTTATTTTGTCACGTGCTAGCGACCGGACTTAATCCACTTGGAAAAGTTTTGTTCGTGGAATAACGGGAGAGGTGACAGGCAGTTGAAAAGAGTCCCCTGCGTCTCGTATTCGAGGCAATTCTGAAGTACCGCAACGTTCGACTCAACCCTCGCTTTCGCTCCGTAAGAGAGAGAGAAAGTAGTTTAGCGCTTGGAAAATAATACCGAGCGAATAATGACCTCGTGGCACCCGAGTACTATACATGTATATACTATACATACCCGCAAGCATGTCTTCCACGTGTATACGTTTATATGTGCATACGTTTATATTATATCTATACATATGTACGCAGATATAGATATAGACATATATATAGCGAGATGCATGGCGAGTATAACAACCTATGCAATTTTCAGTGAACGGGCTCACTCGACCCGACTACGTGACCTTACATACTGTCGTTGCGCAGACGCGGAAACTCGCGGTCATATCCCTCGCACACCCTTAGCTATTTCAATCGTCGCCGACCGCCACAGCTTCGTGCCGCAGAACGGCACAGGAAGCGGTGCCGGCTGGACGCACAATTTTTCGCTCCTCCATTCAATAGATCGAACATATATTTCAGACTGTTTTAAGATTTTTCTAAATGTATAATTTTTTTTTAAATCGTCTAAACTATTTAGAATATCAACAAATTATTTTTGATTTTTTAATGTAATATTTTAACCAAAATCAAATACCGATTGTTTATTAAAAATTTTTTTTTTTTGGTTTTACAGTATATAAAAATGGATCCATTCTACAAATAAAGAGTTCATACATAAAATGTAAATATTTCGATGTAGTTTCCACTCATAAATGTTCATAGCTGCGCAGAATAAATTTCATGCATTTTTGAGAAGAATAATGTTTTTGAAAAAATGTTGTTGACACGATACGTGTTAATTTTCTCGAAATTTTTATACCATGTAACAAAATTGTACACCAAAATTGGAACAATCGCAAATTCATATTTAAAATAATTAAATTGACCTTATAATAATGGTTGCAAAAAGAATTCTTTGCATTTCACGTGGTTGAGAATGTTACAACATCTTATTTAAGGTTTCTTCCTTTTTTTTTCTAAAGCCCCATTGGCTTTGTATATGTATATTAGATTTCATTAAGATGCTGGACTTTTTATGTTCTTTTATGTAACATTTTTTTTCATACCCACTCAGAATCAGTTACATCTACAGTACGAAAAAAATGTTATTAAAAAACACATAATAAGTCGAAAGTCTCAGCGAAATTTAATATACGTATTCAAAAAAGTTTAATAAATCGGTATGAAGACGAAAAAAGAGAATATTCAAAGTAGAACTTTGCATATTGCTTCCTCATTATTTTTGAATTTCTACAAAGCTCTATGAGGAAGTATGTTGATCAAATTTCCTCATAGAAGAAGCTTTGTGCAAGATGGAAAATGATGAGGAAGCTACATTGCTATTTTCTTCTTCATTTCAAGGGCCAATTCTTCTGCATTTTTGACAAGCTTTATTCCACAACGTTTTAGTAGAAATCTCACTGGTACAAATATAATTTTAAGGAAAATTGCAATAGATAAGACATTTTTACTGTTTTATTTGCGTACCTTTTTTTCAAAAAAATTAAAAGTGCATAAAATCTGAGTAGCTGAATGTATTTTGTCAAAAATCGCAACATTCAAAGAGGCATGACTAGTTCACTTGCATGCTAAATTTCAGTCCGATCGCTCTAACGGTTACTGATTAACAACACACACCCATACGGACATTTTTTCCAAACAACTTTTCTCGACGTTTTGGACCATTCTGAGTATACTGATATGAAAGCTGGAAGAAAAACATGAAAATAAAGCTTCCTCTACGAGGAAATAAAAATCTATAAAAATATTTAGAGTGCAAAAATAAAAGATAAAAAAATTAAATAAAGGTAATGAGGCATTATAAAAAAAAAGAAAGGCTTTAGATACGATGTTCTGACAGTTTCGAACACGCAAAATGCAGAGTTCTATTTTCTATTCATTATTATTAATTTTTTTTTAGTAATTGACACAACTAAATCTGTCGAAAATATAAATTTGCCATCATGTCAATTTTTTTAAAGTTTATATATATAATAACAACAATTTTGTCAAATACCAATCAAAATCTAGATCATTCCTTTAAAAAAAAAAATAAAATGTTCACTTAGTCCTTTAAAGATGTATGACATTTATTCTGCGGATCTATCAGAAACTTTCAGTGGAAACTACATTCAAAGACTTACATTTTATATTAAAAGATTTTGTTTGTAGAATAGATCGTGTTTTATATACAGCGAATCGAAAAAACACAAAAATAAAAAATCGGTTAATTGCGGGTAAAATTGAAAATCAAAAAATCTAAAATAATTTGTACATATTCTAGACACTCTACACTGCTCTCAAAAAAATGTTGAATTTTTTTTTGTGACATCTCGAAACAGGGGTCGTCCACTTCGTGCGGAATGCCTCATTAGTTTCGGTTGATAGTATAGTATTAAAATTGGTCGAATAACTGAAAATATTTATTATATATAGGCACCAAAATTAAACCATAAATGTTCAACACCCTTTTTAAAACTATTAATTATAATGTTATGTTCTTATTTTAAACCGATTAAAATAATGATAGTGAAGTTTCGTTTAGATTTTTTTTAGAAATATGATCCAGGCTAGTGTGCAGGTTTCGATGTTGCAAAGCACATATTGAAATATATAACAGTTCACCAAAATATCCATTTCACTGTAATTATTATTTACTCTGTTCAACAAATTTGGGAGCTTAATTGGGAGTAATTATTAATTAATAAGAGTAAATTAAAAATTAATTAATTAATTTACTCTGTTCAATAATTTGGGAACTTAATATAATATAATATAATTGTAAGAGTCGTATATTAAGTTTAATATGTAAAAATGTAACATGTTCAACTTATTCTTAAGATCGTTCTTATACAAGTATATTAATTTTCGTAAATAACATTCTTGCAGTTTAATTCTTGAAATGAGTTTTTTACAACAGTTAATTGGTAAATTTTTATTGTACTGAAATTGTTATGTGTTGCAATTGACGTGAGCTATGAAAATACAAATCCTGTGAATTCGTAAAACATCCATCAATAAAACAAACAACCGCTGAAACTTTACTGTTGATCGAATGCCCTAGATTCGTCGTTTAAAAAACCTAAGTGAAAGCGCGATATGTCAAGAGTTTACGTTTTCAAAATGAATAATTTCACTCTTGATTACTTTAGTTTCAATGTAGTTGCCGCAAATAAAGCAAAGCTTCAAAATCCAATTTCAAAAACAGGCTTTGTATATTTCAATGTGAGCTAAAGAATTTATCATGCCCTATGCCAATAAAAAAATTCCCTATTTTTATCCAAGGCTGCATAACGAATATTGTGCCACACAGTGGAAAAGTTCTTCGTTGGTCAGACGCGGCGGTATAGTCGCGACGAATGTCTGATTACCATCGGCTGTTATAACTCCCAGACATCTCCTTCCTTTACTACAACTAAACAGTCTCTAAACAAACTAAAATTCACAATACTAGTAGAAGAATGCTGTACAAGGAAAATTGCGCAACAGTAGAAAAGTTTGACATAACAATAGTTTGGACATAGAATTTCATGATCGTAAAAACCATTTTATTTTCGTTATACAAATTAATAATTACACTACCGATTTATTTAGTCTTAAAACAGTAAATAACGTGAAATCCTCCAACAGTTCGAAAATTTAGCAATAATCTTAAACAATTCACCAATTAGAAAAAGAATATTTACAAATAGCAATCGTATATATTTAATTGCAGATAAACTCTTAATTGTTCCTTGAAAATAAATAAAAAATTACATATTTTATCCAAGACCAAAGAACAAAATTGGCACGAGAGTGGAAAAGATTCACACTGATCAGACGCAACTGCACAGCACCGATGCATGTCTGACTACCATCGGCGACTTCTCCTGTCAAACATTTCTTACCGTTACTTATGTTTTACTAGAAACTAAAAGGCCAATTCTTTCTTGACAGTAAAAAAAATTCAATACTTATCCAAGATTACAAAGCTAAAATTGGATAGCGATAAAGTTCCATAATGATCAGACGCAGGCACATAACAGCGCTGTTTGTCTGAGTGCCATCGATTTTATTACTAGTGCCATCTTTTTCAGATACAACGTATATTAAATTTAGTAAACAGATATAATGTAACATAATGTACGGTATATTTGTCATGTTATAAAAGTCGTGCTTAATATACGAGAACTTAAGTATTGTGATTTTTAAACATACTTTTGTATTAAATTGAATTTCATAATGTTATACCGTGAATTAATTTTCCAAATATTTTAAAGTGTACATCATCATATTTCGTCAAATACTAGAGGGTTAATTGTTGCTCGACAATAAAAAGTTTGTCAATATCTCTCTAAGGACAAACAACGAAATATGTTAGTGGAATAGTTGTGTATTGGTCAGACGCAAAGGTGGCGATGCATGTCTGACTAAGGTGGTTCATTTTGAACTTCATTTTTTAATTTTAATCTCCGAAATCAAAAAGCTGTGCCAAATACTGAAATAAAATCCTCTTACGTCATTAGTGAGCAAAAAAAAATAGTTGAAGGTAGGTACGGAATTTCGAAGAACAAAAAATACAGTAAATTCTTTTATTATTTTGTACAGAGTAGTTTATTTGGAATTTTAACCCTTCGTGGTCACACCGGGTGGAATCGACCCGTCGATCAATTTCAGCGATTTTTTCCTACTCCAAAATCGACCTCCTTCACATGTCGGAATAAATGCCTTTTTTGGTATGCGCATTATGCTACTATTTTTCTCCCTAAAGTAGTATATCTAAGGAGTATCCTGTCCAAATTTTAGGTAAAAATATTGAAATCTCACGGAACTATGCATTTTTTAGCAAAAAAGTATATTTTTTTGATTTTTCACCACTGTATGAATTTTTTTTAACACGTCGCCATTTTAGTTCTTATAAATCAATTTTTCGTGCATCATCTAGAATGTTCAAAGAATATTCCGTAATTTTTTCAACCACTTCGGACGAATACTTTGGTCACAATACATTTTTGAAAACCGACTGGGTAGAATCGACCCAATGTGACCACCGTGATTGAATTTAGAGGTGTAACCACCAAGAGTTAATTTTTCTCGTCTACCACTTTATATAACGGTGACAAATATTCAATAAAAAATTCTCTTAAAATATTACTGCATAAAAAAATGTATTTACAGGTCGCTACGGTAGTTTAATTAAAAACTAACTTAAGTTCATTATTTACTTGTCTTGTTCAGTTTATTGAAATTTTAATTTATTTTTTCGCTCCCACTATATAGTTTAATTATTTATAATGAATATCATTTTTCCCCATTCCCCATTCATTGAAATTCGGTAACAATCTCCAAATATTTTTAGTTTGTTCAAGTGTTGTAACAGAATTTTATTTTGAGTATGTTTTGACGTTAACTGAGGTTGAAGACGAAAAAAAAAAGATGAATACATAAATGACGAAAATAATGTATTTTCCTTCTTTTTTTAAATTCATTAGCGGCCTCTGAATATTTATTTCATGTACTGATGCGTTAGTGAAATTTTATTTCGAGTGTTTGTCACCGTTGTTTGAGGCAGTAGACAACAATAATATTAAATTACACCTAAACCAACTTGAACGAGGAAAATTTAAAAAATGACTTAATTTTTTTCTTCTAAATTCGTTAGCAACATCTAAATATTTTTTTTTTGCATTGATGAGTTAGGAGGATTCTTGAAAAAGTATTTAGCATTATTTTTTGAGTTGGTAAACCAACAAAAAAATAGAAGTTGAATATGAGCCAGCCTAATGTCCGACTATAATCCGCTATTACTCCTGCCAAACGCCTCATGCATTTACTACTGTTTGAACTGACCTACCTTTCAGTTGGCACTTTTCCCAGTGTCGACGTCTCTCAGGATTATCGTCATTTCAAATGTTGTTAAATGCAGCGCGTTTCCCTTCTTCTGCATCGACTATACTGTCGATAATCGAAATAAAGTTTTTACATTGTATCGAGAATAAAGCTGGGATAAAAACGAACGCTCATTGCATAGGAAATGAATTTATTGATCTGCCGTATAACGTAGGCGGTGATTATCAAACGAAGATTCTACAGCACGGTACCACATACGCTTTGGGCCGGAATATTTTTTTGTTATTCATTTTAATTTTTTTCCTTCTTAATTCATATCGATGGTTCATACACGGATTATGAGGAACGATTATCATCGCCCGTAAGTTCTATGTATTCTCTTCTTTCGTTTCATTTCATTTTTTTTTTCTTTCATCGTTGCCTAACTTCCATCGATACTAGAGTGTGCAATGTATAACTTCGTCGTTATCGAGCGAAACTGTATCTGCGGCACGCGCAGCGATGCCATAATTATCCTTATTATTATTTTCTTTTCATAATCTTTTCTTTTTGTTTCAAAATTTCTTTCGTTTCGCGCCGCAAGTGCCAATCGTGAATCCTCGAATTCATCTAGTTTTTAGGGTAATCAAAATAAGAGGATCCATGAGTACACATACGACAGATTAAAATTCAAACCTTCCTCCCTCTACAGACATTTTTTCTTTTTTTTGTTGCACGCACATAGTTACGCTAGACAGACCGATTAATTCGACAAGATCAATACGTAACATCAGCGTGTATATACATCCATATATAGATACGGATAAGGGTAAAAACGGATACGTCCATGCTTGCATATATAATTCATATATATACCGTATAATATATATATGGTTCGTTCTTACTTATGACAATAATAGCATTTTTTTTTTTTCATGCATAAACAAAAATTGTATCACAGTGGGACAGCGTACATTTTGTTAACATTATTCATAATAATTGTGTGTCGATAATTCCTAATTCTTTTCCTCCCAAAATCATCAATTCGGCTCCTCCTTTCATTACCACCTGCAACTCCTTCCCCTCAACTCCTTCTTTCTCTCTCTACCATTTCTTTTACTTTTCTCTCAACTCCTTCTTTCTCTCTCTACCATTTCTTTTACTTTTCCCTCAACTCCTTCTTTCTCTCTCTACCATTTCTTTTACTTTTCCCTCAACTCCTTCTTTCTCTCTCTACCATTTCTTTTACTTTTCCCTCAACTCCTTCTTTCTCTCTCTACCATTTCTTTTACTTTTCCCTCAACTCCTTCTTTCTCAATCTACCATTTCTTTTACTTTTCCGTTTTTGTTTCTTCTTATTTCTCAATTCTTCTTTCTCTATCGATATCTGTCGCTGTCTCATAACTCTCGATTAATTTATCACGACCACGTAGTCCTGCAGCAATCGCGCCACGCTAATAGTTGGATTAATGGTCCAATATAATAATTATAATCGTCATCAACGACACGTGGATTATCTCGTTGGGACGTACATAGACGCAGCACTATATTCGCGCGTACAACGCGCGTACAATTGTGTTTTTTTTTTTTTCTTTTCTTTTTTTTCTTTCATCTCACCTTCATACACAGTTAACTTCTAATAATGAGTCGGCTCGTACCCTCGGATATATAACTTATACATGTATATCTTTTATATTCTTTCGACACGTAGTAAGAATTATGCGTTTCTCCTTCACCCTGACGACATCGTTATTCATTATTATTATTTTTTAACATTAATTATTATTATTACCATTAGACACTGGCGCTCGTCATTCGAAAAAAAATGTCGCAATCAAGCATTCTTCACATTCGCTCACTCGTTCACTCGGAAAGTATTCGCGCTTTGTTTTTTGTTTTTTTCTTTTTTTTCTTTTTTTTTTTAATCATCTCTTTTCATCGGTCTCACTCGATTCATCATCAGCGGTGTATGATACGTTCTACGCGCGGTTATTCTGGCACGAGTAAAGCTTGGTTCACATGTTACTTGGTGGACGTTGTAACATGCATCGTTTGTTTTTTTTTTTTTTTTTTTTTTGTATTCTTGGACCGTTTTATTTTATTACCTCTATAGGTGCAATGAGCTCGACCGTTTTTACAGTCGTTATTTTCCACTAATTCTCAGTTTCCAGCCAGGATCGGCCGCGTTTGATCAGTTATCTTAAATTTAAATTTTTTTTTTTCATTCAATTGAAAACTCATCGATGAGCGAGATGGAAGGGAGAATAGTTAATTGGCTTATCTCGGCTCTTCATTTTTTTTTTCCAGCCGATCCTCGTTGGACTATATTTATCGATTATACGCACATATAGGTATATCGACTATTTACTTGTTAACGTTTACGTTATTACTGTTACTATTAATCACCGTATCGTTATTATTTTTTTTTCGTACAGTTTGATTATCAGTGTTCATACTTTTTTTGCTGCAAGGCTCTTTTTTGTTCACAATATTTGTGTACATATGATTAATCTCTTTTCGCCAGTTGTTTCACAAAAAAAAAACAGCAGGATAGTTAGTTCTCGTTTTACACGCCAGATTATCAAGTCACCGTAGCGAAATTGGAATTGAAGAACCGACAATTTCATGATTGTGAAAAATCGTTCGCGTACACTCAAACTCTCTCTTTCTTTTTTTTTCTCTCTCTCTCTCTCCCTCTTGATTTCTCCCGTTATTCTCTTGCAATCGATTATCAACATCTTTTATTCACCGATCTATTTCCCCACCTCTCCTTGTACAAAAGCTAAGGCAACGTTTTATTTTCATCGTAACACCCACCTACGCAATCGAAGACCATTTCGAAAAAAAATCGCGGTTCTAGCCGCGACGACAATAGATGAAGTTGCCACGCATTTTCTACAGCAAAAAATCGAGCCACCCAAAGAAATGTCGACAACGCGAGTTGTTCTTACGCGTGAGTATTTTGCTTCTCTCGCGAGACGAGAAAAAAATGAAATCGTATCGACTCGGTCAAAGACGATCGACGGTGTTGTACAAAAAATTGCGCGTACAAATACTCCAACTCTCGACTTTGGTGCGGTTCACGTCAAAACGAACAATCTTCTCGACAAGTTTCACAATTAAATTTCAAATATTTACAAGTTTTTTTTTTTTTCTTTTTTGTGAATTATTCGTACGTCTTCCGGGAAAAAAGAACAATTTTATTATTGTTTAAAAATCGAGAGCTTATGGCAAGATATTAAATGCTCTCAGCTCTACTGTCGGATAGGACATTTTTTTTCTTGCGAAATTTTGTACACTGCATTTAACGCAAAGAAAACGCATGTCTCTATTCATCTACAATATAATTTTAAATGTAGATCAAAATTGCAAAGTTTTTTTCTTCAATTTTAATATGTAATTTTTTGATAGAAGAATGTTTTTCTCAAAAATCGTTACAAATACCCAGTTAAATTATGATTGCTTGCGCAAAAATTGTAGATTTTTTTTATAATGCGCTTTTATGAGGACTACATCGAACCATTTTTTTGCATTTTATATCATAATATTTCAAACACTTTTTATTTACTTTTTTAATAGACATATCGTAAACTCCATACCTTGGTTTATGAGAAATATAATTTGAAACGTGCATAAAAAGTGCCCAATTTTTTTCCTTCATTTTTAACGTTTAAGATTTTTTTTCGAAAATATAAAATCCTTTTTAAGTAGCAACGATAGGCAATTTTGTGTTGTTGTGTTGGAGCACCACTATAAATCATAACTATAAATTTTGTACTATTAAAGTGATATTTCCACAATGGAGAATAAAACATGTTATTCTCTCGTTGCTTCCAACAACCGTTTGTTTCATGAGAAACGGTAGCACACAAAAGTTAAACACTTTCAAACAATAACGCGACGCAATTTCATACCGGACGAATCACACCCGAGATGAAGCCGTACTTAAAAATTGAATTTAAACGAAAATGCTAAACGTTAACGAAGCCCGTTACAAATCTTTATTGTAACTATTAATTTTTTTATTTCATCTGTATTCGTGGTGATTTTTTTAGGAAAACGCTTTTTAAGTTCCGTTAAAAAAGAAATCAAAAATCGTTAAAAATGACGGGAAATGGTCAATTTTAATCTACATTTCAAATGATATTTGTGATGAAGGGCATGAATTTTACGATATGCATTTGCAGCTTTTTTTTTGCGTTGTTGTTGGTGTAAAACATTATCGAGAAGAAAATAAAAAAAATAGCGCAAGAAACAAATCCCTATCTAACATTCCCGTTTCTTACTTTTAAAAAATGGGTTATCTTCCCCCACAACGTTGCTCAAGTTATGTGAAACGAAAGTCTCGAAAGTCTCCAATTCTCGAACCACGTGCCGAGGTTTCCACAAGAAAGTAAAATAAAATAAAAAATGCTCATCTCAGTCTCTACATATACACATTGGCGTGACAATATAACCACGTGACAATCCGAAAGCCATGAACCCGGGAATTGAAATTCGGCGTCGTTAGTTTCAAATTGTAGAGCGCGTTGGCGTTTTTAAGCGCCCTCTAATGTGTTTTCGGTATACACGATTTTACGTGTACACACATATTATAAATAATGGTTAAGGTTTCTTTGAAAGTAAGTAAAAATATAGATATATGTAAATATATATATAATATATATGTATATATATATAGAATTTTTTGTTTGTTTTTGTTTCATATTCTTTATACAATTATTATTGAGTTTTTTGGGTGTATGTGTATGTGTTGGTGTTGTAGTTGTTGTTGTATTCGTGTTTTACGTTTTATAATATAATGCACCTAATATTCTTTGCATTCACACAAAGGGACGACGAAGCGACACCGTTGGTCGAGGACTTTGCCCGTTTTTCATACTTTTACACTTTTCCTTTTCTTGTAGTTATAAATGTTCGATTGGCAAGGCCAATATTTGAACTCATACTGAGATCAAATTCTTCATTCATGAAAATCGACGTCCAATTTTTTTTCTGTTTTTCTAAATACGTTGAACCCCCCTCCCAAAAAAATATCACTTAACAGGTGCGTCCTCGCGTTACGTCGTGTGTGCATTTAAACTCCATTTGTCGCACTCGCTTTCTTTGTTTTCGATTTTTTTTTTATTATCACATGAGCACCTTCGAAGAGACCCGCACAACTAACGGGTTGTTTAAGAGTCCAAGGGCTCTCGTCGAATGTGCTTTTTAAAGTAAAAACTTTTTCTCCAATCTCTCCCGCCTTTCTTTCTCTCTCACTTTACGCTCGCAAAAATTGACGCCGTTGAAAAACGCCACATGGCGTCGACGTCTAGACTCGAAGCCGTTTAATGGGCTATTTTAAGTCGATTAGAAAATTACAGCGAGGAATCCTCGTTTCACGTGCTTAGCTTTAGAAGTTTATCATTTCTATTTTCGATCGATGAGGTTGTACACCTGAGACGAGATTTCCACGCTGTTATTACGGCACTTTTACATAGAAAAAACTGAGCTACCTAATTCTACGTTATTCGCATGAATTTGCGTGTATTTTTTTGGAACTGCGACATTAATGTTGAGTTAGCATTGAGCCTTGATTTGTTTCCGTTTTTTCTTTTTTTTTTCATCATTCTCTCAGCAATTATCATCACATTTCCCAGACCTAGGCGAATATATTACAGCTTTCGTCATCCCGTTGCGCCGTTTAAATCGCGATCGTACGTTTCGTTAATCACTCAATGCGATTTTAATCTCCAGCGATCGTTCTCTTCGTCTATCAACAGTTTTCTCAACGTGAAAAAAGCTCTCTAATTATAAACCCTTTCGTACGGTGAACTTTGTTCCATTCTCTGTGACTTTGGTAGGCCGAAGTTGACGAATCATCTGGCGGTAACATATTTGCAAAGCTCGTTTTTTTCGTTGTTCTTCAATAAGAGTAAAAAAATAACAATACAAATGAATACGAGACGAAAAAAATGATTATCATGCTGATGGCGGGTCGACAGTAAAATCGATACACTTTTGTACTTACTGACCGCTCTGTAAGCGCAAGATTTCACGATAACTGCCGACCGGAATGCGCAAAAGGTTCGACAAGATACAGAAGAAGAAAAAAAACAAGCCAGGCTCTTTTGTCGCCGTTGCAATGATCGTCAGTCTCTCGACCCTTGAGATCTCTTATCGCTAATCCTTACGATCCGATTAACGAGAAACACACGGCGAAAAACGAAGAGAAGATCGTGCGCGTTGGAAAAAATGTTACAAACAAAATTGTTAACGAAACGGCCGACGCGGAATCGTCGTCGTCGTCGTCGATCCTCGCGCCGGGATCAAACAATTCGTTTTATCACATCCTACAGACTATGTTTTTGTTTTATGTTTTGTTTTTTTAACCATTTAACAGCACAGAAGGCGTCTGCAAAAATATGAACGCCCGTGTCCAATCCGTAGAGATCGTGCTCGATCGAAGTAGAGAAATGAAGAACAAAAAAACGTAATATAGAAGAGAATATTCGAATTCGACACGTAATTTTCACAAACATGCGCTCATTCCTAAGCAAAAGTTAAATCATCCTATTAATTTCAGTGGTTATTAGCTTCTTAAATTATTTCATAATTACATTTTTTTAATACCATATCTTATAGTATTCGAGCAGCAGCGCAGATTTCTAATGGATTTTACTAAAATAAAAAATAAAATTGCCTGTATATGTAAAAAATTTTACTTTAAATTCTAGCATGATTTACTAGAAATCTGCGCAGGTTCTCCACTATCATGAAATATAGTAGCTTTTCCCCATCGGCGTGGTAATTTTTACCAGATCCTTTACTTCCTGCATATTGATATGAAAATCGATATACTTTTTATTAGAAACAACAAAAAAATATTGATTAAAAAATGTAACTAAATGCCACGAAAAACAAAGCAATGAGTCATTATGTTCACACTGCACTGAGTCACCTAAAAAATGACACGAAAATTTTTTTTTCTCTTTTTAAGCTATCGGCTTAAATAAAATGGATTTTATGCTGCATAATGTTTATAAAACAACTAAAGTTTTGAAATTTTGTACAGTTTTAATGATGCACCAGGATATTGTAAGATAAATTGCAATATTTTTCACTTGTCGCAACTTTCCATTCAAACGTGTCAACAAGTCTAGTTATTCAAGATGCAATGGAAATTGGATTAAAAAATCCTGTAATCGAACAAGAAAGCACTCTTTCACCAACAAGATGGCATCTCAAAAACTAAAATCCATCGACCAATTTGATTCCGAAGGCACTTCAAGTGAAAAATATCCATTATAACATGCATTACAACTGCAAAAAAGCAAAATTATAGACTTCGATAAACATTTTACAGGGCTTAAAACTCAGTTTTTTTATGAGTCAATAGTTTCGCGAAAAAATGATATATTTATGTTTCTTTTTACGTGACTCGTCTTTAACGATTAATTCATTATTTTTCGTTATGATATTTTTAAATGACTGAAATTTTTAAAAATTATTTACGTTTATCCATTTCCTTACCAATATGTTAGAATATACGAAACAATAAATTATGAAATAAGTAAAGGGAGTTTGAAAGTAATTGGATGATCCAAACTCTGTTCCTAAGCTCCTACGCCCGTCGAATCAAAACCGTAAATCGTCGGCGGCCTTTCTTTTTTGATACGAGAGTACCGCTTCTCTCGTTTACAATAAAAAAAAAAACTTGGACGGCCGTCGCGATTTTTTTTTCACAATGCGGAGATTTTTCGTCTTCGCCGCGTGCACCGCGAAACTTAATATCTCCATCGTCGCAACAATAATTCGACACAATTTTTTCGCTCGGCACATTTCTTCGCTAGGCCCTCGCGCTCTACACGAGGCCACGCACTCGTAGTATGTATAGGTATGTATATGTGCATATATATATATATATATATATTTATATATATATATGATATAAAAATGGAAGTGAAAAGAACAAACATAGAAACATGTATAGAAGAAAAAAAATGAGAAGAGATAAGCGAGAATCATCAATTATAAAAAAAAAAAGTAAAAAAAAAGTAGAAACACCATCGTTCGTCTTATCGATCCAAAATCACAGACAGTTATTCTATATAACTCACTTCGCGTTACTCGGTCGGGTGTGCGAGCACCTAAAGGCTGGCACAGCATTTATAATCCTACGTACAAATAATCCCCCTTCCCAAAAATCGAGAAAATTCGTTGTACGGATATAACGATGTGATGGCGGTGGAGAAAAGTTCGTTATACTTCTTTTTTCTTGTTGTTGCTTTTGTGTGTTTTCCGGTAGATGGAAGGTGTTCTTTTTGTTTCCGTGTATATTTCGATTTACGAGAGACAGTAGCGTGTTCGTCACTGTGTTTCCCTCACAATGAACGTATGATTTCGCGAAGAGTGTAAATGCTATACTTGGGCGTTCATTCGGAAGAATGATAAACTGGCATTTGAGTTGTGAGCGGTAAGAGCTCTTCGATAATCGAGATAATCGACGTAATTCGTTCCCTCGATGTTTGGACGTGGCTGTTTTTTCGTTTTGTTTTTCTTTTTTTTTAATCGAGAAGACCGCTTCTATCACTGCTACTAAATCACCTTCGTTTACATTTGTAAGGATTTTTTCAACGAGCATCATCGAGGCCACGAGATCTTCTCTTTCTTGTTTCTTCTCTTCACTCGTGATCCGCTGTCTCGTCAATGTCCATTAAAAAAAAAAAAAAAAAACTAGGCGCAAAACGTTCACGCGCTTCCTGTTTAGTCTTATGTATTCGTGGTTATTGAAACGCTTTTTTAAAGCAATTCAACCAATCAGTCGCGAATTTCCGGACATCATTGCCATCTGATTTTGATTTTGTATTCCCTGTATCTGCATATGTTGAGCCTGAAGCTGTGCCTGTGCTGTCGATGGTGCGAACGCTGGATACGCTAGAGTTGTATTCAAACTCTCGTTGTGTTCTTCCAGAGAATTTTGAGCGTAGTGCAGCACGAGATGCTTGAGAGTCGCGTGAATGTTGTAGGGCTCGGCGAAGCCGAAACCTCGCTCAGTCGCGTATATGATACAGTGGTTAACCATACCGTTGCACCTGCGAAACGAAAAGTGAAAATGTGTTATACGAGGCTGCTGGATCTCGCGCTAGATGATGGAGACTTGAAGTAACGACTGTTTGTCAAATGAATGCTACATGTTTCCAATATTTTATGTTAAGTTTAATACATTAATTACCACTTATAGTGAGCGATTTGTATAACAGCACATGTCCTTAATGTAGAAAAACGTTTGTATGATGGATTTGCTAAAACATTAGATTATCAAGATAATTTTCATGGAGATATACCTTTAAATTATGTTTTTTCGTTGTTTTTCTTCTAAAGAATAATGTACTTTGTAACAAACTCAATGCGTCGCAGCTCATTACGAAATTTTATTTAATTTAAAAATTTTCCACTTTTTTCATTAGAACGGTTTATTTCTGAATTTATATTTTCGTTGGATCATTTTTTAACGGTCAATACTAGAAAAACTGCACGTGTTACGATCGTAGAGTAACTACTGAGAAAGAGAATGAAGAATGATGCATTAAAATTAGTACAACATTACAGATTATTCTTTATAATGCTCGACGAATATGTAACTGAATGGACACTGATATTTATCAATTAAGGATTATTTACTTTCCAGAGCAGAATACAAATGTGTTTAAAGATTTTAAAAAGAATATTTATCTACATGGATGCTGAGATATAAATTACGGTACGGTAGTGCAAATTTTCTGCAAAAATGCATCTTTGCAAAAAAAAAAACAATGCTACAATAAATATGTGCTCTTAATGTACATTGCAGTTTTAGCTTCGCATCGAAATTTAAAACCATCTGTGTGTGCCCACATTTTAAGAAAGATATTAAGTTATAAAGTAATATTGAAACTCATGTATAGATGTACATAAATGTATATACTGAGCGCAGTGCGACCAACATTCATATATTCTAAAGTTATCAACGACTTTTCACTAAAAACTCCATCATTATTGATAATTAATGTTACTTTCTGCTTCATATGATAAAATAGCCATTTAAAGCAATGTTATTATTATCCCGAAATTGCTACCTTTTCATGTTCATAAGTTTTGCTCAGAAAACATATATCAAATCACCGACTAAATTGGTAACAGAAAATTGAAAATTAGATTTAACTACAATTTTTTTATATTGCATGTAAAAGTTGTAAAATGACTTTGCAGTAAGTGACCAATTTCCTTAATGTTTTTGCAAATCCATCAATATTAATACTACATTAACGACGCATGCTGTAATATAAATCACACTCGACTATTACATTTTTAATAAATAATTGTACATTTTAGAACGCATATGGCTAGTATTAAGCACAGTAGCTACCTAAAAAAAAGTAAGGCACTTACATGATGGAAAGAGCATACTGGCCGGTTCGGGAACGTCTCACCAGGAAAGTACCATCTGGATTACCGGCGAGAATTCTGTCGGCATCCGAGCGAGACCCTTCGAGATAAAGCCATGTTTTCTCGTCTGAGTGAACCTCCAAATCGAATTCCTGAAGATTGTTGAGCACAAGATCGCCAACAACCGGGTTTGGAAGAGTGTTGTTCAACATCAGATTTATCTTTGCTTGATTCATACCGTTCTTTCTCAACCACCTATTAATTTTCATAAAATCGATAGAATCAGATAAAATACCTTAAAAAATGGAGGTTTTTTGCTCGTATTATAAAATAAAAATGTACTACTGTTGTGCGAATTAAAAAAATTTATAAGTACCATTTTCATCGAGTTTTAAATGCATTTGTGGCAGAAATTATATAACTATAACTTTGCAGTTACATTTTGAGTATTTTCATTTTGTTTTAATCATAAATTAGAAGATTTTCCATTTGGGGAAAGCTACAAGTATATCATTTTATCATTTTCCATACGTTGCATGATCGAAAAGAATCGTCATTAAATCAAAGAAGATTATGTCAACGGTTATCGATAAAAGTTATATATTTTATCTTGAATCCGAAGATTTTCACCAATTTCACTCAACAAAGCGTTTTGTTGTTATCTTTTCTTTAAAACAAATCGTATGCGATATAAAAGCAGTTCTGACATCAATTTATATACAATTTGGAGAAAGTTGCGATTTTATAATTTTGTTCTAATTTCGCGACAATAGTAACATTTTTTGTTTCGTGTAAATATATATTTTTTTTCTGTGACGAGTAAAAAAAAGTTCTCAATATGCAGCTGATGAAAAAAAAAATTGACTCAATAAAAGGTAATTTTATTATAAAACACGATAAATTAAATAAATTAATCGACGAAACTTAATAATTAGTATTGAATAAATTATGAGTAAAAAAAAGTTGTGTGTTTTCAAAAGTAGTCTCTGTTGAGAAAACACATGTATTTGAACGAATGAATAATCGCGATTAGAGAATCTATTTTTTTTTGTTTTTTGTATACATACATCATATGCTTCTCTCTCTGTTTCATAATCTGCATAACTTCGGGCTTGAGTTTTTGCATCTCGCGCTCGAGAGTTCTGTTGTAAGCGATCTGTTGGCGCAGACTGTCGTCGAGTTGTTCACGACTATCTTCCAGCGACTTCAATCGGCTCTTCAGCAATTCGGCGTTATCGGTCAGACTGCGAAGAACGAGCAATGAATAAACATTGAATGTGTCGATGTGCACGATTGTGTGAGTGACGCGTTCGGCCACCGACAGATAAGATAGCGCACCAACTGTACAGGCTTACTCGTACAATCGGGTGAATTTATACATTCACACAAACTCGATTAACTCACGTCGATATCTCGTGGGGTTGCGCTTCTTTTTGATACGATTCCTGTAGCTTCATCTGATCCTCGAACATCTTTATAGCCTCGGAAAATGCTTCGAGCGCTTGACGCTTCAATTGTACCTCGTAGGCAGTTCTGCCGTAGAGCTCTGAACAATCTTGCCACTGCCTCACCATGTCCGTCATTTCTTTTTCCAATTCGACATATTTTTTGAGGACATTCGCTGTATCTGTTGTACTCGCAAGTTCGTCATCCTGTGAATGAAATTTTCGTTATAATTTATCGGTATATGAAAAAAATCGAGAAAAAAATCAAAAAATGAAAAGCATGCTGACCTGTTGAAAGCGTGATACGGGATAAAGTAGCTTGATGTCGAGCGTTGAATTATACTGAGCCAATGAACAATTTCGATAGTGATCGACGAGCTCGATGACCGAATGAAAGTTATATGGCTCCGAAAAACCATATTTGCCGCTTCTGTGGCAGATCTTGATGAGTTTGTTTGTGCCACCTTTGCGCAATGTGAGCGTGTACTCGCCGCCTTTAGAAGACGCGTTTCGAACGAGAAAAGTACCGTCTGGTGAATCTATCATCATCTCGTTAACGTCGTCTCTCGTTATGTCTCCCCAATACCATTCGGCTTCTTGCAGTGTTCGTGGTCTATTGAATTAACACATTTTTCATGTTTTATTTTACTATTGGAACTTAATACAAAGAGTTTGTGCAGTAATCTACAGATTTTTTAGCTGGCATCTTTTAAAATTTCACACGCTTTTGAAATATGTTAAAAATGTTTATTGGATTAAATAATTCTATTTAAATAGCGTAATCTCGAAATAAATGATTAATAAGCGATAATAGATATTCGATTTCATCAAAATCGGCAGAGGAGTTCAGATATTATAGCAATTATTGAAACAATGAGATTTTATAACTTTGAATTTATCATTCCTGGACCAATAAAAATTCGCTAAACTTCGATTTCTCCAATTTTCTTCTTTTTTAAAGCAAGGATGAAAGCAAAATCTTGCACACTGCTTCCTCAAAATTCTCCACTTTTCAAACAGTTTCATCTGTAAGGAGTCGGAAATTGATCAATATATTTTCAATAGAGATCGCTTTATAAAAAATGAAAAATAATGTGTACGCAATGTGTAAGATTGAATTTTGCTGAAAAATCTAGGGTTATTACCTGCCAGCGAAGAATATTTGCTACATTGAAGGATCAGAGATTTAAAAAAGAATCTTCAACTGTTATCCAAAAATTCTTTAAAAACTTGAAGAACAAAATTTTATTTCATTTTAAAAAGATGTTTTTAGTTGCAAAATACAGAAGTGCATTTTCTAAAATTCAACACAATCTTTAAAATGTTTATAAATTTTTATTACCGGAAATTCGATTCATTTGCTTTTATATTAAATTTAATACCCAACCTTCCTTGTTTACGAAATATTTTGTATAAACTACTTTAATTGTACGTCTCTCTAGTATATTGAATATAACAGTTTATGTATTAAAGCTTCCGGTAAATTTTGTTAACAGTGAAGTTAATGAAGTAAAACGTTAATGAAGAACATAAAATGAATATAAAAATAAATATTTCACGAATACCCGTTAAAGTAATCGAATTGAAAATTAACTATTTTTTGATATACCTAAGAGACTGCTCCTTGTTGCTATCCGTATTAATTTGACGTTCATTAGTGGCGGTATCTTCGTCCGAAGTCGGAAATGGATCGAGAACGGGAAACTGCGGCCTCGAAACTTTCCTCGGTGGCAATTGAGGAGCGCTCGCAAATTCCGGCAGCCTCTCGTCCCAATTACCGTGAAGCAAGAGCAGTTCCATTATCCGAATATGTGCCTCGGTGTTGTACACCACTTGACTGAAATTAGGGAAGCATGGTTTGAAACGAGGAAGCGTTGAGAGCGTGTGCTTGTTCAGAGGGTAACCCAATCGATATTTCGAGCAGGTAGAAGAGACGGCGACGCGTATCGTCGATGTCGAGTGAAATATTCGTGCAAGCATCGTGACGAACGTGAACAAGCGAGAGTACTTACATTATTCGCTCCCAGGGAGGCCTCAGCACTATATGGCATAGTACTTGAACGAGAATTGTCGGTGGTTCCGTGTAGTCTCTCGCATGTTGCAATTGGCAAATACGACAAAAGTGAGCCATTAGGTAATGCAAAGTAGTTTTGTGGTGTTCTGGCAGTTCAGCTACCAATTGACCGAGTCTATCGGCGCACTGTTCGTCGCCTCGCAAGCCTATGAGAGGAAACACACGACATTCACAGTGTTATTCACATTCGAACTATATTATCCAGGTCATTTTTGCTCAAACGGTTCATCGTCAAGAACTGTCAGCGCAATTTACATTCGGTCAAATGAATACATACTCGAAGCCTCCAAGAATCTGTCGTACCACTGTACAGGTATCACGGGATCCGGAAGCTCGCGAAGAAATTTTTTCAAAACGCTAGCTATGCACTGGGGGCTGTACGGATTAAGATCGACGTTGCGGACATCTGTCAAAATGAGATACATTTTTATTGCGAATCTACAGATCGTGAAATTAGATGTATTTTATAAATTTTTGCATGATTCTGATAGAATAATTATGAATAATTATCATAGATAAGTTTAGTTCTTCAATTGGTCTAAATCAGGCGTCTGACTTCGAATTTGAACGTAATTTCGCAGAAATTCGTTCAAACATTACAGAATGTTTTATTATGATAAGGAATGAGGAGTTAACAGAAAACATTTAAAAAAAAAATTAATGTGTAAAATGTTTTTTTTTTATACAATAACTAATAATATATCTCGCTTTTTGATGTTTTTATTTTTCTTCTTATCGCGTTCAAACTATTTAAAATAAAACTTGATATTTTCTTCAAAAACACATAAGAACGAGATTTTTTGGGGATAAAAATACGCTTTCTACGCCAAAACTAACATTTTCTTTCAGAAGATTAAGATTTTTTCATAGAAAACAATACTTACAAAAAATGAGAAAAAGAAATTGAACATTCATTGTTTAACGTATATCGAAAAAGTAATCAATTCAAATGAAATCGAACAAAATTTCTACTAGATATTTGACAGATCCCTTATCATAGAAAACATCCCATCCGATAATTGGCGGAGTTATTCAAATGCGTGTTATTACATACAAATTACAGGTCAATATTATAAAAAGAAATTATTCAAGATAAAAAAAGATTTATTATTAATTTATCAGAATGTTATTATGAATTGATTTTTTTTTTTAATTTGAGTGATGCTTGTGCTTACCATGGTTGAGCTCTTGGCGCAACTCGATAGTCTGTTCGTTCGGAGGACTATTATGATAGACCTTGTAGAGGTCGAGTGTAGGATCGTTGTAAGCTCTTTCCTCCAATGCATGAACGCAACGCTCCACGAGAATCGGAGCTTTTCGTGTCGCAGTGTCGAATTGCGAGCACAGAGCCAGTCCGAAAACTGTTGAACGAAAATAAGAAAACGTACTTTTTAATAAAGCTTATCAAATTTTGCACGTACTTACCGACGACTCGATAAAGTATCAATTAAACCACTGAATAGAAAAAAAACCTGTTTTTTTTTCTTCAATAGTACTTGATAGTTGCTAAGCGACGCAAGCGTTAATTTACTTACTTATTAGCGAAATGAATACAAATCGAAATGAGCTCGGTAATTAACTGCAGTTTACCGTTTTTTTTTCCTATCTCTATAGCTGTTACAAACGAGCCAAACCCGATCGTTTAATCTAATTCCAGACACGTACAAGATGGAAAATACGTTTTTACAAAGTTCTGTATTAATTTAATTCTACCAGGCAGACTTTTAGTTCACTGGATCATCGAGCGACCGTCGTTTACACGTAGCGAATAATTATTCCCACGTCTCCTCAACGATTAAATAAACGTGTAAATGTTAATCCGCGTGAACTCTTCGCACCGTCATTCATTACTCAATTTCCGCGCAACCAAAGCTTAGGTAACCGTACTATAGAAATGGACAATGAATAGAACATAAAAATCACTTCTTCATACGGAAACCTCACGATGTTCCCAGTAGCCGAAATATCATATAATAAAATAAAGCAAAATAAAAGCATAATAAAAGCAAAGAAATGACCAAATAAAAAAATTTAATTTCTCAAGTTGCGAACGTTGTGTTAAATACAATAATACAGCAGTTAAAAAGCGTTTGCCTCCTGTGCAAAGTGTGCAACAGACATCTGGAAGTACTCCGGCTCTTTTTTTTTTGTTTTAGTTTGAAGACTACAAGTGTCAGTCAAAATAGCGATGGTTGCGTATTCTCGAAGCAGCTTTAATTACGTAAGCTCGATCTACGCATCTGTAAAAGCGTACAGATGGAAGATCTTGGAGAGGGCAAGCATTTCTGTAAGTCATATTTTCTGTATAAGGATTTTACGACTATAAATAGAGGGGAGAGAGGAGAGTCAAAGAGTGGTGCGCGACGAGAGGAGTGCCCAACGATCGCGCTCGTTGCCCGCGCGCCAGTTGAAACACAACGACTCCAATTGTTGGTAGTATGAATTACGCTCTCAGCTCGTACACAAGCATCATCGCGACAGACTAATATATATATATATATATATATATTCTTGGACTGCGAGAGAGACAGAGAAGGAGAGAAGAAAAAAAATGTAATTTCTATAGACGAGCACACGAGCGCGCGACACCCACGGGTCTCTCTTGCCACGCCAGGGTCACAGCCACTCGACTGCGCCATCATACTACTCTCGTCTCTCGTCCCCGTCGTGTTAAGAGACGTAAGGCTAGAGAGAGAGCGCGGAAACGAGCCGAGACAGCGTGAAACCCGTGTCCCGAGATCGAGAGAGAGAAATAATTTACTGGCTACTTGGCGTCAGTGAATATATAAAATCTGGAATATATTCTTGCAACCACTGTTCAGCATTGCTGCTGGTGCTGCTGCTGCAGCTGATGCTGTTGCACGAGATCATTTTCATATGTATATTCATGCTATGCTGACGATGCTTATTATCCTGTCCCCGAGACGAGAAGGAAGAGAGAACAGAGGCCAAAAGCGAATCTCATGACTCACTGACAACTCTCAATGGATATTATAATATATGTACAAATATAATAAGACGATATTGTGTCAGTCACCTTGGCAGTCGTGGAAAAAAAGTGACACGCGTTAAAACTTTGTTTCTACACCTACACTGTGAAAAATGATTTTTTTTTTATTCGAGGACATTATTATTTTTTTATTCGTTAAACCGTTTTGAAGGATTTTTTTTATTAGCAGTGTCAACCAGGAATTTGGCAAATTAGAGTTATATAAAAGGTGTCAAATGCGCCGAAAAAATTGTAAAAAAAAATGAAAAATATCTTGTATATTTATAGTTTTGTAAAAAATTATAAATAATGTTTTGTGAAATAAAAAAATCACTTTTGTTTGTATTGTGAATAAAGCGTATTCTTGGTTGGTCGATTTCGTTTAAGCATACAACGTCTAAAAAGGTCTTCTTATATATTAGTTGAAATAAATTTAAAATTAATAAAAAAAATTAACAGATTGATCATACAGATCGCACTCTAGACATTCATGTTTTCAACGACAATAAAAATATTTTAAAAATAAATTACAGTTCCAAAAGGCCATTAACAAAATATTCTAAATCTTTAATGTCAATTTTGAGTGCATTGTCACATCGAAACAATATATTGTAAAATAAAGAAAACCACATTTTCTTTGTAATAATTACAAGAAAATTTTCAAACACGAAAATCCAGATTCATATCAAATTATTTTTCTAGTTTTTTTTTCTTCCAATACTAGAAACTTCCTAACTGTTAAATTAAAATGTGTAACAATAATTTAAAAACGTTTGTGGAAAAAAAACTTGTGGAATGTAAACAGAATTCTGTTCCGTTTTTGATGCGTATAAAGAGCATTCTCGGTCTCGCGGTACATCCGACGTCCTCGGTATACGGAGTCACCGCTACACCGATAACTCAAATAAATGACAAAGACGGAGAGAGGGAGCCAAGAGGTTTTGTCGTAGCGGCGAGGGCGTAGAACGGGCTTTTCTTGACAATCGTTCGTAAATTAAATTACGAGCGGGTAGACGATAAATGGAGGTGATGAACCGAGGCTCGGTAATGGTACGAGCGGTATATAGAAAAGCACGAACGGAGGGGGTAAAACGAAGCGAAGGCGGGCAAGAGCTTGTCGCCGGCGGGAGTAACACCGAGGTCTGGCGCCACTCGTGAGAATTAACGCTCGCGCGAATGCGTCGATGTGCTTCGCTCGCGTCATCCCACAAACTACATGTAATGTTTAGCGAAGCTATTACAGTATGCACTCGCTAACCAGTGAATTCAAAGAGGTCGTTTCGCGACGATATAGAGAGAGGAGAGCCCCTGGTTGCGAAAAGACCGCGGGCGCGTTGCGAGAGAAGAGAGAGATTCGTTCAAGTTGCTCAAAAGAGACTTTGGGTGCATTGGCGATTTTACGAGTACAGTTGTTAATCCGGTCTTAAACTTCAATATACTACCAGAGTGATATATAGGCAAGGGCTACGCCATCGAATGGTCGAATATTTGGCGCGAATAACACGCGCGTGTTACGTGCTCAAGCACTCTCTCTGTCGTTCTATCTCGTCGTCTGCGGTTAGTCCGAGGCCTCGCCTTCTCGTATGTTCGCCTCTGTACTGTATTATAGTTGGCTACGCTACGTCAGTCGAGGATCACACTTAATATCTGCCGCGGTTAACCTCCGGAAAGTCGTAACTAATGACATTAGCCCACTAATCGTATGGTACAGTGATAAACCGCAAATTAGAGGCCGCGGACACGCCTCCACCACCCCTGTAATATACGGCATAGTTTCGTCTCGCTCCCTTCCTTTTACTCGGTACTATTTGTGGCTTTATGTATACGAATCATTTCAATAAATATTAACCACGAGCCCTTCCATTTAGCTGCAATTTTGTACGTTGTTGGTGCCACTTTTACGGCCACTACATACTACATGCACTTTTTACAGATTTTTCTTTCTAAGTTTAGTTGAATATTTTTGCATAAAATCGCAGACCGGTTGTTACGATTCAAACATTACTGTTAGTAAAAATAAAGAACGGATGAAAAAGAATCATGTAATTTGAAAGTGAAAATAAATTTTAATTATATCAGGAATATTGAAGAATAAATATAATTTCAAAGCTATAGAGTTTTCACTCCAAAAATTCATAAAACTAGTTAAAAACTGTGCGCTTTCCAACATTTTTATTTATTTTGATAAACAAAAGTTGCCAACGACTCTTACAAATTTAAATTTCAAAGGATCCTTAAATCACCCAAAATACACATACTTCAATGTTCCGGTCCGCGCACCCTCACTCGTCATGTCGCGTTAACGGTCAGCGACTCACGCTTGCCTGCCAGCTAACGCTAGAGGCCTACGCTTTACCTGCGCTACAAGTCTTCCGCCGTGTTAACCCCGTTCGAGCGAAATAACAACTTTTCCCGATCGATTTAATGGTGTATGCAATACTAAAATAATTTTTAAAGATTCAATCTTTTTAATTCTAGTCATCCAATAAATATATATGAAATAAGTATATTATTTCATGATTAGAATAAACTGTTTTTCTGTCAGTATTAAAATCAACTTTTTTGACTGATGCTATTTCGAATCAGTTTTAGGCTTTTTCAACTCTGCGCGTGATCCAGAATTAAGCATTCATAGGATTCAAGTCTATGGCGTCTCTTTTTGTTTGTGACAATCTAAGCGCGGAGATTTTCTTTTAAAGATCCCCTGATCAAAGATATCAACTGATTTACAAGTTTAGGAAATAATGTCGGTGTTTACAGGCATGGTCCTCTTAAAGTTTTGATTTTTTAAATATTTGCCCTGCTTAGCTGGTGTAGAATGTTGTTACAAACAACATGAGGTAAAAGAATACTCGAATCCTATGAGAGCTTAATTCTGGATCACGCGCAGGGTTGGAAAAATCTAAAACTGTTTCACAATAGTATCAGTCTATAAAACCGATTTTAATACAGACAGACAAATAGTCTACTCTAATTCTGAAATAATATATTTATTTCATATTTATTGGATGACTAGAATAAAAAAAATATAAACCTCTGAAAGTCATATTTTTTACTGGCTCAACAAACAACTATTATCGCGGCAAAGTTCTTGCGGCGACCCACCCCGAGTATTACGGTAATCAGCTGACGAATAAAAGAAATTATGAATTGATAAAATAAGTAAGCAGAGACTGATACGCTGTCGCGTCCACCCAACAAGTGACGAATAGCGACCCGTGCCAGACTCGCCAAATTCCTCGAGAAGGTGGGAGCGGGGGAGAAGGAATGCGCATCTCCTCGCTTCCTAGATCGCCGTGTCTGAGATCACGTTGCCCAGCTTACTAACTCGCGCGCGATAACGAAATAGTGCGTTATAATTTGCGCGAAGTCGGACTTTTCGACGCGATAGACGTCTAAATGGACTTGCAATTTATGACTGTGCTAAAAGTTGCATTGTTACAATGTGAAAGAAATTCCACGGTACTTCAGCTACCGATATTTTTAAATCGTGCTATAACTCTGAAAATAAACGCGGTTGTTGCACCAGTGAGTTCAAACATTTTGACGAAAGTCAAAATCTTTTGTGCTTTTTTTTATTCGATTAAATCATTGTTAACTAATTTATTTATTCTTTGTTATTACATCAAATTTTTAGTAGTTTTAGTTATCGCTTTT
Source organism: Perithous albicinctus (assembly GCA_964016905.1). Taxonomy (NCBI): domain Eukaryota; kingdom Metazoa; phylum Arthropoda; class Insecta; order Hymenoptera; family Ichneumonidae; genus Perithous; species Perithous albicinctus. The sequence continues at coordinate 29,022,428 of OZ024688.1, read as the reverse complement.
TTATTTACAATATTTTTATTCCCAATATTAGCGATTTCTCGATTATTGTATTTATGTATTCGTTGATTTGTAAAATAAAAAGCACACTTATTTTCGCTTATTGCAAGACTTTAAAATTTGGGTTGCTGAAGGACCGTGGAATGTCTCATATACGAGAATACAGTAGGGAATAATAATATCTGATGAGAGGCGTTGGATGCAACACAAATCCAGCGATGAGCAATAGACGGAATAATAATTCGATTGATTATCGACACATGTATATGCTTGAGCGTACGATCAGCACATCGGGAACGTACCTGACGTGAATCGATTGTGCCGGGTCTCCGGATCGGATGGTACACAGGCAGTGGGCAAACCTGTCGCCGAGCACGTTCTGTGGGCGACCAGTCCGCAATCTGTGATTAAAAAATAAATTACGGATGTATAGACAGAATGATAAATTCAGGATGACAAGAAAAAAAAAACCACACAACTAAACGAGAGAAAAAAACGTAACAGTCGCAGGAAAAATGAATCAATCTGCCAGTATAGTGCAATCATGATATGAATCGCGGTTAGCAATTAATCCTGAAATTGTGATTATACTTGAAGGATAATAATGAAGAATGCACGAGAAGACAAGATGACGGAGCGCATCTATCTATATAAACTCTTGTCGCATAGGAAACCGAGTTTAAAAAAACTGGAGGGGTCTCCATCGCGGGTTATCGAAACTTCTTCTCTAATTATACGGCAGTCAGTGATTTTGCATAAATCTTTAATCATTTTTATCATTTATCTCCCACAGTTCTTTTAATCCTTTTTGCTTCTTCATAGAGGAAAGCTTTGTGACAGCGAACATTTTTTTTTCGAGTTTTCAATGCTGATGTATTCAAAATGTGGCAAGACGTTTAGATATGTCCGGTGATCATTAAAAAAGAAAAAAAGTAGATTCACCGATTGTGGAAAAGAAGTTACCGCACTCAAAATAGTATAAACGTTCTGTCAATTGAGGCATTCAAGTATTATAGAATATATTGCATCTACGGTTCAAAATTGCTATAGCTTACAAAATGAAATTTGGTTTGCATTTCATCTAAAATTTGTCACTCTAGTTACGAAATAAAATCTCTGAATTATAGTAAAGCAATAAACACGTGAAATGTTTAAATTTCCTTATTGCCTCAATTGCGTTAATATTTAGTATAGGATTTTCTTTTAAACGATAAAGTAAGGTAAAGCATTGCAGATACAGCTTTATTATTTCACATTTTTCGCAAATGTAGGAAGAGAAAAATGAGCAATAATGAGGAAGCAATGTGCAAGTTTCTATTTTGCTTCCTTTTTTGTCGCTTTTTTTTTTCAAATGTACATTCTCTGTGAGTTTTTCCAGCAATGGCAAGAATTCCACACGAGCGTGTACCCCAGGTCGATCGAGTGTCACAGCACACGGCATTAGCACCACCGGGGAATACTCGTACCTTGACAGAGGAATCCTTGGTGGAAGAGGCCTCTGAGATATTTCTGGCACTTGTCGCATTTCTCCAAGACACTGAAACTGTGCGGCACGAGATTGTGCGAGTTAGCTGCAGCGGCGGTGTCGGTTGCGATACCAGAAGCCGAGACAGCATTACTGTTAGCAGTACAAACGCCTGTACCGCCGGTGACTGCGTTGCTACTGCAGCTGGTCGTTGGTGTATTCGAGACGTCGATTCCAGGCACGGTGCCGACTATCGCCGACTTTATACTCGTCGTATCGGTCCCAGGTAACATCGGCGACGACGAACGCTGACATAGCTCCTCAATGCACACCAGTATATTCTTCTGATGGAACTCATCTTTTATTCCCATATTCTGAAAGCATCATTTATAATTTGCACTTTAAATTGCAATTATTTACTCGGTAATGATATACGAAAATAGACAATTGTATGTCTGATTTGCTGTTGTCGAAATATTGAATAACATTTTGTTACGTTGGAACAATGAACTGTTGTGAAATTTTATACTATTTTTATAATTATGCTATTCAATTAAATAACGTTTTCAACATTTAATACGCGTTTGTATGTAAACATAACTGTAATTTCTTTTGTGATTATATTATTTTTCAAGCATTGGGTGTAAGAGACAGAATTTTAGAAATATCATTTTCTCAATAAAAAATTCTGAATCAATTAGATTCTCCATCGGTAGTTACACAATTGTAACGCCGACATAAAAGCTACTCTGTCACGCTTCAAGAAGGCATCAATGGTACAGTCAATCGTGTAGTAAGTAGAAGTCTAATTTGAAATTTTTATTAGATTCTGACAAGTGAGAGCTTATTTTGTTTGTTGAAAGATGCACTACGAATTTACCGATACATATTTTGTATAATATTGATTGTTTAAATATTACATCTATTTATTTTTTTAATTCTGACGAAGTTATATACTATTATTTTATTAAGCTACAAAGTATTGGTAAAACATCATTAAATGAACAAAAGTGATCATTTATCGAGATTACAAACTCGAATTAATATTCCAAATACAAATTAAATTTTTTTTAAAACTGCATTAAAATATGTCCCATAGATTCTTAGCATAAACTGAAATATTTTTTTCTAAATTTATTCATATCCGTGTTTTCTACTTTAAATGTGCACAAAGAATCTTCGAAACCTTGGTACTTGAATGTCACGACTTTACAGTAAAATCCTCCTTAATTTACCAGGTTTTTCTTAAAGTTCGTGGGTACACCATAAAAATGTATGTCCTTCAAAAATTCCAAATCGGAATTCACAGTTCAGTGAAGTACCAATTGAACGAAATTCGCGTTCCCGAGCTAAATTCCCGTGACGTGAGAGAGAACGTGGGCAAAAAATTACAAGGGATGAGAGAGAGAGAGAGAGAAAAAGGAGTGAAACGAGAATACCACGAAGGACACTATAGAGTGTCAGTATTCGTGCCATGGAAACCAGTGGCAGAAGAGCGAAGAGGCAGATCAAGCGGTTGGTCGTGAAAGATAGAAAAAAAGAGCCATGAGAACGTCTAGGGCTCCAGCTTGCCGAAGAGAAAGAGAGGAAAGCAGGTCTATCGTGTTTTTCACGCACGAGAAACCTCAGAGGGAGGAAAGATATACACAGAGACACAGGAAGGGGGACAAGGCAGGATAGAGGACACGAGCCTTACAATTTACGAGTCGATTAGTATGGTAATCGAGATTTACGCCTGAAAACAGCCTTGGATCGTTGTGTGCATTTTTCGACTCGCACCAGGATTCCTTCCTTGCGGCTATATACCTACTGTTGCTTCCCTTGACTGAAAGAGGACGTCGTGTCAAGCGAGAAACGCTCAGCAAGAGCTATCGAGCTGTGTGAGATTGTCGATTGACCAATAACGACACTCCTCCACCTACGTGACGTTGGATATAAATGTAAGACTCACGCGATGAGGACGAAGATACGATTGCGATGGGACTGCGGATTACAGGATAACGGGATAACGAGGTGAAGAAGGACTCTGGACAATTGTGCCGATGAAGGAACGCAGGACCCAATCTCAGTTTTATCAAACAAATCCATTCTCTACTTAGTATCGTCCAAACTCAATGTGTGAGCGCTTTTGAATTGTTTCCTTCATGACAGAAACAATATACAAGAGGAAATTTCAAAACAGTGAAAGATATAAAGTACACTTATGTGAGTATTTTAAAATATGGTTTATTTCAAATTGCAATTCGGAATTCAAAAAAAGTATCATTATTACTTTAAATCCTGTAAAATTTTCAGGAACTTTTTCACTCTCCAAGTATTTTTTGCTTGTTCTCTTGTTTAAACAGAATTTTATTTTGAGTATGTCTTGATGTTAACCGGGGTGAGAGACAAAAGAAAAAAATCATATATTATATAAACCAATCTGAACAAGATGAATGCATAAATTACGAAAATAATTTTTCGCGTATTTTTTCTCGTGTACTGATGCATGTTATGAGAATTTTTCTTTAAACATTTGTCATTGTTTGTTTTATATGACAGTCAAAAAAAATGAATTACCACTGAACAAGATAAAGGAAAAAATTTACTTTATTTTTTCTTCAAAATTCCGTGGCAACCTCTAAATATTTTTTAAACGTACCGATGATCTAGGAGGATTTTTAGTGTTTGGCACTACTTTTTGAGTTGTGACACCAACAAAAAAAATTAAAGTTGAAAATGAATGACTTTGAACGATCTGAATTATGGATTCAGAGTCAATTTTGCTTTGAGAAGCTATGAGTAATTGGAAGATGGCGCTAAAATGATTAATCTATTCTTGAATTGAGTCCTTTGAAATGAGAATTATTTTTAAAAAAATATTACAGCTTTTGTAGAATTATGCACAGCTATTCAAACTGTAAATAATTTTGAATACAATTTTATTCAAATATCCTTAGTTAGTTCACAGAAATGACCCTATACAGCATACACGCCGAGTTAGCTGAAACTGATTTCAGGGGCGATAACGACACGGAACCGTCAAGTTTGGAAAGATTGTCATCAATGAAGCAACAAGAGCTACAATTTTTCGTCGTTCTTAACGAAGTCACGGAACTCACCATCAACTTTTCTCGGTCCAAATGGAGCAGATCACTGCCCTTGATATCCTTCGACTTGAATACGTCTGCATAGCGGTATAGGTTTAGGGCCGACATCCATTCGACCACGTTCAGAGATGTCCACTCACTGACAGGCTGAAAGAGATAAAGAAAATTAAGTCATTGTTTCACACTCACTATTATTTCACTACGATTACTTTATCTTATTGAAGGACTTTGAATCTGTTTTACGTTAGATATATTGGTCATTAGACTAAACCAATAAAGCTGTATCTAATACGAGAAGATATATCTTCTTAGTAGATGATAACAGAATATTTGTCTTCTATTCAATACAAGAAGACAAATATATCTTTTCTTTAATCACTCGACCCTTTAGATAAAAGAAAAATTGCGTCACTCGTCCTGAGTCGAATTTCGTGGAGCGGTGAATTTAAGCAGTTATCATGTTTCTCTATAATCTTACATTAAATATCTATCAAATACAAAATTTATATTAACATGTCACTAAAATTCGTTGTATTCAATTTATTTCCCAATTATTTTGCCACATGTGCAAATAGATAAAAGGGCTCCCATCGTCGAATCCTTTTTCACGTCGCGAGAATCTGAATTCGTGCCGCCAAAAGAAAAGTGAGTGCTGATAATAAGTCTCGGACATCTAAACGAGCGAGAGGGAGACGAAAAATGCGTAAAAAGAGACAACAAAAAGATATACGAAATAAAAATAAAAACGAGGAATACAAGAGTGCGAGAACGCGCAAACGGGACGAGAAGAGGCGAGCGAAAGATATTTTCGGCGATAAACGCGATTTTCGAGACACGAATACAAATTCCACAGAGAGCGACGAAACGTTGTCGCTAATCGCGCGCTTACTATATACGATATATACCACGCAATTTTCTACGCTATAACATACTACAATGTATAGTATAGTATGCTGTAGTAGTTGGATATTTTATAGTGTACTATAATACGGCTATATCCTATTACTATAGAACGAGCTCTCGGCCAAGCCGCCCGCGAATTTCTTCACGAACGTGCTCGCTCGTTCGGCTCTCCTCTACTGCAGGAGTATTGTATGTACTACGTATATAATATGTGCTATGGACGCGAGAGAGAGAGAGAGAGAGAGAGAGAGAGAGGGCCAAGTGTACTCTCGTGCCTCTCTCGAGGGCACGACGTCTGCCGACGTAAGGCAACCGCGCGTCCGTAGAGAGATTAGATATTGCGCTCGAGGGTGGAGAGCGAGCGGGGTGAAAGAGGAGAGAGAGAGAGAGAGGAAATCAGCAAGACGCGACGAAGCGCGAGGGGGAGGCAAAGATTCTCTTGTCGAATAGAGGCAGACATGGCCTGTCTCGTCGTCCTCATCTTCCCCATCCTTCCCAACACAACCAACAACGATGGCGAACATGAGAGCTGCTGAGATATACCGCGAGAATAAGGCTACATGCACATAGAAAAAAAAAAAGGAAATTATAAAAGAGAACTTTTTGTCTTCTGATTTTTCCGACAACGCCCCCGAGCTTAAGGGGACTCGGAAAGTTCGAAATTAAAAATTTCACTTTCGTTAAAAAATTTAAAGTTCGAACTTTGGCTTCCTCATAGAGAGGATGCTTTGCTTACGTGAGAATAAGTCTTTTCGAGATTTTTGTGACAGAATACTCAGAAATGTTCAAAACAGCGGGAAATGTGATTTAGGAAACGATATTTAAAAAAAAAAAATGCAACTCGTATTACAATTTGTTACAATTGAATTTGGAGATTTTTAAAATTTAATTAGAAGACTGGTACGAATATTCAATCGCATGGGATTTTAAATTTGATTAACGAAGTTCTGATTTAAAAAGGATGTTTTTTGCCTGGAGAACAAATAGCTTGGAAATTCTCAATATATATTTATTTTTTTTCTGTTGGAATAGTGACAAAATTACGTTTATATTATTCGCTTAGGAATTTTTTATGCATCTTCCTAATTAAACATTTTATAGAAAATAATCCTAACAAATTAAAACGTTAACACTTATATACTCGATACAAACAACGGGAAACAATTAAAATTTTTTAAGAATCTGCCGATATACTTCTTAAAAAGACATCGTCACCATAATAATTGGCTTCACAAATTTTACACAGAACAAAAAATGCTGCTTAGTTTGAAAAAAAAAAACAGTTTTATGAACTCGAAGTATTTGTTTCGATATTTTATGTAAACAAGACCATTACCGTTGTTTCAATAAAAAATATATTTACGAAAATCTATTACAGTATTTTATCAAACACGAATTTTTAAATAAGAACTTAATACTTGATATATACTGTACGTTTCGTTTTCGACGAATTCATTTCAGTAATCTAATAAAAAACTTTAAAGAAAAATAATGGAGTTTGAACTAATAAAATGCATTTAATTCACTGCGTCCATAAAGTGCGTTTTTACGTACGCTTCGCGTACGTCAAATTGTGAATTAAAATTTTGTTCGTTACTCGTATAAAAAACGTTTTCTTGACTCTTGCGATTGCAACATTCGCCTTCGGCTCGTACTGCAAACTCACACTCGTCAAAAAAATTTTTTTCGTACTTGTAACGAAAACTACTATTCTTTATGAGCTCTGCATTTGTAACAGCATTTCACTCTGAATATTTTATCACTATATTTAGTTCTACATTAGATTCCCTGACATAGCAAAAAAGTTTGTCCGTGAACTTCTGATATCCTTTTACTGAAACCTATTTTTAGGTATTACGTACACAATATTTAAAAAAATAGCAGCCATAAGTAATCGAATTATAAAAAAAAAACATGTAACCAGCATATTATTTAAGACACTCAATTAAACATTTGATGTCAACTATTAAAAACAAACAATTTGCTGAACATTTTTTTTATAATCGATAGATTCTAGTAATTTTTTTTTTTTTTTTGCTCAATACACCAATGCGTATTGTGAAAATAATTGCACAATATTAAAAACGCTTTTAAAGCAATAAAATAAATATAACAAATTAAGGAAGTATCGTAAATAATTGAACAACGTCCAACGAAATTATCTGTACATCTATCAATCCAATTACTGGCAGTATTAAATCAAGTCTCGAGAGGTGGAATTAGCCATGAATAAAGTACAAAGAATAATATAAACGCAAGGGTTCTCGTGCGACTTTCAACGCTCCGGACGAAAGAAGAAAAAAAAAAAAAAAGCATTACATATTATATCGACCATTATGGTCTCGGGAGAGCGCTAAAGAGGTCGTAACCGTGAGCACACCAACGGGTAGCCGCTGTTCGAACGATTATATGCACGTGGTCCAACAATCCGCCAGCTTGCCCCGCGCTCGCGCGAAAGCGATATATTACATTTGCGATAATAACGCCGGCAGCGCGCGCGGAGTAACGCTCTTTAATCTACGTCCTTATTTGGATTTGGTGGATTGCCAGAAGCGGCAGCGTCCAGAGCGCGAAAAGTGGGGAAGCCTTAGCCGCTGCTATTCGGATGACGAATTGCGAGACAGAGACTTCTCTCTTCGTGAAAACGCTCTCGGAATGAAAATATACTGGAGGGGTTGGCGCGAAACGAGAAAATGAGAGAAAGCCGCGCGGGCCGCCAACTGGCAGTGCAGAAATAAAGAGATAAACGACGAACGAAGAAAAATGTATCAATGATTCGATGCAACGAGACGACGGGCATTTGTCTCGACCATACAGCTGTATATTTTTTCAACTGTATTCTTAAACACGCACGATTTAAAAGAAGAGAAGTTTGACCATATGCTTTGACTTTGAAGTGAAGTTAGCGATTTTTTTTCTTTTTTTTTTTTTTTTTTTCGTGTGTGCTCTCGTAGCATTTTAACCGTTGAAAAGAACACCTAATCCCACAAATGGAATGTGCAGAATTTTTCGCTGAGTAATCTTATCCCGGCTATTTCGTTGATTTGTTTCGTCGTTTGTTCGTAAAGAAACGTTTAGTCGTGGTTCGAGGGAAATAAAAAGAAATTCCAAAGTCTGAAAATAACCATGTTCGAAAATTAGGTCACACTTTGTAAATGAAACATACATTTTTGTACTTTTACCAGAAAGTTTTTGTCCATAAATGACTACTCTTTTTTTTTTTTTTTTAATGATACAAAAAAATGCTTCGATATTTCATGTTTTTAACAAAGGACAAAAAAGGTTTTATTGCCTGTTGCGAAATTAAAATTAAATTTTGTAAACTCTTCCAGTTTAACAAAAAAAAAACTGTAAGTTTGGCAAAATCGCAATTTTTTTTTGTCGTATTTTTTTAGTTTAACCAACAAACGTAGAATACAAACGATTTTTCGTTAAAAAGGATTTATTTAACAGAATATTTTTCACAAAAAGTGACGCTCTGATTTTATAATAACACAATAAATAATATTGTGTTATTATATATTCGAATATTATCTCATGTCACACAGGTAAAACAAAATAAAAACAAGAAAGCAAATTTTGTGTTCTTTTAATAAAAAGTTTTTGTTCCTAAGTGACCACAATTTTTTGTCTATTTAAAACAAAAATTGTAAGTTTTAAAATAAATTAAATAAAATACAAGTGTAGAAAAAAAAAATTGTAAATAACTGGTGATTTCCATTTTACAAAATAAATATTATAGATTTGTTGACAATACCATTTTTGATCATCATCCAGTAAAAAATAAAGTGTAAATCTAGCAAAATAACAGTTTTTTTTTTTTTTTTTGGCATTTTTCTAGCTCAACAACAACAAAAAAGTGTAACGTTGAGAAATTGAGAAAGAATTTCTGAAAACACTTTTTAACTTTACAAAAGTAACACTCCTATTTTATAAATTCACTGTGCAGTTGCATTTTAGTATGTCAGCGATCATCGACAGGAAATATGAACAACCTGATCCAAATTCAGCTGCAAAGTAAATTCGATTAGATCAGAGATATGAAACTAACATATAACAAAAAGGAAAAAAACAATATTGTAAAAAAAGAAAATCTTCCGACACAAAAATTGTTAAACTATAAAGAGATAAAAAATAAACTAGAAAACGGTTAAGATGTTGTCAGACGAACGTTCGTTGGACTTGCGTTTCTGAACTATAACGGAAACACTTCAGAAAATCATTTCATTATTTCTCCAGATTACGGTTATTCAATCAATTTGTTTGCAAAACTTTATTGCAGTCTCCGTTTCTCTATGTCAGCTCACTCGACAATTTTTATTTCCCTAATGTTTCGTACCAAATAAAGTCTCCCTATTCTCCATATAACGTTCCTATAACGTTGATATCGCGTTTTATTCAATTTACATCAATATTTATAGACGACCAATAAGATTACCGGTTATTGGGTTCAATTCTGAGTCGTCTCCTTACCTTCGTCGACCTTTGCTACACTCTAGACATCGCGGAAGGAAAGAACAGAAAAAGCAAATAATGCAAACTACGAAGAGAGAAGAATGAAAAGAGACGAAAGACGAAGAGCCATACAGCTTCCCCTTGCAATAAGTAACCTCGGAAATATTGTTCGCGAAAGACTATGCCACGCTGGTCCCAATTTCTTGCCTATTTAAAAAAAAATTGTAAGTTTTTAAATAAATAAAGCAAAATACAAGAGACCAAAAAAAAAAAAAAATGGTAAAAACTTGTGATTTCCATTTTACAAAATAAATATTATAGATTTGTTGACAATACCATTTTTTATCATCATCCAGTAAAAAATAAAGCAGAATTACAGGTTTTTTTTTGGCATTTTTTTACTTCAACAACAACAAAAAGGTGTAAAGTTGAGAAATTGAGAAACAATTTTCTAAAATACTTCCAAACTTTAAAAAATCATTAAATACAAACGATTTTGTTACTTATTTTGCAAAATATTTTTTTACTAAAAGTAGCACTCCAATTTTATAAAATCACTGTGTCGTTCCATTTCCGTATGTCAGCGAACATCGACAGGAAATATGAATAACCTGGCCGAGATCCAGTTTTGAAGTAAATTCGGTAAGATAAGAGATATGAAACTAACGGAAAGAACTATTTTAAAAGAAAAAAATCTTGCGACAGAAAAATTGTTAACCTACAAAAAGATAGAAAATTAACTATGAAAAAGCTTACGCTGTTGTCAGACGAACGTTCGTCGGACTCGGAGTTTCTCAGCTATAACGGAAATTCTTCAGAAAATCATCCGCTATACCTCCAATTTAACGATTTTTCAATCAATTTGTTTACAAGACTCTATTGCGGTCTGCGTTTCTCTCTCTCTCTCTCTCTCTGTATGTCAGACCCTCAACAATTTTTATTTCCCTAACGTTTCGTATCAAATAAAGTCTCCATATTCTCCATGTAACGCTCCTCCAACGTTGATATCGCGTTTTATTTAATTTACATCAATATTTATAGACGAGCAATCGGGTTATCGGTTAACTGATTCAATTCTGACTCGTCTCCTCAACTTCACTCTAGACATCGCGGAGGGAAAGGAAAGGAACGAAAAAAATAATGCAAACGACGAAGAGAGAGGAATGAGAAGAGACGAAAGACGAAGAGCCATATACCTTCCCCTTGCAATAAGTAACCTCGGAAGTCTTGTTCGCGAGAGACCATGCCACACGCTGAGCCATACCATCGTATAGCCGTGACGACACTTGTACGAATAGATAAACGAGAATCAGCAGCTCCCCTCGTCTCCTCAAGGGGAGACTACGCAGAAAAAGAGAAAGAGGGAGAGTAAAAGCCACGAGAGAGAAATAACTGTTTCGACACGAAGCAGAGACCGATAGGCAAGCAAGAGCCTTCGAGAGCCCCTGAGCGATGCTGCGGGAAACGTGATCGACCGAGTGTCGGAGTTATCGCAAACTCCTTGATGCACGAAACTCAAGCCAACCTCGAAGAAAATAACCGAGAGAACGAACAACTAGAGAACGAACGCAGTTTTAAAGCGAACGATAAAAAAATGCCAATGCTTGCATCCCGCTGAGCTAATAGCGAGATGAACGAAGAAGAAACACACGATGTTTAAACGCCTTCGTCTTTGCTTCGCGATACAAGCAGAGGCATTTCTCTTTTTTTTTTTATCAGTCACTTTAAAACCGCGTTTGTTCTCTAGTTCTTCGCTGTCGCAGTTAAATTTTCATGAGATTGGCTTGGGTTTCGTGGATCGAGGAACTCGATAAAAAATAATTGACTAATCGAACAAGCAGATTTAATTAGAAACTCAAAATAATTTTTCGATAATTTATTTATTATTGACTGTCGATTTGAGATAAGTTCATATTAGTAATTGCTTTTTTCGTACCTTTTTTTTACAACATTCAATGCAAAAAAAAAGCAGAAATAAATGGGTTTTACATTTTTTTTGTTTTAGAAATTTTGCTAAATTCCATTTTATTATTTATCAGAAATATCGCTTGAAATGTTGATAAAAATTGCCGATTTTTAAACTTTATTTATTTATTTTGAAAATCGAAAAACGGTTTCTTAAAAAAAATCTTCAGAAGTGCAGATTGAATTTAATTTTGATATATCGCTTTATCTCAGAAAAAAGTCATTGAATATATTGAATATAAAAAGTGAGAATTAAATATTAGTCAAACTGAAGTGAACATTTGGTCAATTTTTGTTTTTTTTTTTTTAAATGATATTTCCCTTCTCAAAACACCAGTTGGCAAATATAACTCGCATTTTCGATATATGTATTTTTATCATTTTATTCGATCTCTGATTGGTTGTCGTATGTACCTAAAACTCATGCTGTTCGAGTGGCAGCTCTATTCGTGTTATTGTATTTTGACAGAGGTTGGACGCGCGAAGTTTGAAGGTCGGTGGTTTCGGGAAAAAATAAATAATAAATATTAAATTAAATAAAAAATAAATCGTTTCACGACATTTATTTCCGGCTCCACAGCACCGGGCAGAGAAGAAGTGTTGCTATGAGGTTGAGGCAGATGCAGTAGCAGCGAGGAGATGAGGTAGAGACTGAGAGATGCAAAGGCACAGAGGCAATGACAGAGAGCATTGTTGAAAAAAATTGTAATGTAATAGTTAATGTTCGTTACCAGAAGTTTTTATGCATGAACTGGTATATTCAATTGAATATACTATTGTCATGTAAAATTTATGTTCTCTGATAATAAAATTGAAGTGAATTATTGAAATAGAAGAATTTTCAAAGTTTTTAATATACTGTAAATTAATTTTATATTACACATGTTATCAAATTCAATTAACCATTTTACGTATACAAACTTCCTGCCGCTACATTACATTTCATGAAATTTTTCTTACAGTGGAGGTAGAAGCAGACAGGCAGAGACAGAGAGGTGGAAGCAAAAAAAAAAAAAAAATTATGTATACAAATTATGTAACATTGTAGATAAGCGCGCGGAGGGCGCGTTTGATGCAAGTGAGATAAAAAAAGTATGCAACTCGACAACAAACGTCTTAAAAAAAAAAAAAAGGATAAAGAGGAGAAAAGCAAAAAAAAGCTACTTAATACTGCGATTATAAAAAGTTGAATCTGGCGTAAAAACTATTACATTGAAATAAATTATAATATTTACTCAATTTGTTTGCTTGAAAAACAATAAACAAATTATTTAAGAAAACCAATGAATTATTTAAAGCCGACGATAGAATTTAAAAAAAAAAGATTTGTTTGAAATGTAGTATTTCATAGATTCCCGTAAGTCCTTCACTGTTCCCGCAACATTTATATTTCGTGTCGTAACGGTTATGTCCTTCTATCACTGTTGAAATGACGTGTATATCCGTGTAGTCTCCTCTCGATGCCAAATCTAGTGCTATTGAAGCACGTACAATTAGTATTAAATTGGAGTACCAAATCGTTAAGCACTTGGAAATTCCAGGCAGGAAATCGCGTCATTAACGCAATTAATCGAGTATTCAGAGTGGAGGATAAGAGCGGTATAAACGCTTTCCAGGAACTTAGCTAGTGGCGAGAGACACGAACGAGAATAGAAGAGAAAATAAATAGAGAATATCTGCGAATTTGTTCACGCGTCGAGCTCAAGCTATCCTTCTTTTCGCGCTCTCTACCCCCTTGGTCAAATTAGTTAATGGGCTTCCATTGATGCTCGAGTTTTCGTGAGAGAATCTCTCGAACGCGCCTCAATCCTATGCCTATATCTCTCGGAGTCAATCTGGGAAACCGCACGCTCTCGCTTATATTGCGGTTTCGCGGCTCTACAAAACAAAGTGACGACGATGGATCGGTAACCATGTAACAACGTTTGTACTGATACTACGAAAAATATCCTAACTATCTTCACGTCCAGCCTATTGTGATGACACGAATCTTGTTGTTTCATCATAGAGGAGAGTTTCATCATAGAGCTTTGTTTTCGTGAACATTTTTTTTTTTTCGAGATTTTCACGTCAGTATACTCAGAATAGTCCAAAAGGTCGAGAAAAGTGATTTGTACGAAATGTGTGTGTATGTACAGATTTCCTTGTAAGTACGATATCTGTCGTAATTTTAGATGGATCTTCTTCAAATTTGGCTCCCAAATGATCTTTCATACAACAACGTTTGGGATTGTATAGTTGATGCGCATCGGTTGGAAAATTCAAATTTTACAGCGTTTTGAAAATTTTGAAAAAATCGTTTTCAATCTATAATTTTCGCTAATTGATAGATATCGGGCTGAAATTTTGTACGTAAATGGACTACCATCAAACCATGATGTGTACCAAATTTGGCGAGAATCGATAGAGTATGGATCTAGTTTTATTGGTGTTTCAATTTTTTTGAAATATCTGCAAAGACTTCAACTCCTGTAAGTTCTGAGATACCCGGTAGCAATTTTCGACATGACTTCACGATTATTGATTATCAATGATGAATTTAGTCAAAGGAACTGTCGATGTGTCAGCAAATTTCGATTATGGTTAATAAAAAAGAAAAAATGCTGTCACGGAAAAAAGATCGAAATTATTTGCATATGGACTATTATATATATATATATACTATTGAACAAAGTTTGTGTACAAATTTGAAGCACATCGGTTGAGCGGTTCAAATTTGATGACATTTTGCATTCTTTTGAAAAATTATTTTCGAGCTCAAACAAGCCTGCAAAGTAGAATCTTACAAATTGCTTCCTCACAATTTTCTATCTTTGACAAAGCTTTCTTTTTCAAAGCTTCCTCTACGAGAAAGCCAAAATTGATCAACATACTATCTCATAGAGGTAGCTTTGTGAAAAAAATGTTTTGTCAAAGGTAGATAATTGTGAGGAAGCAATTAGCAAGGTTCAACTTTTCTTTTTTGCAGCTCGATGGTTGAAATTATATACATTTGAAATATTTCTCTCTCGTACCTTATTTTCAATTGGAGCCATTATGAAGACTCGTCTATTTTATCGATGTTATTCTTCAAAATATTTTTCACGTTAAGGATTTGTATTTCTTGATAAATATAGTTAACATTTATTCTTCGTCGGTTTTGTTTTTATTATTATTAATTACGATCTACGTAGTTTCTATGTATGTTTAAAAAAAAAAAGTGGTATTTGCCTCGCGGATATTAGAACGAGACCGATATTCAGTTTAATTAAACTCAGGTAAACAAACCGGACGCTCGAAACAATATAAACAGTGTCGTTATTTTTTTTACTATTATTTATGATTATTAATTAGGTTTTGTTAAACTTCTTCATTAATTCTTAACGCATATGTTTATCTACCTATCTGATCGAAATTATACACAAACATATAAAACGCCCGAGGGAAAAGCATAATATTTTAAGAAACCATCATATTCTCATACATTGATTAATTTATACGAGGCTTACTCACTGACATTTTCAAGGCCTGACTGACCTACATCAATAATTTGGTAATTTTTTTTTTCGAGAAGTATTTTGAGAACAAAGATACGTATTTTTGCTTTTTCACACACGAAGCTTTGATTTGCTGAAAATCTTTTTTTTTGATATTTTATATTTCAGGACACTCAGAATGGTCAAAAACATCGAGAAAATTTGATGAGAAAAAATGTCTGTAGATCTGATCACGACAACTGTCGTAAACTGTTATGCACCTTCTTCAAATCCGATACGCATCTGGGCGATCGTACAACAACATCTAGAATAGTATTTGGCGCAAATCCATTGAGACGTTCAAATTTTATAGCATCTTGGGAAATCTTTTTACGCTATAAGTTTCGTAAATGACGAGATATCGGGCTGATCTTTTAAACACAAATGAACTAACATTAAACCATGAACGGTGTTAAATTTGGCGAGAATCGATTGAGTGGTTCTGATTTTATTGCAATTCATTTTTTTTTTTTTAGTTGACTAAACTCTCCGACTCTTATAAATTTTGAGATATCTGGTTGGAATTTTCCACGTGAATTTACTATTACTGATTTTCAAAGATAAATTAGATACAAGGAACGTTCACTGTGTTGGTAAATTTCGATTTTGCTGCGAAAAAACGAAAACACTGCCACGAAAAAAAAAAAAATTTTAACTAATTTTGGTACATTTGAATCAAACTTGGTTCACATGTGAATAATACTAGAACAAGGTACGAGTTACAAATTTCACGCGAAATGGTCCACCGATTAAAATTTTGTGGGGTTTTGAATTCATTGAAAAAATGACGACCGCGCAATAGCTTGCTCCAATTACGGGATATCGAGCAGAATTTTTCTATATAAATGGACTAACACGGAACAATGATTGGAATGGAATTTGGCGAAAATCGATAAAGTGGTTCTAACTTTACAAGAATTTTAATTTTTCGATAAAATGGTTTTAAATTGAATATTTAGTCAAAAAAATCAGGCTAAAATGATAAACTTTCTAAGAATTTGTTGTAATCGATTTTTAACACAGAGATTTTAATCGGGGACAATTCGAAATTATTTTAAGTGCAGCTGATGCATACCGTACACAAATTAGCCTGCAAAGTAAAACCTTGCAAATTGCTTCCTCATTTCTTTGTATATTTAACAGAGCTTCGTCTATGAGGAAGCCAAAATTGGTCAATACATTTCCTCACAGAGCTGGCTGTGTCAAAGATACGAAATAATGAGGATGTAATCTGCAAGGTTCTACTTTGCAGGTTTTTCTTTTTTTAAATACTTTTGAACCACTGACTTCCACTATTTAAACAAACTTGCAAAGCCGAACCGGTGGAAACTAACATTGTTCAAGATACTTTTTCGGTAAAACAGCAAATTATTTATGACCAATAAAATATGGTTTTGAGAACTGTGTTGTTTAAAAACAAATATAAAAATAATATTGATCCACTAGAACATGATATACTTTGATGATTGTAGTCCGCGCAATATACAACCCAGATTATTATCAAAACTTCAATTATTTAGAACTTTTACAGGAAGAAATCCCATTGATGCCATCCTGCGCGAGGTGTCAAACAGTTCGTATTTTTCAACCGAATTTTTATGTACGTTTTTAAAAATTGTTGCGTATTTTTAAAAATCACATTTTACCCTTTAATGTCATATCGTAACTTTAATTCAATTTCCACGCTTGACACTGTTCGAAGAAGTAAATGATAATAACGAAAAAATAAAAGAACAAGAAAGATAAAAATAACAGAGATACGCAAACTTCGAGTTTCTTACAAAAATGCATTCTGCCGGAAATATTCGTCGTAGAACCAAACAAAAAAACGCGTGACTTTTCGTTTTCAAAGCACTTTTTGAGGAAAAAAATTGGTCAAAATAATTACACCCTGTCAACGTCAGACCGTGTAAACTTCAGCGAAAATGCCTTCTATTACAAAGAAAAAACAGGATTTTCAAATACGATAACCGGTTGTTCACTATAAATACTTTAACTTGGTTTCTTCGAGATAAATTTTTATGATAAACTTTTATCCTGATGGCATTAACTGGCCATATTCTGAAGATGTTTAGAAGGTGGAGTAATGGCGAAACCCGCGATGATTCTGCTTCTCTTGATTCTTCTTTTGATTATGGTTAAGGTTGATTCTTCAGTGTGCCAAATGGCATTAAACTTCTCTGAACGTCAGGTGTTTTATTCAGTACAAACACCAAGATTTATATTCGAAAACAATTTTAATTTATTTATTGTTTTCTTGATTAATAGTCGCTATTCTTATATTTAATGTAGTTGATAAGTTATTGGTTGACCGATATTTAATTTCTAATTGATTTGAATGTTTCACTCTCGTGGTTAGACGGGTACTGGTTACGCGTAAACTCCGATATCGCGGGCTTCAGAGCAACAGCGCAATGATATGTGGCCCTCCTGAACTCGTGGCGCAAGTCGCTCACGGTTGACTGCTGGCAGTAAAGTGACCCCGAGGCTGCGTGCTGCGCAGTTTATATACCTTGCCCATGTATCCCCTCCTACTAGCTGCTATCTCAGTAACTAATAAATCGATCATTATGGAATTTACGCAATAGTCCTTAATTATATTATAATTGATGCCTATTAAATTGAAGCACTTTCTATGGTCCCTTAATGACTCTTCTGTTTAAACAACGGAATGTGGTGAACAATTCAAAATACTACATTATGCTGCTGGAGAGGGTTGTGCGTGATTTTCGCTGAGTGGGAAGCTTGACCACTCGAGCGAAGCGAGGGGAGAAATTCACACGAGGTCAAAAGGACCATTAGTGTACTATATTTTTCTTTCGATTACGCCAAGACATAACCACATTTCGAGCATGCAACAAGGACGCAATAATTGTTCAATTTCAATCAATGACGAGTACGAATGTAGAGCACGAATTTCATCACTCCCACTGGGCAAAAATTATGAATTTTTCTCTTTAGGGAATGATGAAACCGGATTAAGCATGCGTACAAGTGATTGGTTAAAAATTATCGATTTTGCGTACGCTTTGCGCGCACGAAATGAGATTTTTTTACCGAAGTCGGGAGAAATAATACATTTCAACACTAGAGAGACATAGTACATTTCAAGACCTGGAAGAAAAAAGTTTTTTTCGCGAGTGCGGGTTTGTAATACGAGCCGAAGGCAAGTTCTACAATCACACGGGCTGAAAAAAGTTTTTCTCTCGAGTGATGAACGAAATTTTTCAGTCCGACGTCGGAAAGGTGCGGTTTTTGCAAGCGAGAGCTTGCAAAAAGTGCACTTTTCTACACGGATGACTGAAAAAACTTTTTTATGTCACGGAGGTGTGGGAGGTAAGTTGTTCTTGTGAAGTAAAATTGTATATAATACTCGGCGGAAAAACGTTTTCTCAGCTCGTGTGATTGTAGAACTCGCCATCGGCTCATACTACAACTTTCAACACACGCTAAAAAACGATTTTCTTGCTAGTATTGAAACGTACTATTTTACGATTCATGTTAACAAATTAGACCAATTTTGATGTTCCTCTCCTTATCTAAAAAAAAACGTCCTGAAAGAAAAGTTGATAATCTACACAAATAAATAAATTATTTTACAAATTAGGAAAAATTATCTGCTACAGTTAAAAATCGCGGGTACACGAATTCAACAGACGTTCCCTTGATTGCACCGTATACTTTCTCCTAGTTTGTAAAATTATTTAATTATATTTGTAGATTTATTTTTCGGTCAGGGATTTTTTCAACACAACTTTAATTTCGTTTTTACTTTTATTATTTTCATTATGTATTAGATATTTATCTCTTTTTGTTCCGAATTTTCGTTGCACATATAAAAAATTTACCTTGATAACGATTACTACTGTGTAAGCACAAAAAATGTAACATTTTTGTAAGTGATTTTTTTTTTTTTTTTTTCGTTAAGTTCATTGATGCAAATATTTTTTTTTTTTTTACTTATTTTACACTTGTCGAAAAGAACAGGTCGTGCTGAAAGACCATATTGATTTTATAAGGACAGTTTGTTTTTTATAAGAAGACTGACCATTCGGAGTATAGGAACTTCCATTCCAAAATTTTTTGCAAAAGTTACAAGTAAATTTTATTTTAAAAAATTACTCAACTGAGAAAAACCATACAAGTGGGCATTATATTACTGCGAAAGATCTTTAAATACATATTCTTATACCCACGCCGGAAAGAGTTTTTTTTGCAAAGAGAATTGTCCTTGTAAATTTGGTTCTTTGGTACAACCTGAACTCTACGACAAGTGCAAAACATAATAAATATTTGTATCGATGAGCTATTTTTGTTGTAGCTCATCGATACAACAATTACAATCGATACATCCATTTACAACAATTTTACATTTTTTGCGTCGGCACAGTGGTCATTTTTATCAAAATAAAAGCTTTTGTACGTTCAATTTCTGTACCTTTTAATTTTCACGAGCTGTCACTGACAGCCCAGAATACAATTAACGTGATATAAAATCCGAGCGTAGGTTCGGAGTTTTTTCGTTTGTTTATTCCGAACTACGATTAAACAGAGCTTTATGAACGAACGAAAAAACAAGTTGGCGAACAACTAGGCTGAGATTACTCAACGAAAAATCCTGAATACTTCATCTCTGGGATATATTAGGTTCTTTTTAAATGTTTATACGCTGTAAGGGTACGCACAAAAAATAGATACTTATGTGTTTGATGAATTGTGACATATTTCCCAGTTTATAATATTGTATTTATGTTTATGTTTGTCAGCTAATAATAACTCCGCCTCTTTCTCGATTGGTCGAAAGGACCTTCGCACTTTTTCTGTACATAACTTTCTTTATGTAAGATCGATATGCCTTTTTATAACATTTTCTGACCGTGATTAATACTCTGCCACTTCGTAGATATTTTATCAATGAACTAAATGAAATAAATGCATTTTTTGTAAATCGATCATTAAAACCAAGAGACGAGGCAGCGTCATGGCGTTAGACATCTAAAAAAACAACCTAAAGTTCATTAAAATGTTTTTCACTCTTTTCAAACAGCAATTCGAATTTTTATCTATCAAACGGCGAAATATTGCGGTAGGAACTCGGGTAGGAATTTCGACCAGTATCAATATTTCTTTCCGTTTTTTAATACCTGTTTTGAACTTTTCGGTTCTGTCTCGTCGTCAACTTTTTCCGAGTGTTTACAATTTTTTTCATATCAGTATATTTTTCGATAAAAACAACAATATTTGTTTTTCATCAGTCGTTTTTTTTTTTTAATATCGAATCGCAGCGTGTTTTGTACTGTCTGGATTCAAAGCTTTACCTCTGGCTAAAAAATACCGCAATTTCACCTGCGGGCTTTGGAGCGAGATCAAAATTTAATTTAACTCGTGAAAAAAACAGAAGTATGTATAGGGAGCGACGTGATTTAGAGTAGACTGAGGGGATCCGAAGAATCGCGAGAAGCTGTGAAGCCGGTACGTGCGGCTCTGCATCATCGTTCACGAGCGTACATACTTTGGTCCGGTACTCTGCTCTCCTGCGTTCGTCTACGTGACATTAAGCCACGTGTGCGCTCGCGGGCGCGAACGCTTTCTCGTTAAATCCTCATCTGTATGTAAAGCCAGTACGGGCGTGCCGAGCGTGTCTAAAAATGAATTCTCTTCCTTCCACTCTTCTTTTTATTTTCTACACTCAATTCGCGGAGCGAGCGACGTACGTCCGGTTCAAGTGGGCTTTGAGGAGACGAGAGCGCGGCGCGCTAGGTCGAAATTACGATGGTTTTGGCATCTTTTGCCCAAAAGAATGACATAATACTTTTTTTTTTTACGTCTAATTAAAATTTTAATATATAATAATAAGTCAATGATTAAAAATTCTATTAAAAACCTACAGTAAGGTCTTTTTATTAATACGATTTAAATGTCTTATTGAACTAAATCCTTATCAATAATACATAGACCTTCTGTTGTTGTTAGAATTTTAAATAAATAATAATAATCATTGCTTCAGAATTATCAATACGTTTTTTTAATTCAAATTGGTAAATATAACTTCTCGTCACGTAAACTATAATAATTCTCAATTTTTCTACAGAAACGAACTACTATTCGAGTGTTATAGATATTCAGTTCGCCGAAAATCGCTAGAAGGCTAGAATTTTCACACACACACACACTCAAAAAATTGGGCACTTTTTCTAAATAACTTGCCTTGACGTTTCAGAATATTTTGAGTATACCGACATGAAAATATCCTCCGCTAATAAGTTCATGAATAACGGACCTTTTATCGAACCATTTACATCGTTTTATTTGTTTTGTGATTGGTACGCACAAAATTTTTTTATAACATTTTTTTAATAATCGAAGGTTAATGGGAAAAATAACTTCATCTATTACTATTTTTTTTAATGCTTTTCTACGAAAATAATAATAATAATAATAGATTGCGTATACATATTCCTAGAAATATGGAAGGATAACCTAAAAAAATACCATTAAATTATTTATGGAATAAATAAATAAATAAATAAATAGATAGCGCGCCTACATAAGTAATGGAAGCGCTTGAATCTTACGAAACAATTTATGGATAAAAGCTTTTAAAACCTACTAAATTTTAAGCACATTTTCTTTATAGTGTGTGCAACGTTTTACTTGATATTCTTGTTTTCTTAGTGTCATAATTCTGTCTGATATTATTCGCATTTTTTCAGAGTGATAATTCCAATGGTTTCGAATTCGAACGTAGCCTATTGTCGTTCAATGAGAAGCGGCAAAGCTTCCTTCATTCAAAGAGCAGAATCTACCAGGTCGCGAGGCCGTACGTGGTGCCACGTAGCCTAATAGTTTAACCCACAGCTCGTACTTCATATCTTCTTCCCCCTATACTTTGTCTCATTCTTCTCTGCTACTTTGCACTGCATGTTCTCATCGTATCTCAGGGAAAACCCACAGCAAGATCGCCCGTAACTCTCGCCTCACATTTGAATATACATTAAAAAGTTATGATGCAGAGCTATATTATTTTTTTGTTTTCCTTTTTTTTTTTTTTTTTTTCTATTTCAATCCGCGCGTGTGACAAAAATGTTATCTGCGCAATATGCGCGGGCGACTATAGAGCAAATGATACACATAAACTAGATATATTAATACAGCCATAATACAACTCAGTTGCTGTAGAAACAGTAATATATTGTCTCCCCGGACAGATAAACTCGTTAGCTGTGACGATAATCAAGCTCGCGAACTCAAGAAATACAGACGCGCAGGACATTAACGCACCACTGTCGATAATAATCGACATCGTAAAACCATGAGATACATTTTATGTTTAAATGCGTATGTACTATGATCGTTTCATATAGATTCATTAACGCACCTATAGAGGTATATTTGCGATAGAAGAAACCGGGGATAGTTGGTTCAATTTTTTATTTTGCTTTCGTTTTCCAATTTTGCCGAATGCATGGGGTTAAAATCAATACCATTTTATGGGTGGTTGGGAGGTTGAAGCACTATATAGCAAACGAGTGGAAAAATTGTTATAATAATTTCTGTATAGTTGTATGCATTTACTAAGAGCATTGAATGTCTTAAATTACAGCAGATTTACTTCATCCGAGGGATCATTAATAGTGACAGATTTGCTAAAACATTAACGAAGTATTAATGTTAATTTTCAAGGAGTAACTTTCTCGTTGAGTTTCTTCTAAGAATGATCTATAATTTGTTGCCGATTTCACAATGAGAAAAAAAATTTCATTGACTTCAAAGAAATGGGTCTATTGACATTTTTTTTCATTAGTTCAATGGAATATTTACTTGATTTCAATAAAATGTTCTGGAAAGAAAAAAAAATTGCGCCTGTTCCATATCCGCCATTTCGTATTTCTGTATCTTGTGCTCAAATTCGTAATCAGCGACCACAAAAACCCATGAGTACGAAATTGCATCCCAATCAAATAAATTTCTGCATTTTTATCCGTCATCTTGGATTAGCCATTTTTTTTTTCTTAATGTTGAGCTCGGATTTGTAATCAGCAACCCCAAAAACCCTCGAGTATCAAATGGACAGTGCATTGTACGCAAGGAAAAATGTACGCTTTAAAGTTTTAACCCTTTATAAGTCACAGTATTATTCCCAATCTACCTGATTAGCGTCTGAACGCATTGCCCTCTCCATAGCACCATTAGTCCCGATTCAGTACGTTTTCGGGCGTTCTCACTTATAAAGGGTTAATCAAGATTTGGTGCAGAATCGGCTAAATATCGATCTCCAAAAGGGACTTGATGTTCATGATGATTGAAATTCAATATACACTTATGTGCAGGGTTTTTCCCTCAAATAAACGTCTTATTGGTTTAAAGAAATGTTTGATTAATGCAATACCAGTGCATTTCATTGAATTTGAGATCAATCAAAGAAAAGATGATATTAACGTAAATATATTATTCCACTGATAATAAGGAAATATTTGATTGTTCGAGATTTCAAACAGATTTTTCTGAATCAATGAAATTTTTTCTCTTAGTGATGCAGTGTAGGTAGCTCATTATGTTTCTGGAAAGACATCTACAAATTACCATCTAGATATCTTATAACTTTAATCGTTAAAAACTATAATCTTGCGTTGTATACCCATAGAAAAAATTCCTTCATAAACAAACTTTTATAATTAATGAACGATTGACACTATCACAAATTTAGTCAGTCAAATCTTGGGACATCTTTTAAGAAACAGAATAAGCCATGCTGCATTAAAATTGGTAAAAAAATAAAGGATTATTCTTGGAGAAAAATGCACACCGTCGGAAATCGCCATCAATGGGATAATAAATATTTTTAATTATCACTATGAATGTTACTTTGGGTTATCGACGGCATCGATTTGACTAATGTGAAGCGTTTCAACCTTCTTAAACAGGTTTTATTCAACTAGCCCCGGCCTCCTCTACAGCACTAGTTTCCTCGGCTAAATGATACTATTAGAATCGTAAAGTTGTGCGTCGAGAATATATATCGCGGTTGAATAATCATTTTGACGATAAGCCCGCATGCTACTGCAAAGAGAAGTTGCAATTGTACTTTTATATGGATACCCGTATAGTATGTCGTGGCCTCGTGTAGGGTTCCAAATGTGCAAGCAGAGTGCAAAACTTGTTATCAGCAAAAAAAAAAAAAAGAAAAAAAATCTAGCCAAACAGTTACAGGTTCAATAATAAAAATATTCAAACTTGAAAAAAAGAAAAGAACTTGAGAAGTTGAATACTACGCAGCTTTAAAAGTGCATGGTCATTCGGTATGGTGAAAGGTTCGATAATAGACACGGGAGATCAGACCACACTCTGTGTGACCACACCAATGAGCAGCAGCACCAGACGCGAGCACCTTTCGCTTCGCTCTTTCGTCCAGGCTCGAGACTCCAAAGCCCCCTTTACAATTTTATTTCGTAACTTCAGCTATATCGGACATATCGCGAGGTATTTTCTGGTCGAACGCCCCGTTAAAACATCGCGTATCGTGTGTGTTTTATATTAGACGCTGCATGCGAAGTCGAGCAGGAAGACACTTCGAGAGATAAGTGTCGTTTTATCGTGACGAAAAAGTGGAAGAAAGATTAGTACGAAGGTCGATCGTTATCCTGAGGAGTTTCCTCTTGTCGTGATATTACGATTGATTCCTTGTTTTCTTTGCTTTTGGACATTTTCTCGAAACAATAATTTATGACGGAATCAATTATCGCTGTCAATTAATAGATTGGAAGCTATTTTAATTTTTAAACAATTAGCTGATATTTAATTACACAATAATGAATGTGTATTAAATAAACAAATGATGGAAATTATTGATTTGAAAATTACTAATTCAACATAATTTTTATTATTATTATATAAAATTGAATAGAAAAGAGTAATTGAAAAAAATAAACAAATAGAATAATGAATTGTAAGTTAAACATAATATAAATTCATATACGTTTGTACGTTATATTACAAGTGTAGAAATTGGAAGAATTGAGGAGGATTAGTAAAAAAAAGTCGATCGCTATCCCTAAAAATGTTCTCTTTTAAGAACACGAGGTACTGTCTTGTAACTGAACCTTACATATCAACCCTGTTAAATCTGTGTTATAATTGGCCACATATCAAGAGACGCGGTAACTTCGCAATGCCAAATAAAAAATGTTAACCCGTCGCCACCTAAATAGCTTACGCAAAGATTTCGGAAGTGAATCTTTCGATTGACTAGTACAACGTGAAGCTATTGTGTGATTTTTTCGGAGATTTTTTATCTAACTTTTCGGTGGACACTGAATACTTTTCAACTCGACGTATCCCAAAAAACGGTAAGTCAAAGAAAGGAAAATGTCCCACCATAAATATTGTTGTTCTGAAGCATATTTTCAATGCAGTTTTTCGAATAGTTTTTTTAAAACTAATCATGTTCACTTTTTCACAAAATAATTCTAGATTATTACGCATAAATATTCTGTTAATTTTACGGTAGAACACAAGTCACTTTTCTTGAAAGAAAAAGTAATTTTTACATGTTTTAGTAAAATAAATCAACGTTATCATATCGATAAAAATATTTGAGAAATTTGATTGGAAATATGAACACAACCACAACTTTTATGTTCTCAAACATTAAATATTAAAATCTAAAAAAAAAGTGTCCGCATAAAAATTGAATGAATGCCAGAAAAAAAAACTAGAAAGATAAAATCCTCAGACAAAAAACCCCCTCAGTTTGCAAGGGGTAGGAATTGTTTAATTTCTTGATAGTGAATGAAAGAGTGAAGAACTTGAAGAAGCTAAAGAACCTGTCAAAAATAAAGAACCTAAGGAACCTAAACAACGGTTTTTTTTCTACGCGTTTTCCTTTTCCGCCTGTCATCAATTACGCCATCAATCCCCACAGAATAGAAGCGCAATTTTTATAAAAATTTCTCAGTTAACTGATTAAACCACAATGTATAACGCTATATTAAAACTATACAAAGATCGAAAGAATTGAGAAAGATAAGTAAGAAAAAGGTCGATCGTTATCCTACCGAATTTTCTCCCTCGGCAATATTTCGACAAACTTTATTTTTTCTGTACTTTCGTAGATTTCCACGAGCCAAAATTTATCGCGAAATCAACGATGAATTATATAGTGCCGTCGTCAATCAAAATTTCTCAACTAACTGATTAAATCATAATGTATCACGCGACACTTAAAATGTATATAGAGATTGGAGTGGAATTCAAACGAGCGAGGAGTACATATTATATGATGTGTGTACAATGGTAGGTAGACGAATGCGTTGTGAACGGGAATAGCAGTTTGATTACATTGAAAATATTTGTCACTGAGGAGCCGACGCGCCGCCGGTCTCTTCTATACACCCGTCTAGAACCAGACTTCGCGAGTCTGGCAAAACAGTTCAACGAACGCGCATCTCTTTTCTCTCGGCAATTCTCCCACTTGTCCTGTTTCACCGAAGATGAAGCATCCAATACGAGGTTGACGGGCTAGTTTTGTTCTATCTTTTTCTTCTTTTTTTTTTGACATTCATTACAACGTTGAAAGGGTGATGTTACCGAAAAAAAAACAGATTTTTTAAAATGCTTTTTTACGTATCGTTTTGGTTGTGCGATAAGTAAATGAGATTAAAAAAACTAACTACCAGATGTGATATGATGTTTAAGTACGTTGCGTATATTAATATTGGCATATTAAACTCTCAGACATATAACTGTATCCGCAATGAAACGCACGTCTGGCAACATTCTTGTATTGATTCTGATGCTTTTTACTGATATTTCAGCCCTCGGCGAAATAAAGTATACTCGAGAATATATAATTTATACATATTATATATAGCGGCAAAAAGATCTATATCGCTTACATATATTCAATAGATATATACAAAAGACATGTAAACCACTGGACAAATTCTAAATATATATATGAAATGAACATCTCGGTATATTTCAATATTTGAAGATATATAATAGATATGATAATAAATTTATTTTCTGGTTAAAATGTTTCACATCAGCGTACATATTTTTGTATATGCTGCTATTCAATTCTTCTTGTTTGCATAAGAATAGAGCTGTGTAAAATATTTGGAATACCATGTATTTCAGCTACTTTTATATTCCGCGATATTCATTTTTGCATGCTTTCGCATTTTTGAGTTCCTTATCTTTTAGGATAGAATCCAAAACTTGTCTGAAATGGTCAGTCATTATTCGAGTTCAACAAACTGTTAAAGTCTTATACGATCAGAACTTGTCCACTGATTAACTTTTATCTAATTTCCAAAAAAAAAAAAAAAAACGACTTCTTCACATTTCTAGGTGTGTCCACAGTAACAAAATTTCATTTTTTAAATCTTTTTAAGACGCAATCTTATTGGAAATTTGCTGCCGTGTAAAATTACATATGCAAACAAAACTAGGATTTTTATTTTTATTTATAGAAGGAATATTCAATTTTTTAAAATTATTTCTCTTAATGTCGGAAGCGGCCTATCGTATTTAAAATGAAAAAAAAAACTCGAAAGTAAATCGGTTATTTATGGACAATTAGAAAAAAAAATATTCAAATTTCTTTGAGGCACCTAGAACCACATTTTAAGACAAAAACATGATAATCATATATTTTTGAAATGGAAAAACACCTGATCTTGGTTCCAAATTAATTTTTTTCAAATTCTATTTGTGAAGAAGGTTTTTTAGTACAATTTTATCCATTTTCCTTCCTCATAGAGGTAGCTTTGTTTTCGTGAACATTTTTTTTCGAGATTTTCATGTCAGCATACTCCGAATGGTCCAAAACGTCGAGAAAAGTGATTTGTACGAAATGTCTGTATGTGTGTATGTGTGTGTGTGTGTGTGTGAACTTTGCAAATTGTTTTCTCTGCAAAGCTTCCTCTATGAGGAAGCCAAAGTAGATAAACGTACTTCCTCATAGTGGAAGCTTTGTAGAGAAAACAATTTGCAAAGTTTTACTTTGCATACATGTAAACATTTAAAAAAAATGTAAAGTAATGAGGAAGCAACTTGCAAGGTTCTACTTTGAAGGCTTGTTTTTCTTTTAATTGAGTAACATGAAATGCCTCATCTATATGACATATCTCATGACTAGATAGACTTTACAGCTACTTGAGAATTATCTGTAGATTTTCTCAGACTTTTTTTCCTAAAAATGCAGAGGCTTCATTTTGTTTATAGTACATATTGAAAATGCGAAATATGCACCTTCCGTTAACAGTGTAGTAAGATAAAGCAAAAACTCACCTTTTCCTTGTCGAAGACTTGTCCAGGAAGCGCGTGTCCCTTGGCAGCCCATTTGCAAAGATGCTGTCCGTTGTACTCGGAGCACACGTGGTGGAAGCAGGCGTGGCACTCTGCAGGACATAGAGATCCGCACATACAGCAACATAAACTAGGATGACCGGGTGTATCAACGCCGACATTACGTCGATGTTGATTTAATATCTCGAGGCCATTCCTCGTCGCACCAGCAGCAACAGCAGCAGCCACAGCGTTTACCGCCGTAACCGCAATGCCGTTCTGTATTTTATTGCAAGTGCCATTTATATTACGAGTGATCTCGGGAGCATTTTTGACCTTGATTAAAGAGTTATTCTCCTGGCTATGATCGACAACAGCGGCCAATCGGTTGGCGCTATCGATATTTGTCTTTTCATGTATTGAAACCGATAAATCGCTATTATTCTCGGAACCATTACGAAAAGAAATGGGTTGCGCGTTACCGCACCAACACATATGTCGATGAAAGGACAAAGGTCTAGCGCAGGAAACAATCGTAGGACCGGCAACACCGGTTTTCACATCAGCAATGTCCTCATCAATGTTCGCACCTGATTTATCATTGGAGCTACGTAAATTCCCGATCCCGTTAGAAATCACTGACGACAAACGTAACTGATGAAGACCCGCCAGTTGTATATTTTGTTGCAAAAAATTTTGACTCGTCAGAACGTTAAGAATCGCACTACCAGCATCAAGAACTTTGTTCCCAGTCGTCATCGGTTGTTTAACAACGGAATTCGCCGTACTCGTCGTTATCGTCGTTGGCGTACCAGAATTATTCGAAGTGGATGAAATAACAGCAGCGACTAGACTCGAATTAATTTGAGCTTGTGATCTCCTCTGAGCAATCGAATTCTGTTGCAAGCAACCAGCAGAAGTGGTCATCGCTTGCAAACCTCCGTTCCGATGCTCCTGATGTTGTCGCTGCTGTACGCCGTCGTTGAGAATCAGAGACTGTACTGGGATGCACATTGGTATTTGATTCTCGGACTGGTTGATGCTACTCTGAATAGAGTAACCCGTGTTGGATGTTAGGACTACGGAGGAGGTGACTGTGGCGGCGCCCTGTTGTTGTCCCGAAGTGAGATCTGAAGTGCAGTAAGTGTCGTTCGAGGTCAGAAGTTGTTGCTTTCCTATTGCAAAACCATATCCCCTTTGGGTGGTTCTCGGCTGACTATTGTTATTATTGTTAATGTTACTATGATTAATGGCGCGCTCTGTAATGGAGCTCAGTATTGATGCACTCGATGTAGAGGATGAATTGTTGGTGATAGCGATTGGGAGGCTGCTTGTTACCGGACCAGTTGATGATGAACCAATGGCGACATTGGAGGAAACTGTTGTTCCAGGTACTACTAACCCACCTCCTGAGGACGTAACACCGTTGTTGCTCGAGCCCCCGCCACTGTTGGAACCCTTGCGCAGCATGTAATTGTCCGCGTCGACAGCTAACATCCGCGACATTGCCGGTGATGACTTACTCCCACCTTTCGCCTCATGATCCTCGTTCTTTGGCGAGCGTTGATTGTTCGTACCGATCTGTTTAAAATCCTGCTGTTTACTTGTTATAGATCTTGAGGTTTCAGCGTCGTCCTCGCAACTTCCAATAACCCGGTGCTCCGAAGCCTCGGCCTCGGCAGGGTTACGACTAATGTGATAATCCTGCTGATGCCTTATAACACGACCGTATAAAACGACCGGTTGCACCTGGGCAGCGACGGGCAAATTTGCCGCCTGCTTCATCACTACACGCTTCTTTCACACTTATCATCAGATAGGAAATACTTTAATATGAATTCTTTTTCGTGTTTATTGGATGATTTATTCTCTTGAAGGTTTTTGGTTCCCAAGACTTTCTTTTAGCATTGGCAACCCTTAGGTTTTGCAACGATCAACGCTACGTTGTACTGCTTCAAAAAGATCACGCTCCTCTCTCAGGGTGCCAGCCACTTCCATTCTCATGTTTAATCTGTGTGCTTGCGACTCTTCTTGATTTAATTCCAGCTCGGTGGAAAAAATAGACTTCAATGTTGGACTAAAATGTCTGAGTCAATTTCATTTTTCTTTAAAATTTTGTTATAGGCACCAAGAGACTGTAGATTGCGTGGAATCTCGTGGTAAATTTCGTCTAGTTTATCGAGCATGCGAGCCACACGAGTCTTCCTGCTTCCTGCCTCTTTCTTTCGCCTCCCTCGCAGCACTCATACGCACAGTAGAAAGATACGGCAAACACACAAACAGAGCGTTGTGCTGTCCTATCGTCCCACTATACTTCGCTTATTCACGCGAGTTCGCCAAGAGACAAGTCCGCGGGAGAGCGAATCGCGCGAATGAGCATGCGGCGGAGTGATCGCACGGTCGAGTACCACACGAGAGAACAAGTCAACGTGTATTCCGCGCCGTTTTCCTATGGACCCTTGCGTAAATTCGTTTTTTATCAGACCTCAACAGTCTTCCCACAACGCGGGCGAGCTATGTAAACGCTTGCGAGGTTGAGAGAGAGAGAAAAAAAAGAAAGAGAAAGAACGCGCGAGCTCACGAGAGCCCGCAAGTTTCACAGAGCCGAACGAAACCGGTTTTGAAAAGGCGGGTACGCACAATTCCTCTCGACGCGACCGTGTACTCTTCCATGCATAGAGGCTTGGGAGTATTGCGACTAAACGGATGCTTGATCTTGGCTTGAAGAATATCAACTTTGTGATACTCTCACAAAACGACACTGAAATTTCTTCCGGTTCTTATCCTTCAAACTGCCGTTTCTACTTCCAGCGATGTTAAGGCAGAGAAATTGTTTCGTTACGTTTACCACCTCTTTTCCGGTCTTTACTACCACAATCCTATACACGAGTTTTTATCTTCTCGAAGTCTCGTCACGGAAATTCATCGCCTCCAAAATCTGGCGCCTCGTATTTTTCAAGGTCATCGTCATTACCGTCGTCTTGGGTAGTTCGGCCGCCACTAACACGATCGCACGGAAAGTGGCTCCAGTCTGTCCGAACACCAACACCACCACTACTTCATACCACCATCGTCAAACACATGCAACGCCAATCGAAACGTGCAGCACACAAAGAGCGGGATGACCAGCTAGCGAACGTAGCACGTACGCACGTGCACACTACGCACCGCCTCCGCGATGATCACCAACACCGAGGACGCAACTGAGCGAAGCACACTGACCAGCCAGAACTGTAGACCAGCAGTGTGAAGTTCTCCTTTCGATTCCACTACGTTTCCTCGATTTTTCCCGGCGCGACGTTGTCACGGACGGTAATTAGGATAGTCGTCCGATAAAGCTCAATAGACTCCGTTTTGCAATTCACTTAAAGACGCTTGCAAGTAGTTAATCCGGCCGGAAAAATATGTCCCGACAATTAAGTGGTGAACGGAAAAATGATTCTGATACACGGAGTCTCCTTCAGAACAACTGATTACGTATTTGTGGCATCAATCTTGTTTTTTCCATTTTCATCCGTCAAGATTATCCGATAATTTAGTAAAAAAAAATACGTTTTATCGATAGCGATCGTTCAGATTTGCAGAAGATCGTCGGTGAAGACTTCTTCGGCTGGTCGATGTCGGAATTACTTTCCACTTCGGATGAGAATAAAAAATTTGTCCACGATGCAGAGCTTTTCCGTGTACTTCGCTTGATTTTACCGGTCCACTAATCGCACTAGTAACCAGGCAGAATAATTTTCCTGGAACAATTAATTCTTAATTAATCCCTCTTTCAAGTTTCAGAATGTTGGATGTTATCCAAAGGGAGTCCTCGTGTATGCCGAAACGCCCTTTTGATCGGCGAACGACGGGGAGAGAGAGCGCGAGACCCGTCGACTTTTCCGTCCTCGTGTCAGCCAGCGGACTCCCAGCTCAAGTAGAGAGATTCCTTGAGTTATCGGTCGTCGCGGCTGACTCTCTCGTTGCAGAAACCAGCAGCGGTGGCAGCGCGCAGCAGCAAACCCCTCACTCGGTCACGTCGGTAAAACAGGTTTGATTCCCTCTTTCCCTCGACTCAGCGATAAAGAGGAGGCTCATGTGTGGGTGAGGATTTTTCTATGTACGTGTAAGTTGCGTTCACGCGAGAGCTGTGTATCCCCTGCCGACGTTTCTGTCTCTTGTACGTGACTCCGTATTTCCACGTATCAGCGAGGTGCCGATGCACTCTCTTCTCTGTCCTGCCACTCACTGGAGTTCCTTTCGTTCCCAGAAGCACTGCTAAGCAGCATTCCTCGCCTCCACAATTACCTAATGGTACACAAATTGGTAACAAAAAGGTAACCGAGATACAGGTGAATCTAACATATCCCTCGGAAATTTGCCATTTACTTCGACAGTTCTTCACTCCTTCGTCGAGAAACGTTTTCGTTGGACATAAAAATGGGTCTTCGACGGTGACAATTACTCTTTTTGGGTTGAAAGGGCCAACCGGATGTCTACGATGAGATGATTTTTATCCTCGATAGCGTCGTTATGAGCAGACAGTACACCCCCGATAGGCCGGCTCTCTAACACTTACGCGCACACTCCGTCAGTCGTCACCCACACATACACACACAGAAAATATCTCTCTCTTTTCTAAAATTTGTACGGCTTCTTTTCGTTAAAATACACTCGGACACCCTGTAGAGCACAAACGCAAATAATTCTTCAGCATCACACTATTTTCCGCTGGGCGGTGGAAGTGCTCTATATTGCACTCTCGATACACACACTTAGCACAACTGCACCTGACACACCAGTGAACGTTATACACACTCGTGGGATGGAGCGAGATGGATAGATCGCCGGTGATTCCCTCGATCCTTCTCTGTCTTTTCAGCCGCACACTCGGTTCTTCACGGTCGTACCGGCTCTCTTGTTCGCCGGTAGTACCGTTCGTTCGGTCCTTAAAAAAGAATTCCCTCCGCCTTGTTTAGCAGTAGAAGCCGGCGAAACTTGGCTCAACTTTCAGCCGGACAAATTATATGTTAAATTAGAGATTTTTTTTTATTAAACTCTCGTCCAGCAATTCTCTCTTTACTCGTGAACGAAATAAAATGTCTTGGAGGTTTTATAACCCGCTCAACAGTCCCGTCACGACAGCGTACTGACACACACGCTCGCACATACACAGTCACACCGGTTATGTAGTAGTTGTGTAGGAAACGCGACTCCCCGTGTTCTCGTCGTTGAGAGTTCGGAGCCTCTTTGTGTTACTGCTTGTACACCCGGCGAGTTGGGTTCTCTCTGGTTCACTCGCGATCGCTAGCTGACTCCCTAGTAGCTCCTTCGTTCGTTTCCGAGCCGCGAGGCTCTCTGTCTGCCTGACTATGCTCCGTGGTCTGCTGTTGCCTTCCTCGCAAACTTGACTGCCTTGACTTTCACGCGAGAGCGTTTCTGGTGCTCGACTAACTCGACGGAGAATATATACCGAACAACTCGTGTGGCAAAGAGTCTCTCCCTCCGGAATTGCACACAATCCGGAGCTACCATTAACCAGAGGGTTATCTCCTCGACGACGTTACTCCTAACGCCCTAGAAGTTTCCTTCACCGATGCTTTAACAAAGCCGGTCTTTGCGATTTCGCTTAACCAACATGTTCACTATTACCAGCAGTACAAATTGTCTCCTGTAAATCCCACAATTGGTTTAAAAAACCTCTCCTCTCGCTACAAAAAATAGCTTAAAAAAGTGTCTTGATGCTCGTCGTCGAGCAGTCTATTCTTCACTTGGCTTCGACTCTTCGGAGTCTCCCTATTCTTTTGTTCTCTCGCTTCCCAGATTATTCAAACTCTCCTTAATACGGTTTCCTCTATCGGTCCCTCTTTCTCTCCAGGATTTATATCGTACAGTTCCTCTTTCTCTTCTTCTTCTTCTTCTTCTTCTTCTTCTTCCTTCTTCTCTTTTTTCAGCAGTCTGTAGTTTAACGAGCTAAAACAACAATTCTTATACCCTCGTAGACGCGATGGTTCCACCTCGTTGAGTTGTTTTTTTTCTCTCTTGTCTTTCGTTCGTTCCCCCGACACGACAATGACGGAACCTTCCTGGTTCACCTCTTGGGACCGGCGTCGCGGCCCGAAGTCCTACTGCTGCCGCAGAGTCAGGCGGCTCGGCTTACAGCTGACCGGCCGGTCCGCGGCGGGGTTCGGTCAATAGCCATAGCTCGTGTTCTTCGAGCAGCACCAGCGCACACACCATCACCACCACCACCACCACTACTATCACTACCACCACCATCAGCTATCTAGCAGCAGCAGCACCAGCGGGTGAACCTCACGTCGTGTTCGGCCGTCACACTGAATCGGGTATCCTCGGCGATACTCGTGGCCTTTGGGATCCAGGGTCGTGCACACCAGAGGCGCCCTCTCGATCTCCTCGCTTCGACGGCGCCGCGAACCGCAGGCGTAAACGCGCATCACGCGACCCCAACGCCTCTTTCTACTCGCTGCTGCCTTTATCTCATTTATGTTCCTTCTCGCTCTCCTCGACTCTCCTACCGGATTCGAACCTTGATTTCAACCTGCCCGACCACTTGAGGAAGGTTCCAACTCTTCTCGAATAGAGAGAGAGAAAGAGAGAGAAAGGGAGGGAAAAAAATGCCGAGGATCGTCTCTTGAGCTTCATCTTTCTTTCTATCTACTTCTATAGTTTTATCTTCTTGCTGCGGAGACGAGGATAGAGAGCGAGAGAGGCTCTCCTCGTGTTCGCAAACTCTCTTGGACTCTTTGAGAAAGGCTACACCCACGTCCCACTTCGTGGGCCTGGAGCAGAGGTACCGGTACCGTTTCTCTCCACGCTCTTCAGCTGTAGCCTCTGTGTGTACATTTTGTACTGAATTATGTGGTATATATTACGGTTTGGTGTAGTTGGAACCGAGAGCCGAGCAGAGCTATATGCAGATGAAAGATTGATTTTCCGCAGGACATTTTGGATGGGGTTTCTGTCTCTACACGGGTTTGTGTGGGTTACACGCATGATGGTTCTTCTCGGTATATTTCATACTGGCAAACACATCATTCTAATTAAATTCATTCTAATTTCAGCTCTGATAGAGTAACGAATAATTGTTTTTTGTTTAAATTAAGAATAATTTGGTATTGTTTTAAGTTGTAAGACACCATTATTTTTGGTTCTTTTTAATACTGTTTATTGACCGTTGCATCAGGTACTGATGTTTTTACCGACTATCCTTGTTTTTTTACATACGCAACATTATATATTCATAGTAGTTGGCTTTTTTTAGTAATTCTAACACTCTAAAACATAGTTATTTTTCTCGAGAGCAGGGGAGTTCGAAGTAATGTTCTATCGTTGTATAAATCTAGACAGTCGATAATAATATGCTGTACCTTTATCGGCGTTTTGGATTGGGTAGATTTTTTTTTAAGATTCTGTAAAAAATGGGGGAGTGTGTACAATTATCGTAGAAACGATTTCATCATTTTGCAATTATTGTTTACAGATTTTATAAAAAGATCTTCACACTTTTGTAATCATTGCGTAGAAATATAAATTTTTGAAAAATATCACGGACATTTCCTTGGAAAAAGTTCGGATATAATGCATTGAAAAACAATACGCGACTGTATTTCTCTATTTTTTAAAATAAATGCCATTTGCAGTTATTCAACAGTGTAATAGTAGGTTTCGTTACAAGGACGAAAAAACTTTTTCTGACGAGTGTTGCAATCACACGAGTCAATAAAACGTTTTTCGTACGAGTAACAAACAAAATTTTAATTCACAACGTGTCCAAATGGGGTTTGACGTACGCGAAGCGATACGTAAAAACGCACTTTACGTACGCAGTAAATTAAACGTCTTTTTGAAAACACCATGTGTTATCCGAATTAATTTTTTTCAACAAAATTCTTTAACATATATCATGACTGCAGTTATTATGTTATGGTAATTTTTCGTTCTATAGTACAAATGTAATCTAAAAATTTGATGATATTGACAATAGAAACCAATTTGTTAATCTATTAAGCCTTTAGGTAAAGGGAGTGAATTCTTTTAACACGTTTTGATTCTTCTTTTACACGTGTTGTCATGGTTATTCTTTTATTTATTTGATGTTCTGTATATTCTTTTATTTCTACTGGAATTTCGTTATAGACTCTAGAACCAATGTGGTCAAAACTTTATGAAATATTCATTGTAAAATAAATAACACCATAGCTGTTCGTTTCATAAACACTTCCAACTCTGTTCAGATTATAATTATTGTCACTCCAAAAACGTGCAATTCTCTACAAAAATGTTCTAGATTATCAAGCCACTTTTTCAGTATTTTCAATTGTTTTTCAATAGAATTCTCTCTACCTATGTATTTTATTGCAGCCAGTTGTCGGATCTGTTAAGCCGCAACGAAACTATTGGCATTTCGGTATAACTAGCGTAAAATATAGTCAGAAAAGCGTTTGTCGTGAGCAAGCTACTGGAACTTCTGGTACTCCGAAAATAATCTCCGAGCTCGTTTAATGTTGTTTAAAATTGCTTTGGCGCTCCGTGTGTATTGTCTTTCTGCTCCGAAACGCTACGAAATCTTTACGCTCCGAAAAGCTCACCGAAACGCTTTAACGCATCGAATGGCAAGAGTATATAACAGTCTCTCTTTCTCTCTCTCTCTCTCTCTCTCTTGTTGCACTGATAAACTAAGGTACTTCTCTCTGCCGTATTTTGCAGAGCTGCGATGTCTCGTTTAACTTAAAGCGGCGCAGCGAGATAAGTATGCACACGAATTATCATCCTCGTAACGCGGTAACATTTTTATCATGGGGTCAGCTTCCGGTACGCTGATTCTAAGAGCCCCCGTGATACGCGCACATCATGCAAAACATCATTTTCTCCTTCCTCTCCCTCCTCGCCCTCTTACTCATCCATGAGTTATTGTCTCTCTCCTGCAAACACGCACGAGTAATGAGAGACCCAAAAGACCGAAAAGGAAGGGATCGGTGAAAGTGAAAAGCTACTTTCCAGGGGGTCATGGTTGCTGTACAGAGGAATCATGGAAAGGGAGTCCCTCGTACTTGATGGGGTGATCGAATCTACATCCGCGCAAGCGCCCCAACAAAAACCGTCTTATCAAGGTCATTCTACACCTTTTTATCATTTTTACCTATAACAAATTCATTACAATCGAAAGAACTAACCTAACACATTGAAATTTGAAAAATTCTCAACTTCCAAGAAAACTCCTAAATTATATCCTAAATATAAGTTTTAAAAAATCGTTAATAAATTTGGTGTAGGTATGTTTAAGGGGGTTAAGTTAAGTCAACATTTTTTTTTTCGTCAAATAAACTCAGTTACATGTCATCTATGTACATGTAAAGTCAAGACACGAAATTCTCAAAGAATAGCTGAGTTCTACAGTACATGTTATTATTTATTTTTCAAAAATGCATTAAAAATGAAATAAAAATATTGGTAAAATAAAATTAATTATATTGTTTATTTTACCAATTACTGCTCCACTAAAAACGAATTCTGTCAGAAAAAATTAAACGTTTAGAACATTAATTATAGATAAATAAATTAACTATTGACCACATGCAATGTAAATATACGAATGTTTTATATTAGACAAGCCTAATCATCTCAGCTCTACATGATTGCTAGGAAAAGTTTATAAGTAGAAATAAGAAAGTTACGTGGGCGTCATCTGACAACAAAAATACGATCTAGGTAGTTCGTGATATATGACTGTATGGATGAACACACCGTGAACTCCGAAGGTTTTACAGCGAAACGTATTCTAGCATTTATGTGATCCCCAGAAATAGTTTATTACGTGAATAGTGTTAATAAAAAGCAGTGTTCAAATAAAAAGAAATATGTTGTAATGTAAAAAGTAAAAAATACAAAATAATATTACGAAATAGTTGAAATTGAAAAGCTGTGCTAAAGGACATTAAATGCAGCGAATTATAATATTCCTTGTAATGTGAATAATTAGGAGAGAAAGGAAAAATATGATGTCCATTATACTAATAAAACAAAATAGATGTTCTTATTATGATCAAAGAAATCTGAAAATAAAACATTGAAGTGTTCTTCCCGAAAACCTATGTTTGGAAAATTCTCTACACTCTCACACAAGAACCACTAGTTCGAATATTCCCTATGAATGCTCAGTTGTACAAAAGATGTATTCTAACAGTGTAAGTTCAGTGATTTATGACACATTTTAGTAGCCCATAATGGAGTATTTTAGCAAACAAACTTACTAAAACTGGAAAAATAATTTAAAAAATATACTTTCTCAAATAATCTACACCCATTAAATTATTTTAAAAATATTTTCACAGTTTGTCTGATGAAAATATATATAGTTTAAAAACAAATAAATTGTACCCTAACTACTAAATATTTGTTATCGTTTTTTGAAAAATCTTACGAAGTAGGCTACAGTGTAGAGTGACTTCTATTGCAGCATATGTTTAATTATAATTTACAAACAGGTACATTTCTCTCCGTCATTTTCTTTTCGAGAATAATTTTAATTTGTTTACTATTTTAATCCAACATAGCTTATTCCATTTATTGAAAGAAGCTCTACGAATTGACCGACCAGATATTTCATTTCAACCATTTGTTAGTTATAGGCGTTCGTTAGTCAAGGATTTTATTCAATGTGTAGACAGCAAGTTATATTCTTTACAAAATTTTCTCTGTCAAATGTCTAGTCGATTAATTCGTAAATAGTCTTTCGAGGAATAGAATGAGCCGTTTTACACTGCAATCAGCAAAGAATTACGGTGTTTTTTTGGGAAAGAACTCAACGAAACGTTTCTCCTGAAAAATTAACGTTAATCAGTTAATGTTTTTTTCAAATCCATCACCATTAATGTTTCTCTAGACTAAGCACATATACTCTAATATAGACCACCCTCCATTACTGTTATTTAATTTGTGCATTAAATAACAGTAACCGTACAGACATAATTTAAATAATGTATCACTCATTTGACGCTAGAGATTTTTTTTAGGTAAACAATTCTTAGATTCATGGGTCAACAGTACAAATTTTTTAAAATCTGCAACCAATCAGGTGGAATCTTCAATTAACATGACTCATTTTTTGTCGACTTCCTCCCTTGAACCGAAATAAGGGATGTTTCTTTAAGGTACAGTGTAAATAATAAAAAAATATTTGTGTAAAATCTGATTCCCAAATTCCAAAGTAAACAAACCCCGTTGTGTTAATTTAACAGTATTTTTGTGTATACCTTGAATTTTTCCGGTAAATATGTAAAGTACCACCAGAGAAAAAATGTACTTGCAACAAATAAACGTGTTCGAACATATATGTTTATTATTTGAATGTAGGTCTGCCCGTCCAATCAAATATTGAAGTTGCAATAAATGCATTTTTTTATATTAAAAAAACCTTTTAATCAAATATATATGATACTTCTTATTGGTTCATTTTTTTTGCTTCTACGCAAAAAAGGTATACAAATATATAATTTTTAACCCTAGAATCCTGTCGTTGTTTTCAGCACCCGTAAACTTTGAAAATGAATCGTGCGTGTTGGTCGCATATTTGACTATGTTATTGTGTAAGGAAAAATCTTTAAAAATTCATAGGTCTTCTTTGGACTCTTAACTATACGATAAAATTGTTGCCATCCCTGAAAATCCCTTTTTCAGTAAACATTTTCATAAAAATTCGGGGGTATGTAGGCTGTTTACACTAAAATGTACGGACACAAACGGCCCATGTTCCGGGGTTTAGGGTTAATAAACACATTTTATTTTACATACTAAATTGTAAAATTGTTTATAAATAAATAATACTGATAAATTTATTCAAGCAGATATTTTGTTGGGACAATAAAAAATATATTACATTTAAATAAACGAACGTCCAATATACTGATTTATTTGAATTTAAAATTGTGTACTCTGGATGTAACACAAAAATTGTGTAAAACTGTCGAATTTACAGGAAAAAAAATGTGTTAATGTAAAGAGACGCAAAATATAGTGTGAAAATATAATAAAACTTTTCTTTTTTTTTTTTATAAATAGGACAGAATATTGTTCAAACAGGAAATTACACATTTTTTTTCACAGTATTTTCGTACTTTTTCTGTTAAAACTAGAAACTGGCCGAAAGATTTGTGTCAAATCAATACAACGTTTCTGAGGACCTGTGCGAACAGAATATTTCTGTTAAAACTCTACACAATTTTTATTTTACTTTCTTTTTTTTTTTTTTACTGTGAAGGGCACTTGGACTTCTGGATATATGTACGCCCCTGGTACGGTCGAACGGCGCTCGGCCTTTTCCGGCGGTACGTGGCGTACTCGACCTCCTTCCCGAGCTCCAACGAGCACGAACGAAGCAGGCCCGACGAGCGCCGCGAGGAGAACGAGATTCACCCACACAGCCATGTTCATAAATACACACATATATATATAAAAGCGCATGTATATATGAATTTAACCGGCAGCCGGAGCAGCGTGGAGTTGCTAGCACACACACACACACACACACGCACACGCACGCACGCACGCACGCACACACACACACACACACACACACACACACACACACACGCACACACACACACACACACACACACGCGCCGAAAAAACACATCGGTACATATTACATATACATAAAAGTGGCTCGCGCATGCGTCTGGCAGTAAAAGCGAGAACGGAACCGGGCCTGTCTCTGTATATTCTCGCACGATTGGCCGCTTCGTCGCCGGTCCTTCGATCGTCCCGGTCGATCGTCAGCAGCATAGCTTCTTGCACTCCCGTGAACAACGGCGCCAATGGGAGTGCGAGAGTTACGAAGATAAAAAAAAAAAAAAAACAAAAAAAAAGATTTAATATATGTCAAGAGAAAAAAAAATTATAGATATTTCATTCGAATTATCTCAAGGCTGACACAAACCCCGCGTTAGGGGAACCGCTAAACTTTTTGATTTACGATACTGAAGCCTTGGAAGCGTTTATATTGACCCTCGTCGATAGAACACCGACTGTGGCAATTAGAAAAAAAATAAAAAATAAAACAGAAAAATTCGCGCGATCTGAATATCGAATATGTACTTATTTATACACTGACACGTAATTTGATGTCTAGTAAGGATATTCTGTAGGTATTATTAAGTCGTCACAGTTGAACATGCAATATCGAAAAATTATATTTATAGGCTAACTAAAATAACTAATAATGTTCACGGGTGTTAAAAAGTAATCTTACTTTGTTGAAAAATATACAAATTATTTTATATAATAAAATCTTCGTAAGTTCGACCTCCGTGTTT
Source organism: Perithous albicinctus (assembly GCA_964016905.1). NCBI lineage: Eukaryota > Metazoa > Arthropoda > Insecta > Hymenoptera > Ichneumonidae > Perithous > Perithous albicinctus. The sequence continues at coordinate 28,980,433 of OZ024688.1, read as the reverse complement.
CCGTTTTTTTTGTTGTTGTATTCTCAAGTGCGCCCGACCTGGGCATCATGAACATCGCCGTTTAACAGCTATCAAATGGATATTTTCGAAAAAATGATATTAATAAGTTTGAAAAATGAAAAAAGGTCATGAATTTTTTTTGGTATTTTTGGATGTGCCCGAGCTGAGGTACCACGAACTTTTTTTTGTCCCACATGGTTGCTTTTGGTATTTTTCATCATGAAAAGCGCCGTTTAACAGCTATCAAATGGATATTTTCGAAAAAAATGATATTAATAAGGTTTGAAAAATGAAAAATTGTCATGATTTTTTTTTGTCCTACATGGTTGTTTTTGGTATTTTTGGATGTGCCCGAGCTGAGGTACCACGAATATCATCATCAGATGGAATATTTTCGAAACAAATTGAGGGGTTAAAAGAAATATGACATGAAATTTTTGCACGTCTTACATAATTGTTTTGATGAGTATTTACCAATGCACTGAAGCTGATGTGTCACGAATGTCACCATGTGACAACTGCTGAATGGATGTTTTCGAGAAAAAACTTCAGACAAAGTGAGTTCAAAAATATGACGTGAATTTTTTTTTGTCCTATATCGTTTGTTTTTGGTATTTTCAGATGCGCTCGAGCTGGGGAATCAGGAATATCACCGTTTGAACGCTGCCAAATGCACATTTTCGAGAAAAACATTCCGATTAAAGTGGTTTAAAAAAATGAATATTTTGCGATTTTGAGCTCATTCGAGGAGAGGCACGAAGCTCCTGATCGCTAATTGATACATAAATGATATTTTTCGATTTTTTACTATCGGTTTAGATGCTGATTTGATGCATACGTTTTTTGACAAGAACTTATAAAACGAAAAGGTAACAATTTCGGAATAAAAAAATAGTATTTGAACCGGTTATTTTGTCATATCAAGTATATGATAACATATGTAGAATTATTGCAAACGTCAATTGCCAATATTGATGAAGTTTTTTTAAGAAAAAGATAACATATAAATGTTCGTAGCAGCGCTCTCGGCATTTATTCAGCATTGTATATCTGTAGATATAAATTTCAATAGCACTTTAACTAGTAATATCTTCTAAAATATGTGGGCAATTGTCAATTTTATGTTTTTTTTTTCTAGTATCATAAATACTCTAGTACCGCTTGAGAAAAAAGATTTTGTGGTAAAAGTTCATGAGAAATATACTTTTAGACATCATTAATGACAGATTTCACATGTAGATCTGTGATATGTTTAACATCCCACCTAGATTATTATCATTTTTTAAATATTTCAACGTTTTCTTTCTCGATTTTAATGATTTTTCATTGAACCCAAAAAAAAAGGGGGGGCATGTAAGGGTTAATCCACGTGGGCAGGAATTTGTCAAATTTTTTAGTTGCATTAGTTCAAAATGATTTATGCATGGAGCATCCTTAAAAAACGTGTGTATGGAGAAGGAGAAACGAATTAATTCTGGTGGACGTGGCGCTGGTAGTGGATTACAGCATATACATATACATATATTGTATATACATATACATATATATGTGTGTCTATATATACAGGTCATAGAGAGGACATGCCGGAGCAGCGTGCACGTGCCACACTTTCGACCAAATTTGAACTATTACGAAATCGACTACTCGCGTAGTGTGTGTAATGCAGATAAAGAATGAAAATAGATTAGCTTTTTGGCGGTGAAACTTTTTTTTTCCTGCCGTCATTCGTCATTATCATTATTCGTATAACACTATATGTGCTCTATAGATAAAGTATTGCACCTTAAAATGTTTAGCTTGAAAATGTTTTAAAAGAATTATTGTACATTTTTTAAATATCAAAACAAGTAGTGATTTGGCCTTAATAGTAATTTTGAAGCTTGCGATTTCGATCTTCGTAAGAAATGTTTAAAGATAAATTTCGAAAAACAAATGTAAGATAATATATTTTTTTATTATTGAATCAACTAATTATTTGCTCTTAATTTGATTCCGAGGTTTCTGTGATCTTCAGCTCTAAAAGTCTTGGGTGAAATAAATAATATGTATATGTGATGTGTTAGTAAATTTTAATTATTACGACATTCTCTCGTGAACAAGGTACAGAGAGAGAATGAAAATACATAAGCTTTACTGGAAGTAATACTTCTCAGGGATGACACAGTGGTAAATATTTACATTGCAAATACTTTACTTAGAGGACAAACAGAGAATTAGTCACATAACAAAACCATTAATAAATTAGTTTGAAAAGATTATTTATTCAAACGAAATATAAATATAACGATGGTTGCTTTTAACGAAAATACAACTAAATGAGTAACCTGTTTTGTAATTTTCATAAAATATTTAAAGCCACTAAATTCCGTTTCTCCATTCGAAGAAAAAGTATATGTTTTTTAATGTATTTTTATAACGAAAATGTAACTAAATGAGTAACTGATTTTGTGATTTTAATAAAATATTTAAAGCTACTAAATTCCGTTTCTCAATTCGAAAAAAATGTCTTTTTTAATCATACGCTGAGCGAAGTATTTGTAAAATTTGATAAAACATATTAAATTACTATATCGAAATATTGTTCTGATCAATTATCTTATGAACCTTCGGCAACGTGAGGTACGATGTTTCATCGCCCCGAATCGACCGTGTCTATACAGTACACGTACTGCTATATGCTATGGTGGATGTATATGTACAATATACGTATTAGAGATAGAGATAAGAAGACAGCGGCAATATCGTTGAGCATGGCCCACGCAAACAGTAGCACACATCGTGCTGCACGAAACCTTTATCTAATACATAACTAGGAGGACGAGGAGCCACTTCGAGAAACATGAGAATGCGGATGACTATGATAATGACCATCAACAGCAGAAGAAATATTGTCGTTAAAAAAAAATCCAATCTATTTTCCTTCTTTATCTCCGTCTACTCCACGAGGCACTTTCGTAATAGTTCAAATTTGATAATAATTATTGTATCTCTATTGAAGATTGTACCTTAAAAATTGTTTAGAAGATAAAGATCACTTGTGATAAGATCACAAAAAACATATCTATAAACATCCGGGACAATTCTTAGAAACTTCCTTAGTGATGATGTTTTTTTTTTTTTCATAGTAAATTAGCCACATGTTTCAATATATCCTGAACAAATTCGAAATATAATCAAAAGTATCCAAATTACTACCAAGTTATGTTTTTCAGATAAGAAATTAATTTTTTTTTGTTTCGTCCAACAATACTTTTGATTTTACTTAAAATCGAACAGAATTCAGGAAAATACCTGAAATATTAATTAATATTAAATGTATTCGCGTAATTTGACCGAAAATTCATTCTAGCAATTGTTTTTTAATTGAAAAACATTTTTTTTTTTCATTTCTCGAAGCGTCATTTAGCCTAACGTCTTTTTGCCGAACGGTCATTTAGCCTAACGTCTTTTTGCCGAACGGTCATTTAGCCGATTGCCGCTTTTTGCTAAATGGTCAATTAGCCGAACGTAGTTTTGCCATTAGAAAAACCCGACAATAGTTATTTGTATGGCAAGGGCGTAAAAAGGAAATTCTTTACGAGTGTTAAGTTCCGCACGAGTTGAAGACAAGTGTGGCACTTAACAGAAGTCAAGAATTTCCATCACGCCCGTGCCCCACACCTTATTTTCTGTACCACCTGTTGTTAAAAGTTCAACCTTTGATGCCTCTGATGTTACCTCAAAAGGACACTATTTATAGTAGGTCGGTGTAAAAAGATCCCAGGGCATGCGAGCATCCGATACATTAATGAAATTTCTTTTTAAAAGTGGATAGGCGTGCATCGCATGCATCGGAAATTTTTGCACACAATTCCTACAAAAGAGGTGTCTTTCTGCGGTTCCATCGGCGGAGAATTTGCGGAAACACTGAGGAGGTTAAAATGTTTGTAACGCATTTGTACACTTAGAGAATTCGTGGTTTCACTGGTAACCCTAAAAAGACAACTCTAACTGTAACTATAAAATGTAACTGTGGTATTCCACGGGAAGTGGAACGGATTTTGACTGTGAAGATCCAAGAATCTGACGCCTATTGAGAATCTCGTTGCTCAATATTATACAAAAATCTCCGATAGTTGTAGGTCCCAATACATTTCGTATCCCTTTTGAGAGCCGAGTAAATTTTTCCGGAATATCTACGTTCCGTAGCTTCAACTCCAGATATCTTAGGTGTCGATAGGGCAAAACAAAAATTTAACCAATGCATATAAATATGCTTTTTTCAACGAAGCAACCAGAATAGTGATTAATATTTATTTTTAAAAAGTTTCTAGTGTCCAAATGCCACATTATTATCGTTATTATTTTTTTCGTTCCTTAGGATCTACTTTATTTACTGGACAATTTTAATAGTAATACTTCAAGATATGACAATAAACTAGAAAACTTTCAACTGGTTGTTTTTTCTTATTCGCTGTTTGGTTTTTTTTAAATCCTGCACAACAAAGTATATGATTAATTAATAAATTATGGACAGCGATAAAAAAAGGCAAGATGAAAAACTTTGTCGCACCCTGGAAATTTCTTGACCTATGTTCAGCAAAATTTTCAAGTAATAAACTAGATTTTAAGGGTAAAGGTAGAAGAAAAATATGAAATCTGATTTATTATAATTCGACATACTTATGTACAGCGTTTTACTTGCAGTGTGCTTGGATAAAAAAAAAAGAAACATTTGATTGGTTTAAAGAAATGTTTCAATAATTCAATGCCACTACATCTCTTTGAATTCGAGATCATTCAGAGAAACGATAATAATAACTTCAATATATTATTACATTGATGATAAAGAAACGTTTCATTGGCCGAGATTTCAAAGAGATTTCTTTGAATCAATGAAATTCTTTTTCCCCGTGTGAAGTACCGCGAAATGTCTGATATATATCCACCATACTATATGGTAGTACAGACACGGTAAATTCGCAGCAATAAAACAGCCGGTTGTACATATGTATCCCACGTTGCAAGAGGAATTAAGATTTGGAGCGAAGTGCCGCACTTGGACGAAAGTGGCGATGAAGCTCGGGCTACAATTCTCTTTCTTCGTCGCTCTATTCACCTACCAATATATTTATACATACACACGCACAGACACGCACACATACGTACATATATGTATCTCGCTTTGGAGACCTACTCCCTGCCTTTGCAAGAGAGCTTCTCCCGTTAGTCGCCACAGTTTATATCGACCCGGTGGGCTTTGTCGAGACTGATCGTAAATTGCGAATTCCAACGACGCGGGCTACTCCCGAGAGAGATAGATAGAACTTGGGTTACTGGAGAGTTGAGCCGCGTTTGACGAGTGAAATACCCCACCGAAATATCCGCTCCCGCTCTCTCCCGCCCTCTCTCTCTTTCTCTCTCTGCCTCTGTTTCTGCCTCCGCCTCTGCCTCTGCCTCTGCCTCTGCCTCTACCTCTGTCTCATCTACCTCTGCCTCATCTGCCTCTGCCTCATCTGCCTCTGCCACATCTGCCTCTGCCTCATCTACCTCTGCCTCATCTACCTCTGCCTCATCTGCCTCTGCCTCATCTGCCTCTGCCTCATCTACCTCTGCCTCATTTGCCTCTGCCTCATCTGCCTCTGCCTCATCTGCCTCTGCCTCATCTGCCTCTGCCTCATCTGCCTCTGCCTCATCTGCCTCCGCCTCATCTACCTCTGCCTCATCTGCCTCTGCCTCTGCCTCATCTGCCCCTGCCTCATCTGCCTCTGCCTCATCTGCCCCTGCCTCTGCTCTGCCACTGCCTCTCTCTCTTCTGTCTCTCGATCGCCTATGGCGATCCACGCCATTACCCGTGACCTCCGCATACTATCCTGCTGGTTCTGCTTCTGCTGTTCATGCTGCTGCTGCTGCTGGATGTCCGCGGGACAAACGGGCTTCGCTCCTCATACTCTCTCTGCCTCTCGTTCCCTCTCTCTTTATCTCTCTCTGTCTCGTGGAGACTCCTCTCTCGCGTCCGTCTATCTATCTCTCGATCCTCTCATCTCCGGCTAGAGCACATCGCGGGCGCGCGAAAACCCCGAGCACACCGGAGGCTAATTTCGATGGAAACGCGTCTGCTGCCTGGTGCCTCTCTACTTGCATAACGCGATACTGGAGAATGATACCGTGCTCCTCTATATACCGCTTTTTTGCACGTTCTACAGAGCAATCTATCTTCCATGGTGATCCAAACGTCAATCGATACACTCTCCCACGCTTTTATACTAGACACGATATCGACTCCCTATCCTGGAGCGACATTATTAGAAATTATTCAAAACAACTTGAGTGAATAATTATAAATGATTGGAACTATTTTGTTTTATTCATAGCGACTTTATTCCGATATAAAAATTCAGTAACGTTACCTTGACTATTTCTAAACAATTAATCAATTTTGCCTAGGTAAAGTGTATCTATTAACGTTATCACACTCTAAAAACGAAGCTTGTCGCCAACTGTGTAAATCCTTTGCATTGTAATTACTTTTAACACAGTTGCAAGCGTGTTGCAACTGTGTATCATTGCCATGTTAAAACATCACGCTCGTAAGTCTGTAAAAAGTGACTACAATGTACAGCAATTAGTACCAATTCATTATTACATTAATTTATTTTTTAACCTAAGTTTGTTAGTAAATAGTACAATGCTAATAAACATGTACTAAAAAAGATAATTATATTATGATACAAAGGTCTGACTGCGAAAAAAAACTGTAATAAAAGGGATTGATGGCCGTGAATGAATTAGTATGATTCAAACAAAAAGTTAACTGTCAGGATACCAGAAATTACTTAATCCTTTTTAGATCTTTTTTTTACATGAAAAGTTTTTGAAGTTGAAATCCTTTCTCATCATAGATTTATGTAGTCGGAAGTTACACAAGTTTCCATATTTGCTATATTCTTTCAAAGATAAACAAGGCCAAGAGAAAAAGGCTTGAGTGGAACAACCAAAAACGTGGTTAAAGATGTTACCAAGAAAGATTTTTGGTAAGCCCGACCAAGTAATTCGTAACAAAACGACGTTTTTCATTATGTTACCAAGTATTTAATTATATTCATCAATTACTTAGTTAAATCAAGTATTTCTTGGCAACATTTTTTATTGACTTTTTGATTTTTCCAACCAAACCTTTTTCTCAGTGTACAATTGTTAACCAGGCAGCATAGATTATTATTAAGAAATGCGCGTGAAAACTTTTTATTTTACTTATGAAACGTTCACTCATGTTTTATTTCTCCTGAAGAAATGAAAAATGCTTTAACATTTCTCTGGTCGGCTGACGTAATTTTGTTATACATTTCACATGAACTGCTACCTACTGGGTCACAAAGTATAGAAGTACGATTTTTTTTCGTCTTTTACGAAATTTATGCATCTTACGTAAAGTAATTTGATAGAAACAGTCGCGCGATGTGATTAGCATGACAAAAGAATTACCGTTTCATTCAATCGTACTGAAGTCTTTCGTAAATACGGAGTGACCGGCTCTTCAAATGTAAAAAAAGATTTGCAAAGATTTCTTATATGAGAAAGCCAAAATATGGATCAACGAATATCTTCATAGTGGAAGCTGTATTATTCGAAAAAGTCTGTGGGCACCCCAGTTATAGTAAATTTAAAGCTATTGAGTTAAATAGTTTTTAACTAATAGAGTACTGTTATGAGTCAGTCGGCATTCAATAAGATTTGGTGAAAATCGGCGGCGGCTTTCGTATTTTACTTGGTGGCCACTGAAAACAGTGGGAAAAATTAACTGATTTTTTCCTGACCATAATCCATGTAATGGTCATGAAAGTAATATTTATATAACAGAGACACAGAGATTAAGGACGAGATTGATACTTTTTCTTCTTCATTTTGTTGCATAAACGCTTCCAGTAAACATTTATAAATCCACCGACAAACATATACATTACCAAGATATCATATCTTTTTCAAGAACTTTGTGAGGATCTAATAGAAAGCTTTAACATCAACGGAAAGCATTGGAAACTTGAACACGTAAATGTACTTCAATTCTCAACACTTTCATTGACTTCCATTTTCATTCAAAATTCCCAGCGTGTAAAAAAAAAAATTAAATCTTTTGTTGTCTTGAAGAAATCTTTGCTTTTTTTTTCTCGTCACATATCATCAGTCATAGTATTTTTCAATACCCTGATTTGTCCCTCACCAGTGGTCACCATGATTTTATGAATAAATACATTTTAATATTCGCTCTAATGTAGAGGTTTGTAAAAAAAAAAACAAGGTTGCAGGGTAGAACCTAGCACATTGACCAGAGAATCGAAAGGTCGAGATATCGTCGCTTTCGCTGACAATAAAATATTTCAGACGTGAAATAATGTTCACGCTCCAGTGTCCATGGATATTATAGTCCGAGTGTGTAGATTTACGGTAAAACGCGATAAGGTCCGGCAGCGCGAAGCGAACTTGAGACCGACTGTATCGACAGAGGTTTTTCTACAGTTTCCCTGTGCCCTTTGGTCTCTGACCATAGGCAAATGCGATACAGTTAGGGGAAGTCGGCTGCAGCCGCAATTGGTGGATCTGGTGACTGACCCAGGCCGATCTCCTGCAATAGGTGAGATGCCTCTAGTCAGGAAGAAATGCGAATAAAAAAAAACCTTTTCACGTTGCTTCCTCAATATTTTTTACTATGAGGAAGCCGAAATCGATGAACATACTTCCGTATAGACGTTACTTTGTAGAGTAGCAAAAAAAATGAGGAAGAAACGTGCTTTACTTCTTTTTTGTATTCCATCGGACACTGTTAAAAACCCGGTGTTCAAAATCAACCCTATGCCGTGTTCACTAAGTTCACATTGTGTCAATGGATGGTGTTCAAAATCTGGTGTCAATTTGCTTGATAAGCTCAAAACTTTTAACACATTCTATTTGGAAATAAGTGAACGAAATTCAAGGCGTTTTTTACACTTTACTTGTGCCATAATTCTCCATTGATTTTGCTAACGATTTGTTAGAAAAATTCTATTGTCTGTGAAAATTTGTTAATATTAATAGACTCAAAGTTTTGATGTGGGCGGCCGATATTTTTAACACTCTCACCTGTCTAAATTGAACACTGTGAAAAGTTTTACTATTCACACCCAATCTGTTAAGACTGGTCAAAAGTCCACACCATCGACATTAACGCTGCGGATTTTGAACCGTGCGTATGACTTAACTTCATCATGTTAAGCTATATGATAAATGTAACGTTGTATGCAAAATCGTAATCGATGGTGAGATTGAAGCGGGAGAGTGAGAAGCAAATGCATACTTATGGATATATACCCCAGCAGCCAGAAGAGTTATCACACGTCGTCTATATTTAACTAAATTGTATGTATAGCCACAAAGACCAAGGGCCGTGTTACGCGCTGTACTGTACGATGCTCCAAAGCCTTCTATATCTTTCTCTTTCTCTCTATCTCTCTATCTCGTTCGTTTCGCCTCTATCCCTCTCTTTCGACGAAGCTGGAAGCTCGCGAATGCACTGTACTCTCGCCTCTCCGGCACCCGATACTCGAAGCTCACCGTCGCATAACCATCGCCGACGCTGCCGACGCCGCCGCCGCCGCCGCCCCACGGCTCAGATACGACCCGCGTTTATGCAGATATGAACCTTGCAAAATGCATGATTTACGGCCGGGCGCCGTGTGCATGTATGTGTGCTGTGAGCGCGTTTGCACACCCCTGCCTCGTCTCAACTGAAAGTTCGTGTACTGCGGCTGTTAAATACATACGTGTACAGAGCGATTCACACGAGGCGATAGACTGCCTGACTCCTTAACATTCCTACTCTTTTTAGCTGTTGACTCGAAAGAATGAAAGCGGAAGAGAAAAATGAATAGACAAGTGGTGGTGAATGGTCGTGATTTTTTCATGTACAGTAGCAGTTAGAAAAGTATGCACAGATATAGCGGAATACGACATTGAGACTTTTGAAGTAGTCCGGCCTACGAATTGAGAGTGTCATCGGTGTGATCTAGTGATGAAAATTGCGAGCTTGATACTTTTCACAAAGAATTATTATTTGTAAGTAATACATTCAAGATAATTAGTTGAGTAGAATTTGAATGTTACAGAGAAATTTTTTAAAAAGGACTAAGGCTGCTCATTTTTTTAAGGGCTTTGTTTGATTGTTTTTAACAGGTCTATGAATGGATGGAAATGTTTTAATTTATAAGAAGTAGTAATTACAATATTATGAAACAGGAAAATCCATTGAAAGATATTACTAGGTCAATAATACAGACGTTACAATGTAATTAGGCGGATATAAAATCCTGCCAGAATGATTTTGGGAACTTGTAGGGGGAATTAATAGCACTAATATTTTCTAGCGCTATTCTTAGTTGCAATGAGTGTTATAACAGAAAAATATGAAAGTCTGCAAGGTAGAACATTGCAAATTTCTTCCTCATTATTTTAAATTTTTTAAAAATATTTACATGTAAGTAGAACTTTGGAAATGTAACATAATGATGAGGCAATTTGCAAGATTCTACCTTGCAGGCTTGTTTGTGCATTTTTATCGACATTTTTATCGATTCACGAATTTTTTATCACAAAAATTGAAAATATTTTATCTTTTCTTGGTTTTTTAGTCAAATATATTTGTTATAAAATATATAAATAGTCAATATATTATTCTGCTAGTGCGCAAACGAGATTTTTCAAAAAATAAAAAATATTAGAAAATTCGAACTACTCGACCGATTTGTGCCAAATTAGAATTAAAACCTTGTTTTATCATAGTCTGATAGTAAATCAAATTTAAGTCCGATATCTCGTAATTTGCGCGAGTTAATGCTCGAACGACATTTTTCAAAAGTTAAAAAACGGTATAAAATTTGAACCGCTCGACCGATTTGCATAAAATTTATACCCAAAACCAGTTCTAGCACAATCCACATGTGTGCCAAATTGGATTGAAATCTGCTTAAAAAAGTCGAATTTTTTTTTTTCGCGATAGTAATGTTTTGCTTTTTTTTAAAACAAAATCGAAATTTATCAACATAGCGACCGTCCCTTAAAATAAATTCATCTTCGATACTCAATAATTGTGAAATCACCTGGTAAATTGCAGCCAGACATCCCAGAATTTCGAAAAGTAGAAGTGTTTACGGAAGTTTAAAAAAAAAATTAAAATTGCAATAAAATTTGAACCACTCTATCGATTCTCGCCAAACTTGGCACCAGTCATGGTTCGTTGTAAGTTCGTTTGTGTTCAAATTTTTGCCCGATATATCGTAATTTACAAAAGTTATAGCGTGAAAACGATTTTTTCAAATTTTTCAAAATTCTGTAAAATTTGAATTTTTCAACCGATTCGCGTCAACTGCAATCCCAAAAATTGTTGTATGATACACACACACAGGCATTTCATAGAAATCACTTTTCTCAACGTTTTGGACCATTCTGAGTATGGGGACATGAAAATCTCGAAAAAAAAATGTATCACGAAAACAAAGATTCCTATATGAGGAAGCAATAATCAAGAGTCGCGGTAGCGACTCGACGTCAAGTATAGAAGGAAATTAGTTTTCAATGAAAACATCCGTTTAAACTGTTCAAATGATCTGACGTCACACGAGATGTCAAGGCTACTGCTACTCCTATTTACAACAAGATTGTATATATGTAGAGTGTTGATGAAAAATAACAGCGCAACCGACATGATGATCAATGAAAAGTAATTGTTTCTAAAAACTTTCATCACTAATATTAGATATTTCTAAAAGAAACAACTTAGAAAGGATATACAAGTTTGGTAGAAAATGCTTGACGTTGGAAAACCGATAAGTCACTATAGTCGCTCCTTAAGTACGTTATTAAAAGTAAAAGTCAATACAGCAAATGACGCTAAAATAGCCAAAGCGTGTGCGTCAAGAAAACTTCGTGGAAAGTCTCAAAGTCACCGAAGTTAGGAGTAAGGTGAAGACGAAATGAATACCTGCGAGTCGTGCCAAAATCGCTAATTTCACGATCGCCAAGCGTGTGTATTTCGAGCGATGATATTATTGCCGATTCGTGGGGATAGCAATTAAACCCGAATTTCCGAACAGGCGTCACTAAAGAACAAGTCAACGAACACGTATTCTTTTCGACGAAGGAAGAAGACACACCCGTGTAAATCATGTCTACAAGAGGTCCAACAATTGGGAGTAAATAAATAAATAAATAAATAAATAAATTACAAATTAATATTAATAAATAATTAACAATAATAAATGTTAATTAATAAATCGATAAACCTGTTAGTTACTTTGACAAACGTTTTTTTGTATTTACAGATACTTTCGTTAAATTTCAAAGCTGACAAAAAAAAATAGTGAATTTTTTGAAGAAACAATATTTTAAAATAATTACAAATAATAAATATTAAATTATAAGTGAAAGAAAGTTTTAAAAATGTCAAAAACATTTTTGTGTTTCTTTAGACAAAATAAGAAACTTGCCAACATTTTTGTGGTGAAATTACAAAAAAGAACTTCGTTCGAGAACAGTAGCGTTTCTTCAAATTAGAATAAATTTTATTTGGCTTTCACAGTGTGTCAGTAATTGACAGTCGTGTTGTAAAATTGTAGATTTACAGTCAAAGCATATATATAGTCGATTACTGATAGACTGTTCGATAACAGAGATATCCAATTTAATCATAAAAGTTTCGAATATGAGATTGAGGTAGGCATCAGCCAGAGACTGGGCAGTATAGAGAAAAAAAGTCGCCAATCGTGTTTCACGCGGTAGTGTCACATACTTCGAACCTCTCCGTTGCAAATGACGATGCGTCGTGACCAATGAATTTTGACACCAGAGGGACTCCCGGACCAATCAATATCACGAATATTATACGGTCGGAAAATTTATAGTAACACTGTTACGAGCTTCGACAATTGCACATCTACAGAAAAGGCTAATTAAATAAAAATAAATCAGTATATTTATATTAATGTAATATGTTTTTATTTATGAGAACAAAATATTTATTAAATTTTAGAGAAAATTATCAATCGAAAAATAATTGTCCGACCATATACGACATATTTTTACGTTTATTAAAATTTTGTAAAATGCTAACTTTCAATTTCCTATATTTGACATTGCTGTGAAATCGTTTTTTCTCCAAAGTAGATGGTATAATTAAATAATGATAGGATTTCAATTTATTTTGGTAATTATTCAGAGTTAATTATTTAAGTAATATCTAATTTTATTAAAAACATTGAAACAAATAAAAATGTCATCTTTTATTTACTATCCCGTTATAGGAACAAGTTAATGCAGCTTTTATTAGAAAAATATTGAAATTTCAAAGTTGAACATTTTTGAGAATAGAAAAAAAACTAAGACGTAACTGAAAAATTAATTCCCAAGAAAGATTTTTTTGCCATCTTTTAGTGATCATTCGTATTAAGAGCGAATACAGCTTTTGATGAAAGGTAAAAAAATACCGTAACTTAAAAATTAGGATGTCACTGTGTTTAAAATTACTTCTTTTTTTTCCCCAATTTTAGCTTCACGCCCATCTTCCAAAACCTTCCGAACATGTTGTTATTTAGCAAAAAATATACAATATGTTCTTTTTAAATGTATCGTTGACATATTTTCAGTGAATTAATTTTTCGTTTAGTGTAAAAAATCTTGAAAAATTTTGGAATTTTGAAAAAATCTAAAAATTGGTCTGGTATATTTTTTACGACTAAAATATCTAAATAAATCTATTGTCTAAATATTAAATATGCAATTTAATTTGTAAAAAATTTACTAGCTATAAACTGAAATGCTAATAAGCCCATATAAAATAATTTATTTTTGCGAACAAAAATCTGGTACAAATAAATCGTTTCTCTGGATCTATTGCAGCTGAGATGAAATTCCATCGCGATACAACTTGATAAATGGCATATAAAAATAAAAAGATCACTCGTGCATCGGTTACATAAATGAGTGATAAGGCCAGACATACATCGAGCTAATGTTGGCTAATTAATATTAAATTCAGCTATCTTCCTATTCTGTATTATTCAAGTGCATTTATTTTAATCAGTTATTCCGGGTTTACTGTTCCGAACGAATATTATCTCTCGAAAGCAATTACCGTCGCTACACATTAAATTACAGCAATTGAACATGTATAGTAATACTGTCGATATTTAATTCACCGTAATTGATCCAGAGCTCGCGATAAATTGTTTAAATGCTCATCGAACTTAATCGTCATGAAGTAAATATTGGTTATTTCACATGTTTCAAAGTTAATTCAAAGCTCCAGTGATATATTTTCCACTTTGCAGTGTATCATGAATATTAAATTTTAGTCGATTGTTCTAATTAGTAAATCCTGCGTTAATGCTCTTTCGGAAAATACTATAATTTTAATCTAGGGATAATTTTCACTGCGCACTGGATTTTGGAGTGAATCCAAAAAGGATTTGATTATCGCGAATTTCCTATCACTCGTGAATTATTTCGTTAAAGGCTTTTCACTCCCCTCTGATACGGTGATACGTGATTACACGCACGTATACACAAGTGCCTAAGCCGATTGCTATGAACGCGCGGCATGTGAATCCCCGCGCGTCCGTTAGCCTCGGAAGAGTGGATGACCGGCAGGCAGCAGTGAGCTTTCGATCGCGCGATTATTGGCAATGAGCCATCGAGTTCTCTCGGTCGTTTGCGCACACGCTAATGCAGCTCGAACGATATCATCGCTCATCTATACAGATCGGTGGCCTCGGCCTTGAGAAACGATCCAGGAAAATTACAATTATGGATGCAAAATGGAGATACTCTCCGGTATAAATCGCGCGAGCATCGATACACTCCGCTGTATACATTACAAACGAATACACAATTATTGCACTTTTGACAAAGTGCTATGCCAATTTTTAATCCCACTGCTGAAACATTATTCGAATTAGAGAGATAACAAATATTTTTCAAAATCTTAAAAGTTCAATTAAATCTAAACTGATTTTTATAAAATGTATTGTAAAGAAGTATTTTACTGTATACGGCAAAAAAAATTCAGTTGTTTCGGTTGAGTAGTTCACGAGCTATGGTAGTATGAACTTTGGCCCCTCTATCACACACACGCATGCACATATTCGGACACTTTTTCTAAACCATTTTTCTCAACGCTTTGGATCATCTTGAGTATACTGACATACAAATCTCGAAATAAGAATATTCATGAAAGCAAGGCTTGCTCTAAAAAAAAAAAACATTTTTTATTTGAGGAACAAATAAAAAACGTTGTAAGCTTGAAATTTTAAAACAACAAATTCTAAAATACAAATATATATTTTTTCACAAATTTAATTGCATCTTTTGTTTTTAATGACAAAAAGTAAGTAACTGTTTGGCTATGTTGCTCTTTTTTGGAAATCTTGAAACTTATAAACTCTTCTTTGTAAAATTAATAAACAAAAAAAGGTGCGATCAAAAAATTTTCGTTATAAGTACAACATTTTTTTGTCACTTTACTAATTTAAAAAAAGCTCGTAAAATATACAATTTTTAAATTAACAAACAGATTTGTCGATTATTTAATGAATTTTTTTTTTTTTTTTAGAAAAAGCACAGATTTCAGAAAATTCATTTTCTCAAAGTGTATGTAATTATGACTGCATCTATGTATGTGTACAACGCACGTGAATATTATAATTCGTGTGTGTCCGAAACGTATTCATAAGTACAATTATCAATTCCGCGAACCCGGCGCATCACTATGAATAAATGCAAGCTTATACACTTGAAATAACAAAAAACAAAAAAAACGACAAGTGAGAATGTAGTGTTCGGAGATAATAAAAAATGATATCACGCTGCAAGAAAAACGACGACTAATGTGACATCATCGCGTGTAAACTGTACTCATATCCCAAGAGAACATTTTTTTCCACTGGATCTATAATTGAAATCAATTTATCACTTAAGGGGAGGCAATAGTGACTTTTGACCCAATTAATTTTTTTTTTACTTTCGCTAAATGTTTCTCACCAAATGGCCCATATGTGTGCAAAGTGTCGAGAGCCCCAAATTTGATAGCCGCTTAAAAGTGAAAAGACATTTCTTTAAATATTTTACTAATATAAGTAAAATGTTTTGCTGAATTTTCAAATAAACGCATGTGTTAACTTTTTTTTGCCAGAACAGAACCATTTTTCTAGGTGTAGAAAAATGTAGAAACACACACACGGAAATGTATTTCTAAACCACTTTTCTCGGCGTTTTCGACCATTCTGAGTGTCCTGGCATGAATATCTCGAAAAAAATGTACCTAACAACAAAGCTTCCTCTATGAGAAAGTTTTGAAAATTGGTTAATCCAGTAGTACGTATTGCAGATAAGGGTTCGAAATGAACCTTCAAGTAGCCCTAAGTCAGTACAACAAGATCTGCTGCCCATGTAACTTATTTATATATATGCAATTTTTTTTTGCATTATACTTGAATGTTCCAGCATAAAATACATAAGTTGAATTAAAATTTACAGCGTTTTTATGCAAAAGAAAAAATGTGCAAGGTTAGTAAAAAATGCTTCACAAAATAAAAATCAAATATCAATAACGTGGTTTTGATTTGCAGCCCACAGCTATCGGACTTTTCTTCGTAAAATTAAAAAAGGAAGGCTTGATTACGTTAATTGGAAACGTGTTGAGATATTTTAATTGATGTTTGAAGATTATCCATGACTTTCTGTACATTCATATTAATAGTCACATTGACGTGACTAGCCACGAAAGACGCAGAACAAAACAAAAAACGTACATGGCCTGTTGCCAAGAAATTCCTCCTCTTGTGGATCTCTAAAACAAAAAGTATGCACATGGTTTTATTCTACATGAATGTCGCTATTACGGGTGCTATCCAGAAAAATAGAAAATGGCAGATAAACGAAAAAAAAAATTTAATTCTTTGCCATTTTCTTATTCTTTATTTTTTTCCGTTTCTACTAGTTGTAATACTTTTTATTTCGGAGTTATACAAAAGGAAAAATCCTGGCAACCAACCATGTATGTTTTGTAATATCCCAAATAAAAATTATCCCAACAAATTTCAAGTTAACAAACTAAGTTCCTTTTCTTTTAATTTGATTCCAAAAAAGAAAGATAAAGTCTAACTTTTATGGGCTGCAAATCTCGCCACTCAAGAGCGTCATAACAGAATTTAAATAAATTTGCATAAGTTACAATTTTAATACGACCTAAGTAGAAGCAAAAGGAAAAAGAGAAGCATCTCTCGAGATCACGTGAAAAAATAATGTGTAGAAGAAATGTAGCGCGAGAAGAAAGTTAGAGAGGTCGTCATACATCGCTGTACTCGTAATCCTCGATGTTGTACTTAGTGCTCAAAGGAGGTCCGGAGCATTTGAACCAAGGCGAACGTTGATCGAGAGGGCTCGTTGGGCTTGCGGGGGAGGCGCGTAAGCACTCGCCTCGAGGTCGACGAATTTAATTCGGTCGATTAAGGCCAAAGGCAGCGCGGGCTGAACGCTCGCGCTATCGGTACACGCACTGCCCGGCGTATACGTACCCCGTTCATCGCCATCAAAGTCGTGTTTGCCACAGAGAGAGAGCCGTACGTCCCTCGACAACGACAAACCGAAAGGAGAAACACAACGAGGAACGGCACCAGCAGCAACATATGCAGGCAACGCACTCCAAACGCCGCCTCCTCGACGGAAGCTGACGTCCGCGCGATTAATCAACCTCGTTTCGATGCTGCAGGGACGCTGTGCCACTGTCACAGGTGCTGCCTGACTCTCTACTGTACATAACTACTGAATGCTGTTTAACTCTTGTACAGTATCTATGACTCGGCGCTGAAATTTCACCGATAATTTTACCGTACTTTTACCTATTCTAACACATTGTTACGGCATTTTTACCATTTCAGGGCACAAGGGAGACAGATCAAAATCGACGATATTCATTGAGGAATATCTCATTTGTTTGATTGCTGGTATTACAAGAGAAATGGAAAGAAATGGAAAGAATTCATGGAAAAGAAGTACTCAGATGTACCTTTCTCTGGAAAAAATATTTTTTTTTACTCGGCTAGAATGTCGAATTCCACGATGCCAATTTTTTTACACGCTCTCAATAGACTGCCAAATTATCCTGTAAAATTTACAGTAAAATTAAAGATGTTGCATTGAAAGAAAAAAATATTTTCCACATTTTTTTTTCGTTGAAAATAGCCTTTTTAATGCCCTCAAAAATATAACATATAATATACTGCATTACATAGTTCATGGAAAAACATAAATTTTTGTTTTTCAATTTTTTAGCCCAACCTCAATCTTTCATGATATACATGATTGAAAAAAAAACCCATTTCCGAGAAGAGTGAATTAAGAAATCTAAAACAATTCACAGAGAGTACATTTTTTAAAGTAGTACAACTATATGGTCAATTAAGAAATATATTCGAAAAAGTTTTAAAAAGTGGCCCTTTGGTGGAGTACCTCACCTATATATTGTTGACTTCCAAAATAAAGAATATTTTGGCATGTGACAAAAGCATTAGATAGATAGCTTATCATAAATTTATGGGGTTTTATATCTGTCGTACATTGCGAAGAAAACCAGTCCTCCAAATATTTCCAACAAATTCTCAAATTTACGTAAGATGAATTCTTACGGCATGAATGTAGATTCTTCGTTTTGTCACTTGAATTGGCGAGATTGTAATCTGTTTATGGAAATAATTTTTAAAGTCAGTGTTCAAATCAATGGCATTTCAGCAATTTAATGAAAATACAAAAAACACTACATTCATACCGTAAGTATACATGTTGCGCAAATTTGAGAATTTTTTGGGAATATTTGGATGATCGGTTCACTTTGGAAGTGTGTGACAAACGTAAAAACCCATAAAATTATGACGAGCTATCTACAACAGTTACTTTTGTCGCAGGCCAAACCATTCTTTGTTTTAGGAGTCCACAATGTATATTTTCTCTTATAATACCAGCAGTCAAGCAAATGAAATGTTCTTCAATCGGCGTTTTTTATCCGACTGTATATTGTTATAATTGCATCGTCGTACACTGATGGTTAATTAGTCATAAATTTATAGTTCATGCGCTACTTGCTTGTTGACTTTCCCTGTCGACACATAATTAAACGGTAAATAGCGCATAAGTCGACCATATAAGCTTATGACTAATCAACCATATGTCTACGATCGTGCTATAATAAAAATATGAATATGCATATTTCTTTCATATTGTAGACGCGTTACTTACCGTCGACGGTAAATTTCGGCTCAACATTTTCAGTGGATTGATAAATTATAGACAAATTTTTGTTTACATTGAACCGTATTCGTAACGCATTTTTTACCACTTTTCAACCTTATTGCTTCCTCATAGAGAGCTTTGTTTTCATGAAAATTTTTTTTAGTGTCCGCAAAAGTGTCCGCATCTTTGTATATATGTGTGTGATAGAGGAGCAAAAATTCAGATTGTCATAACTCGGGACCTATTCAACGGAATCATCTCAAATTTTTGTCCTGCATACATGACAGGCAAGTGTCTTTTTGATATAAATTTCATAAAAAACGATTGAAGCATTTTGATTTTATGACGTTTTTAAGATTTTGAAAAATATCTGTAAACACTCTAACTCGAACAAATTTCCAGCTATCAGGTTGAAACCTGGTATAAAACATTATCGGGGTGGTGCGACTTTTGGTATTGAATTTGGGCGAAATCGATGAAGTAGTTCATCGATTTCGAGTTTAGAAATTCGCATTTCCGTAATTTTTTTGATAATGCTATAACTATTGTAAACGGTTCAAGTAACCAATCTTAAATTTTGTATAAAACTTAGACAGAGTGTGTAAATGTTTGATACTAAATTTGAGCAAAATCGATAAAGTACTTAAAATGTTATAGAAATTTGCATTTTCGTAATTTTTTTGAAAGTCCTACTTCACATCCTTTTTTTTTTAAAGGATATGAAAATCTCTTGGCAACTAATAATACTAGATGCTTTAGATGCAACGCATAGATGCCTTCAGTCTCACCGTCAAACTTCATCATGGGAGACAAATTACGTTTAACGTAATAAATTATTCAAAATATGATTATGAAAACCCTTTTAAACTCTATTACTCGCTAATTCAGACGGGTGACGTCAAATTATAGTTTTTACGGTGTCTATTGGCATTAAACGGTATTTTTATACCTCTAGCTCGAAGTACATACCTAGGAGAATCCAGATATCCTCAATTATGCGATGCACTTGCACTTTGTAGAGGGACGAATTTCGTATACGTGTCATTATTAAAATTAAAACCCTGAGAAACATGGATTTAAATATTCTATTTGAGTAATTATGATATTGTTTGATCTGTAAAAAATTGATTATTGGCTATCAAAAAAGTTTCATCAATAATTAGAGTAAAAACAGCGAGGAAAAATAATAAAATCAGTATTTGATTAAGTAATAAAAAATTGATTCAATAACATTTAAGTTAGTGCAATGATTCATACAACGATATATTTATTTATTTTTTCAAACGAGTGATTAATAACAGTGTTAATTAATTAAGGAATCAATCAGTTACTAATAAATTAAATTCGATTTCAGTTGATTAGTAAAAAATTGTAGCTGTATACACAAAATGCTTAAGAACCAATGTTTCATTTAAAAAAAAAATTATTTCTGAATCGATCAGCGACTAACGTAACAACCCTGCAAAAATAAAACGTTGATGCCAATTGTTTGAATGAAATTAGAATTTTGTTATACTTGAAAAAATTGTAAATAAGAAGATGCTTGTTAAAGCCAAAACGTTTTTTTTTTTCAGTGATTTTGTGGTTACTTTTTACACCCACAAATGCGTCGTTTGAGTCCAAGGGCGTAAAGCATACTGAAAATTATGAACGATACTTCAGTAGCTTGAACTCTACATGAGAAACACAGTGTGAAGGAAAATGATGATAGATTAAAAAGGTATACTTCGAACTAGGCAAAATTTCCATAGATATATATTTCTACAGTAAAAAAAAACGCCTAGGAAAACGTCAGGTGTAAAAAGTCGTCGGGCATAGGCGAATTATCAGCTATCGTGAATGGCTAAATTATGGAAGATACAAACGCTTCCCGCATATGAATTGGTTCAAGATATCCAACATAACCGACTAAGTATACAGTGCTGGTAGAAAAGTCGCGTGCGAATTGACAACTGACGCCGTTGCAACTTTGTAGATAAACCATAAAGTGTATATTTCTGGCAAGAAAATTACAGACTTATACAATTCTTATGACACTTGTTATACGATACACGCTCGTTCGCTCAGGCGTTCATGTGATGCTGAAAATACATGCATACAATATGTTTTGCAAGTGGGAAAATGCATAAAATGTCTATATATATAACACGTATACCGGTTATATTCAGGGAATGTGAATTAGAATTCGAAATGCATGACAACGAGGCTTTGTTACTACGTCTCTTCTTCTATTCGCTATACACCTATATAAGAGGTATTCCATGTCACTTCAATCATTGAATGAAATTGTGTATTTCTGAAGAAAAAAAATGTCAATCATGCAATTTGCCTCCTCATTATAGGACACTGTCTACAAATCTCTATATATCTGTCTATAGATACTGTTCGATCTGTGACAAAATTTGGCAAAATCAGTCAAGGCGTTCTCGAGATGTAGCTGTTAGGTTTTTTATTGAAGATTTGAAAAATCCAACTACAGGATCTACAGATATGAACGAAATTTAGCATCAAACATCGCTGAATATCATTTCGTTCGTGTTAAAACTGTTGGGCTTTGCTTCGAGAGTCAGCTCTATTTTTGGTAAAGTTAGTGCGATAATTTGAAATTTTTTGAAAAAAGAAAAATAGAAATTGAGAAATAGATTTTACGGAAAAAAATCCCGTAAAATTCCGTGTTTTACTATTTCGATACGAACGTATCTGCAATTATGAAGAATAATTCCAGTCTAGAGCTCATTATTTATGAAAGTTAGAGCTTGCACACCATTTTCTTTTTCTTGTCATTAAGTGCGAAAATCTCCCGACTATGATATGCGAATGATTATTTCATTATGTCACACTTTTTGTTTAGCCAGTTTATTCATTGATTAAACTTTTCTTTTTCATTCGGTAGCTTTTTAATTTTCGTAGCATTATTTTTATTTAAACCTTTTCAAAGTAATTCAAACACTGCCATGTGCGTTATGAAGTGAGTTGCATAATACGCATCAATGGCGGCCATCTTGCGATATTTCGATATATCCAAATAGGCTATTTGCAAAATTTATTTGTCAATGCGGATCAACAATTCATCACCTGAATTTATGGAAAAAGACATTGGGGCTAGGTCATGGAATCGACGTGCAAAATTTGGTTAAGTAATTTTTTGCCATGTTTGAGAATATACCGAACAAAGGAATCACTCAAGTCAGCTGATCGCCGTGAAACACCCGCCCGTCTTTTGCCCCAGAGGAACAGTCGGGAGTTAATAAATGCTGAATTACGAATTCTCAGCATTTTTTTCTTCTTTTTTAGAAAAGTTTTCTTTTCCAGTAGCACTTCAGTAGAACTGATATGGAATGCCTCATATGTCTGTCACTCTTTAACTGTCTGCGTTAATGCTCGCGTATTATACTGAGTGAAACCGTGCCCGCGCTATTTCCCTGCATATTTTGCATTAGCTAGACACCAGAGTGACTATGTCTGTGCAGAAGAGACACAGATACGTAGAGCAAGAGAGCTCGTCATCATTCGCTCGTTGCTTGTCCTCTTTTCTCTGTGCCTCTTTCTCTCTCTCTGTCTCTCGACACGGACATGCTGATGCCATCGTACGACTAGGTACATAATTGCCGAGAACGACGCGCGCAGAAACGCCACACCAGACACAGGCGACAATAGGCTGAATGTCTCACGCCTGAACCACGATATGAGACGGCTTGACTCCGAAATCCCCGAGTAGGGAACCAAGTCCGATGGGTTTACATCAACATGTGTCATCGGTGTACCAGTTAATGATTGCAATCTCATCACTATCGACTCACTTTTGAAATATTTGCTTCTTGATAAATGAGATATTAGAGCTCTTTTACATATGCTCACATGGCAAGAGTCGACATTTTGACTAATTACCCATCAAGGATGAGTATTAGTTTATTTGAATAGATGGAAAGAATATTTCTTGTATTATCTTTCGACGAAAATACATGTCTTGTATTTTGGCATGAAAGTCAAGTTCTTGTATTTATACATAAAAATATATTTTGCGTGTTTTTAGGCGAAAACATATTTCTTGTATTTTTACAGTTGTATATAGAAATAGAAAATACAAAGCCAGACGTAATTATACACAGCGAATGTAATTTTAACATTTTCTTGGTTTAAGATGTTTCTGAGGTTTCCATAGATCTACTATATGTTTTGGAAAGTTTCTTGTTTGTTTGTGTGTTTGTCCCACTCACACGGACACCTCACACAGAGACTCTTCACAGACACCCTCACATACTCCTCACACAGACACCTCGTACATACACCTCAAACAGACACCTCGTACATACACCTCGTACATACACCTCACACAGACACCTCATACAGACACCTCGTACAGACACCTTGTACATACACCTCACACATACACCCCTAAAAGACACCTCACAAAGAGACCTCTCACAGACATCTAGCAGATGTTTCTCTAGGGATGGAGGATTCCCTAGGGCAAGAGGTTTCTATAGGAATGGAGGTTTCCGCAGTGATAGATGGTTCCCTAGGGATATTGTGGGTTTGCCGAAGGATTGAGGGTTCACTAAGGATAGTAGGTGTTTCCAAGTATAATGATGTTTCTTAAGGACAGTGCGGTTACATTGCAAAACAGATACTCTCTGCCCCTTTTCTTCACTTGCTCTTTAGGTTCTTTATGTTCTCCGATGAAGTGAGATTATTTGAGGACAAAAGAAAACATTTTATCACGTACATAATTTGTTTTGCGTTGAACAAGAATGTTCACCTCATTTTTGGACAGGATTGACTAAAAATCTAAACATCCAAAATATATGTTTACATTATATTGTTTGGATTTGGAAGCTACAGTGAGTGCGCGAGACGCACAGACCATATTAAGTTAGTTTCCTTATATTTCTCTTTAAATTTATCTACTATTCGCTGCAAAATAGTGAATTATAATTTTCTAGTAATTAATCCATCTTTTTTTTAACATCCAATCCATATCAATCACAGAATTATGCAAATAAAATACGTCTTTATTCTGGAAAACTCTGATTTTTGTCAAGTGATGGAGGTTCAAAGACAATTATGAAGCCTTTCCTTGCAATTCCAAAAAATTATATTTTGAATTTAACGAATAACACACTGTTGTAAAACCAAAAAAATGTGTGCCTCAGTATAAACATTTTTAAGAGGCTGGCTGAACTTATTTTTTATGAGAAGGAACAAAAATCACGATGAACTGTTCAACCAAAAAATAAAAATAAAGCGTCTTTTTTTTGGCAAGCAATTATCGCTGTTATATATTTTTTGTTCATTCTAGCTCGGTGTATGAACTCGAAAGGTCTGTAACTAGGACTCTCACTTCACCATCTTATAATCGAAACACACAGACAAAGTCGTCACAAAGTGACTAGACGTCTGGAAATCGTCTTTCACGCTCTTCGTATAATACATTTCATGTACGACGAATATTTTTACGAAAATCTCCACCGACCTCGGACACGGATATCTTTTCTCAAGCGGAAACAAAAATCGCCGAGACGCGAGTTTGTTTCTTGAAGATTTTCTTGAGAAACCGCAGATCGGTTAAGCGCGCGAGCATCAGACCCCAGGCAGACGATGCACGGAAATTTTCCTCAACACCCGCATGACCCAACGCTTGTTTTATCTCCCACGCAACTACGGTCTAGCCGGCGTAGGATACGATAATACGATAGCATTTGTAGACTCTTGAAAGCGAACAAGGTGGACGTCCAGTCATTGACCATGTACCGGAAGCTGTCTGGGTTTAAATTAATTTTCCAAAAATAAACATAAAATATTTTCTTGTTTTTTCATTGCTTGAACATTGCTTTCTCATTATTTTTGAATTTGTGCAATGAAATCTCTACGTGTAAGTATGTCTATCGATTTTGTGTTTCTCATAGAGGAAGTTTTGTGAAAAATAAATTTAAAAAATCTCTGAAATATGAATTCCTTGTTCGATTCTCGCTAAATTCCGTATTAAACAACGACACACTCTATTCAATTTTTATGTAAAGTTTTGAATCAGTTGCTCGAACCGTTCTCGAGTTACAGCATTTTCAAAAAATTACGATAGATGCGAATTTTTATAAAAACTTTACTGCTTTATCGATTTCCCTTAAATTCAATATCAAATGTTGCACCACTCTGAGAAAGTTTTGTGCCAAGTTTCATCCCGATAACTGAAAATATGTTCGAATTACATTGGTAACAGTCATTTTTCAAAATCTTAAAAATCAAAATCTTAAGAAGATTTTTATGAAATATATAAATATATATATATATAAAGAAACATTGGACTGTGCAGTATACGGCACAAAAATTTGCAACGCACGCACACACGCACGAGAAAAAAAGCTTCCTTTATGAGGAAGCAAAGTTACGTGACGTTATTCTGATTTCTCTTAATTAAATTATACTTTCTCACCAACGTTTTTCTCTTAAAAAATGTAAAAAATGTCGCTTCTGTATTGTATGAAATTTATCTGCGTAAATATGCTTGTATTTTCGGTACTTTATTTATGTTGGCTAAGAATTTCGAATATATACAAAATAAATATTCTATGAGCTTTGTTTATTCCAGGAAAAATATATGTTTTTATCTCGTTTCGAATCAACATTTATTTTTCTCTACTAATAAAAAAAGCCTCTGACTATTTTTTAATTCTCTAGATTGGAAGCCAAGAAATTCTTGGCTTTGTCTCTTTGAGGGATAAGTTATTGCCTTACGGAACAAAGTTAATGATTATGCTAATTAATTATGCTAACTAACGGACCACTACTATAAAAAAATTCTCTTTATAAATTAAATATCAACTTTTTAAACAAATTTCATAACAAATTGCTCGTTAGGGTAAAATACCAACCATCAAATTCGTAATTGATAATTACTTCGGCACCTCTATCCGAACACTTTTTATATGGCCGTAGTATATAAAGTCTTCAAAACAAATAAAAACTTTTTCTCGTCTGCCAAAATTAAATAATTAGCTGGAGCACCATCAACCACTTGGTGAACCCAGCGATATACTAATTATATTTAAAACATTTAAGTGCCAATTAACGAGTAAACGTAGGTCGTTGAAAAAGCTAAAACTTTTCTCACAGATCTAGCATACAGAGTTGCAGACGACCATTACTTTTAATTTCACCATATTTGTTTATTTATCCTATAAATAAATGATTATTAATCTCATTACTGTATTAAATGTTTTGTTATTACTAGCATTTTGTAATAAACTTTCATATAATATCCATTTTTAGAAATTGTTTATACATTTTCTTACAATCATATTAAAAAAAAAAATTAAATTAAATTATTTATGGTTATTAAACGAATAGTGTGAGTTCAAAAAAAAAAAAGTATAAACACTTAACACTGAAAACCATAAAACGAAAATTCCAGATAGACCCGATTAAAAGTGCCATAAAAATGAAATTAATGGCCTTTTGGCATTACTTTATTATTTCGTTTCGGGTGGCATTTTGTAATGAATTTTGATGGGAGTCCATTTTTTTAAATGTTGATACATTATCTTATCATCATGGTAGGATATTAAAAAAATATATATTTCCGGTTAATAAACAAATAGAGTAAGTTCAAACGTAACAAAATGTATAAGCATTTTATTGAAAAGAAAAAAAAATGTATTTCTACGCCATAAGTCCGTTTTAAAACGTCATAAAACAACAAAAACATATCCCATTGTCAGTTATTTTTAGTTTTCTGGTATTATTTGAATAAATTTCTATGAAAACGCCAACTTTTTTCACAATTATTTATACATTTCCTTACCAATATGGTAGGGTATTAAAAAAAATTATATCAAATTATTCATGGGTGTAATAAACAAATACAGTGAGTTTGAGAATAATGGGATGGTTACAACTCTTCACAGATATTTAATTTGAATAAATCAATTTCGCTTCGACGAATCGCAGCTCAGCATTCACCAAGAGCAAAAGCAACAATTGTGTAGCATTGAAGGATTGCCACGATAGCGAGGGGAGTCGGAGCAAGAGAGTGAGAGGAGAGAGAGAGAGAGAGAGAGAGAGAGAGAGAGAGAGAGAGAGAGAGAGAGAGAGAGAGAGAGAGAGAGAGAGAGAGAGAGAGAGAGAGAGAGACGTAGAAGAGCAACGGTCTGTAGCACCGAAATTTGCCTGAAGCGGAGTTCGTCGTCGGGCGGCTGCCGGGCGCGGGTTGTTATGCGCGCGGGGACGAGACTATCGATCGTCGTGCCGCGTATACCGGAGTAAAGCGGAGGAACGAAGCTCGCACCGGTGAAGCTCCGACGCTGCTGCGAGAGCAACGCGAGGAATCGCGTGAGCGGAAATCGAATGGCTCTCGCAGCTATATATAGTATAACCAAGCTGCCTACCTCTTCGAGTACTTTCAATATACATAGGTATATATAGGAGGCTTTCTATGTCAATTCAGCCACTTTACTGTTCCTCTCAGATACATCTCACAATTAGCCGGATTTGAGTGCTGCTTCAAGGTATTATTATTCATTTTTTTGTCAGATTTTTGAATCCGAAATTGGAAAAAATGTAAATTAAAAAAAAAGTCTCACCGCAAATGCTGTAATTTTATATCAGCTTTTCAATGAAGTTTTTCAGATAATTTTGTCGACCAGATAATCTTGGCTTGTCACAGAAACATGTAAATATCTTTTTTCTTTTCAATGAAAAGCCAAGTATTATTTTACTGTAAAATTTATCGATTCTCTAGGCGGATTTTATTTTCCTTCCTTACAGAGGAAGCTTTGTTCGTGACATTTTCTTTCGAGATTCTCATGTCAAGATACTCCAAATCAAGTGAAACGTCAAGAAAAGCGGTTTACAAAAAATTTCCGGTGTGTGTGTGTGTGTGTGTGTGTGTGTGTATACCGTGGATAAAAAAATTGAACTCCTATATAACTTGAGAATGACGTGAACAATCTGGCTGACATTTGGCACGATAGAAAAACTGACATTACCCTTCCATGATTGCAAATTTACTTGGAAATGGTTCACTCGTTAAAATTTTATTAGAATTTAATTTTTCTTTTTAAGGCAAAACGACGTAAACAAGCTAACTTGAGAAACTTTGAAGCTATCTTGCTAAAATTTTTTACAGCAAGAGTACTGGCGAACATGATTGTAAGATTTTCCATCTTGACCAGAATTGATAAAATCGTTTCAAAATTGACATTTCCTTTTTTTTCTAATTTTGCATTTCAATAAGACTTCTAACTCGGGTACGACTTCATGTATCGACCTCAAATTTAACATATACAGGGAGTCGTTACTAACTGTATATCGTGGTGAAATTAAAGATTTTTTCCTTGATTTAAAAAAAATTTACGTACAAAATGATAGCGACCATCTAAGTTGAGTAGATATTCAGCTAACGGAGTAAAACTTTCACAGCGAGAATAGTTGCGACCAAGTTTGGTTGGTATTGCATTTGGTCGGAGTCGACACAACAGATCCAAAATCATGACATATAAAAAATGCATGCATAAATCGAGGACGGCTCTGTGTCGACTTAAAATTTAAAACTCAAGAGGAGTTAACTCATTATAAAGTACTCCGGACAACGCAAATACGTTATATTGCATAAATATAAGAATAGTGCAGAAACATTAGAATAGAACTGTATAGTCTTTCGGATCGATAATGGAATTCAAAAATTATGAAAGTAAATATTGGAAACAAAGCTGTGAAGTAGAACCTTGCAAATAGCTTCCTCTGTACAAAGCCAACATTGTTCAATATTACTGTCTCATAAAGTGAATTTTGTGCAAGATGAAAAGTAATGAAGCAGCTATTTGCAAGGTTCATCTTTTTAATAAAAAAAATCGGCAGTGTGGGTCCGTTCGAGACTCTGAAGTGAAGATAAAAGTCGTATGAAACTGACGATTATGTTCCTGAAAATGTTTTAATCGCGGCAAACTGTAAGTCTCTTAAAGTTTAAATCGTACGTTTTAATTGCAAACACAAAGTATTTTATCGTTTTCCAGAAGAAAAACATTTTCATCCATATCCAGTTTTATGAGATATGGCTTGATTTTCACTCCGGAACTTCGAACAGTCCAATTTCGTTTGATTTAAAATGTAGAATCTACGGATACGCCTAAAGAATTCAGCCATTTTACTATTTTACATTAAAATAAAAGTGACTTTTCTTGAAATAAAAAATAATATTAATATTTTGCGGTGAAAAATCAACGTTATTAGGTCGATAAAAATATGTGAAAAATTTAATTCTAAATCTAATTCAAAACTACATATATCATGATGAAACAATTTTTTCTGTGACTTAAAAATTTCAATATACATTGACTTAAATCTGTAACTGCCGGCTTTTTATGCATGGATATGATATTCTCGGCGCGTAGTGGATCTGAATTCATAGGTATTGAATGTGTAAAGAAAAATTTCAGAACTTTCCTGCCGTTTTAAACTACCCCTAGATGAAAAAAGCACCTCCGAAGCATTAAAAAATTGCAATCTCATTTCCTGTTCCCGGAAGACGCAGGTTTACTGTGAAAAATAAAACGGATCCTTTACACTCATAAAATAACCCCAGAATGGGAAAAACTTGTAATCTAATTTCCAGTTATATTATTTCGATGTACATTTACGGGAGTAGTTTTCGTCAAGCCGATTTTTTTTCCAGAATTTCGTCAATAACTGAAGACAATTAAGTTTAAAAAAAAAGAATTGAAAAAAACTTAGGCCGAAGTTATAATTTTTTTTTCTTGTGTTTACCCAATTTGGGATTTTTTTGGAACGTCGTCACGGGTTAAGGGTGCGACATTTGATTATGCCATATTTTTTTGCACATAAAGTATATCTTGATCTTTAAAATGAGCTAAAGCCCGCTGAGATCGGTCAATTTTTGCAGAAGTTATGATTTTTCAAATGAGGTGGGACTTATCTGTCTCATTGGTCGTGAAAGGGATTAAAAAAAATTGCTTTCCGAAATGCTAAATCTGAAATAATTCACATAGTTCTTTCAAGTAGTTCTGAAACCTGGCTAAGTAGAAGATACATAACAGCATCAGAAAGAAAAGTGTCTAAATTGACCGAGAATGCGTCAACATCGTATATTCGCAATTTCCACACGGTATTAGATGCATGTACGTAGCGTAGTAGACTCTTGAGCCGTCGATCGAAACCGTGATATCGGGGGAGCGATATACAGCCACGGTTCAGGATGAAGATGGATCCGGTGTCGTACTTCTCATCGAGAGAAAGAGATAGAGCGAGAGAGAGAGAGGAAGAGGGAGAGCAGGGAGCAAGAGATTGGAAAAACGGAAGTAGAATAATTTCCTGAGAAAGAACGAACTCTGTAAAGCAGAGAATTCTCGAGTAAACGAGAGCGAGGGGAGGAGAGGTTGAAAAAGAAAAGAGAGTGCGGTATGAGGAGGACAGGAAGGGAAGGACGAAGAGGAGAACGAGGGAGAAAGAGAGAAGCGAGGAGAGGACAGAAAACCGAGAGGGTATCGCGCTCGCGGTGCCGAGCTGAGCTCTCCCGGTTTCACGTAGCAACAAGAGGACTTTCGACCCCGTTCGATTGTTCCTCGGTACGTACGTTTCTCTCTCTCTCTCACTCTTTCTATCTTCCTCTCTTTTTCTCTCTCTCGCTCTCTCCCTCTCTCTCTCGTTCCTCTCGGTACCTCGCTCCGCCCGGCCTTCGTCCTTGTCCTCTTCCTCCGAATACAGTTTTGCGCTTGCGCTTCAAACCAACACATACACAAATGTCTATCTTTCTCTCTGTCAGTTTTTCCATCCTCATCGCTTTTTCCACTTTTTAAAGTGATATAGAAACGACGAAAGAGATAGACAAACCTACGTAAAGTGCCTATAACTATGCATCTCTGTATATCTTTGACCAAAACCAGCTTCGTTGTATAGATTTTAGTTCCATTTGGTGTGGAAAATACCTGTGACCTTGATTGGCGACAGAACTACCGAAAATATATCAGTCCAGAAGGAGGTCGACCGGGAAATAGAAAATATGGCCCGAATCATCGGGAATATAACGTATACTGTAGAGACCAACATTGGTTTAGATGACTGGATGGTAGAGAGAAAGAGAGAGAGAGAGAGAAAGAGCTTTTCGAAAACTTGCGGGACTGAGTTTTGTACGAAAATAACTACCAACTAGCAAACGCTACTTGAGAATCAGCTCCGAAGGAAGGAATATGAGAGAGAATTAGATCACATATTGTTGTAGTGGAAATCCTCTTGTTCGTCAAAAGTACACGGACGTATATGGGCTATTTCAAGCCGAAAGATAGTTACTTTGATTCGCGTATTTTGCTTCCTCATAGAAGAAGCTTTGTTTTCGTGAAAACATTTTTTTTTTCTACATTTTCATGTCGGAATACTCTGAGTGGACTAAAACATCGAGAAAAATCGTTTAGAAAAGATATCTGCATGGATGTATGTGTGTGTATGTAGACGGCTTGCAAAATTCAAACATTCGTATCTCAAAAACAGCTTCAACAATCGAGATGAAATTTGATTCACATGTGGAACAGTCGGACACCTTTCTTTGTAATCATTTTTAAAAGGATTGAAACACTTGTGCTGATTATATACGATTTTGAATTTTTTGAAAATTCAAGTCTGTATGCGCTCTAGCTGCCGTAAAATTTTGTCTACGTCGAGATAAATAATTTTTTCCTAGAAAAGCAATGTTAAAAAACGATCGATATTGAATTTCAGATGAATGTATAAATAGGTTCTGCTTTAATGGAATTTTGAATTTTTCGAAAAATGTACGTTTTGCTCTAACTTACGACAGCACCTACCAAATCAATTCAATTTTTTTTACAGACAAAAAAGAATATTCAGCGGTGATACGTATCAAATTTAGTAACGATCGATAAAGAGATTCGGATTTTATAACAATTAAATTTATTTTCGATACATGCAAAATGGACTAAAACTTCAGACATGTGCGTATTAACATAGAGAGATATTTTGTACCATATTTGGTGAAAATCGGCAACGTTATCTGAATTTTATAAAACATTACATTTTTGTAATCACAATTGCATTTCCATTTTAAAGATATCAGAAATAATGAACGGTTTAATTTTAAAAGATTGGGGAAAGTGAGCTAGAAACGATATATAAGTACAACATATTTTTTAAATTTCCTTAAAACAAGGATGGAAAGTAGAACTTTGCAGATTGCTTCCTCATTATTTTAAAAATTTTAAAGAGCTTCCTCTTTGTGGAAGCCTAAATCGATAAACATACGAGTACTTCCTATGTAGATAGAAGTATAGAAGTAAAAGTAGCTTTGCAAAAATTGAAAGATAATGAGAAAGCAACGCGCGAAGTTCTACATTGGATTCTTGTTTAACTTTATTAATGTTAATATCTGGCACGAAAACAGGGTCCTAGTATTCAAATACGAGGATTGTTTTTTTTCTTTTTTAACTCCTCTAAACTTAAGAATGTTTATGTACTTTTAAGATAATAAACATTTGCTTTGGTGTCTCTGAAGACTGGGGTATCAAGTACCACACATAGTTGCTGATTTCGTTATAACACAAGCTAAAATGTATTTGCTAAATATTTGATGGTTTTTACAAAGTTTTACGGAATAATTAACTGCTGTATACAGCAGCATGTTTCTATAACGCAAAGAAACATTTATAGCGATGAATTTATAAAAATGTTAACTGATCAATGTCCGAAGAATTACATTTATATCCAGTTTCATCGAATGATAATCCATAATTTGTCACCAATATTAATGCATCATGACTCATTCTATTTTTTAAAAGAGGTTCTACATATTAACTGACTAGATATTTATAATCGATTAGTATAAAAACCTAAATCCTCAAAAAGATTACATCTTATGCATTTTAAGTTACTACAAAAATCATTGGGTGATTTTTGTTTTTTATTCTAATGTTCCATAAAAACGTTTGTTTCATTAACCAAAAGATTTGATGATGTAAAAAATTCGGACTCCAAAAAGCGGCATTGTTTCATCATGACATTTTCAATATCCATGAGTCAGTAGTACTTCTTTTAAAAGTCTTAGTTTTTGCGTGAATTTATCAGTGAAAAGATTCCGTAATCTCAATAACGAGCTTTAAATAAAAGTCTTTCTTGAAAGATTTTATTTTTATATTGTACTTGTAAGTTAAATTTGACTTGAAACATGCCATACACAATGTTAAGTTGGCTTTATCGGCTCAGCTTAACATCAGAAAATACGAGCTCTTATCCTCCCGCTATCATAATAATCATCGAAGCCTTAAGATCTCCCTGATAACGATATTAGTAATCGCGGTCACCTCGCCGAGAGTCAGTGACGTCCGATGACGATGTTTCATCCTCGAACAATGGTAACGACAACGAGAGAAAGAAAAGAGGGATGCAGCTGGGGAGGGAAAAATAAGAGACGCGGAGGAAGGAAGGAATTTTCTTAAAGAGAGGGAGAGATGAGCGCGGACGTACGTGAAGTCCCGCGTCGAGAGATTAACGACGATCCGTCGGAACGTCGCGAGGAAGCGCTCCGGCTTTTTCTCTCCACCAAGAGTTTTGTTCTCTTTCTCGCTTCTTTTGCTTGACGTTGACTTGCCGTTCTCCCGCCGTTTATCTATTGCCGCTGAGGTATTTATCTGTATATCTCTCATTCCCCCCCGTCATTCCTGCCGCAAACTTGGTCTCTCTCTCTCTCTCTCTCTCTCTCTCTCTCTCTCTCTCTCTCTCTCTCTCTCTCTCTCTCTCTCTCTCTCTCTCTCTCTCTCTCCTCTCCCTCTCCCTCTCCCTCTCCCTCTCCCTCTCCCTCTCCCTCTCCCTCTCCCTCTCCCTCTCCCTCTCCCTCTCCCTCTCCCTCTCCCTCTCCCTCTCCCTCTCCCTCTCCCTCTCCCTCTCCCTCTCCCTCTCCCTCTCCCTCTCCCTCTCCCTCTCCCTCTCCCTCTCCCTCTCCCTCTCCCTCTCCCTCTCCCTCTCCCTCTCCCTCTCCCTCTCCCTCTCCCTCTCCCTCTCCCTCTCCCTCTCCCTCTCCCTCTCCCTCTCCCTCTCCCTCTCCCTCTCCCTCTCCCTCTCCCTCTCCCTCTCCCTCTCCCTCTCCCTCTCCCTCTCCCTCTCCCTCTCCCTCTCCCTCTCCCTCTCTCTCTCTCTCTCTCTCTCTCTCTCTCTCTCTCTCTCTCTCTCTCTCTCTTTTTTCGAAGATTGTCCCGCGGGCGAGAGGCGAGCGTACCCGCGAGTTTCCAGTGTAATTTCGACAGCAGGGCAAACCGGCCGTCTCTCTACTTCTCTCTCTGCCCCAATATAACAGTATATATGGAGTATTCCATACAAACCGAATCTCCTTTACAGCCAACATTTTTTTGTTGTATTTACACAAAATTTAAATATATTACAGTATTAACTTTAATTGTCCTTCACTCCAATTTTCAGATCACCAGTACCTACTAAGATACTCTGAAATCAATAATCTTTTGACTTTTCAAACGTGGGTAGTTTCCATAATTACAATAAATTAAGATAGCTTTGGATCAGATGAATCAATCGAAACTCAGTTTTTATATCAAGATAAAAAGAAATTGCATGAACATATTTGTAATATTGAAAAGTCTTTCCTGCATTCGGTGAATTGTTTCACTGCTAATCGCGGAATGCTTGAAATATAATGAACAACATTTATATTCGGTTGTGTAATTATCTATTATTTTGGTAATCATCAGAAAGACGCGGTATTCAGTAGTGCCGATGTGCTAAAAAAAAACGTTTGGTGAATAACGTTGTAATTTAAACGATTTCTCATCATTTGCGACGACAAATACGAAAATCGAACTGTGTCATAAATAACTTTTAAATCGAAGAAGTAGGGCAGGCGAAGATCAATCTAGAGTAAAGAATTATAGTAAAAATATATATATACAATTGATTTACCGAAAAGAAATTCAGTTTTTACTAATAACGCATGATATATTTTTACCCAGTTTTGTAAAAATCAAATTTGTAATTTTGTTACATTCTAACGAGTGGGAGCTTATTTTTTTTTAGTGAAAAATGCACTGAAACTTACTGATAGTTTTTTTAAATAATAATTATAGTTTAATAATGACAGCCATGTGTATTTTTTTGTAACTCGTAGCTGTGAAGGTTACTAAACTTTTCTCTTAATTGAGAAGTGAAACGAATCACAGTACTCATTGTCAGTGAATTCGTAAAACATCATTTAAAGATAAAAATAAGCTGTTATTCATCAACATTGAATTTAATATTACAATTCCAACTTATTAAAAACCGTTCAAAAATATGTTTCATGTATGTTTTGCCTAAACCGAGTTATTTTTCAGTAAACTGATTATTATATACTCTTGATATTTTAAGCAAGAGTCCTTAAATTCAGATCAACCTGCATTTCTTCCAATTTTGGCTTTTAAAACACGTGCAAAGAATTTCTATAATCTTGACACTTGAAGAACGTGACTGTACCGTCGAAACCTAATTAGTAACAGCACCGTTCGAAATTGTTCTTTAAAGTACAATAAAATATTCACTTAAAAACATTGGTTACATTAATGTAATTTAGTTTTGAGGATTTCTTGCATCTCGAAAGATAAGAAAAAAGGAATAAATTTGTTTCAGC
Organism: Perithous albicinctus; assembly: GCA_964016905.1. Classification (NCBI taxonomy): domain Eukaryota; kingdom Metazoa; phylum Arthropoda; class Insecta; order Hymenoptera; family Ichneumonidae; genus Perithous; species Perithous albicinctus. The sequence continues at coordinate 28,944,519 of OZ024688.1, read as the reverse complement.
GTTTCTCAATGTTGATTGGACTTAAAGATTCGAAAATTGAAGTAAAATAATATTTCGGATCATACTATAATAGTCTTCAATTTCGAGACGACCAACCAAATTCGCGATGAAACGGAAGGTTCGGTTCGTATGGAATAGCCCACATATGTAGAGGTAGAATCTCGTGGCAATGTTGGCGGATAGGGAGAACGATCCCGCGGCAAAGAATCCCTCCTGATCGCCCATTGGCCGTCTCGACATCAAGCCCCTGGGACCAGAATCTCGATCCGTGCGGAATAAACACGTTGATGTGGAAAGAGCAGAAATAAAAGCGGCTCTCGCGGAATCGCGGGTGTGCCTTCTACACCAGTCCTCGTATAGAGTAAACGCTCCATCGAATCAACCGTCACTGTGCTTATCTCTCTTTTTTCATCTCTCCTCGTCTTTTTCCCGTTCTAATTCTCTGACTATTTTTCTTTCGAGTACAGGCGGCTTCCTTCTTATCATCGCCCACCTCGGCTCCAGAACATCATTTGTAAATAATCTCCGAGGGATTTGAGGAAGCTGCTTCTTCCTCCGCCGCGATGGATGTAAGAACGAAAAAAAGAAAACGATCCCCGATGAAGACGGAGAACGATGCGCCTGTCGAAGTTGAGAGAACCGATGGAAAAGTGATGCCTTCATCCCTCGGAAAATCTACTCGAAATCTCGTTCACACTCAACGTTCTCTGACGATTCACTTTCTTTCGTACTTGATGCCTTGAAAATTGAATTAAAATCAATTTTTGTTTATGATTATATCAAATTCACACGTAATCGCTGCGAAAAAAGAAATCATTGAACTTCTACATTAATTTTTATATACCAGTTTATGAATAAAAACTTTCATTTTTATACTATGAATTTCCAGTAGATTTTTTAAGAGAGTACTTATATTGCATAATACTGTATTATTCTTATTAAGTGTTGACCTGCTTCCGTATTTCATCACTAATAAATGTGTGAAATCTATAATTAATATTTATGTGCTGAAAAAAATGAAGTTATACATATGGGCTTTATAATTAATATCTAACCAATTGCGAAAACTTTTTCACATTTCTATGCTGAAAACTCGTTCTCGGTTCTCGACTAATTATTTAATATCAATTTTTGTTCACATTTATTAAAAAATTCGCATATAACCGACTGAAACAAAAACTACGTAGCTGTAACAGTATCATTTAAAACTCGTTGAATTACATACATTTTAATTGAATTGATAATAAAGTATTGTTTGATGTATTGTATGAATCAATAATGTGCATTTTCATACAAAAAATATGTACATGGTGCCTTTAGTCGCTGGCTTTTCCCGGACTTTCTCTCACCAATTAATCAATTGTTCCTGATCGAAGTTGTAAGCATAATTTCACTTGCAGTCACTACCTTATCGATTATGAAAATCGTTCCAGATTTATATGTCAATCACTTATAAATTTAATGCTATTATAAGCATCTGGGCTCTCTGGGTATTTCACGACACATCTAAAATTCGACAGTTAATTTATTTACAAAAAAGAAATCAACTCTACGGCGACTCACTTCCAAAAAAATCTACTACAATACAATTTTACGGTCAAGGTAAAATAAAATAAGACTGTAGTCAAAGTGGTAAATGAATTATTATAATTCAGAACATTAGGTCAATAAAATCATATCGAAAATTACCTCATCCATTTAAGATTTATTATTATGAATGAAAAAATGTACAACTTCAAATCCTTTTTATTTCGGAGTTTGAAAAATAGTTCCTGGATAAATGTTTGAATTAATTTTTTAAATAATTTCTTGGCATTATAAGATTTACTAACTTACGTAAAAATATTAATTACTTTAATATTGATGCAGTAGGAACCCCAGGGTAGGAAAAATTCATTAAAGTTAGATAAAGTCAGCGATTTTTTTTTCTGTTCATGATGAAAAGTCTCGTAATAGAGCTATAAACCGACAGTTTTTTAATATGGTAGACTTGTTTTCCGGAATTAAATCGTGATATAGTTGTTTCTTTTTCTTTTTAGAGACATTAATTGTAGAGTTATGAATGTGCAAATTCTACGCACAACTTTGAGTTCTTTTACACGGGATCTTTTTTTCCATCGCTTGTTGGTCGTAGCCAAGAAGGAGAAGAAGAGTGTAGCGGCACGTCGGCCTTGGCCAGTAACGCAAAATCTGCCTCCCACGTGGAGTTGAGTCTCGCGAGCGCTTTTACGCAAAGGTTAATGTGAATTCGTCGTGGCGCGACGACGACGACGGGCGCCGCCTGGAATATACACTTCGTGAAAAGACCGAGACGCGGGGAGAGAGAGAGAGAGAGAGAGAGAGTAAAAAAGGTAAAGACGAAGAAAGGAGAAGTTTGAGTGAAGAAAAAAAAAAAAAAAAAAAAAAATAACGTTGCTGAAGGAATAAGAATCTGGTACGACGTATGGAAATAATGCCGGTGTATAAACTCTGTTGTAGAGTTGAAGCCACTGCCTCCACTGTGTGTGGAAGCCCTTCTCTTCGAAACGATTGATTTCGTATCAAACATGTTGCGATGCAAATAGAATGAGCGTGGGCGTTACAGGTTCTCTCTGTAACGTAAACGTAACCACGCGGTGGGTATAAACTACTGCTTTAGTGGCATATATATATACATACGGGCTCCAAACCGGTGCGGGCACGATGCCTCGAATATGGCATTATTTTCTAAATTCAGCCTACAAGAAATTTTTTCAAGAAAAAAAATTATTTTAACAGTTATTAAGAAAATTCTGCGTACCTTGTGAATACAATTGTTTCGTTTACTTGGTTTTATTCTATGTATGAAAAAAAGCGGTTTTTCTATTAATGCAATTGTCTGATAAAATATTTTCAATGGATATTTTTTATACATTTAATCAACAGGAATTGTTATCAATCAGTTCATATTTATGTAAGTTTATAGCTAGGAATATTTTTTTAGCTTATGGACAGACACTAATGCAATAGAATCCTATACTGCGATCAATTAATAGGCAAAATTTTGTAAAAATGATAACAAATAAACAATAGCCTTGACTTGACTAGTATGAAGTACTGTAACATTCTTAAAATGAGTATTAGGCCGTTTAAAAAAAAAGTCACTATTTTTTGCTTCTTCCACTTCGCGAAAGGGGGCTGTGTCAAAAAATTTTAAAAGGTGTCTCATTGGAGGTCTTCATGCAAAAATGCGACACCTCTAAAACTTAATTGTCAGCTTCCCCCGTTAGTGAGGTGTTTTCGTACATTGCAAATAATAGTTTTACAGGGTGGGAACTTAATTTTTTTTTAATTTTACGTACGTTAAAAAAATTGATTTCTTCTTTCTCTTTTTAATATAAGCAAAAATATTACGTTTTTCTTTTCATGTTTCTCTCGCCCCCTAAAAGTGTAGGTTTGGACCTTGAATGAAACCTCGCGAAATAGGACCACTGTCAAACAAATTTAAGAGGTGCTGCATTCGGCGTTTAGAACCAAAATTTATGGCACCTCTAAAAGTTAATTATAAACGTACCTCTTTCACGAGGTGCTTTCGTAAATTTTGCCAGTGCTCCCCTTTCACGAGGTGTACTTCAAGTTCGAACCCTACACTTTTAGAAGGTGGGAGTAGCACGAAAAAAGATAGTGATTATTTTTTGTCCAGCATATTAAAAAGAAGAGAAAAGTAATAATTTTTTTTTTATGAGTACGTAAAATAAAAATAAAGTAGCCGTCCTCTGAAATTATTGTTTTCAATTTTTAAAAACACCTCGCAAAAGGGAGACGCTAACAATTTCGTTTTAGAGGTGCCGCATTTTTTGGGTATATAACCTACAATGCGGCAACTTTTAGAAATTTTTTCATGTGTTCCCGGAAATGGTGCATTTTTTTAATGAATATATATTGTGGTTCTATGGTTCTATGTATTTTTCACTCGGTGTATTATTCGGTTAAACTTCAAGTCTGTACGCTTTCACATTTTTCGTAACAGTACGGAACGAGAATTTTTTATTAAAAAAATTATCCGTAAAACAAAAAACAAACTGTACAGACTACCATTTATTAATTAAATTCATTTATGTTATGAATGAATTTCAACGTTTCCCAATATAAAAGTTTCTTTTAGTTATTTATTAAAATGAACAGAAAAACAAGATTTTCTTCTATTTGTGACGTAGTCTGATAAAATATTTAATCCCGAGAAATATGATGTATTTCGTTAAAATGAAAATGTATAGAATGCGTTTTTCTCTCAATATATAATGGATGAAAACTCTCCTGTACGCTTCTACATGTCTCTGGAATTCCAATTTTAATGAATTCCACAGATATAAACTCGTATCAATCCAATACGAAAATTTCAAAAACAAATCAATTTTCAGAGCTCGAACAATTACCCTTTCCCAATCCAATCATTTCGTTTATTGATTCATGTTATAAACACAGAAAACGTATTTAATTCACAGACATTTTTTTTATTAATATTTTGATTCCGTGTATCACAGTCATTGTTCCAACTAAAAGTCCCCGTGCGCTTTTACACGTACTCGAAAATCTATTTATAAAGACGTTCCACTGGTACAAACTCGCATCAGTATGAGACATTGAATTGTTGTAAGTAGATAAATGCATGTTTGATCAGCCAGAACGGAGATCATTGCCGATAGGTCTATTTAATCAGTCTGATGTACAGAGTGTGTGTATGTGTCTGCCAAGTACATCAACTATAATATCGGCCATCAATTTTCAGTTTCAATCTGTCCCTCCCTTCCATCTCCCTCACGCCTCTGCTCTTATCAACCGAGACCATCCCGAAAATGCAAGTAAAGCGCAGCTCTCCCTCTCTCTCTCAGAGAAAGAGAAAGAGAGAGAGAATAGTTTCCACGCAGTCTGATACTATAATCTGCAGCTTGCAATGAGCCATCAGCTGGTAGCATTCATACTTCTAACCAATTCCCACATCCACAGAGCATGCTAGCCTGTATTTGCGCGATAATTTTCATCGTTTATACTGTGCACGTTTCTCTCTGCCTTAGGACGACTATGGTATCATACTAGACTGCAGTGACGTCGTATAGTCAGGGAAAATGCTCTCGTTGAATATATCGTCTAGACTCTGTATATATGTTATATCTTTTTCCACACATATTCGAGTCTCACTCGGTGGCTTTTCGAAATTGCTTTGCTGCACTCGGCCACGGAGTTGACTCGAGGCGTTCCTGGATCGTGCGATGACGATGAGGCCAAGGAGAGTCGGAAAGTAGAAGAAGAAGACGAAGATGAAGATGAAGAAGAAGAAGAAGAAGAAGAAGAAGAAGAAGAAGAAGAAGAAGGAGGAGGAGGAGGAAGAGAGCTTTAGTGGCGAACACCAGCACAACTCGACTACAACGAGGGTGGTGTGGCTCATATAGTGGTAGTGGATGTCGGAGTTAAAAGAAACCGAGTGGCGATCTAGCTGGAGCGACGACGAGTGGCGAGGGAATCAAGGGAAGAGAGGAGAGGCGCAACGAGAGATGAGGAAGGAGTGACCGAGCGGTGAGAGAAGAAAGGGGGCAAAGGAGGGCACACCACTCGAGCTGCTACTACTGCTGCTGATTGTAATGGTGTGTGCTTGTGTGTTGCTCGCGAACTCTGCTCGTTTCGCGTGTTACTATGCTACGGTGGCGCGACTCCGCGATCTCGCTCCGAAACAGTAGAGCGTCGACGCTCCTATGGCTCGAACACCCGCACCTCTTCAAAATATACTCAAATCCGCAATAAATATCTTCTGGTTTTATGAACTCCTCTTCTTCTTCTTCTTCTTCTGGAAGATATTAATATTGTAAATATAACATATGTAAACTTTTTAAGAGTATTGGATTAATAAAATTGACTGGTAAAATACTCGTAGCAAATATTTGAACTATTTCATTCAATTACATGGTGGCCACAGTCAGGGAAATCTGGGAAATTACAGTATAGTTGCAGTTGACATTGGAGATATAATGTAGGAACACTTTTTCAACAGTTTCGGGTTAATAAAGTTGACTAAAAAAGAATAAAAAATATCATAACTTTAAATCGACCGGATGTCCCATGCTGTAACTTTGCACAAAATTCTTATTTCGCCTGCAGGATATAATTAAAAAAATTGATAACCCAGATATCTGTAGTTTTTCGGTGGAAAAATTAGATTTTAAAACTTTTTTTCTCAAAAAAGATATTCAGAGTGCCCAGAAAAATGTTAGAACGTCTTTTAATTGTAAATCATTAAGAAATAAAAAATTTTTGCTATTTTTACTTTTTCGATGAGATACTCCGACACCGAGTTATCTGAGTCGAAAAGAAAAATGTCGCGCAGCCTAGCTAATATAGCGCTATCGACCTTAACCCTCCGTCAAATTTTTGTACTCGAATATATCTAAACTTGGGGAAAAAATCAGGTTGTATCGTTTTTTGGGTGGCTGAAGTTTGGTGGAATACCCCATATGTACACTTTTTAAAGGGTTTTGGAGTAATAAAATTGTGTGATCAAATATTCAAACCAGATATTTGAATTATTTAATTAAATAACATATTTAATTAAATAACGTCAATTGATAAATTTCTTAAAATATAGGTTTAAAGTTAAATGGCTCATTGAATTTTAATCATACATATATACATGAAACTTCTGAGTAGACAGAATTTGAAGAGATGTTGCATTAGCTAATGGAAAACGTGATTTTACCCATTCTGTTTAGTTATGAACTGTGTTAATAAAGTGTTCACTTCGCTGATGTCGTTCTTAGTAATAATTAATACTGCATCTATAGGAATTGAAAACCTTGTATTTTTTCCTTCAAAAGAATGTAGCAAATATAAAAATACTCGAACCAGTCATATTGAACCCGTTTAAAAAAAACGAATAAATAATTAAGAGTATCTATTGATGGATGCTCAGGATAAAATGGATTAAATGTTTAGGGAAACTCAGGATTTTTTTAAAAATAAAATGCCCACCATAAATGAAAATATGGGAACTATGCATGTATCGTAATAATTACTACAATTTATAGTCTCTTTATACTTTGTAATTAGAATTCGAGTCGTACTCGAATCTAATTACAATCTTGTATCAGTATAAATCCAGAATTTTTAAAGTAAAAATATTGTGTCCTATTAATTTTCCTCTCAATGTTTCATTGTTGTTACTACAACTCAAAGTGCCTGCGCGCTTTCACACGCGTCTGAATTTCTAATTATAAAGAGATTCATTAGCATGAACTCGTATCTGTACGAAATCAGAATTTTTAGACGTTTTCCAGAAACATCAAAACAAATTTCATAAAAATTTGTTTAGACCTGAAAAAATGTTAATGCATCACAATACAATTTCTTCGTGCATTAAATTATTTCACGAATACAAAAACAAAGTTTTTTTTTAAGTAATAAAATTGAATAAGAATAGATTAATCTTTTCAGTTGAGGATTCACATTGACATTCTATGAATTCTTGATTTAATTTTTTTTTATATACATTAACTGTAAGTATCCTCTTTTCAGATAGTACAATCGCTGATTTTTTCTTAAGGCTCTTCGTATTGATTTTCAACTGCTTACTTTTCAAATAAAGAAAAAATTTCCATTTTTTGTCATCGTCAAGTAAAATATAGCAATCATTGGAATAATGTGACGATGTTGAGCGAGTCAAACAGTTAATTATTCGTAGCATTATCAACTTTTAAACGAGAATTTGCATACTCGTCGCCACATACAGAATTACTATATTGTTATGATACAAAAGTAGTATTTATCATGAAATTCTTATAATTTCAGCGATAGTAGGTTTTGTTGGTAATCGGTCATTGCTCGTTGTTGAAGTCCTCGCAATAGTCTTCTGTGTAAATATGTATATTACCGAGCGTGTCGCCAGCGTTATCACCACTGTCGTATAATTCGTAGTTTTTAAATAAATATCTTTAAGCAACGGCAAACGTTGGAGAAAGAGAGAGAGAGAGAGTGTAAACCGAGAAACTGCTAGGTAGGGTGAGTTTTGAGACGTCTCTGGCGAATTGGCTGTGTGACAAATGCGCCGGGTTGGGGGATGTCAATTTAGAGGCTTAGAATATTTCCGAGGGAGCTATATCGGACATAATAGATTTGAGCTATGCGCGTAAAGCCCGAAGAGACGACTCGCTTAAGCTTCTCGCTTCTCCGAGGCGCAGAATCGTCGTAGACGAAAATTCTTCGTGATAAACCGAGAATTCGAAGAGCAATTCGAACGACGTATGTGACATTCTCCGTCAATTCATCCACTTCTTTACTCACTCTCTTAGATATTACTTATAATTAGATTTCAGCACTATATGATAGTATTTTCTGTCTTTCTTTTTTTTTATATTTCTTAATCAACCATTTCAGAAACTGCTGTACATTCTTCCAAGTCAACGTGTCTCAAGAACTATAAGTCAGAGGAAAAAAAAATCTCACCATAACAGTGTTAGTTTAATATCAACTTTACGATATAATTTTGTAAATAATTTAGTCGATCAGCTCACGCTTATTTTTCGCCAAGAAAATGTTGAGATTTGTTTTTTAAAGAAAGGACACTTCTATTCAGCTGCACAATTTATAGAATAACTAGGCATTCCTATCGATTCCGTTCCTATATATCTCTAGAGTTGTACAGATCGATGGTCCGGAATAAAGACAGCCAAATTGTGTAAAATTTAATGAAACTGTGAATTTATGATATTACTGAAAATATTTGTATCACGGCGATACTAAGAAGTATGTTGTATTTACACATACGATTTCAATTAGAGGTAACTAACGATTTCGCGCGTTTAAAACATTTTCAGCAAGGTAAGGGCAGCTTAATAAGAATATGCAAAAATTTTATTTTTTTTATTACTCTGTAACGCCAACTGGTGCTACTCTAGCGATCTTCTAAATGGTATCGCCGTAAATACCGAAAGTTACTCTACATTTTTTTTAATCAAAGAATAATCTTTGGTTTATTTGTTAAATAAAAGTCATGTGATTTTTTTTTCAGATTGTTATCTAATCTTCACATTATTTTTTCTTTGGAAGTCTGATAAATATTCAGCCATACTCTACATATAATTATTAATCAAATTATTGTGTAATGTATAATAGAAATAGGGAAAAAATCTTTTTTATAAGAAAAAAATTCGGTTTTCTAATAAAAATATAGCCGATTTTATTGGACATTTGTATGCAATTTTTACATTTTTAGACTGTGGTCTCTTTGTGTTGCATGGTAATAAAATAAAGTACACATTTTTTACTGTGTGCATGTGTATTTTATTTTATTTTATTACCGCGCAACTCAAGTAAAATAACAAATGACCTAAGAATGTCCAAAAAGATGAATCAAGATATTTTTATCCCTATAAATGTATAGGCACATCGGAATAAACTTTTTTTTTACTGTTTTTGATTGTTTATATTTACTTTCATTAAATCAGCAATATGTTTGTTAGATAGCTGATCTTTCTTTCACATACGAATGTGCCCTTTAAATTTTTTTTAGGTAACAGAATTTGTTTTTAAATTATATGTAAACTATGGCTTTAAATTAATCAAGCAGATAAATTCTGGGCCCTGTGCACTAACTAATACTCCCTTGAGTTACAATTAGATCGAAGTTCATGAGGTTAACGAGTCTGTCTGTTATATAAAGAATGAATCCTTTACATTTTCCATTGATAACTACATCTTTTATGATGAGACATATTTTGTTGGCTGATACGTCTAATTTTCAAGAAACTTTGATTTTTAAAAAACCACAGCATTTTCCAAAATGGTTGATTCTAAAATTCCAAGAAAATCACAGAAAATACTTCCAGGTAGTTCTCAAATCTATATAATTATGAAAAAATACCAGAGGCTCAGAAAAAAAAGTGGCTGCTCTGACAGAGAATGCCTCGTATATAAGTGTGATCGCGCGAGACACGTCGAGCAGGTTTCGCACTCGTTTCTCGCGTCGAGCTCACTGTCGCTCTCAAAGTTTTTCATTTATGACGTACAACATGTCCCACGATATACTCCCTTTAAAATAAAAAATCGCTGAACATTAAGATTACTCGACATCTGGCACGAATGAGATACACGTGTCAGCCACGAGAGATACAAGACGTAGCGCGAAAGCGAGTCAAGCTTCTCTGGCTCGATGAGCAAAGTTTTCGCTCGTTGGCGACACAAAGCAAGCCAAGAATGCGAGAAAACCAAATCCAAGGACTGTCTGAAAAAAGCAGGTTGATGAAATTGAGAATTCTGAATGTAGGATTCGAAATATAATCGTCGCAGGATTATAATTTTACGCGTAAATTCGTAGTAGACCGAGGAAGCAGCTAATGCAATCGTTACATAAACACATCGGAGCTCGCGACCGCTCTAAGCGGAGGGAAATAGCCAGCGCAGGAGAGAGAGAAAGAGAGAAAGAGAAACTGCGCATGACGATTCCCAACGCGTTTGACCGACTCGCTTGAACTCGGAATACTAAAAGCTCATCGGTAATGTTACGCGTAAACGCGGAATACACTGATTCGCTCGCTAGTCGCGAATGCAGAGAGGACTGTATATAAACGCCAATGGTAAATTGAACGTGCAGTCTAGAATCGCGCTAGCCAAACGCACAAGGACATGATATAGCATTTCAATCGGATTATTCAATATGAAAGAGCTTGCAGACAATGGCCGGAGCTCCCGAGATCACTGAACTCGCCTCGACCCATCCATCACGTGCGCCAACATTTTCGCATTATATTAATAGCATTAAATGGCATTACTCACCTTTACACTTAACTCCGACTTTTCCGGCACCCCAAATATAATCTTCACCTGTAAAATAAATGAATATTATCATTAAAACTCTCTTATAAATAATTCACATGAAAATTTGTTGTATAGCTTATGATAATATAGTACGTAATTCGTGATACTCACATTGCAAGCACAGGATCGGAGTAACGAAGTAAACTTCCACGAGATTGTGGCTGTATTTGTCGGGCTCTGGACTTGTTGGCTTGGCTACATAAGCTGTAAATGGAGAAAGACTATATTTAGCTTAAGATTTTAATAGAAGGAGCTTTTTGTGGCTTATATGAAAATCGGGAAAACTGGAATCTTAAAGAAATTAAGGACATTGGTAACTCGAATAAAATCTGAAAAAAGAAAGCATTAACAGACACGGGATATTGGTAACTCAAATAAATCGGGAAAAACAGGAAACTTTAACAAATATAGAAGATTGATAGAATAAACAAATGTGGAGATATTAGAAACTCAAACAAATCAGAAAAACTGACATCTTCAAGGATTGTGGGAAATAGAAAACTGAAATAAATCACAAAAACAGGAAATTCAAAGAAATCAGGTAAGCTGTAAGCTTGAATAAATGTGGGAAAGTGAAAACTGAAATAAATAAATAAAACTGGAGTTTTATAATAACTTGGAAAATTGATAAACCAAACAAATATAGAACTTGGAATCTGAAATAAATCAGTATTGTAGAAACTACAAAAAACATAACAAATTAGGAACTCATGAATAGCTTTAAAACCGTAAAGAAACATGGAAAATAAAAAATATAAACAAATATAGCGACTTTCAATCTTTAACAAGTATGAACAATCGTAAACTCAAGGAAACATGAAACGAGGTAGGAAACAATGATTCAATAGGAGAAAAGGTAAAAGACAACAGACACGGAAACCGATTACAGAAACTAAAGTGGTAAAAAGTAATGAGAAGAACCTTCACTTTAAAATAAAACGTAATCGGAAGAAGATAATGTACTTGGAACCAATATTGTAAGGAAAGTAAACTCCCGAACGGGTATACTCAGAATAATTATACTGCTGGAGCGTTTCGCAAAAACAAAATGGGCTTTACCGTATGGTCCATTGCTGAGGGTGACATAGGATGACTCTTCTTCGTTGCGGGTGTCTAAATACGGCGGTATGCTTCCTTTCAGCATTAGGACTACGTAGGGTGTACCCCCAAACGTCTGAAAAAATAAGGAAAAAAACAAACAAATCAAGTTACGATCGTTTATGTATCGTCGTAAAATATTTGCAGTCTACGGCGATAAGCCGACTGGCTTTCCAGTTGCTTGATGACTCACCAGGTACAAGGCCTTCTGTGTAGTTCACGCTCTGCACAGCTCTATAGTATTATATACAGTTATTATTATTTTTTTTCTCTCTCCCTTTTTCTTTGATAATAAATTTATCGATAAAACGTAGGGCTCTCAAACAGACGAAAAAAATGCTATTTTAATCTTTATGAGAGCAATCTAATACTTCTAGCTTTTATTTACGAGCGCTAAGCATGTTGCCCGGTTACTCTGTGGCGTTGGAGACTTCATCCACGCCTAAACACTGTAAATCGTTCGTGAATCTACACAACATTGTTCTCGCGCTTTTACTACTCGGCGAATCGACGAAAAAAAAAAAAAAAAAAACGATTCACTCCAACAGAATCGCAATGCTATTAATATCTCAGTGGCCTTCGAAATACTTTGAACATAGTTTTTCTATATAGTCTTTTTGTTTTCAACGAGTATTATTGACGCTTTCTAATTCGGCGCATCGTCGGCAGATATGCGGCATTATTCATTGTCATTTATGCATTGTCTTGTTATCTAATTAACTCTGGATGTTGCTCTTTGCGGTAGACGAAAGTTTTGATGTCATACAGGAGTATTGTAAAGGAAGCTATGACGCTAGTGCCTTTAAACGTTCTTAGGAAGACGTTTGATGATTACTTTCTGTGTTGTACGAAAGCATTCAGTATTTGTTTCTGATTTGCTTGTTCTCTATCAAAGACTCTTCAGGTACAGAGACGATTTGTTTCTCAGCTGCAGCGCTTTGTCTCCTTTGATGTTTCTCGTCTCTCGTTCGCATTTCCGATCCTCTTTGTGTTCTTGTACATACATTCCTTGCTTTCTTGCAAACTTATTGTCGTGACTCCCTGAATATTCAACTGCTTTCCATGAGTTACGACTGACATCAGTTTCCAAACGTTTATTATCTGCAAGAGAAAAGCATTTGTATTATTATTCATAACTTCAGTCTCATTATAAGCTATTTTTGAGAATATAATTGAAACAATTTATACGCATTCACTTCAGTACATTGAAGCTTGTGCTTCAAGTAGCTGTGCTGCAGAGTATGTGGTCAATTAAAGAGTTAAGACAAATTTTGTCTTCTTAAACTGTTATAAATTGGACAGTAGTGAAATGAGACAAATGTAACATTGTCCAGCATTGGCGAAGAGCATGATGCATTGAAAGTCCTTAAATGGCTGGACCAATCACAAATGTTTCTATAACTATTCAGGCTCATCTGGCATTAAATGCATAGCTTTCAAACAAAGTAGCACTTTTCTTTTCAGATTGATTTTAACTTCGAGGGCACACATAAATATTATAAACATAAAATTGGATTGTAAAATAGCATTAAAAATCTTGCAACTTGATAAAAAATATCACTTGACAAGCACGAAAAAAATTAACATTTTCAAAAGTGAAATTCTTTTTGTTGTTGTCTAGTTCATTGGTGTAAATAGTTATTATATTTATTTTTTGAAAATTCCTTTAGTCAGGCTGGACACGATCTTCTCCCAAAGGAAATTTAAACTAAACTCTATGAGAAGGAATATTCTAGAAAAAAAAGTCCGTGTGTGTGTGTTCCAGGCTCAGAAAATTTGATCGTCCATAACTCACAAACGGCACGATGGATCTAGCTCAAATTTGGCACGTAAACAGAGTAGTAACTCTTCTTTAATGGGAGAGTTTTAACAAAATGTATCCATATACAGATTTTATAGAATTTCTAATTTTTCAAAAAAATTGTGTGATTGCTCTAACTTTCGTAAAAGTTTGACGATTCAGCTAAATAGTTCTTCATAACTGAAGACACGTTCAATGATGTTTGGTATTAATTTCGACGAAATCGGTAAAGCGCTTCGAATTTTATAGAATTTTGAATTTTTCGAAAAAATTAATTTTGCGAAAAATAACATACAGCGTTACTACGTATTAAATTTGGTGACGATCGGTAAAGTAGTTCGGATCTTAGGCAATTCTGAATTTTTCAAAAAATGTAGATTTTCGCTCTAACTTTCGTAAAAGTTAAGAAAGTAAGCCAAAACTTTGTACTTGATGGAAATATGATGCAACGGTATTAATTACGGAATTTGTGTTATCATGTGTAATATAACTTTTTTTTTTATAGATAATACATTTTTAAATTTCAATAAACATCATAATATTTGAATTGCCTATAATCGTCGTCATGGTAGTTAATTTTTCACAAAGCTTCCTCTATAAGAAAGCGAAAATAATGAATATCTTCCTATTTTTGTTGTTGCAAGGATTCATGTGTAAAATTGCAGCATGATTTTTTTTTTTTGTTTCATCTGACACGTTAAACTCTTATAAACTTTGTAAAGCATTGAAGCAAACACATTGAGTCATAAATTGCTGGATCAATCACAGCCTCTTTCAATATTACCTGACTCTGTTTGTGTTAACTGTGTAGTTACTGATTGTGAGTATATTATTAAAGAAGAAATGCACCAAAAATACTCAGCGAAAAATACCTCTGTTATTGCAATCTCTATAGCTATAAAGTTAGAAAATTTGAATTTTGAAAATGCCATAAAAGTGTCTGAGCCCAATATTTTTTGTTGAATTTAACACACATCAAAAGTATGATTGGACTCTCCTACAGATATTTTCATTACATAGCAGCAGTCAGACAAGAGATTAGACCTAGGCCTGCGCACTTCTAAAACCTTTCCAAAAGAGTAAACTTTGTAATGCAAAAGACATTCACGTCAATACTGTCATTAAAGAAACACTAGACTAACTGCAATCTGTTCCTGTGATTATTCACCAAGACTTTACATGCATTAATTACATTGCTATTGATTGCAAATTCTGTCTTTTGTCTATCTAGACATCTACATCATTTAATGCGGAAGAAAAATGCATTTATAGAAACTGGAAAAAAGTTGTGATCTTTGGCCTGGCAGCTATAGCCAGAAAACAAAGCCCTTGATTTTTTAAATTCTCAAAAAGACATCCTTTACAATCCACTGTACAATTTACATATGATTTAGATCTCTGATAAATCAAAACAGTATCAAAAACCAAATCACTGTCTCAAACAAACTTATTACAACTCTATTAGAGTACAAATTTACAGACAATTTCCAATATTGTCCAAAGAGCAGTCAAATTAGAGTCAACTTTCAATCTTCTAGTAAATTTGCAATAATGTGGTGCAATTGTAATGCTCTTAATGTATTCTGTATTTTGCTAGATTTGTATTATAGTAAATTCATAAGCTACAGGTCAGATGAATTTGTATTATGGCAAAGTTGGAGCGTAAATTTGTTTATAATTTTATAGAGTTGTATCTATCTAGTAGATAATTTAGCCAAAGTTGCCAACACATAATTAAGAAAATACCCCAAGGTCTTAAAACAAGATCCATTACATATTAACTTAACTGCATTAGTTCTCCAAATTTTCATATTGTATAGACAACCAAAGACAACTGACAATTAAACCCTTTGTTGTGCATAGTTCTGAT
Source organism: Perithous albicinctus (assembly GCA_964016905.1). Classification (NCBI taxonomy): domain Eukaryota; kingdom Metazoa; phylum Arthropoda; class Insecta; order Hymenoptera; family Ichneumonidae; genus Perithous; species Perithous albicinctus. The sequence continues at coordinate 28,928,932 of OZ024688.1, read as the reverse complement.
GCTACAACTAATGGCTCACAATCTTAAAACTAAAAAAGTGATGCAAGGGCTTTGCACATTGCCTCCTCATGATCTTTGAATGTTTACAAAGCTACCACAATGAGGAAGTAACTTTATCTATTTTAGCTTCCTCATAGAGGAAGCTTTGTAAACATTCCAAAATCATGACAAACCAATGTGCAAAGCTCTACTTTGCATCCTTGCTTTAAATAAATAAATAAATAAATTCTGTTTATATATCATATATATCACATTTCACTCTTTTCACATTTCAATTGATTTAAAATCTGTCGACATGAGTCAGTGGAAAACGTTAATTTTTGTAAAAATTCCAAAATAAATGCCTCTGTGTGATATTACAACTGTACCTGAAATCAAATATCCACCCAAACATCTGTATTACAGATCTACCAGATTAAAAACCTACAGATGACAGACAATCCCAAATTTTGTATAAATATTCCAGAAAAATTTAAATTTAATAAATCTGTAATAATGTAGAATTGTAATATTCTCTAAATATTCTTTATTCCGGTAGAGATGTTTCCAAGCAGAGTTGTGAGCTTTTATTAAATCAGGTAGATTTGTATTAGGCCTGTGTCAACTGGGTCTATTGTATATTAACTAAACCCCATTTTGTCATCCAATTTTCATATCAGCCACACAAGCCAAAAGCAGTTGCCAAAAAACCCCTTCATTGTGCGTAGTTGTAAAGCTACAACTAACATCTCATGATCTTATAAATAAGAAATTAATGCTGCTGAGTATTACTACAACTGTGCCAGAAATCAAGTCACCACCCAAATAACTGTATTACAGGTCTACCAGATTATGAATCTATAGATGATAGACAATCTTCAATCTTGTACAAATATTCCAATAGAATTTTAATTCCAGAAATCTTATACGCTCAAAGTATTTTATACTCTGATAGATAGAGATGTTTTCGAGTAGAGTTGTGAGTTTTTTAAAATCAGATAGATTCGTATTATGGCAAAGTTGATGAACTTTGTATAAACAATATTGTTTTTCATTATTTTGTAGATTTGTTCTTTCATATCAATACTTAAAACATTTCTGAAGAGACCCTGATCGGGACAAAACGTAAAATAAAACAAATATCAGGAGCCAAAAGCAACTGCCAAAAGAAAAAACTCCCTTATTATAATTCTCAAGCTACAACTAACGTCTCCCAATCTTAAAAATAAGAAAGGAATGCCGCCGTTTGGTATTACAACTCTATGAGAAATCAAATCACCATTTAAAAAACTCTACAAATTACAAATCTACAGCTGTCTGACAATCTCAAATCATGCTAAAGGAACTACATTCCAGTTGAATTTTATTTCAGAAAATCTGTAATCCGTTGCAATTATAATACTCACAAATTATTCTACATTCTGATAGAGATGTTTATGAATAATGTTATGGACTTTTCTTAAATCAGGTAGATTTATATTATGGCAAAGTTTAGGTATAGATTCGTATTCTAACAGTCCTATAATTTCATAAAGTTCCATCTATCTAGTAGATATGTAATTTTAACAAATATATGTAATATTATCAAAAAGTGACCCAGGGACCGAACCTCAAAACCAAGTCCATCACATATTAACAAAACTCAATTTATTGCCCAATTTTCATATCAGCCACACAAGTCAAAAGCAATTGGCAAAAAAAATGCCTTCGTTGTAATTCTAAAGCTACAACTAACATCTCGCAATCTTAAAAATAAAAAATGTATGCTGCTGTTTGGCATTACTTACAACTGTATCAAAAATCAAATCGCCATCGTAACATCTCTACAAATTACAAATCTACAGCTGATGCACTACTCTAATCTTACCCAAAGAACCATATTCCAGTAGAATTTTAATTGAGCAACTCTATAATATGTCACAATTATAATAATTCCAAATTATTCTACATTTTGATGGAGATATTTATGAGTAATGTTATGAGCTTTAGTTAAATCAGGTAGATTTGTATTATGACAAAGTTTAGGTATAGATTCGTTTTCTGGCAGTCCTATAATTTCATAAAGTTTCGTCTATCTAGTAGACATGAATTTTATCAAAGTCGGAAATACATATCGCAAAAAAGTGATCCGGGGGCCGAGCCTCAAAACCGGGTCCATCAGATATTAACAAAACTTCGTTTATCGTCCAATTTTTATATCAGCCACAAGAGTCAAAATCAATTGCGAAAAAAAACTCCTTCATTCTATTTCTAAAGGTACAAAACTAACGTCTCGCGATCTTAAAAATACAAACTTAATGCCACTGTGTGGATGCCTCACTGTATGATCGAACGATGTGAAGCACGTTAACCCGAGTTCAAAGGCACAGAATTTCTCTCCCTCGTTTCTTTTTTTGTTTTGTTTATGTTGAGGCCGTGAGGGATTTATTCAAAGTTACTATATTATTGAAACTAAGCCACATAGGATTAAACTATCTTTTACGCGATCACAAAACATAACTCGATCACATCCGACGTTTATTAGGAATTGGTTAACCCACGGAAGGCAGCAAGGAGTCACTGCGATCGGCCATTGCGGTACGCGATGTATAAAATCCTCGGCCGAGGCACTTACAACTTGAAACCTAAGCCAATCAGAACGCTCCATTCAACGTTACCGAGTTTTCTATTGGTTTGACCAAAGGTTTTAATAAAACTCTCTCAGCAGCGCTTTAGTTGACTCGGCTGCCACTTTAAGTTCTTTCGGTAAATGTGCACAGATGAGTGTCGCGCACAACTGATAACGATTGACAGACAATGACAACCACTGGATATCCTCCATGTGCTTTTATACGACCAATTGTAGCGAGAGAAGCCAGCTGATTTTTTGTTGATAAAGTCTGTCGTGCGGTTTATTTCTTTCAGTAGCAAGATATAAAACTATAGCTACATCGGTGATACGAATACGGAATTATGGTTAATAATTTAAAAGCAGAATGTTCGATTTGCAATTGGTATCCTGTATTCGCGAAAAATGCACTTGAGGCTCAAGTTCTGCCGATACCGGAGGAGATACACAAGTATCTGAAGCATGATGCGTTTTTGTTGCCTCTCGAAGCTTCTAACAGTAATGTGAGCTGTAATTTGGAGTGGACTGATGGTTCTCCTGTTAGCAGTGAAACTTCGGAGGTAAAGTTATGTTTTTCAAGATGAATAATGCATTCCCGGGAATAAATTGTCATATACGATCATTATCGTGGTTCTTATTTGGAGTCCCGGCGAATTTTCTCACGATAGCCCCTTCACCTAAATCGTCTCCAAATATATTTTTTTAAGTACTCTAAAAATTTCAGATTTTCATTTTAAGATTTGCCATCGCCATTTAAAGTACGTAGGATTTTGCTATAGTGGAATATTTTTGCTCTATGGAATGTCCAAAAGAAACATACCTTGACGTTTTTTCATTTTGATGGTACGATATTTTGTCAAATAAAAAACAGAATTACAATCAAGTCGAATAGAATTGATTAAACACCTCGTAGAAGGTTCAACATTTTTTTCCACTGCTAAGTAACCTATATGTGTGTTACTAATTTCTCAAAGTTACAGATTTTTTGGCAAATATTTAGGCTCCAAAAAAAAATTGAATGAAAGTATAGCGAATCTCATGAAGTTTAAATTGCAAAATTGAGCCCTGTAGAGGGACTGCTTAATCACAAAATAGATTTTTTAAATATGTTTATGTTTATATGACCAATTAATGCAAAATATGTTATATTTTTTGGCACCAAAAAGTCCATTTGCACCAAAAAAAATGTAAATTTTTTTTTTTTTCAATGCAACACCTTTTATTTCGTTGTAAATTTTACAGGGTATTTGGCATGATATTCAGAGCGTATAAAAAAATTGGCATCGTGGCTATCGGAAATCTTGACGGCCAATACACTTTTTTACAAAGAATTAGATTACTTAATGCGTATTAATTAATCTAATTCTTTGTCATATATTTTTATTTTATTTATTTATTATATTTAAAAAATTATTTATTTATATTAAAAAATATATTTAGAAAAAAATGCAATAAATGGAAATATGAATAAAATAAAGCTCGAAGGGAGTAATTTTTAATGTTTTTTTTCTTTTTTACCATGCAATGACTCGAAAAAAGTTTCAAAATTCCGCGGAGCACTCTATCTTGTGTATTCCTTTCCTTGAAACACAATAGACATCTCATATTCTTCCATATACCATCGCAAATATTGTACGATTAAAGCCATTTTTTTTCGTTTCGCGATATTGGTCCTTGAGCAATTTCCGTGTATGCTTACAAACATGAAGTATCATGACAAACTTTTGAGATCAGGCGGTGAGTTATTTATTGAGACGAAATTTAGAATTTTTTACATACATCTCACATTTGCGTTAACTGTTATAAGTGCGGTCGAATACGACCAAACATGGTATTTACGCAGGCCTGATCGAATTCTAATTTTTTCATACCTATATTGAGAAACATAAAATATCATGACAAAAAAAAGTCGCGACAAATTACTCTAGAAAGATTAGTTACTGTCCTCAGAACGAATGGTGGAGGAAAAAATTCGATATCTCAATTAAACAAAAAAAATGGTCGTTTTTTCGAAAAATTACTCTAAAAAGATTTGTTGTCAGTGCGGAAATATACCATTACAATGATGTCGTGCTTGCTCCAATTGAATCATCAAATTAAAATAAAATAAAGAAAAAATACATTTATCTTATTCAATAAAATATATTTTATTTATTTTATAAAATAATGAAATATTTGATTAATTAAATAAATTTATCTATTATGGAGGTTTTTTTATTATCTATCTCATCTTATGCGGGCGCGAATCGCTAGTATATCAATAAGCCTGTAAAGTAAAAAGTTGAAAATTGATTCCTCATTATTTGAGATTGTTTATAAAATTGTCTCTATGAGGAAGCCAAAATCGACAATTATTTGCTGAAGCAATTAGTAAGGTTTTATTTTTCAGGCTTTTTTAAAATGAATCAATGTTTGTTGTTGTAATTTCTTCCAATATTTAAAAAATTAATAAATTTACCCATATACGTAATAAATAATTATAATAATAGGATTTTATTTTGCATTGCAATATTATGTGGAAGTAGATTCACGTAGAATTTAATAGACTCTTAGGCTTTAAATACTATTTTGTTTCACTTGCATAACAAATACTAAAGAAACAGTATAATTTCTTTTTACTTCTATTTCTTTGTACATTATTAATTTTGGTTGGAAAGTCCACAAAACATGAGTGACTTTCAATTCATTTCCTTTTCCAACCAAAATTTTGTTGATGTAACTATAATTTTATTAACTTACCTACAATAAATTTGATTTGGTGAATCATCGCGATGTTGAATAAAAACTGTGAACAAAATTCTGTGACTTTCCCTGATTAAATTGTAATCTTTGCCTGAATAAAATCCGAACTAATAGTACTAATACAAGTATCTAATTAACTAAGTTCTGTGTCAATCAGTATATTTGCAAATTTATTATTAATTAAATAAAATAATAAAATCAAGTTTGTTTATATATCACAAACATGTTTGTAATTTATATAATGGTGATTTTTTATATAATTGATAGTACCACTCATTTTTCCTGAACAATTAAAAAAGTCCCTCTTTTCTTTTTCATATCCTTTTTAATATCCATTTTTCAATTTCATGACAGGATTTCATTTCACTAACCAATGGTCACCACAAATTCATATTCACGGATGGGCACCAGTTGAATAGAAAAGTATTTTCATTTAATTTTATTTATTTTTATTCGTCTTTCTTTTAATTGTTGCAAAGGTGTAAAAATTTGTTTTTTTTTTGGACAAATTATAGTTAATAATTTCTTTTTTAAATATATTAAATTATTTTATTTTCGAATGATGCCCATCACTGATCATATTTTAGGTGAAATGATTACACGTTTACTCTTCTTAGTTTTATCATCACAATTAAAGCTCCAAACATTGCATTGTTTCATTGTTTTAGGAATCAGAGAATCAGCCGACATTTCCGGAGTTCAGTAAGAAGATACAAAACGTTATAGACGAATATGGAGCTGTTTTTCTCAAGTCCAATTGGAGAAGTCCTTCGGTACTTAATTAGTCATTACTTCATTATCCATAGTTGACCCTGATTTATTTTGCATGCTCCGATTTATTACTATGATTATTAATTGGCATTCAATTGTTTTAAGGATGCGACATGGGTAGCGCCAACGAAAACGCTCAAATGTACGACACTCGAGGACGTATATTTACTGCTAAAGAGCTCGGACAGAATATCGGAGGATTTAAACGCCGTTGAAAATTGGAATAATAACGAGCAGGCTCCAAAGCCCTGCCTGGTACTAAAGAGATGGAGAGAAATCAATCCTTGCACAGAATTTCGATGTTTTGTTGTCAATAAAGAGCTTATAGGTAAACAAGAACTTCAGTAATTACTATTTTTACCGTTATCCGTTCTTTTTGAACTCGGTCTGTTTATTTATCCTACAAATAATTTCATATTAATTTGTTTTTAGAAAATCCTGCCTCTTTGATAAAAAATGTACAGACATTAAAAACAAACAAAAGCAAACGAAAAATATTTTTGTTTGTTTTTGTTTAAAATAACAAGAAAATAAAATATGTTGATCAATTTCGGCTTCCTCATAAAATTAAAAAATTAATTTGTATGGAAAAATATATTGTTTATGGTATAAATAAACAAATACAGTGAGTTTGTAAATAATGGTATGCTTAAAACTCCTACAATAGCTTAACGAATATTCATTGTTATTAATCTCTTTGTTTGATGTATTACTGAAATTTTCAAGTTTATTTTATGAATGTTAATGTGTTAAATAATAGGTATATGCCAGAGAGATGCTTCGCAGTACTATCATCACATCGAATCGGAGAAATATAATATTCAAAGAGATATCACGAGTTTGTTTAACGAGCGCATAAAAGAGCGATTCAAGCTAAACGACTGTAAGTCCAAAAGCCTTTGTACACTCTGTCAATTAATTTTGCCGCGCCCTTATTATTTCCAAACCCGTAGATTCGTTCGACATTATTCGATACAAGAAGGACAAAGTTAAAATCGTTGATTTTGGTCTACTCGACGAGTTCGTAACAAAGGGTACGCTGTTTACCTTGGAGGAGTTGCGTGATCCCGTAAACGACACACCGGAATTCCGGTTTATCGCCGAAGACATGGGAATTCAACCAACCACGAACAATCACTTTTGCGTACCTCGTGAAATCAACGATTTCTTTCGATCCGCAAACGGACAAATGTCGATGATGGACATTCTGCAGAGGGTGAGTTTCGATTCAACTTCTGAACTCGTATTCAGCGATTCTAAATACTGTGCAATCTTTTTAAATACCGTAATTTTATATTGCAGGAAGTGGAGAGTCAAAACGAAGCCTGATCGACATCAGTCCAAGAGATCAAAATATTTCTCGAAGTACAAACCTGAACGATTTTAACTGAAAGAAAAATAATACATTTTATATTAAAAAATCGATAAATTATTGTTGTCAAGGAAGTAATACACTTTGGAAACAAAAAATCGATCTTTTGTTATTGCTTCGTTTAATAGGTTGACCCTTTACGCGTATGGGCAATCTAAACCCATTGTGAAATTCCAGAAATTTCACGAAGTTCATATTGAAACGTTTCTTTTTTTAACGGACTTGGCGCTTCCAAGAGTTAATTAATTATGACTTGCTTCTAATTTGGATGAAACCAATATAATGGCAGAATTTGCAAGCTAACGTAGTGTTTCTCTATGATGACCCGTTCTTAATAACAATTAAAAAAGGAGTGCAAAGTCTTACCTCATTATGTTACTTTCTTTACAAAACCACGTTTTTGAATAATTATGTTCATCAATGGCTTCCTTATAGCGGCAATTTTACGAAAAACGAAAAATAATTGATGATGTTCTACTTTGCATCCTTGCTTAAAAAAAAAAAAGAAATTAATGTTTAACAAATTTTTAGTGCTTGTGAAATTATAAATTCAGAATTCTAAAACCTCATTACTTCAATACATGTTAACAATTGTAATAACGAGAAATTACTGTGTTACTTGGGTGAGACATTTTTTAATCAATTGCTCAAGTCATTTAGTCTCAGGCTTTTTTTCTTTACGATCCTCGATAATCTGGAATATAAAAAAAATTCATATATAATTTAGGTTGTTTCTCAAAAAAATTTAAAAATGTTGAATTCATCAGATCAAAGTTTCCGTGAGTTAGATTTACCTCATTTTTTTTCGAAAAAGAAAAGAACAATTTGATCCTTGACCAATTTTATTCTAGTTGTGTAGAATTATTTAACCTGATAGCTAAACAATTGAAAAAGCCAGTATGTTCACAGATATTTTTAACACATTTTAAAACCGTATAAAATCTTAACGACTGCTAGCATTTTGCCGAAAATTTAACACACTTCCGGACATTTTTCTAAATGTGTTTTCAGATATGCCTGGCAAAATGACATAAAAGCCTTGAAAAAAAAAAATGAAAATTTACCAAAAGATTCTATCGTTCCAAAAATACTGTTTTTTTTCCACCGAATATGCACTTTTAAAAAATTGTACCATTCTCAACATTAAACAAATTACCTCACGTAGACTTATAGCTATAACGAATTGAAATTTAATACGCATGACGATTTTTTTTTATTTTGCACATGTTGTTCACCATCGTTTGTCGATTTCGCGCGAGGCTCTCTTTGAGACCCTTAATAACCATTGTATCTATCAATAATTTCTAATTAAAAAAAAAAACATTAAAGATATATAAAAACATGCTCTAAAGATCATATATACAACAAACCTGATTCGACCACTTTGTATATAACTGGAACCCACATTTTCGGCCTCCGGTGTGTTTCGGACTTAGATTGGATTTAAAATCTATAATTCGTCTGCTCAGCCAAATGGGACGGGAATGAAGGTATTAATCGTGAATTGACGGACATTAGGCGAATATGTAAATACAGAATTTTTCATTTTATATTCTGCCAGACCCTCTTTTCTATCGATACATTACATAAACCGATGAAACACTATCCTACGGTTTGAAAGAATTATCATAATATTGCAATATTTGTCGGGTCGCGTCAATCTTATCGAGCGACGCACCTTATATAGAAAATATGTCTCGTTTATGTACAATATTCAACCCTTAATACTTCCGTTTGAAAAAGGATTCTCGATATATGTATCTTCGGACAAATATTCGTTAATACGCTGTACATACATATCCTTGGAGTATTCTTTTTTTTTTTAATCATTTTTTTCTTCATCATCAATCAATATCCTCTCTACAGCCGAACCATCCAACACTACTTTAAAGCTGTGAAACAAACTAAGCGCGCGTTTCCCATCGAAGCTGTCTGGGGTCGTATCGCGACAAATGTTTAACTCTCTTCATTTTGGTACCGTTCGATATATGCTTGCAATTTGTGCATTGTTTTTTTTTTCTTCTTTTTTTTTCTTCTGTCACACAGACACTCACACACGTATTTTTCGTTTCATAATATGTATATAATATATATTTTTTATGTATATATTACTATTGTAGGAGAGTATGATTTTTGTTTTCTTCTTCTTCTTCTTCTTCTTCTTCTTCTTCTAATACACCTCTTTTTTCACCATCCATCGTTTACATGTTGGTAAATAATATGTCTTACACTTCACATAATTACAGAGTCATTTAAACTATCTCTTTCATTACTAGGTATATACAGAACAGCTTTTTATTTGGAATACAAACCATCAGACATCACCGCAGCTTTTTATCGTTGCCATTCCGTTTCTCTTCTATCAAAAATCCTCTCACTCTCCTTTGCCTCTCGTCGATTGTATATCTCTCACTCAGTTTTTTTTTTGTGCTAAATGACATAACATAACTTCATCGACACGCCGATACGCTCACATTTGTTTCCCCAGCTCGTCTCGCTCGACAATTATCATTTTTTTTCTTTTTTTTTTTTTTTTCAAACTGGAAATCTCGCGGTACGACATACAACGCTCTGAATACTGGTAGAGTGCTAAGTGACATAACTTTAGCTCTTATAAACATACGTTACAAAACCTTCTTAAGTTATCTTAACGGCCTTTAAGCAGCTTTAAGTACCTGAAGCTAACTTTGGAAAACTCGGTTCTTTCTTATAATAATTGTTTATCAATGTGGTTTAGATGTTCGTCTAATAAATGCGGTTGGTACGACTAAATGGGTGGTTTTTAAAGTAGCCCACGCTTTTTTTTTTATTTTTTTATTACCCGATAACACGATTTGCCGTTTTTATTTTGCCATTACGAATTCACGAGAGTCGTTTATAGTCGTTCAAAAATACGCGTCTATTTGGTGCGCTGATCGCTCGAGAAATTTACAGGTAAACATTTTACTAATCGTTAATGTACAGGAAGATAGTTGTTTTTTTTTTTTTTTTTTTAATCTTACTTTAGGAAAATCAAAATAGCGAGTTAATCAATTTCGACAAACGATACGTCAAGTTCATAAGATTCTTTTGTACATTAAAAAAGTTAACGAGGCGGAGGAACTCTGCGGATTTAGACGAAGAAAAACAGAAGCAGAAAAGAGTGCAGCCCGAATAAAGGTAATCGTGACGAAAGTAAAGTAAAGCCGCAAACAAGATCGTATATAAATAGAGCAGTTTATTGAACTTAGGTTTTCATTATAATGAGATCAAATAAGATTTTCTTTTTAAAAAAAAAAAGTATTTAAAGTACACATAATGTTATTCTACTTCACAGTCGGTACAAACAGATTTTTTTTTCTTTAATTCTAAATAAGGAAAATGAAAGTACGTTTTAACACGAGAACGCGTGCCTAAATCTACACGATGTTCTTGCTTTTTGTTGTTGTTTTGTTTAAATACAAGATTTTCGTTTATTTGTTTATGCCCGCAGTAACTAAGTAACAACTGGTCTTTGAATAAGAAACTTAATGCGGAATTTAAAAACAGGTGTCACCGCCGAATACAAAAAACGTTACTTTTTTTTCTTACCTTATTATTCATACAATCTTTACAAATGCAGTAAACTCGTAATGAATTGCAGGCATTCACACATTGCGACAGAGACACGGAGAGAGGATGATACAAACCTGCCGTTTCGAAATAAGACGAAGCATTTTTGTACTAAAGTGCAGCGATATAGTCTGATACTTTTTTGTTTTTTTTTTTTTCTTCTTTTTCTTTTCAATGAATTATCTAAAGAGTCTACAGTAATGTACAGTATGGATTTATTACACATGCACCGAGCGACAAGTTATGATCGGGCCGAGAATCAGGTAATAAACAACTAAATGCGTGTTATTAAACTTATTTATTTGATGGCTTAATGTTTCTAAAGCTGTAGTGGTGTAGCCATTGAGGAGGGATGGGCGAATGGAGGTAGATTTTTTTTTTTTGGTTCGTCACCAATGATAAATTAACGAAATTGTGAAAACTAAATGCTCCAAGCCGGCTAATAAACTCGATTCATATAAAATACCTCTAGGAAGAATACTACAAAATCAAACTAAACTTGTGATCACATGCGGCTCGTTGAGGGGACCGAGAAGCATGTAAAACTGTCGAGTACAACCGGTATGAGTCAAAAAGCGTGAAAAAATTTGTAATATCGGAATAGAGAGGGGCCTAAAATTAGGCATACTTTTATTTTCCTTCCCTGACCTCAAATTATGTTGATTTATTCGTTTTTTTTTTAAGTTTCTGCGAACGAAATAGCTACGAAAAAATATTTAGTTCGCTTATAGACATTAAAGTCCTTTTTTTTTTTCAAAATGACAATTTTTTTGCCTTAAAACTTTACTGCTGGTATTCTTTTTAATGCCTTCATTGCTAACAAAAACGGCTGCCACAGATAAGGGTAAAAGGATTAAAAATACGCTCAAGAGCTCAAAAACTGATTGGCAAAAAACTCAGTTAAAAAAATGCTTACTACTGTTCTTAACACGTTTCTAAGTATGTGGAAAAGTATATTAGTATAATATACTTATTATCGGAACATATGTAACTACGTCTTAGTAATAAAGACTAATAACATTTAAGGAAGTTGCAGCGCTTTGCGGTGGATAAATCAGTGCCGTATTTTTGTAACAATTTATGTGAAATCTGGTACATGAAATAACAGTAATTAAGGCTGACATGTTACAGTATGTGTATTTAATCCAAATAAATATAAATAATGATGGATTTGTAAAAAACATCAACTGAATAATATTAATTTCCAATGTACATTTTAGTTGTTTCTTTTTTAATTTTAATTTAACAATAATCCATAATTCTTTACCGATTCAAATAAAAGATAGCTCATTTTGTTTCTTGGAAGATGCTCTATAAATTGACTGTCCAGATATTTGATATTATTAATCATTTGAAAATGATAGCCGTTTTTTTACTTTAAAAAAAATTATATCATAATCAAACTGGTATAATTATTAAACGGTTAACAATATTTAATATTTAGACAGTTAATTTGTAAAGCATCTTGAAAGAAACAGATTCAACCATGCCGCATTAAGTTGGTAATAAATTGTGGATTACTTCAAATAGAAACTGAAAAAAATGTTTTTGAATATTAATCAGTTAATGTTTGTACAACTTGATCTTTATGAATATTTCTGTGAGTTACGCACAAATGGTGGAAAACAAATCGCCCTCCACTGTGGTCATTAATCCGTAAAAAAGAACAAGATCGATAAAAAAATATTTAGCACCGTTTTGACAAGCGTGAAGTGTTCCAACCTCCTCAAAAAAGTTTGTATCCCCATTTAAAACCAATTTTTCGAGTTCGCCAGCGAGTTCTAAATTATCAATTAACAGTCTTTAGCACATTTTTGTTAGCAATCGAGGTTTAAAATAAACAGCAGCGGCAAAAGTTTTACATAAAAGGTATTTTCATGAACAAAATACGAAATTTGTCTTTCAATATGTCTTTACGTGACCATATTCCTTTAGCAGATACTTTTTATGTCGAAAAAAAAAATTAAAGTTGTAGATGGCGTGAGAAAAAAATATACCTTATTTTTGGCGCACTCTAAAATATGGTTTTTCTCATTGGCCCGAACATGTCATGTTTTAAGTGTGCAATACATCTCTAGTGCGATAGATACTGCGGGTAGATTTATATTTCTCGTTTTAACATCCCGCGAGGAGTCTACTTTATTTTCTACGCATTTTTCTTTTCTTTAATTATTATTATTTATTATTTTTACTTTTTTTCACATTTGTATATGCCGTCCCGAGCCTCACCGCCTGACTAGATTGCATTTCTAATGTTCTTAAAACGTTCGCCTTCTCGTTTTTTTTTTTATTCCTCTCATCATCATTAATCTAATTTTTTTTTGTAATTAATGATTCATACTATCGCTAGAATCGGTTAACACCTAAAAGTAAAACGATGACCTATTTATGAAGAATCAGCTAATAAATCTTCATCTCTTACTAGCGAATAAATTTAATATTAATTCATATTTTATGAAGAACTTTATCTAAATCTGTGTGTGTGTTTCTCTTTTTTTTAAATCATTTTCTTATCTTCATCGAACGCCAAGCGCTCCGAATAGATCTCCAAATGACTTCGAAGCCTTGCTATACACTCATTAATTAAGCATACTAGTATTTACAGTTTAAATAGAATCCGTAATAATCGGATCTATTTTGAAGAGCGCTGTTGAAGTTTATAGCTTTCTTTTTATCAGACGCACCCGCGACTCGAAGGTAAAACAAACAAAATCCATCTCCACATCAATGATAAATCCGCCCAACGTTTCCGGCCACTTTGGTAACCGTGTCTATCCGTCTCGTCGCGCTTGAAAAAACGCGATTAAGAAGCTCGACGGATAATATGAATTTACAATTACAATACAACAGAGTAGAATACTCGAGTTCGTTCGCTAGGACTACCTTTTCTTTGCCAATTGCTTCGAAGCCAGTTTCTTCTTCAGCTTGTGGTCCAGTTTAACTGCCTTTTTCTTCGGTCTTTCCGGCGAGCCGTTGCAACAAGCGCAACCTTTTTTCACGTGTCCACGGAGGCTGGATCTCCTCGCTCGACAATCAGGTTCAATCATCGTCGTATGGCATCCTTCGTCATCGGAAGGTTCCGAAGTTTTGTCACTCGACATAACTCCAGATTCGTTAAGTGAATCGCTCTTCATGCGTTTCGTCATCAAGTTCTTCGGATCCGCACGATTAAGCACAACTCTCGCGTTTACTTGAAGCTTATCTTTCTTCTTGAGGTACGTGCAACGATCGCCCATAGATTTCATGTTTCTTTGCAAATTATCGTCCAATCCATTTGTCATATCTTCAGCCTGGCTGCTGATTGACTCGCTGATACTCGAATCTTCATCCTCGCTGCTCGATCTCGTTCTCTCGGACATCGGACTCTCCCAGGATAAATATTCAGCCCTCAATACCTTCGTCGTCGTCCTCTTTTTGTTGGTGTAGGTGTATTTGTGCGTGGTCAAAAGTGGCCCGGCGATTGGCGACAATGGCGACGGTATGGTTACATCTGCTGTCGTGCTGCTCATCAAGGTTAAACTCTCGTCGCCTGAACTCGCTGCCGAAACGTTATTGACATTCGTAACAGGTGGAAGAGATTGTGAATCCAAATCCATGTCAAGTTTCATATTTGAAGGTATGCTTGAGACGCTGCTTGGTGAGCCTTCTTTCGAGCCGTTTCTCGAGTGCATTTTTGTTTGGGAAGTATCTTTTGATGATTCGTTCTCAATCATGTGAGTTGGCGAGAGTCTGGATACGTCGGAATTGCTATTCGAGGCTTCGTCTTGACTCAAATGATCGAGACTCAATCTAATGTGTTTTGCTGGATTATCTATTTGCATATCGTCGGTTTTGTCGCGTTTCGCTCTCTTTACCGTGTCTTTTAACGTTCGAGTACGTTGAGCGGCGTTTTTTCTGCGCTCGTTTACCTTGAAATCGGCAACGGGACTTGTGTCTCTGCTACCGCTCGAAGAGTCCAAGGGACGAAAGTACGAGGCATTGTAGAGTTTCATACCGAGCGGCTGACTGCAAGAAGCGTCTTGTGATAGATGATCGAAAGAGGGTGAGTGATTTGTGTCGAATAGAAGATCGGCTTCGGGAAAAAGATCGCTTGTGCTTGGCTCGTCTACGCCAAGATCTTCGCACTCTTCGGAAAGACTCTTTTGCAACCTTAACTCGCGTTCAAGCGCCGCGGCTTTTCTTTCCATTCTCTGTTGGGCAAGTTCTCGGTCTAATCGCGGATTTGATTGACTTTTAACCATACTACCTTTGTTCGGATATTGCTGGAAAGGCTCCAGTGTGTGATTCATAAAGTACTTTTTTGTATTTGTTTGATAAACCTGACCGCTCGCCATTTCGATACCTTGTCCCTTGTTTATTATTTGGTGAAGGACGCTGTGAACCTCCGAGTTTTCGGTTTCACGAGTGTAGACTTTGAGGGGCTCGATTGCCAGCTGATTCGTTGATGTTGGCACGTACCTCCATGGCGTGTCTGGAGATGGTTTTCTTTCTGGTTCCCAAGCTTCTTGAAGTCTTGCATTCCCGCATAAAATGCCGTTGCCCACTTTGCAAGGTGAATCCAAAACCTCGGTTGACTGTCGTAGAGGAGATTCTTGACTGTCCGAACTACTCGGACCACCTGCTACGAGATATTGGGTGGAGCTGTCGATGCTTGTTGTCGTTTGCTTACTCACAGCACTCAGGGCAGGAACAGACTCTGGGAATAAGAAAATGAATTTGTTTTATACGAATATTCATGTAAAACGGCGATTTGCCACTTTCGGCGTCAGAACTATCAAACTGCAAAAAAGTCATACAAAAGACCCGAATGTGGCCCAAAAAAATTGAGGCACAAATACCGTGCAATTTGTTATGGAATGCAGGTACACAAGACGAGTAAAAAAAAAATCGCATTGCAGAAATAATTATGCGTCACTAAAAAGAAGCTCACGCAAAGGGAGCTCATTTTATTTTGACTATGAAAAGAAAATTGTTACTGCTGCTGGAAGGAGCTTAAATTTTCAATCTGAGGCCAATTTTACGATTTAAACCATACAAATTTTGCGACATTTTTTCGTACAATCGTGCATCAGGAAACTAAAGTTTTTGTAAATTTTAAAGACGCTAAGTTTTCTTTTGCTATGGTCATTCAAATATTCCACTGCACATCTGCAATCTCAGTTAGCTCAACTCTGAAATACTTTATGTGGAAGTAGAAATATAACTTATAATATTTGGACAGACCACGTTTATTTATAATGAAAATTAATAAATTTTTGTAAAAATTATTATACTTAATATCAAATTGATGAAGGTTATTTTATTCTGTCGTTTTGCCGTGAAAAAGCATATTTATAATAATAACATCAATCGTAACTTATTATAAACATAATTAATTATAACGTTAACGCATCTCTTTTGATTGTGTGTGATAAGTAGGCTTTCAATTTTAAGTTTTTGTAGTTAAACTGACAAAGATTGCGGATGAGCAGCTGAATATTCGAATACTGAAATAATTTGAATATAAAAAAATCTGAAATCTCGATAAAATCATAGAAACTTTAGTTTCGTCAAACACGATATATTTTCTCAAATGTTTTCGTAAAACCTTTATTTTGAAACCCGTTAAATCGGCGTTTTTCGAAATTCCAACCTACCGCATTTTTTCTGTACAAGACATTTGCATGAGCTTCTTTTTCATGACTATATGCACAAATATATATGAGCAACGGGATTGTAAAGTAAAGTAGATTTTTGTAGAGGCTCTGCTTTGAATTTTAATCCACATTCGAACCTCTTACCTCACTAAAAATACAACAAATCAAACAAATCAACAGGTACGTAATAAAAACAATTTGAAAAAGTCTCATAGCAAAAATACGATAACGTGTGAAATTTGATGCATTTTCTCATTCATAACGTGCGTTCCGAAGAAAAGAAAAACCTTATCATCAATAATAAATGAACAAGGCTATCATGTTTAAGCACAATAAAAAAAAAATCTTCGATCAAACAAAACGTGTACTAGCTACAGTCCTCGTCACGTTATTGTTCTTACCGAGTTTTGTACTACTTTGCAAGGTCGTCACAATGCACGGCGAGACAATGGAGTTTGTGGTAATCAGACTAGTCCGTGGTATATTGTCAGCGACACCGATGCAGTCCTCTATTTTTCTCTTCACGGTCTTAGGCGAGATGACTTTATCACCGGACGTTATTTCCGTCGAAGCCTCTTTAGTCTCTTTTTGCTGATGTTTCTGGCCTTGCTGCTGTTGATTATGATTAATCACCGAAACATCAGACTGAGACGCGAAAGCCAAAGCGATAGTTTGTCCTTGTAACGAGACCGATTTCTCGGATTGCGTGCCTTGAT
Organism: Perithous albicinctus; assembly: GCA_964016905.1. NCBI lineage: Eukaryota > Metazoa > Arthropoda > Insecta > Hymenoptera > Ichneumonidae > Perithous > Perithous albicinctus. The sequence continues at coordinate 28,911,517 of OZ024688.1, read as the reverse complement.
GTTCCTGTGTTATCTTCTTATCCTGTGTTATGGCAGAAGCCGGCGCTAAGCAAACCACGCTCTCACTTTTCATTCCCGCTGGTGCAGAAAGTTTGGCAATCGTAGAATTGTACAATCTTGCGCCTTGAAGCGTAAGATTCGGATTGCTAGTTATAACACCGCAAATCTGTTGACTCTCCGTAATATCTCCAATATTCCGTTGAATAAGTCCGATCGTGGATGCTTTGTTAACGAGTATCGTATTATTGGATGATTCGCTAGTGACGACAGTCGTTCCAACGTCATTTTTCGTAACCGTAGACTCAACCGCATTGCTTGTTGACTTATCGACATTTGTGTCGCTCGTGAATTGCGTGCTCGTGCTGGTACTCGTTTGTGGAATGATTACGGAAGCATTTTGTACAGTCTGCGTGGTATTGAGTGTCTGACTTGTTGCAAGTGTCTGCAAAGTCGGTAATTTTACCTGTTTAACCTGCGGCTGAGTCATTATTTTGCCGGCTTGATTTAAAAACGACTGTAGCACAATATTCGAGACACCGGCATTGCCGCCTTGCGTTCTAACACCTGGCACTGTTGCGAGTAACTTCGAGCTACCAGAAACAATGGTAAACTGTTGAGTACCTTTGACAAGATTCATCGGCAAGATATAATTGGTTCCCGGAACGAAAACCGCTGTGCTGCCCATTTTACCAGTGACCGAAGCTAGAGCTTCGCTAACACTAACAGAAGCAGTTTGCACAGCTTCCTGAACAATCACAGCTCTAGGTTGTCCACTTCCAGGTTCGGTAAATATCAAATTTCTCCTCTTAACATTCAGCTCAACACCGTCGTTGGAATCAGTCGTTAAATTTCTCGCTTCACTCGCGTTCTCGATAATATTGCTCGTAGTCGTGGCTTCGTCCTGCGCGGAAAATCCGGCAGGACTGTCCTGCACGTGAACAACGCCGCTAGACGAATTTTCGCTGTCCATTGTTCTTCCGAGATCATCGTTACTCGGACTCATTTCCGAAGCTTGAGGACCCGAAGGTTTCGATTTGTTCGAGCCCGATTTCTTTCTCTTCGACGATTGGCTAGGATTTGTCGGTGGATTCGAGCGTCTTCTAGGCGCAGGTTTGTTATTAAGATCTGGCGAATTTCTCAATTGTTCCGCGTACTCCGCTAAAATCGTGTAAATTCTCTGTGCCGTTTGTTCGTCCTCCTGCGGCTTTTGCTGAGGTTTTGGTATCGGCGATGCTTTCGCGGTATTTGTCGTGCTCGCTTTCACGGTTTTCGGTACAGATTTTTTACCTGACTTTGGCGAAGGTGTCGGCGGTGTTTTTCCGGCTGAAGGAATAGGCGCAGGTGCTGGAGTAACGCAAGGACTCGAGGAACTTTGCGAAGTTACGCTCAGCGCGGGAGAAGCCGCTGGTTGACAATAACTAGTCACTACAACAACCGGAGTGGAATTCGCAACTTTTTGAGGCGTCGTAGCACCGCTCTGATTTACATAAGCCAACGAAACTTTCTGCGGAAAAACGTCCTGCTGCTGGAAAGTAACTGTATTTCCATTGCTCGCAAATTCGGTACTCGTTGGCGATTGTGTTGGTATTAAAAGCTGTTGAGCAAGCGCGCTAACAGCAGTTTGTTGTTGATGCTGTTTTATAACAACCTGTGTTTGTTGAGTTGTCGTCTGCGTCTGAACTGTCGTTGTCGCTGCATTCGAGGTTGATTGTAGCTGTGGTTGTATTGTACTTCTCTCTTTAACTTGCTCAAGAACGCTCTCAAATTCACGCAACTGTTCCAACGTCGTGGAGCTCACTTGATTCGGCACTTCTAAAGGCGAATTAATCAGAGTCTCTGTTCTTACGGTTGCCTGCGGTTGCTGTTGCTGTTGCTGTTGCTGCTGATTCTGAGACTGTGACTGAGGTTGTGGCTGCGTCTGAGATTGCGCAGCCTGTTGCTGCTGCATTCGCGGTGCTGTCAAAGCCGCCTGAATAGCTTCAGCGATATTCTGCTGTCTCAACGGAGCTCCCGATCTAATGATATTCAATTTTACAACAGGCGTACGAGCTCCAGGTAATGAATTTGTGTGCGATATCGCCGGAATGATGTTAAGCTGACTAGGATTCGTCGTTGATATTGTAACAGGAATCTTGTGCGTATAAATAACGCCACCAGGCGTTGCATTTTGCACGAGGTGCGTCAATGTTTGACTAGTATTCGGGCTGCTCACGTTACTCGTATTACTCGTTGAACTCTGAACTAAATTTAATATCTGCCTTCCGCCCGATATCTGACGATTGGGAATGTTCGTTATCGGCACATTAATACCGGTATTCGCTTGTGTGCTCGCCACAGAAGTTTGAACGGCTTTCGAGAGATTCGTCGTTTTTTGTATGCCAGCTTGCTGCGTAATCGTGTCAGTAGTCGTCGAAGCGGCTGTCGTTGTTTCCGTCGTGAGTGTATAAATTGTTTTACCAAAAGCCTGTTGAAATTTAGGGAGACCTGTATTTTGTCCAGATTGTTGTGAAACTTTAACAGGCGTTGTTCTCTCGTAAACACGATTCGAAGTGCCTGATATTGCTTCGGCGACTCGTTGAATTTGTCGCGGAAAGCCAACGCCGCCATCTTCAAGATTTTGCAGAGTTAGGACGTTTCTTTGATTCGTAACGATATTGGGATTCACCGAGGCAAGTTGATAAGTGCCATCGGGTTTACAAACAAGCTGAAGCTGATCGGAAGTTATCGGCACCGATGTCGCCATTGTTGTGGAAGGTGAAGGTGATTTCGCTGGTGAATCGTTGCGACTTGTGCGCTGACTCGCGCTTATCGTTCGAGGACTGTCAGGCTCAGCGGTTGAGGCGTTTGTCGAAGACGTTGGCGAATTGTCGGGTGGCTGATTCGCTTCCTCGCCGACATCGTGTAAAGCCGACGAACGCGGAGGTGGCGTCTGACCCGCGGGACTCATACCAACGCCACTGTCGTGACCACCCGATGACGGTGTTCCAGGCAATTGAATGTTTCCAGCTATACTGGAGGTTCTGTTACGCGGCGGTGTATTTCCGCTATTAACAGAACCTGAATTCGGACTCTGGGGAATGTTTCGCGACAGTTGAACGACGTTTACAGTCGATTGAACCCTCGGCGGCACCATCATATCCAGTGAATTCAAACCCGGAACATTTTTCGCCAATATATCGGAATCTCGAACGGCTTTGGCGAGAATATCGTAATTTTTCCCGAGATTCGATTTAACTGATCTTCGACCACGAGGCTGTCGTCGACTCTTTTCATTAGGCTCGCCTTTTCGCTTGTGAAATGTTCCAATAGCATTTTTGTGCGGCGAGAATGGCATTGTTTTCTGTATATTCATCAACTCGCTCGAAATATCGCCGGCGCTCAATTGTGGCTTTTTGGATTGTAACAATTTTCGATCTACCTCGTCGGCCCTCGTTAAAACAATCTTAGGATTTAAATTCAAAGTTGAGAGCATTGGTGCGAATTTCGCTATGTTGCTAGAGTTATTATTGTTGCCGGTGCTGTCTTTGCTTTTGTTTAACAAGTTTTTCTGCAGTATCTGTACCCTCGTGGGTTTCTTAGCATTCTGCGGTCGAAACATACGCAAGGATTTTAAAACCGCCGGATCGCTGCGCTTTTCGGTGATGATTAAAGGCGCGGCTGCTGTGTAACTCGAGCCTTTTATCGTCTCCCGTTTATTTTCGTCCATATCGGCGGAGAAGAGCGTGATTATATCATTGCTGCTGACGTCCGAGCCGCTAACGTCTTCGGCCGGATGACGAATATTCTCATTTACGAGCATATGAAAGTGCGAAACGGTTTCGACAGTCAAATTCGATTTTCCGCGTTTCTTCGTTATCTCTTTGGCGCAATTATTGTTGGGTTTGTTTTCGCGTCGACAGCCATCGCTACCGAGACTATCGGTCTGGCTGTCTTGGGTATTAGTGTCAGTGTCGGATACCGAGCTCGTACTGTTTCTAAAATGTTTTGGCTTACGCTCGGCGCTCTCGTAATCACTCTCGGACGACTCTAACCTGTGAACTTTGCGCTGCCTTCCGGTCCTTCGTACTCGCATCACGCTCCCGCTGTCGGAATCCGTACTGTCGCCTAAGCTTCGTCTTGTCGATGACCTTTTGTATCCGCCAGCTGGTTGGAAACTGCCAAATTGCTCGGAACTGTCGGACGGCATGTCGACCCATTGCTCGTAGCCTTTCTCGATACCGAAGAAAACATCCTTCTCGTTGTCATCCTCCGACGGCCAATCCTTGAACTGCGAATAATCGATGTTCAGGTACTTGAGTTCTTTGTTCGTGTTGCCCATTTCTTCGGCATTTTCGAGATACTTCTCGCACAGTGTGTGCAGCTCTTTCCAGTCGAGTACCCAACTTAACATGTGATAACGTGGACTGCTTAGAACTACGGCAAGATCGTCGCACAGTTGTGGTGTAAGGCCGAGTTTTTCAACGTCAAGCACCTGATTTGGCACTGATTTCTCGTCGTAATTCGCCGCACCCGTCACAGCGTCGCCTTTTATTAGAATTAGAGCGTCAAGCGATCGGTCGACGTTCGTTATTACTTCCGGTGACTTTTTCGTAGCTTCAATACCGGTGAATTCGCCGCAATTAAAACACAATTCGCCTAGAGGTGTTTCTGATCCTGGTTCTCTCTTCGGATGAAGATGACACTTTTCCGGTGATGCGGAGTCACTTTTTCGAGGCGATTTCAGGATATTCTTCAGAAGTTGATCGCTGCGGTCGAAAATTTTTGGCATGCTTTCGACGCTTCTCACAGGTGTCGCTGCAGCTGGTAGCAGAATTGGCGGTGGTGGCGTTGAGCATTTTTCATTGGTGCTCGGACTTTGTTCGTTTTGCTTCTTTTCCGATTCGGCGTTTTCTGAATTTGCGCTGCAATTTTCCTTACCAGATGCCATATTGATATCGGTGGTTATTGGCTCTTGCTTCGTTTTACCGCAAGCCACTGCCATCTCTATTATTCTATCATAACAGGCGCGCGTTGGATGCAACGAGAAGGCTGTTAGAACGCACTCTCGAGCTATACCGACGTTGGTGTCTACCACATCGGCTAATCGCAAAAATTGAGCGCTCAAACGATGCGCTGTTTCTCGCACTGCTTCTTTGTCCGCTTTTGCCTTTTGATTCTCTAATTCGTTCATGTCTGTTGTTAGAGCGCGTATGTACAGCTCAATCACCAGAGGCTTCACGTTGTCCCCAAACTGCAAACATTAAATTCGTTAGACGTGAGTAAAGAACTTGAGAAGTTCTAAAGTGAAAATTATTGTTTCAAGTTATACATTTAGAATCTTTTCCGTGAGGTCGATTCTTTTATAAAATATTATAAGGCATTTTCTGTCAATTAAGTCACATTCTGACCAATATGAGTCATCGTTAGCCAAATTTGAGTACCAGTTTAGAGTATTTTCTGTGAATTTATTTAGATTTAAGAAGATCAACATTTCTGAAACCATTGGATTTCTTTTTACGGTCGCCCTTGCACTTATGCATAGAAATAAAGAATCATATGAATTATTAATATGATGACACGGCCACAGCAACTAACAACAAAATCTCTATAATTGCATCTGTAAACTTTGGATCTACTTTATCGACAATTTCTGTAAGAAATCGTATGTTAAAAATGGCGATTTTAGCACAACGTGTATACGAAATGCCCTGTGTTTGACTGAAGATTACATGATAATTCATATACCAATACAATAGGTAAATACAGAACTAAATACACTTTTTCATTACATTTCAAACTTTCAAATGATTAGTAAAAAAGTAGACTCGCGGAATGTCGGAAAGACATTTTTTGAGTTATCGTAAGCTTAATAGTATAAAAACTTTAAAACATTATACACGAAAGCCGCGACGTCGATTACGAAGGCTATCAGAAGACTGTGTTATCAATGTATATGAAATACTGAGTGTAATGGTATATATTTACGAAATGGATCGGAATTAAATAACCATTCTTTTCTCCTCAATAACGTAAATTCAAGCAAAACATGTAAAAATTCGTCACAAAAAATAATGAGTGCTACAATACGACTCTAAATTCGTAATATCGAATATAAATTTATTCAATGTCATTATATGATCATGCACTTTCTTTTAATCTCATAATAAAGACAATGTTTCGTTTGACTTATCTAATACAAGAACTACCTCAAATCTACGTATTTTAAAAACTAAATCGCAGAAAAAAATATTTTACCATAAAAGTTGTATAATACTTTTGCAAATTTTTCAAACTATATTATCAATTTGATAACGTTAATCTTCAATAAACAAAATAAAGATTATGCTTTTCTTTTTAAAAAATCACATGTATTCTGTCGTAAAATTGAAAAATTCTGTAATCACGTGTGAGCATTCTACTTTTAAAAAAACGTCAGGGTAGTGTTCACCAAATCAACATTTTGGATGTTGGAAAAAAAAATGAAGTTAAATCATATGAAAGAAGCTATTATCTTGTTTTGAATATGGGCAATGGCAAGGTATTTATAGTTTAATTTGTACGTTTTTACCGCAACCACGAAATAATTGATATTTTCCTGCGAATAAATTATTCTTTGCAAGACAATGGTCACTGTTTCATGAGAGTTTGCATTATTTTTATTTTCTCACTCCGGAACGTTGGTCGGCAACTCACATTAGCAATGTTCAAAGTAGAATAGTAACTCCTAAGTATTTTGTAAATTTTGCAATTAAATAAAAATGTCCTTTTTCGAAAGAAAAAGCAATCTTTGAACTTGCTAATGAAAAATTAACGCTTTCAGAGCGGTAAAATTCTATTGAAAAAAAAATCTCGAGAAGTTGATATAAAATGACAACTGTCACAGTGAGATATTTTTGTTGCAGCTTATAATCTTCGAGAGACTTGAACTGAAATAGAATTTCTTAAAGGTTGGATTTTTTAAAAAATCGGATAAAAATTACAGAGTCCCTTAATATGGTACTAAAATGTGGTAGATTATGGGACCGATCTGAGAGGCTCGAGTGGCTGAGTTAGCAGAAATACCTCTTATATGCATTTCGCCGGTTTATAGTTTAATAAATATTTTCGATAAGAATACTTACATGTTTAAGTAGCACCGCACAGAAAATATATATGTGCTGTGCACTTTCCGCTGGCTCGATCAATTTCCTAATCATGCCGGGTAACGACGTTACATTGTCCTTCAATTTAGCGCGTAACATCGCCCACGAATTTAGAATTTGTTCCATAACATTTGCGCCGGTCTCGGCCACAGGTCGGACCATGCCTGCGGTCACGAGATACTGAGCAACCAATTCGGCGGCTTTTATCGAATTTCGCCAAACTCGAGCTGTTCCGTACTTGGTGGGTTTCTCACCGCTGAGCCTCTGGACTAGTTCTAGCGCATCGTTGAGGTCCATTAATTTTAACTGTGAAATAGAGAAATCAAGAGATATAGAAACAGTTACAAGCTATTTCTCAAAATAAAGCCCCCCCAATAAGATACACAACAATACGTATAATCGACAGGCCGTTTAACATAAGTGTAGATTCCGCACGTAAATATGAATATCGAATGGTTTAAGGTAGTATGAATACGTACAAATAATACATACAAGAGCTTATGTATACAAACTCGAGCACGGTTACCGACTATTTACATCAAATATATGAATTCAATGTCGACAGAATCGATGTGATTACTTATGAAAAATGCGTTACGGTCGACCTTTTGATCCGTTTTATTTTTGTTTTGTGGTTACATGCATATGGAAACAAAAAATATTAAATGTTATAAGGTTTGAAACGATATTGAAAAAAAAAAAAATGATTTACCGAATGTTTCAATGATACTTCTGTCTTTAATGACAGCGATAAGTCTGCTAATATACGACTCACGGTGTACTCTGGTAGCAACGCTCTGAATTCAGGACCACTGATTTATATTGGCTGTTAGGTTACCGACCGACATCCCGTAAGATTATAGAAATACGTGAAATTTTCGCAAGATTCAATAATTATCAAATTTATTATCGATCGTCAAAATTGTAGTAATAAACTTGCTACATTTAAATACGTGCTATTGATTATAGCACGTATTTTTAGTAGTTAAAATATTAACTACTAAACGAGAATTTTGTTCCTTTTCTCAAAAAGGGAATATACAAAGCGACCAGATTAAGTAATTAAGTTTTAATGCATATATGTCAGAAGTTCTCTGCTGTACACAATATAGAAAAGTTAACGATTTTAAAAAGTTTGAATTTGCAGCCACGTCTTTTTCTACCCGTAAACATCTTTTTTGTAGTCAACAGAATAGCGCAAACCGTCTTTAAACAGTTGAGTGTAAAAAATTCATCATACACTCAATCAAATATTCATCCTCAGTAATTGTTAATTTTTACTCTAAAATACTTCACATGTTATATTCCAACAAAGATGAATACGTTTGTGGATCAAAATTCGACGATTTCAAGATGTTTAAATAGTTTGGAGCGGTTCTGTCAAATTATTAGTCAAATCGCTGCAAAATGTTTGCAAACGTACACAAAATACAGAACTTTTTACAGAAAGTACAGTTTCAGTAACTATTAAAATATTTGATAATGTCAATTGTTTAAAAAAAGACAGCCTGTTGTTTACCTGTCGAAAAAGAACGCACTCCAACCCCTTTCATACCAATCGTTTACTTTTTTACTTGTCGATAAAAAATTTCAAAACAAATACAAAAAAAAACACCGCAATTGCCGTAAATGCATTTACAGTTTGGCGAAAACCACTTTCAACACTTTTAAATTCGCGCGGCAGTATTCAACATTTCTTAAAAGTCTGGCCTTTTGGTGTGAACCTATTTTTATAGACATTGGAACAGAAATCTCGATAAGCAGATCAATAAAGCCATTTTTACCCGCTTTAATCTACATGTATACAGCATCTACAACATAGTTGCCACCATTAAGCGTACATCAATTCCACACAAAAAAAAAGTGTTTTATTTATTTTCACCCGTAAAAGGAAACGCGCAAAGTATCCCATACCCTTCATTGCACATAACGGTGTTATATTTTTCAATATCATTTGTTTTATATTTTCAATTAAAAAAAATTCTCTTACAATTTGTAATATTCGATCTTGGGAATTTTGATCATGGGCATGAGATCTTTTTTATAAAGATCTTTTTCTTCTGCCTTAAAGTTCACAAATTTCGGCGTAAATACGGAAACATTTTTTGGTTACCGACCGTGGTATAGCACTTCGTCTTAACTTTAGTATAACCGACGATTACCGGTACATCCTTGTATTAGTTATAGAATTAAACGAGAAATTTTAATCGTTCACTTACTTGAGCGAGTATATCTTGCATGCGTTTCAATTTGTACAGGAGGACAATATATACGTCGAGCATAAATTGAACATGTTGAGGATCCGATAGCGAGCGCAAGCGATCGCTCCTCCTGAGAGAGCGAACGCATGCCGCGGCGAGGTTTATGGCGATATCCTCGCAGCGATCCTCGCAGAGTATTTTCAGCCTCATCGTCAACAGTTCCCCCTTCTCCGAACAGCAGAACTCTAGAATGAATACATTTCATTAAATGTCACATTAAAAATAATTATACCAAGGGTTTAATTCGTGAATGTTTTTTTGCTGAAATATTTTTACCCTCTTCATGTTCCGAGTCGGGTTGGCCGTTAAGTATGCTGTCGAGTGCTGGATGAGCCCAAGGATTTCTCGCCAAAGCTATCAGAGCGGTACACCTCGGTGCAGCCGGGTGGTGCACCAGGTGACTCGCGCACCTCTGCAATGTTACGCTGAAATGCGTTTTCGTGGCAGGTGACAGCTTCGGCCACTCCCCGCGCAATACCAGTTTCAACGTGTGTCTAAAAATACAAAACCCAAATATAAATTAATACTCTTAATAATAGACATAGACTACACTAGAAGCAAAGAAAATTTAACAGCGGTTTCATTTGTGAAATCGAATTGTTGGTTCGATCATTTCCTTAGAGATTTGAATATTTATTGAATATTTAATTGAAATTGAATTTACTGATAACAAATAAATATATTATAGGTACGATTAATTTGTTATTCATATGATTAATTTAATTTATCTCATAAAAAAATCGATAATTTAAATATTAAAAAAGTACATAGGTTTTTTTCGGAGTTGATATTTCATTGCATTTAAGTAATAATTATTCGACTTCTAAAAATACTTTGAAATTTTTATTTTGAACAACTGGAAAAATTTCCATGAACTTGTGATTGCGAAAATACTGCTAAATTGATGAATCGCAAAACATTTTTAAAAAACTCATATTTAGGTACAACGTATACATTTTTTTATAACCATTATTTAAAAAATGATAACTAGACCCATCTAAATATTTTTTCAAACCACTTAATATTAATATGATGAAAAAGATAAACCAATAAATTATTTGAGAAGGCTTCGACGATACAGTCCCGTCAATTGAGTACCAAGATTTCGAAAATTGTATTGTACGTTTTTTCAAAGGAAATCTGGTATAAAAGCCAGTGGGTCTGGATTTTAATACTTATTTGTCGATTATTCAATGTTATTTTTGTTCTACTCTTTGATTTAGATTTATTTTCGTCGTCTCTAATATTCCGCTAAAAATGTGCTCTAACAATGTTTTAAATTTTAGTACCCGATTCACCTGACGGCACCTTCGAAGAAGTCTCCTTGAGAGAACCATTAAAATATTTGATGACGTCTATCCAAGACAAAAAAATGACATGCTTTAAATGGTTGAATATCTGACACATCCCAGAATTTTTTTTCTCGGTGATAACGTCTTTTTTCTTATTACGAAAATTCCTCATCTGAAAGAGTGACTACAGGAGCAAATCCACCCATCCGCTTATATAGTAGAACATTTTTTTTACGGACCAAAAAATTCCGGAGTGTTCACCGAGAGGTAAGCTAAGTGGCAGAGCACCAGAAGACTCCTCTCGTATCCGTTGAAAAAAACTATATGCAAAGATTAAAAACAACGAAAAATCGCATTAAAAAAAGAAGAACTCTTCCCATGCAGCCATAAGGAGAATCTCTCGCTTTTCCCGAAATGTACATATAACAGTTGGACGTGGAGAACACTGGATTCCCGCATTTTGCATAATTTAATTGGAATTAAGAAAATTAGCATATCAAATGGAACGATAATTCTTTCCCTTATCTCCTTCTTTTGCTAGTTCCGTTGGCTTTTTCCTCTCTTTCTCTCTCTCATTCTTTTTGTTTCGTGCGTGCCTAAGCCTCAAAGGTATGCGGCAAACTCAGCATGGTGCAAGGACGTCGTGTAAAATTTACCAATTACTTGTCTCTGTAGTTTAATCTAGTAACGCGATACCACAATGTATGCACACTCTGTTAAGTTTATGTAGAGAATCTCCTCGTGGCTGCAGGAAGGTGGGAAGAGTGGGCGGACAGGCGTTGTTACTGCTTATAATACAAAATCAAGTTGGATACTACGCAATATAACGCGAGTGGTGCGGCTGCAGTAAAGTGCAAGAGCGTTCGATCGAACCATTTACTCTCGTCTATACTCACTTGTGGACCCATTCTATGAGAGACTGGGTGCCCTCTGGGGTTGCCGCAGGAATAAAATTGGTGACATGCTCCCAGGCGGACAGAAGTGCATTCACCTTGTCCCCGTATTTCTTTTTGCTGTCACTCAATGTCGCTTCAAGCCCCTGAAAATTAAAAAAAAAACACACACACTTAGTAAGGTTATCAATGGTCTACAGAAAAAAACACGCTCGACTTATCGTTAATTTACTTATCTAGATGATATGATATCTCCTTCCTATTTGTGGACTAAATCGAGACCACTTCACATCAAGCGAATTCCATATAAGCTGTGAATACAAATGATTGAGCGCAACCGTCTAATTTCTTGGAATGTAAATTAATCTCCAAAACATTTCTGACTCACGAGCTTCTTGGGAGTCAAAATTGGCAACCACTCCGCTGATTAGAGCAGAGGATCTCAAGATACAACCACACCGCTAAACTATTACTCCAAGAAAGTCTTTTGATCTCTGAATATCGGGTGCAAGTACAAAAGAAAGTTGGCGAGCTGGTTAACGAGAGTTTCCGAAAATCCTTGAGGTATCTTTTCAATTGAACCAGCTACCCAAAAGAGCGAAGAAATTCGACATTAATTTCCATGCATTCGCGGAATATCTGAAGAAAGTTTTTCGCCAACTTTCAAAGTCTCTTTAATTAATGGTACGACCCCGCCTAGCCTCTCAGGATAAAACTAAAGTTTCCACTTCTCGAAGACTCTTAGATTGAAGTAGCACTATTTTTATTGACAATTCACTCACAACGATTGTCCCAAGAGCAAGTACGAGAAAAAGTAAGCCTCTCTAATCGAATACTCGGTTCGACTGAAGTAATAAAAAGGAGGAGAGAGTCGCAAAGATGAATTTACCCCATAAATGAAAGAACAATTGAGAGAAAATCGTAACGGTGGGAGAGTAATTTCCTGAAAAGATTTCTCCAGGGTTTCGACAACCATCGAAACGTTTGTTGGAAAAGACTTTTGCACACTCGGGCCTCGCTGCTGCGAACGCAAAAGCTCTCGAAAAAGCGTATATACTCGTGGTTAAGTGTGTTTTCGAACACTTTGAAGCGTCGGATGGTTACGGTACACGATATTCGCACAGATCGCCTGGGTTTATAGTGGAACTTAATGTCATTAGGAACGTGGTACCACGGGAAAACAATGTTAGTGTTCTTTGCCGGGTGCCTGGCACCCAAAGAGGACGAGTGCCTCTTTGAACGTCAGAGGACTTTACATGCTGCGAAAACGTTCACGAGCACAGGTGAGGTTCACGTTGCATAACACTCTACTATAGTCAGAGTTCCATTTACGATGCTTTATACCGATATTGTGAACATTATATTGAGAGAGTATTTAATCGAATATTTATTACTCGTTTCTGACACATAGTTATAGCAATTTTCAATTTAGAAATATATAAAAATAAGAAAAGAAAAGTAATCGAAGTTAGAAATGAATTCACCATCCGCAAGGTATTAAAGGTACAATTTTTTACCTTTAATACCTTTATTTAGCTCGTCTCAATATTTTTAGAAATAAAAGCAGAGATAAATTGAAAAATTTTAAATCTCCTAAAATCTAAACCACTTTAGAAATTTTACCCAAACGTTGTAACTAAAATCGCTAAACATTGTTTCGCAGAAACGTTTCGTTCGCTAGCTAACATTTTTCAAGTACCAACGCGATAACATACATATTTTTAACAAAATTCAAGATCCTATAAAATCAGAATCCCTTTTACTATTTCGCCCAGCTATCAAGTTTAAGATCTATCCGCAATTATGTAGATTTACTTGACTTCTAGCTGACAATTTACAAAGGTTGTATCTTCAACGCGCTTTTGTCAAAAAATTAAAAATTTCAGAAAAATAATTTTCGGACCATGTCAGTTTTTCCAATGGTTCTGGCATAAAAACGCGAAATTTTTTATTTCATGAAATCCAACCTCGTATAATGAAGAAAAATCTCGAAACATTGATAGAAAGTTGTATTTTCAGCTAAGGCATTCCTTTAAACCTAAGCCGATTTTCCGGAAACTACGTCAACCAAGAAATCCATCCAACCGACCTTCGAACTTTTCACAAACGCATTACTCTGTCGTCCTCGAAGTATATATACATTCTTTTTTATCTTCTCTCCCTTGAACTCTGTGTATATTCGTTGCGCCCAGTCTGCCGTGTGACGGTGTGAGGATTCGATAAGGCACTTTGAGAGAATCTCGTCATCTCGTGCCGGTTCGCGAAAGCACGAAAGCACACATAGCGCGAGTCTTGACGACGACGAATGTGCCAGGGGAATGAGAAAGGGCTTTTTGATATTGCGAAAACGAAATTGAGCCCGCAAGTATTGCTGTCTCTTGGATATACGTGAGTCGAGGCAAACAGCGAATCGAGCTCACTATATCTCAGTGCGGTTTTCGCGACGAAGAAACGTGTTTTTCGCTCGCGTTGCTTGCTGCTACTGCAGCAAGACGAAAACAGCTACTTTTGTCATTTGCGGAAGCGAGAGTAAGAGCCACCGAAATTTTCTGGAACGAGAGTGTACCACTCGAGAGTGAAAACTCTGTGAAGGAAAATACAGAAACAGGAAAGAGAGAGAGAGAGAGAGATAAAGAGAGAAATAGGGAATGTGAGTGGATTCTCGTTATTTTTCGCAGTGCCGCTCGCGTCCACGTGGAGGGTGAGAGAGTTTTTCCAGATTAATTTCCCTGCTGCTACTGCCGGTGTTCCTCTCTTTCCCTTTTCTCTCGCCGCACACGTCTCGTTCGCAATTTCGCGAACCGCAGAGCGACGGTGAACGACTGGATTAGCCATCTTTCTCTCGCCACTCCAGAAAACTCGTAACGAAGTACCAGAGAGCTATTAATTCGTTAGTGTAAAATAGCAGTGAAAAAGACAAATGAAGAAAAAAGAATATTGGGAAAATTAACTGGCGATCGTCGGAGGTTGAGATGAAATAGAAAGGTGGAAAAGATGCGAGAGAAAAAAGATGAAATCGACTAATGGCAGAATGAAAAAAGATTTCATTGATTCTCGCACCAGGTTCTCGGACTCTTTCACCTTACCCAGTAAATTGAAAAAAATTCATGCACGGCTTTTTTCCCCTTGTGTATATTTTGTCAGAGAGTGTGGGTATCATGCAGGTTTGGAGATAAAAGCAATGCGATTCAAAAGAAGACATCACATTTTCAGTGCCAGACGGATATGCCAGGAATATATTTCACGGTAAGAGCTCGCCCAACCACTTGCATTATCTGACGAAGGATAGCAATCTGACGAATCGCTTTAGCGAATACAGGGAGCAGTGAGCCCACGCACGGCTCCGGTTAGCACGGCTAAATATGTAATCATAGAATATCTGAATTCCAGAATATCTAAATCTGAAATATCCACAAATATAATAAAGTTAGCAGGTGTATTGCAAATTATTTCTATTTTAATCTGCATTACAAAAACGAACATTCCAATAACTAATTTCAATAGAGCACGGAATCGCTAAATTAAATAATTTGTGAACAAATATTACAAACAGGGATTTAAATCGTAAGGATAAAGATTTTCATATTATATCTATTGGGGCATTCCAGGATAAATTGACAAGATCGTTAATTTCCTATTTAAAAATGAAATCTTTAGTATGTTACAGGGCGGTGTTAAAAAATGTCTGAAGCATTCCAAGATTTCTTAAAAATCGGATTGTTCAGAATGACTAAAAATGTTAATTTCTTTAAAAAAACAAGCTACGAGTTCGTCTTTTTTTTGCTATCTTTATGTAAAACTTGAACAGATACAAAAAGTAAAAACATAAATTATTCAAAACTGGCGGTTTTTCCAAATCTTGGAATTTCAGGACTTTTTTCTTTGTTAAAAGTTTGTAAATGTCGATTGAGAATTAATTTGTTTTGGTATGAAAATTCCCAAATCTCAATTACATTTCATTTTTCTTTTTTCTTTTTTTTTAAGCTGATTTTACTATTTCTATTCCATTTGAGTACATACATAGAAATTTTTGTTTGTATGTTTAAAATATTTTTTTACCAAACTAGAAAATCCAAATAAATAAGAATTTCATTATTTTTACCTGACGACTGCGGCCGGTCTGGAGCAAAAAAAAACGGGAGTTAAAAAAATAAACTCGTGAGATTGTCACCCTCGCTTCGCTCGGGCGGCAAATCCCGCATTCGCCACAATCGCCAATTTCGGCACAAGTTGCACACCGTGCTTTTTTAACGAGTGAACGGAACTCCCGCTTTCCGAGACTGCAGAGCGCGGCGAAGTTGAGCGGAACGGGTTCCTAACGTCAAAGCTGGTTCCTCTGCCGTGTTGAAAAGTGATGAGAGCGTGAAGAAAAACAACTAAGCGTGTGGAAAAAGAAAAATGTAGCTGATGTACGTAGACGCGAGACATTTCTTCACGATGAATGGGTATGCGCTAGTTTCGCCACCGTTCGACAGTCTCGGAAACCGGGACTTTCTGTGCACGCGTTTAAAATAGTACATTACGATACGAGTGCGGTAAAACTTTTTCTGACGAGTTTGCAGCACGAGCCGAAGACGAGTGTTGTAATCACATGAGTTAGAAAAAGTGTTTCGCACAAGTATTGTACGAAATTTTATTCCACAAGGTGCGAAAATGGGAGTGTGATGGACGCAAGGCGTGCGGAAAAGCCGTCATTCACGCACTGATTAAAATAAAATGACTTAAAAAATAAAAACAAAAAAACCGACGACGTTTTAGCAATTTACATTAATACTGCATTTAATATTTGGTGAATTGTTACCAAAGTAATTATCGAAAAAATCGAAGAATTATACATTTTATGTGTTACAATATATTGAATGGAAATAAAAATCTAAAAACGAGTGTCACTTTGGTCTGAAATTGCCTATATGCAGTATATTAATATTTGTGAAATTTCGCGATGTAGGTTGATTGCGTAGTAGGCAGCTAGTAGAAGATTATGCCAAATGCAAAATGTATCTCGACTATGATCAGTGATTCAAAAATATTGTCTACTGAATACGAAAATCTAACAAAATATAAAAATCTCCTCAGGTATCTTCACAGCAATACTTACAAGGTCATGATGTAAATATCACAAATCACTGTTTATAATGTTGATTATAATAATTGACTTTTGTACGTTTACAATTATTCGAATAAACATTTAAAATGAAAATGAAAATATTACGAATGTTCCATTAAATCTCCTACTTTTCTTTCTTTGTAGATATTTCAGAATTGGATATTGCATCGTAGAAATTTAATTCCGGCGCCGCAACTGCATTTATTATTTTCCACGCTTGAGCCAAGATGTACGTTAAGAAGGGAAAAAAAAAAAGATTCTTCCAGTCGTAATGAAAAAGTGCGGTGGTAGAACTGTTGCGTATATCTTTCGTCTTGTAGAATCGAATGTCTCGTTATACCCTTGTCAAGTGTCTCTCTTAAAATGTTATCGCAAAGCCAAGTGCAGCACCGACTTCTCCAGCTATTTAAAGCCACCTATTCCAGTATTCGCGGAAAAGCATCTTTGCCTTCCATCTCTTATTGGTTCTTGAACTTTTTCCCGTTAGTTTTTCCACTTTTTCCTTCGTCTCTTTCATAACTCGTAGAGACTCTAGGTGGGTTGTACAGCTTTTCAGGTATATCCAACCAAGTCGCGGTGAAGTTATTTCAGACAGAGTTATTTTCCCGTATACGAAACGCGGACATGTTGCGAACAGCGCGCCGAGAGCAGGTATTTGGTTCATGAATCCCCAACGAATTTGTGGACGTGAGCTGCACAGCCGGGTTTTGCGGTTAGATTATACGTTGGCCGACGGGCTTTATTGCTATCTCTGCATACGCGCCATGACCTCTCGATGGAGAACACGCACGTGGATTTTTTTTTCCCCTTTTTATTTTTCCACTGTTAAACGAGTGTACAGATTACAGATGCAATAAACCGGCGAGAATTTTGGTATCGCGAGCGTTGAAATTAAGTGAAAATGGAAATATATCGTTTGGATACCGCATATCAATACTTGTTTATAAAATACGAAGCCGCCAGTGACGTTCGGAAATTCGAATTTGTGCAGCGTCGCCCGAGATTTCGGAGTTTCCTCCCGCGCTTTCTATCTCCCGTAAATAGGATAGCTTGTAGACTGTTTATTCAGCTCTAAAAACTTCCCATACTCCAGCTTCAACGTGTATATCGAATGTACTGTAAATAAACAGAATATTATTTTTCAACTGTTACACTTGCAAAGCTGGATACACCAGTTTCGAAAACAGATAAAACAAATGGAATTGAGTAAAACTCCAGTGTGGAGTTAGTACGGTATACAAACGAGTACTGAGCGTATGCTCGACGTTTCACGAAAATTTATAAGTTTCAAGGCGGAGATCGCGCACGTGGATAATTCGACTCTGCGCATCAGTTACGTTAATTTCCCAACTCATACCCCACCTTTTGCAACCTCACTCTGATAATCTAAACACCGCGATGGTCATCCTCCAGCCCGCCCCCCCCCCCCCCCCCACCACTTTCCTCTCACCTAGAGGCTAATCGATATTCGATACTATCCACCGGCAAAATCGTCGCAGTTCATTTGCCAATGTGGACTTGCAGTTTAAAACACGTCGCTCTCATTGCCGGAAGGAACAATAATGAAATATCGGCGAGCATTAATGTTCACAATTTCAATCTAATTGCACGAATCGTTGAAAATTATCACTTACTCATTTAATGATTGTCTTTTGTATTTTCCTTACGCAAATTTGATGGAAGATGCTCTCTTTCACGTGGCATGAAATATCCTTAAGCGTAAATGATTTTAATTCCAATATAATTGCGCGTTTGTTCGATAATTATAAATTACTCATATAATTTGTGATTGTTTTATCCGTTACACATATTCCGTGAAAATCACTTTTTTCAGGATGCATAACGAAATATAGCCGGATGTAAATGATTTTAATTTCAATTAAATAGCGCGATTGATCGAAAATATAATTGATTTCTAATAATATTTGTAATTACTACTTTTTTTTTCGTTTTAGAGACGATATGAAAAATAGCTTATTTACCTGAGATATAATAAAGTGCCTTCAAATGTAAATGAATTTAATTCTAAATTAATTACGCGAATCGTTAAAATTTATATTTTATTCATATTGATATTAATTTTTTTTTTTTTTTTTTGCATCGACTTTGTGGGTGACACGTTTCTCGCATTTTTCATAATGAAATTTCTGCAAATGCAGGTGACTTCAATTTCAATTTAATTGCACAAATCGTTGAAAATTATACTTACTTCATTTATGTTTTTCTTATTTTATTTATTTTGTCTTTTTTTCTTTCGTCGGATTTTACGTCAGGAGCTTTATCACGTTGCACATGGTTTGGATGTTGTAATTAAATACTCGAGTTACTACGTCCTGGAAAAGCAAGCCGGAGGCGAGCAAGGAAGTGAAGCTCAAGCTCTACGTACAATTTGCGGAACAAAAAGCTCGTGTTGCGCAACCAAGAATTTCTTTTTATCTGTGAAGTCAATATTACGACGAAGTTTTTATTAAGTGTTCGACATAGCTCTCGAAGTATCTCAAAAAGCACTATGACGCAGGAGGAATCGTACAGGAGAGCAAAAATGAATAAGTAAATGAGGTGGGTAATGAGAAATCTGTATTCTGGAGTCTTTTATGTATAGAAAATGAAAATACAAAGTGCATAGGGCGTATTCCACGGGAAGTACAACAAATTTTTGCCGAAGTTTCACGAATCTGACGTATGTTGAGAAATTCATCCATTAATATTATACAAGGAGTCTCGCATAGTTCGGCTTCATATATCTTAGATGTCAATCGGGCAAAACCGAAATCTAAACATTGCTTTGTGAACATAAAAATGAAGTTTTTTTTTAACGATTCAACCAGAATGGTAATTATATTTATAAAAAGTGTTTAACGCCCCGAAACTAAATTTTGATCATTATTATTTTTTTTCGGTCCTTCAGGGTCCTACTTAACTTGAGAATTTTACCGAACATAATTAAAGGTATCAAAAAGGCAGGTAAAGAATTTTAGATTCGATTTTTCTTTTGTTCACATGCAATTAAGTGGTTTAATATTTCTTTTATTGCTAACATTTTCATCTTTTCTGCCTTTGCAACCCACTTCATTTGCTCGCAAATTTTCAAAGCTGTTTTTTCTTGTTCGCTGTTTCATCTCACTGAATAAAAAATAATATATTTTATGGACAACGATAAGACGACGACGCGACAAAGCTTTTCCGCTTGCGATAAGGTCAGTAAAACTTTCAAGCAAATAAAGTAGATTCTAAGGCCAGAGATGGAAAAAGGTAAAATATAAACATTTTGATAATTGAAAAATGTAAAATCTTATTGAATTGCAAGGGAACAAAAGAAAAAGGTAGCTAATCTTTCTGATGCTTGAGCTAAGTTCGGTAAAATTTTTAAGGGAATAAAATAAACCCTATGGACCAATATAAAGATAATGATAAAAATGTATTTTTGGGACGCTAGACACTTTTTTTATAAATATAATTACTTTTCGGATTACTCTATTGAACCCAGCGTATTTTTACGGTTATTCTAAGTACTATTCAGCTTTTGGTTTTGCCCGATCGACACCTAAGATACACGGAGTTGTAGCTACGGAACATAGATTCTCCAAGAATTTTCACTCGGGTTTCAAGAGGGATAAAAAATTTATTGAGACCTGTAACTATAGAAGATTTATCGTGTCATATTAAGGAACGAGATTCTCGATAGGTGTGAGATTCGTGGCCCTTCAGCCAAATCCGTCGCTCTTCCCGTGGAATACCCCATATAGAGTCGATAAGATGAGATCATTACCGGGAGGAAACTAAAGATTAACGAGTTTCCAGCTACTTGCTCCCCAACAGAGAGAACGGAATGCTATACTTGTGTCGTGCAACATTGAGTCTGTACATGTAGAAAGTTTCGCGATATAGGACGACTCTATTTCTGTAGTTGTATTCTACTTTTCTACTGGATTAAAGCTATATACATTCATTTCGTCTTGCTTTTCTTGACTTCGTACACCAAAGGGATTCTTCTTTGTTTCTTCCATCCGTCTTTCTCTAGACTCTCTACTTTCGTTCTTTATTCTCATATTTCACTTCAAAAAGCGAAAGCACGCGAGCAACCCTGAGCTGGATGTGCAGCTCTCACGAGGTGAGCCACGAGAGAAACTGAATTTATTATTCCCGTCCGACCTTCAACCCGGAGTGGCCCCCCCTCGATCGTTAAGACTGTGGAGGTATAAACTTGCACTAGGAACACACGCTGACTTCTCTAAGCTAAAACCATCTAACCAACTACCCCTGCTCTGTGATAGCGTCAGCGGGTTTTCCGCAAAGTCCAATAGCCAAGCATTGGCCATGAGCTAGGACGAGTCCACCGGACTATCCCAGCCGTTAACTTTTCCCATTCGCTCCAAGTTCACGCTGAAGCTCCGTACCGACATTCTTCAGGATGTCATCTTCGCCTATATGACTAAAGAAATTCTTTTTGGAGTTAAGAACTCCCGAACAGAGACACAGTACTTGACATATTGAAAAGCCAAATGAATTTTGTTTCCTCATAAAGGAAACTTTGTTATGGCGGAATTTTTTGTTTTCTATGGTGTTTTGTATTTTGTGAAGGGAGCATCGTTTTTGTAAAGAAAGATCGAGATTTTAATTTCAGGATGTTTATAATGATCGGAAATGAAAGAAAAATGGTGTGAATAATTTTTTTTTCTCATTACTACTCATTTTCCAAACAGCTTCTTCAATAAGAAAAATTTGTTAGAATACGTCCTTATTCAGGCGACTTTGTGAGAAAAATAATGAGGAACCAATGTTTTACTTCATATCTTCACCATACAGAAGTTTGAAAATGAAAAAGAAATTACTCGGCAAATCTCAGTCGAAGTTTATTTCATTTGCGACCAAGGATAGAAGGTATATTTGTTCGATCGCCCCTATTAGAGGCATGTGCAATAAAATTTATAGCGACGTAGACGTTGAAGATCGTTTTCTCTGAAAGCATAAGGAAGCGATTCTCAAGGCTCCGAATGGAATCATAGAAATTGTTCGATTTCACAGTATTTCTGTGTATGCGAATTGAACGACCAAAGAGGATGATGGCGTTCAAGCTGGCCGTTACGTATAACGTCAGTAATGCTCTCAGATGTGCTGCGAGTCGTCTCTGGATTCTCCAGTCGATATCACGACTGCTTGTGCTTCAGTTGGGAAACAGCCGCGAGAGGACGGCGATTAAAACTATAGCTTTGGGTGAACAAGTTTCCGAAGCTCGTTAGCGCCAGAACGAGGACTTGGAGTGTACTACTCTGCACTCTGTCGCAGTTATAGTACTGCCCTATGTTCTTAGTAAGTGAAACAGAAGCAGAACTAGGAAAAAGAGTCAGAGAGGTCGAAAGTTTCCGGCAGACAGCCTTCCGGCATGATCTGTACTTCGTATTACAACTTCTATGACGATCTATCGAAGTTTCGATCGACACAGTACCAGCAATTACTATCTTCGTGGGTTTCTATGCGAAGAGACTGAAACAACAAGCAGTCTTCTCCATTACCTGATGAATGTACCGCGGAATTTTGGTTTTCCAACGGGTTGTATAACAAGCAGTAGATACAAACGAAGCTCGAATACTCGACATATCTGGTGTTGCGAATAGCGGTAGCTAACGAATCTGTATCATGAGCATCATATTATTGAACGAGGAATGTTCAATATCGTGCGTTTTGATACGAAATTAACGGGACTATCGTATGACGTGCTGTTTTCACGTACCGTGAAAAAGCCAAGCTTACTTTATATTCTAATGAGTGTTGAATTTAATGATGTTGAACTTTGCATCGTTGGAATGCAACGAAATCGAGAGAAAGCATTAATTGTAATGAACCCAAATGATTATACAAAGTACATAAAGTTATCATAACGACTAAAAACCATGAAAAAAAATGTTCCATCTGCACTATAGCACCCTTAACAGGGGGTGAGATAATGGGGATTTTGTATTTTTTTATATCGTTGCATTCCAACGATGCAAACTTCAACATCGTTGAATTTAAAAAGGACAGAGTGAAACACTAGTTGGATCAGTGATACATTTTTTGGTGGTTTAATTGAGTGTTCTGAACTTTGGTTTTGGCAGCTTGTGTTCTTAGTATATTAATACATTTACAGCCTTTTTAAAAAACGAAAATCAACTTATAAATTTTAACGATTATCGTCCAGTTAAAAAAAATTATAATATAAATCCGATTATAACGAGTAATTGCTCATTATATTTATTAGAAGTGCTCCATCAATTCACTATCGAGATTTCTTAATATTATGCATTGTTTCGAACTTATAACTGTTTGTTTATCTGGAGTTAGACAAAGAAATCGTCGTAAATTTTAAACAACTAGTACGATCATAAATCGAAGCCTCGCGTCGCTAAAGTATCTTGCAATAAACAAAACAGAGCTGAAATACTATCATTTATTCGTTTTCAAAGCGGAACATTTTTAAACATGTTTTTGATAAATAAGCACTGATTTCCGTAATGCAAAGCGTTCTAACTTCTTTAAGGAAAGTGAAGTGCTTCACACTAGTCAAGTTAGTGTTAAATATTTATTATCTTACACGGCTTTAAACATTAATTTACTGCATTGTAGGATAATTTAAATTTCATCTATAACCTAAAGAAACCTTCAAAGTGATAGTTTGAAACTAAAATTAACGGTTTAATGGAAACTCCCGAAGAGGTATATATTGTCCAGTCAATTAAACATTAAACAAACTTAATTAAACAGAAGTATTTTAATTAATGCATTTTTGAGAAACTAAATCTCAACCAATCTTTGAATATGTTCATTTTCTTTTGATTGTCTTTTAAAGGAAAAAAATGTCTTCCGATGCACTGGGGATTTTCCTAACGGTTTGATAGGACATTGCAGCTTCAGAAAAGATTGCTTCACGTCCTACGATGTCTCGTTGAATCCCTTGCGTCGAGATTTCCATGAAACAGGAATTGGTTTTAGTCCCGTGCACGGAGATAGCCCGTAGAATCGCTCGAAGCACTCGAGTGCTATACGTTTCCGATCAGCATGAATCGTCTCCGGGCAAAGCCTGGTTGCATATCGCGTTCCAGCTTGTGCTCCAGGATCCTTGGCACTAGTACGCCAGAACGATCATTGGCCCCGTGCTAGTCGACCGACGGTCTTCCCTCCCCGTCTGATACGATTAGGGATATCAAACACCTGAAAGCTCAAACGTTTGTACCGTATGGAAGACCGGCGACGCACGACCCTTGCCAGGGAATATCTGCATATGCGTACCCTCGACCGATACCCTAACGAGACAGCAGCCTCGACGATACTGGCTGTTTAATAGTGATGAAGGTAATCTTCGAAGTAGCCGGAAGATTCGACCTCAACCTGATCTGATTCTTCTCCTAACCAAAAACGACCCACGAGTTTCGGTTCTCTGAGCTACAAGCCCTTGAAAATAAATGATGCATGAGTTAATAATATTTCTAACGTTATTGGATTAAGCTACAGCATAAAGCATTTTTGAAAAATTCTACAAATGTATGGATAAACCTTTGAGTAGTATGGTAATAGTAGTAAATGATTTTTATTGTCCTAGTGCGGTATACATTACAAAATATAATGTCGAGTCTACAGTTTAAAAAAAAAAGTATTTTAATTTTTTTAATGTTATTCCAAGGTCAATGGACCATTGACCGGAGTTCTTCAGCTCGTTTTTTCGCAGCTATTGCTTTTAGATCATTTTTTTTTCTTTTGTTCTTAGTTAGATATACGATGTAGTCTTTGTAAGAATACAAGTAAAGATTATACACAAGTAAATGAGGAAATGAGTACATGATTTAGATGAATTTCAGTATCTAGGTATTTTTTATCTATTAATGCTGACATCATTTCAAGTATGTCGTGAATTGTGTATTTAGGTTTTGGGATGATGTTTTTCGGATTTATTTTGCATAGTCTTATTATTGTCTATTTCCTGTTGGGCGAAATTCGTACTTAGTTTTATTGTTCTAACTACCATCGGTTTTAAATTTGAGGTTTCGTATAGCAATTGGTTTGAGTGTTATTTGGGTGTCTTGAATTTGTAAGTCGTCGAAGCGAAATCGTTCGTATTCAAAAAGGGGACGGCAGATATTTTTTAAATATTAAAAAGATAACTAAAATGCGAAGCACAGGCTTATTTTTTCGTTGTTGTTTTCGTGTGCTGATTAAAGTTTAATTTCTTTTTTACGAGGATTCCTAGGTATTTTGCACATATGGTTTGATTTCTTGGTTGTACATTGTTATAAATGTTGACATTGCGGAGTTTTTGTGATTAAACATAATGAGATTCAATTCTTCCGAATTTAGCTTTAGATGCCATTTTTTAAACCAACCGATGCATTTGTTGGCAAGAGATTGCATTTCCTCTATTATATCATTGATTGGTTTGCTGGGCGTAATAATTGCAGTGTCGTAAGATTTTGTAGAAGATAATTGTTGATGTTAGTCTTTCTTATCGCCCAATTCATAGTTGAAGTTGGTTAATCATTGAATAAACTAATTGTTTCGGTTTCATCTGGTCAACCTGTATCAAACCTCTTACTTCTTACGTTTACTAGTATTATTTCTAAGCGAGAGGCAATTTACTAATGAGTTTGGTGCACACTTGAGGTGCAGTTAAGTTGATATCTTGGATTATTTTAATTTTAAAAAAGAAGAAATTTCATTGAATTTAAAAAGCATATGATTTTATATTTACAACTCGGAACCGTTTTTAACGTCTCCGTAGATCCGGCGATTTGTCGAGAAAACCGGATACTACAGTGCTAAAAATGTGTTGTACTAGTATTGGAAGTGTTTATTCATACACCTTAGTTTAAGTTTTTTTAAAAATAATGTATAAGTAGCGAAAAATCCGAATGTCCGCCCATCGCCGAAAGGTATTGGGTTATCCTCTTGGGGATTATCCTCTTTTAAAAAGTTCATGTCTAATGAAACCCATTGTCATCGTTTTATTCGTCCTGTGATTGGTTGTCAGGAAAGTCCATGAAAAGACAAGTTCAGTTTGGTGTCAAATATGACATAACAGGATGGGCGCTGTAGTGCCGGTAACCTTTTAAAGCTTTATAAGAGCGCAGCAGCGCAAAAGCTTTTAAGACACGCGGACCAGCGCGTGTGATTAGCCTAGTTCCTCTTCTAAAACGTTGGTGGCGATCGGCTATGTTCATGTGTCCCCATTCTATTCGTGCTGTGATGGGTCGTCGGTGTCGTTAAACACACTGAGATCGGGACGAAGTTCGTGTATTGAAACTTTTTGTTTATATTAAATGCCAAGATTAACGTAAGAGAACCCGGGTCTGTCTAATCTAGTGAATTAAATTATAGGTGAAGTCCGAGCCACTGGAACTGTAGAAAAACACTTTTAGAAATAAAATGCTATTAGTGTTGGCCGAGAATCGAACCTGAGTTCACTGAATCCTAAACCTGGACCACTTCCACTTTATCTGGAGTGTATTATTACGATTTTCATAATTACCTAAAGAACGATTTGTTTGACTAATTTCACAGATATTCCGATTGTTATTTCTAGTAGACCAAGCAACCCTTTAGTCCATCGTAAGAAATTATTTTCTTAAATCAGTAAAAACCATTTTCTAAATTTCCTCAAATTGAAGGAGCTTTAATGAGTCCTAAGCAATCCAACTTCATAAATCCTCTTTGTTTTTATACGCGGTACAACTAAGTAGGTTCAATATAGATAACTGTCCGTTATTTCGGGCGAAAGCTTCGTCGGACGAAGAATTGAATTATACATCAACATTACTATTAACGTAACTATTTACGTTACGAAGAATTCAAAATAATTTCACGTTGTATATCGTGACTTCATGCGATTTTCTTTTTTTTTCATAATTAATTTAAGATTTAACATGAAGTAATAAAATAATTTGAAGAGTTATTAATACCTCGCTTTTCGATTTTTACTTATAAGATAATAAAAAAAGAGGATAAATTATATTTACATCAAATCTTACCACGCACGACTTTTGGATGTGCGAAGACATTCAGAGGAGTGTCTTACGCAATAGTGATAGTGGTTTACGTAGTGCAGCCAATGGTCGTTGGGACGCGGGCTCAGCAATATAGTCCCCGAATTTATCGAGGAGCAGTTGAGACCGCGTCTGCTCGATCCCGGCGGCGACGACGGCAGCAGCCTAGGCTCCGTCTCGACGCCGTCCGAGATATCAGCAGGAGGACGACGCGACGTGTCTCGACGTGGTCGCGAGCACCGTCCAGGAGCAGAAAGGGCACCACTCGTGGCGAACATCAGCAACCTCGCCCAAACGTCAGCGCGGGCGATCCTCCTTCTCTATCGCCGAAACCGAGTTTTCGGTCTCCTTCCTTCTCTTTGATCCACCGCCGCCCCCCTCCGCCACCCGGCGATATAACAACCTATTTTCTTTTTCCAATCGTCGACTGTATTATTCCTCTGAAGCACACAAAGCACCTTTCACTGCACACTCACTGTGAAATCCTCTCCCGCTGTTACGTCGTCTGTTTCAGCTTCTGTAAATCACAAACAAAAAAAAGAAAATTCCATTAGTTTCCTCGGTATAATTGAAATATGTATATTTAGACTAAAGTACTTAAGAGGGGAATGTTCAGAATTTCAAAAATGGACTGGCTTTTCAATGTTTATAACAAATTTATGAATTAATGTGAAAGTTTTTATTTGTTAGGAGAATTTGCTACAACTTTATAAAATAGAAAAAAAAAACCATAAAAAGTTGTTCCTAGATCATTAATACAGAGGCATATCATTATAATGAGACGAATGTAAGAAAATTTTGTTTTGTCACAATTTCAGCTAAATGAATATAGATCTTGGGTAATTTTCAAGGGTTTCTCCTTATACCGATTACACCAGAAACATTTTAAATAGGAAGGAAATTAACAACGTATTTTCGATTAACTCGTGTAATTGCATTAGATTCAAATGCTACTGGAAAATGTTCTTGAATAATCACATTAACGGAATATGCAAAAAAATCCACAATTGGAATTTAACAAAAATTCTAAATCTCCCAAGTGGTTTATACCGCCGTTAAATTCTCGGAACGGCAATTGGCAAATTTATTTTTATGCGCCTATTGAATGGAGAATTACTGTTTTTTTAAATAATTAAAACAAATATTAATACACATATAAAAGTTGTGCAAATGAATAAAAAAAATTGCCGAGTCACGAGTGGACCATAGCCTCGAAATTACATATTGATGATTTTTTATTTGTTAATAAATATCTACATTGTAGTTTTAAATTCAATGCTTCGTTTTAATGATTAAAAACGTTCATACACTTTTCACCAAATAAAAAAACCAAAATAACGAGAAATTTATTATAAGCAAAAATATCATGACCCAATAAATCTATTACTTGTGAGACACTTTTTCAATGGACAAGAAAATCATGAATTCTATTAATTAAAAAAAAAAAAGCCTTCCCCTCTAAATGCACTGTAACGTTGATGAGCACATTTACATATCTTTAAGTAACTTTATAAGATATTTTCATTGATACATAACTTAAACATAAGCAAAATTAATTAAAAAATTATTATTATTACGTGCGTAAAAAAAAGTCGTCAGTTTTAATGTCGTTTCGAGAGTCTCAAAAGGGTCCGCGTTCAGGGATTAACTTCACGTTGCGATTATTATTTATTCGCAGTAGAGACGGGAAGTTTTGAATTTAGGAATTTTAGGGCACGAGTATACGAGAACGGTGGCCACGTGGGCGACTATAAAGCTTTCGCCATTCGTCTACTTCGACCGCAGGGAGCTTTCAAATTTCTCGGCTGTACAACCCTCTTTCTCTATAGATGTATATGCCCTACATCGTACGTTGATTAGACCCGTTCTCCTCCTCGACGTAGAGCGTTAAAACCAACTTTGAAATTCGCAAACGCCTGCCTTCGTTCACGCGTAATTACCTTCCTACGCGGTTTACACACTGCCTACGACTACGATAATCAATAAGCTCCTACAAATCTGCTACAACACTTCACTTGTACTCGAAGTCTCGCAGCAACTCGACATCAAAATAGACTTCCACCAATCCTGCAAGAAAAAACGTGGTAAAAAAAAAAGTAGTTTCAATCATTTGTCGAAATATCCCTTCACGACTGCTTTAAAGGAGGTCGAGCTCCCGGAAAATCGTGAGAATAAAATTGCAATTGAGCATGTGAAATCTTGGAACGTTTGATTTAAAAAATACTACGTGAAAAGCATAAGAATATGAAACATTTTTAAAGGCAAATACTTTTTATTGGTTCAATGCATTCGCTGCAAACATATATTTTTTCCATTTTTAACTTATAGAGTTCGGGTTGCGCTGGAACATTACTTCAGGTTCGAACGTAGGAATTTATATTTGAATCTCTTGCGAAGAAGGATATTTTTCAATAAAAGATCGTATTTCTTTTTATTTTGCAGAATTTCTTTGCAAATCCTGTGTAAGAACTTCAAATAGAAATTCCAATGTTTCCATTGAAAAGAGTTTCTTTACAAAAAGAACGAGAGTTTGCAAAGCCAATTTGTTCCAAACAGCCTGAACTCTACAATAAGTTAAACATGGAAAAAGAATATTTTCCACCGATCAAATGATCTAGAAGATAAATTAAAAAATTCATATACAAAAAAACCTACAAATCACTTTTTTTCGAAGCCACGTTCAGAAATCACCCGTAATTAAGTTTATATTTTGATCGATTCAATTTCAACTTGGCACATATCTTCACAAACGTGTCATCTACGATTTGTACTGTTGGATTTTATATATTCTATAATGGCATTTATATATAGTTGTCAAAATGACAATAACAAATCTTAATTGACATTTTAATTAAAAAATTAGTACAATAAGAATAATACAATACAATTAGAAAATTAGTGCAATAAGGTGTGCTGCGAAAGGATTTGTTCTATTTCTACCATTTTTAAATTTATGATTCGATATCGCAGGAATTAATACGTAAAATGAAATAAAATTTACACAGATTTGAAGCGAAAACAACGTATAAAGAGTGTGCAAGTGCGGTCGAAAATGCTTGACAGGCGTAGGAAGTACAAATATCACTAGCAGTCTCCTCTTCAATAATATATTTTATTAAATTGCACGATTTGAAATACAATTTCGACACAATTTAATTATCATGATTTTGAGATGCTTTCAACCGCTCAACTGCAGGCTCCACCTCAATTCCTAATGAATCGAGCCAGACGAAAAAGCACGGTGCGCAGACAGACGAGAAATAACAAGAACAATCAATAGAGGAATATAAACATAAACAAACAAAACAGCATTCATCAATTTGGCATTTCAAGCAAGCTTGATTTTCTCGTCTCTCTGAATATCATATTGAAATTTTGAAATTTCAATACGATATTCGAGACAACTGACAGTGGCATATTATTTCCGAGGATCGATTCACCATTTCACTGGACACTGAAATGTTTAACGCTAAACATGACAGGGTAGAAAAATCCTATAAATTGAAAATAAAAAATAAATACAACTTGTCTCTCAATCGCAAAATTCAAAATCATAACGTGCAAGCCAACAACAGCTGCTGCCGAAAATTCAAACGTCAGCAGACGCAGTGAAACGCGAGGTTAATTCAATTTTAATAAATTATTGTATCATTCTCTGTCGTTTAATTAAGCATGAAGGAGACCTTTGTATTTTGAACGAATAATTAATTTAATCAGTAAAACATTCTGAAGCTCGGAGCTATCGAATCCCGAGAATTCTCCGTGTTCTCTACCTCTATGCGCGACCTTTTTCTCCTGTGCCAGGATATTGCCCGATGGCGAATTAAATAATACTTCCGACCGCAAATGCGGGTACAACTGAGCGCAACAAACGTTAGTTCGTTTCAAAAGTAGCTTGGTTTAAGCGTCACCGTCAAAATAGATAACGAAATTTCCATTGGACAGTTGCACGGAGTGTAATGTCGGTCTGTGTGTCGCCTACATCGACGTATATGCATTACATTAACCAATGCCACGACATACACAGTGTTAACGTACTTTGTATATATGTATGAAAGCGTACATAGACCCGACCTGGGTAACTAAATGCGATTACGTCGAATCATTGAACGTAAACGTGAACTCCAGAAGGGCGGTTTTCGCCAAAACCGAGCGCGGCAACCATTTCAGCATAGCGAAATAGCTGCAACGAGATTCCACCGAAAGAGAGAGATAGAAAGATTATGTGGGTGTGTATTAGTGTTCTGTTCAACATGTTTCAATGGATAGCTATAGTGCACAACATAGAATCGTGTCTATGATGGTGGAGTACACGCCCTTTTCCTACGTATTATTACACGTACGCACTGTTAATGCTATGACGTTCATGTATACAGTCGCAACGTGACGCGCAGCGAACTCTCGACAACGCGACATACAGCACACGGCTTCACAGAGGCATGGAGAGAGAGAGTTTAGTCACCACCCCCGATGAACTGCGGGGGAGCTCTTCCATCCCCCGCAGCTCCCGGAGAGCTTGCAGAAAGCCAGCAGCCGCACTGACAGCGATATATGTGGTATCGCATACCACCAACAGCATATGTACTCTCTTTACTGTGCGATATACAGGGCGATTCATAATTATTGACAAATTTTGTTAGGTATTAAGGAGAGGCGTAGTCTGGTCAAATTAATGGATATTCAAACACTAATCTAACCTACTTGGTCGCTAGTATTTTTTTTTTAAACATTTATACTGAGAAAAAAAACTTTGCACATTGCTTCGTCATTATTTTGGAATTCTTACAAAGCCACCTCTACAAAGTTTTTTCTAAGTATAAATATTTTAAAAAAATACTTCCTCGTAGAGGTACCTTTCTTTATAGAGGAAGCTTTGTAAAAAAAAAATAAATTCTCTCAATTATGAACTCTTTTTTGGATGCAACGACACATTCTATTCAAGTTTTATGCAATTTTTTGCATCAGCTGATTGAACCGTTCTCAAGTCACAGCATTTTCAAAAAAAGTAATAACGAAAATACAAATTTCTATAAAATCTTAACTACTTTATCGATTTTTTCCAAATTCAGCATCAAACTTTAACACACTCTATTTAAGTTTTTTGCAAACATGTAGACCAGTTGAACCGTTTTCGAATGCCAAAAAATTGATGACAATTTCAAAATTCCATAATATCCGAACCGCTTCCCCGTTTTCTTTCAAATTCAATACCAAACAATATTAAATATATATGCACTTACGAAGAACTTTTTAGCAAGATATAGAAAATTTTACGAAAGTTAGAACAACCACGCCCTTTTTTTGAAAAATTCCAAAATCTATGGAATCTAAATGCCTGCATACATTTTGTTAAAAAATCACAACAGCCAAAGCGGTGCCAACGATTTTACTTGTGTGCCAAATTTCAGCACAACTGCTTCAACTGTTCTTTAGTTATAAGTTATATAAATAAAGACACATACACACCGACATTTTTTTTGTAAACCACTTTTCTCGACGTTTTAGACAATTCTGTGTGTGTCCTGACATGAAAATCTCGAAAAAAATGTTTTTCATGAAAACAAAGCTTTCTCTATGAGGAAGAAAAATGCAATTGAATCATCAAAGTCTACGGTTGAATACGATCAAATAAATCTTTAGTTCACAACAACAAAAGAAGACTATTTTTTTGCCACGATTACAATCTGGCCAAATGAAGCAAGTAATTATTTGACATGACTGAGATTTATTTGAACGTATTCAACCACAGATTTTGTTGATTCCACTGTATTTTTTTTTCTCTGCGATATACTATTGGTCTATCAAGCAAAGAATTTTTTTGAAAGCTCGCAAAAAAATGCGGGTAGTGAGAGTCGCCTACAACAATTTTTAACAAATTTTATACTCTGCACTCTTTTTGAAAGAGAACAGGTGACAATGTATTTCTAAATAATTCTCAGTTGTGTTTGACTTGGGATTAGTTTTTCCGGAATGAGTATAACACGTTTTGAGATAGAGGTAAAATTGAAACAGGTTCATTGAGCTTCAAATGCCTATTTAAAAATTAATTTTCTTAAATGAATTATAATTTTACCAATTTTTGCAAAAAATATAAATCTACACTCATGTGTCGTAAGGACTTATCTCAAGCGTGACTGCAAATTATTTAGGAATATTTTGCCTGCTGGGTCTGTTTCAAAAGTTTGCACAGTATAAAATAAAATAAAATAAACATAATGGTAGCGGGTAACCCGCATTACCCGCATACTTTGCCACCTGGCGAAACATGCTTTGTGTGAAAGGTCTATAGAATACATTTTATTCAAATAATATTAGCAGTGAAGTAAGTGAGATATTAGACTTTAAATATCCTTGAATTTAACCTGACTCGCTCTCGTTTAAGTAAAAGTAAGTAAGAAATAGCCTGCAAAACAGAAACTTGCAAACAGCGACCTAATTATTTTGTATCTTTGACAAAGTTATATCTATAAGGAAGTATATTTATTAATGTTTGCTTCCTCATAGAAAAAGTTTTATTAAAGACATAGAATAATGAGGAAGCAATTTGCAATGTCCTACTTTGCAAACTTGTTAAAGTAGTTGATACTCTGTCGGCACGATATTTCTGAAAAACAGCGAATAAACAGTGAAAAATATAAATTTTTATAAAATTTTATCCACTACACAGATTTTTTCCAAATTTTCTACCAATCACGATTTAATGTTACTCCAGTTATGTGTATAGAATATTTTAGCCAAATATCTTGTAATTTGCGTAGAATAGTATCCGAATGTAATATGATTAAAAAAGTTCCAAACTTTGATTTAGGGGTGACATGTGAACCAAATGTCATCTAAATCTGCTAAAATATATTGAAATTATTATTTTAAACAAAGCTTCCTCTATGAGAAAGCAAAACGTTAGTTAGTCATTTTTATTTATTTTTGTGAGCAGAAGAAATTAAATTTAGAAAGAAACTAAAGGCGTTAAAATAAGCCCGTGGATTTATTGACATAAACTGAGTTATTTTTCTGAAAGAGTATTGTTCTAATTTTGCTCTACACCGAGTAGGATTTCTTCAATCTAGATCCACTTCAGTTTACACCAGTTTCACTTTAAAACGCGTACATACAATTTTCGAAAGTTTGTGCCCCATTGTCACAATTGTACCGACAGGATTACTTTAACATGCTTTGAAACAACACTCGTGTTAATACGATTTAGCCGTAACATATGTGAGTTTGTAAAGTCTAAGTAAATTCTCGCTATTCACCCGAAACGTAGGATCTAGTTTAAATTGCAGGTTCAGGGGACAAAGGTAGCAGCTACGCAGATTTAGAGTAAATTTTACTAGATAACAAACTGTAGAAGAAGGTTAATTTTTTTTTACTGCTTACTTATCTAAATTATTTTCTATTTTGTAAAAAGTGGATCTCCTACAATATGTTATATACGGACCCCGGGATTTCTATGTGATCAAAACACCGACCTGAATAATCTCAGGGATGGGATTTTCGATACGTTCTTTTTTACCTATAAAAGAATCACACACCTAATTTTCTCTTAAAATGATCCCTTCAAAGGCTGTCAATTATTCTCGGATGATTTGGCAAACACTTTTTTCTTTGTAACATTAGTTTATTTTTATATAAAGTTTTAGCTCCAGTGCTCATACACTGCTCGAGTAACATCATTTGAGGAAAATAAAAATATTTGAAACCGTCAAAAATTCGACAATCGATATTTAAAAGTTCTTCATTATTTTTCAGTAAAAAAAATCTTTAAAAAAAATTAGGAGTTTTTTCAGTAGGTACAATAAGATACAAAAATTTTCGGTCAGATCGGAAAGGGTTATGGTTGAAGGTTTACCATGTTGACCAGGAAATGTCCAACATTTGACCAACAGTTGTGCTCGTATATGGCACAAATGACGTTTGTAATAATAACATTGATAAACAATAAATAATACTTTAAAAAAAAAGTTCTACATTTTTACTTTCTTAAAATACTTAATTAATACTCAACGTACGAAATTAGAAAAAAATACTTCTCCAAGATAGCCTATAGTCATATTTGTAAGTATACAAAGTTGCTTTAAGCATTAAAAATATGATGGAAGCATAAGACATGCCTGAAATGACCGGTATACATAAATTAAGATTATTTTATTCTATATGTAAGCATGTATATTCTTAGTCATATATTTTAAGAATGAAATAACTTTAAATCTGTGCATATATTTCCATCGTCTTAAGCATACAGTCTTTAGCGTGTCGATATTTAAACATTTTGAATTTAAGTTGTCAATCTTACGAGTTTAATTTAAATATCTGTAAACACCACCATTAATTTTGAATCATCCGGTACATCAGAATAGACGACTCTAGTACTGTGTCTGGTTCTGCTGTTGCAGGCCCTTGTGAAATGCACCAGTGGTTCCGGGGGTGCACCGAAGAGCCTGGAAAGGACCCGTCTAGCTGGCCTCGGTTTTCTTCAATTCAGCCGTGTTTACAAGAAGAGAACCACGAGGGGAGGACACACAGCGAGCGAGAGAGGACACAAGGGAAAGAGAAAAGAATGAAGGTAGCCAAAGAAGAGGAAGCTGTTGGAAACCTCGTTCGTGCGTCTCCTTCCTTCTTCTTCTTCTTCTTCTCCTTCTTAGCTGTATACAACTACTATAGAGTATTATGTATACAGTGTAGACGAGTGAAAGCTCGCACCGCTCTCAGTAGAGGACGAGGCGGTCTCTCGCCAACGAAAGAGTTAACAACACACAGAGAGATACGAAACGCTAGTGTGAGAAGGAACTGAGTTGGTATATAGAAGTAGGAAAAGTTTGCAGCCGGAGCGGAGAAAGCACGAAGGATAGAAAAAGACAGGAGCAGCAGCAGCAGCAGTAGCGCGTCTGAAGCGCAACGGACGAGAGAAATGCTGCTGCTGCTGTTGCTATTGCAAACCGCCTCTGGAAATTCTACCCTCGACCAGAGGAAAAGTTGAAGCAGGAGGAGAGAGGCAGATACTACTTCATATTATTATATCGTCCGCTACCCCACAGAGAAATTACCGAGCAACGTACTCGCTTGCCTGCAATACTTGTCGCAAACTCGATGAAAAATATATTACGTAATCGACTTGCACTCGCTACAGTTGCCACGAAGCTTTCGAGACTTTCTTTTTGCCCTATCGTTACACTTTTTTCTTTCACCCTATTTCAGTTATTACTATCAGTCTCTTTTAATGCATCTGTTTTTCTCTTTTTCGCACTCATCCCCTTCCTCTCTCTTTCCTACGCTCTTTCGCTTCTTGCATGTTCGTAATTCGCGCACCACAACAGTTCGAATGTAGAAGACCGCGGCTAGTTACGTCAGGGACAAATTGTAAAAATTCTATTCATGTTTAAAAAAAAAAAAGCTTGACTATATATGAGGCATTCTCCACGAAGTGGGTAACCCCTGTTTCGAAATCAAAAAAGTATATAATTTATTTGAGGTATTGAATATTTTAGTGTCTTTTCAATTTAATGTACATGAAAAACGGTCCATTGTACAAACAAAATGTTCATACCTAAAATGTAGATATTTCATTGTAGTTACCACTAAAAAAAAAATGTACACAGCTGCACAGAATAAATTTTCATACATTTTTGAGAAGAATAAAGTTTTTTTAAAAATGTTGTCTTGAATTTGCTTTAAATTTCATCAAATGTTTGTTATTATGTTTACAAACTACACAAGAAATTAGCACGATGGTCAATTTATATATTCTGCCGGTTTAGCCCGGTTAATTGCTAAAAAAATTGATTGATCCGGTAATAATGGTTTTAAATATAGGTCCGCATTATACATGGTTGAGACTACCAGAACATCTTATCTCTTCTTTTTTTAGCCCCACTGCTTTTATTTAATTTTCTTTTTTAACTTTCATTGTTAAATTCATAATATTTATTTAGATTTTTTTACAGACATTAAAAATTTCTTTTAACAATTTGATAACTAATAATGTATAACTTGAGGATTCCTGCACGTGATTTCAACCGACAAATCAAAAGTTGAGTACAAAACGTACGTTTATATCTAACTAAATTCAAGAAAATATTAAATCATGATTTTGAAATAGAAGTTTCAAGTCTGATATTCTAATATTGATGTGTTTGCTTTTTATTTATTCTCGTCAATATTCAACCCTCGAAGCGATTACTAAGTGTTTTAAAATTGGATGCTTCTCATATACAATTTAAACTATTGAATTCAAAATCTAAATTCCTTTTTAAAAATTGTACAATTTAATTGTAAAAAATGTATAAAATAACGTCAATGCTTGTTTAAAAATCTGTGGTCGCAGAATTGACAGATTGTGCAGCTTAAGAAGCATACCAAAAAAATGACACAGTTTTTAAGTCAATGTAGTTAGTAAAGTTTTATGGAAAAAAAATCGAAACCAAGAAATGACCCAACTTGCCCCGACCCATATAACTGTTTTTTTTTTTTTTTTTTTGCGTGGTTCTGGTGGAGTTAACGACCCCGTGAAACGTGCGCGGAAAACGAACCAGGAATTCTGGGCGTACACGACGTTCACGTAAT
Organism: Perithous albicinctus; assembly: GCA_964016905.1. Taxonomy (NCBI): domain Eukaryota; kingdom Metazoa; phylum Arthropoda; class Insecta; order Hymenoptera; family Ichneumonidae; genus Perithous; species Perithous albicinctus. The sequence goes on along the minus strand of OZ024688.1, from coordinate 28,874,273 downwards.
TTTGGGTAACGCTCGGTAATTGGCAATTACTATTCTCGTATATATATATATATATTGTATACATATTACAATATATATATTGTATACATATTGTAGGTGAATATCGAGTTTCTCTTTCTCGCTCTATTCGCGTATTTCATGGCCTTTCCCTTGCTTACGGCGGGTACGAACTGAAACTCTCTCGCGGTTCCGGCGGTTCTATTTAATTGTTTCTCTACCGTCAAACCGCCACAACACTCGCCTTCGTTTATTTGTCTTCTGCTTTGTTTCTGTTTTTGCCAAAGGCAGAAGATAGAAAAAAAGGGGAAAAAAGTTTTTTACTCTGGCAGGTCGATTGGTCGAGAAGTGAATCGTTTGCAAGCAATTTTGTGGCATCGTGATTAATCAACTTTGTGATGTTTTTATCTTGAATGTCACAGAGTTGATTAATTTGCATGGTGCGAATTCGCAACAGGCGTTTTTAACGGTTTATATCGGTGATTCAACATCACCGATTTTAATTCTTCATCAGAAGATTTTAAACATGAGTGAATACAATAGTTATAATGATATTTTCAAAAAAGCCTGCAAAGTAGAACCTTGCAAATTGCTTCCTCATTATTTTTTGCTTTTTACAAAGCTACATCTATGCAGAAGTATGTTCATCGATTTTACCTTCCTCATAGAGAAAGCTTTGTAAAAAGCAAAAAATAATGAGGAAGCAATTTGCAAGGTTCTACTTTGCAGGCGTGTTTATTCTTGAAAGACAATTTTTTCTAAATTTCAATGCGTCGTAAAATTTTTACCGCTTCAGCAATTCGCGGTAACTTTTTACTGAACCACTGTTTAATGGTAGTCCATATGTTAGTCCATATCTAAATTTGAGATCGGTATCTCGTCATATTTGCACAAGCGAGCGCGCGAACAAGATTTTTCAAAAAATTCAAAATGCCATAGAATTTGAACCGCTTGACAGATCTGCATCAAATTTGTACTCAAATCTTTTCACATGATAGTCCGTATGTGTACAAAATTTAAGATAAATCTGAGGAAAATTCCGAAATTTTTTTTTTTCGTCACGGCAATTTTTTTATTTTTTTTTCACCAAAATCAAAATTTACCGACATACCGACAGTTCATTTGACTAAATTCATCATTGATAATGAATAATCGTGAAATCATGTCGAAAGTTGCTGCCGGATATCTCAGAATTTACAGGAGTTGAAGTATTTGCAGGCGTTTAAAAAAAATTGAAATTGCAATAAAATTAGAGCAACTTTATCGATTCTCGTCAAATTTGGTACACATAATATTTTTATGGTAGTCCATTTACGTACAAAATTTCAGCCCGATATCTCTTAATTTGCCAAAGTTATAGCGTGAAAACGATTTTTTCAAAATTTTCAAAATGCTGTGAAAAAATGTTCAACCGATTCACGTCAACTACAATCTTAAATGTTGTTGTATATTAGCCCACTTGCTTGCCAAATTTGAAGAATGTACTTCGAAAATTACGACAGTTATTGTGCTTGCAAGGAAATCTGCACATACACACATACACAAACAGACATCTCGCACAAATCCTTTTTCTCGACGTTTTGGACCATTCTGAGTGTCCTGACACGTCAATATCGAAAAAAAAATCACAAAAGCAAAGCTTCCTCTATGAGGAAGCAAAAAAAGGAATGGAACTTTGCAGGTTACTTTCTCATTATTTTCCATTTTTCATAAAGTCACCTTTATGAAGAAGTATGTTGATCAATATTAGCTTTCTCATGGCGAGAGGTGTGCGAAGATTGGTTCAAAGTTTCTTTAAACGTGACAATTGAATGTTTTGATATAATATGGATATGTTGATATTAATGCATAGAAAAAATGCCCCAAAATAAAGCTTCGACTATAAAGAAGCAAAAACGAATAATGCAATCATAATAACCATAATAGCTGTTTTAAAATATGCGGACAAAACGAATAAAAAGGTGACAACGCCTGCGATGTGCTGTATTCCAGCAACTTTTTAGAAGGAGAAATGTATACATAATAAATTGGTAGATTTAATAAGCAGTTAAGATATGTTATTACTCTTATATTAAACACATATTTAATATACCATTCATTAATTGTACATCATACTTATATTGAATTTAATGCACCTGCTTATGTATAAAAGCTTCCAACACAAGCGGATTAAATTTTCATATATCATTTTTTTCACAGGATAAACTACGATTATTTATATTTACTGCTGACTTCTAAAGTTGATCTATCGATTTTAGGAACTTCCTGAATTAGCCATCATTCATCATGCTATAACAGTCGAAGCGTACGGTGCATAATCTCGAAGCTATTAATTATTCCAAGTGAGACGCGAAGTTGGCGCAAAATCGGAACGAGTGATAAATTATAACTTGAGAAATGCTTTTTCCCCTTATTTCTTTCCCGACGCTGGTGCAGTAAACGCGAAAATAAAGAAGAACGCGAGTGAGATGGGAATAGGACGATGGAGAGAGAGGAAGCATATCGAGGTGAAGGCAAGAGAGAAAAAGAAAGGATTCACGGAAATCCACCTGTTCGAGGTCTGAAGAGCTTGCTCGATCTCTTTTCAATTTTACCCTTTAACTTTTGACCTTTATAGCTCGTCTTGGGAGTCACTGGCGCGGTGTATAGCTACAGTTCTCGTCTCCCAGCCACGTACTTTTTTTTTCTGTCGCCAACATTAAAGGGAAAGGGATGCAGAGGGTAAAGAAGGCAGTAAAGGTACCTCTGCAGTATGCATAGTGAGCATGTTCGCAAGCTTCGACGACGGCACCCACGAGAAGGGTACTTAATCCCATAATGGCCGTAGAATGAAAAAAGCGAGGTGGTTCAGAGGCGACATCGTTAGCTCAGAGAAAGGCCAGTGATGTTGGGTACTGAGCTGCGAAGAATTAACGATTGTTTTTAAAAAATCCTTTTTATGTTTATAAATTTTTACCTAATAAAAAGGATCTATGAAAAAAGACACAGGCTAAAGGGAATAGATATTGTGTGGCAGATATTGGATCCTTGCGGTTATATGCTCGTGGTGAAGAATTGTATGCATTTTTTTTACATGTCTTTACTGGGATACCATTTATTGTATCTGTAAAATGTAAACGCAACACTTTCAGCAAGAAATTTGAGGATGTAAGGAGCGCCAGACTTAGCATCAGGTTAGAATTCTGAAAATGTTAGATTTTGTAGTCAAGATACTATATTTCGAATCTGTAAAATTTCAAGATTCTTTAATGACCATTTGGACGAGAAATTAATTCTGAAAATCGGTTCATTTTACATGGGTTTCGCAGCGGTCATATAGCAAAACTGACATACTTGTACTTCAAGTCAAAAGTTGGCATTGATTGAAGTCAGATGACGCCGAAAAAAAAAGTTGAGTACATGAATTTAATCTGGTAGATTACAATGATATCCAGTTAAGGACATGTCAACGGCGAATTCATTGAAAATTATTGAGATAAGACGGCGAACTAACCACGAATCTTGCCAACACGACGACACGGTAGAAGTCACGGCAGCACGCGGCACGTCTACCCAACCTATTCAAAATTAGGGGTGGTTATTTAAAATCAAAGCTTGCTTTTTTTCGTAGCATACGTCAGTTTCCAACCATTTTATTATTGATTATTTATGAAAAATTATTGTGTTATTGAAAACTATCCGATGCACGTCGTCGGTCACTCTCTAGGTCGTCAGCTACCATCGCTCGTCTCTGTGGTACCAACGAGACTTTACTTATACGAACATAATAAGCAGACGATGAAAATGATAATTTAAAAAAAAAGTAAACACTTTGTTTGTCAAAATGTCAAAAGTTGTTAAATTAACTCATTCTCTTATAAGATCTGCGATTTTTAGATTTCAAAAGTTCAAAATCACCTAACTATAGAATATAGTTAAGACATATCTGAAATCGTTGAAGAGAACATTAGACGCAAAAATAAAATTTTGCGTCATATCAGTGAAACTCATATACTTTCGTACTCTTTGCCCAGCGAACAGCCACGAACAAAAATGCATTACTTCAAAGTAAAAAAAGACCTCCGTCAAAAATTCTTCTACATTCTCTTATAACATCTGCGATTTTTAGTTTGCAAAAGTTCAACATTACCTAGCTATGGTATATAGTTAAGACATCTGAAATGTTTTAAGAGAACATTAGACTCAAACAGGCTATTTCGCAGCTTACAACTGAAACTCATATACGTTCGTTCTTTGTCCAGCGAGCAATCGCGAACAAAAATACTTTTTTCACCCACCTGCACGTAAAGTTCGTACTTTGCTCCCCGGTGAGGGGAGCGAAAGTAAGTACTTTACGACCTAGGGAGTAAAGCACTCACTTTCCCCCCTCTCATAACGGAACAAAGTACGAACTGTTCGTGGAGATGTGTGAAAAAAAACGTGTGTGCACCGCGGGCGGAGTTGACATTCCACCTCGTGTGTTGACAGACACTCGCCAGGAATGTTCAACTTTACGCCCTTGGTGTACAATATACTATTCTTCAAAGTAAAAAAAGCAGAAGCTCCTTTAAATTCTTCTACATTCTCACAAAACAACTGCGATTTCGAAATTTTAATAGTTCAAAATGACCTAACTATGGAACATCGTTGAAACATCTGAAATCGTTTCAGAGCACATTCGACTCAAAGAGACAACTTCGTACCTTACCATTGAAATTACCAAATCATTCGTATTTGTTTGCCCAACGAGCAGCTACGAACAAAAATGCATTTCTTCAAAGTAAAAAAGCGCGAGACTCGTCACACGTTGGCCTGTAAGTGAAAATCATATAGTTTGGAATACGAGAATGCGGCGGGCATTCGTTTAGGAGTGAAAGAAGGTAAAGAGGGACGCGGGCGTTCAGCATGGCGTTATTGTTTGGGGTGGGTGCTACTAACTCTGCTACGAGAGAATTGGTACACGTTGTACGACGTAGAGCATATACATCGCGTGTGGCACGCGAGACTTCCATACTACAACTACTACTACTACTACTACTATTATTATTACAGCTACTCCATGTAGGAGTACTGAATCCTTCTCTCAGCGTGTCGGTCCCACGACACTGTTCCACTGCGGGAATTAAAGTACACACGGCGGGGCTCGCACCCGAGATACGAGAGCCACGCTATGCCTAGTGCAAGAGAAAGAGTGAGAGAAAAAAAGAAAGCGGGAGAGAAAAAGCGAGCAAACTCGACGCTAATTAGTACGCCGGACATTGAAGAATCCAGAATTATATTCTACCCCCCGGGCGAAAGTGCATTGAGGATTTCTTTATGGTCTTGTTTAAACGCGGAGGAAGGATAAACAATTCCCGAAGCAAAACTGTTGACAATAAAAATATCAAACGACAATATACCGACTACCGGGTAGAACACGTATACGCGTTCACCTGAACTTATACGAGATTCTCCTTTTTTTTTTCTTCGTTGTTCGCTATTCGAGCAGCCAGTATTTTGCTGCCCAACCCCTCGGAAATCCGCGTATTTATTTAATAATACTCATTTCATGATATTAAATTGCAAATATAGAGGAAATTCCAAGCTTTTGCCATTTTTATATTCAGAGAAAGAGGAGAATGGATTTATTTCAATCAAATATGGAAATTTATTTTGATTGAATAAATAAAATATCAAGTAAAACAAAGGTGAATTAAATAATTCCTATTAGGCCGGCATTTTGAGAAAATTTTTTATTTAAATTCAATAAATATACATTTATTTAATGACCGCCCTAATAGGATTTATATAATTTCACTATATTTCATATGATTTAACACAAATTTTATTCGATTCAAATAAATATGCATAATTGATTCAAATAAACCCATTCCTCCCTTTCTCTGGTTGTATTTTACACGAGAAGCTTTTGTAATATTGAAACCAGACAAATCGGGATAGAATTTTTATGTTGGTTCAAACCACTGCAAAGGAAAAAAAAATGTTTTTCTTTTCTTCGAAATACTATATTTTCATGTAAAATACTTTCAGATTTTATTGGACGCAAAAACCTATCTAGGAGGCAATCTGTAACATTGTACCCGGTTAAAATTACAACAGTAGAGAAGAAAGTAGCAATTGTCTACATTTAACAACATTTTTTTAGTCTACAAACGATGTACATTTATTTTTAATGATTTTATTTCACCATAAATATATATCGTGATACGACAAATCGAAAAACATGCATGTTTATTAATTTAACAATATTATTTATGGTAAAAAAATGATTAATAACCCTACATTACATTTCATTGTTATCATGAGAATTTTCATTTGTCAAAATGACGAAAAATGCGTGAAAAATGTCTAAATTTATAAATTGCAATTATTGTAAATTTGGCAAAATCACACTTGTTTTCCACTTTGCTTGATAAATTGTCAATGACAACAAGGTTTATTATTTATTTAAAGGAAGCAATTAAAAAAATGCAGATGGCTTGACATTTTTTCTTTTATCACTTTACTAGATTGAAACAAAGTTCGTAAGCAAACAATTTTTTTTATGACAAGTAATACTGTTACATAATTAAACACTTCGCTATCAGGTGGAAAAGAATATTTCCTGCTGCAAAAATATGTTAGGAAAGATTTTTTTTCGAAACCGCATGAAGATTTTAATGTAAAGATTTTCGAGATCGCTGAATCCAAATTTGATGAGATGAAAAAATGATTAATTGTCGAATTAAAATGCAGATGAATGGTGAAATTCGATAGAAATGTTGCTGAGTTTTTGAAGATACTGAATCCTAATTTGATACCAGATTAAAAAAAAATAAAAAATTATGAATCCAATAAGACGAATTAACATTCGAAAAGAAAATGGTAAAAAATAAAATTTTGAATTCCATGGTTTTTGACGTCGGGGAATGCAAATCTCAATATCAGTTTTTCCGCTTCGGACTCTGGTTTCGGCAGAGGGTGGGATTTAAGAAAAATTCGATAAACAAAAATGTTTGATTCTTTATGTAAGTCTATTTATTCGTATTCTGGTCTGCATTATTGTATTCGCCGTTTTGAATGTTGAAAATTTGATACTGCATTCAGATTTCGCGACCTCAAAAGCGATAGGATATCCATTTTAATATAAATCCACATATTTTTTGGCATTTCCATCCGCCATTTTATATGTTCCAAGATTCTGATTTAGCAAACGCAAAGACCTTAATATACCCAAGGATAATGAGCTCGTAATAGTAAAAAGATGTTTTCTTTTTTTTTTTCAACATTCCCCTATAGGGGTGATGAAGCAAAACCGGCATGTCTTTTTTTGCCCGTATAGGAGTCGCTGACAGTGAAGGGGTTAACAATATTATTTTTTACTACGTAGGTCCTGCTAAAACGCTGAAAAGTCATATCTGCCCTCGCCAGGCCTGCCTTAGTGTTGCCTAATTCCCTCCGGATGTAACACTACAGATATTCTATTTAGATAAGTCTCGTCAGCGTTTTTCCTTCTCTTAAAAAAAACCAAACAAAAACAGAGACCTTCACCTTTCGAAGAAGAAGAAGAAGAAGAAAAAAAAATTTAATTCACAAATGTGTTTCAGAGTCCTCTAGCATGTCTAACACGATTTCAGTAGTCACAGGTCGAGCTTTCAAGAAAGTTTCAACGCACAAAAACGCCCAACAAACGACGTTTATACCGCAATGTCTACTGACAACAACCACGTAGATGCTCTCGCTCTGTAACCATCACACGTCTATAGTAACGTTCTCTCGTGTGGCTCTGCCACCGGAGTGCGCCCCCAACATGCACGCTTTGACCCCGCGGTTAACCCTGAAGTGCCTGAAGTACTTCTCTCTCTCTCTCTCCTTCTATCTTTTTGTGAGATTATGCGATCGCGGGCCTCCCTGTAACAAGCTTTCCCAGACACCTAAGCGCATTACTCGTAATATCGCATACCTTCCTTACTGCCCATCTCTATTATTTTGGTCTCTCACTTTTTCTTTCCACGTAGCTCCAAGTTCAATGCTTTTGGTCTTTCGTCCTCAACTCATCCACAGAGATTTTTTTTTTCTGAATCAGAGAAAACGGTATTCTTTGTGAAATCCATGCATTATCTTGAAAAGTTATTTTATTGGGCATTGGTCGACAATTTTTTAAGCGTCGTGTATTAAGCTGCGTCTATAGGCGACCGTAATATTAAGATATTTCGAGCGCGAAGGTGGGCGTTTTGTGGGTGCCTGGGTGGGGCCCCTAATATTCGCGAGCATATAGCGCTGCGCGGTCGTGAAATGGTTTTAGAAGCATTTCCAAAGGTCCTATTAAACTCCGCGATGCATAAAATATACAGCATTTTAATTTTTTAAATAGTTTACCAAATCTCACGGCCCTGAGTCTTTGCAAGCGATCTGGAAACGCAGTTGCAGCGTATCAGGTGATTGAGTGGCATGTTCAAAGAAAGGACATAAAACCTCAAAACAAAGCGGCTGTCGAAAAAATAATACGGGATAATTTCGAAATATGAGAGAAACCTCAAACCGCGCTGGCCGGTGTAGTGTATGCAAAGCTAGAGGTCAATTTATGTCGGTGAAAAAGTTCAGAAAATGAGATTTTCGAGACCGAAGTTCGCTGGCTCCAGGAACAGTTTGCGGCCGCAGGCTCCCGTGCGAGAAAGGGGTTGAATTGTATTAGAATAACAAAAAGCGTTATGAATTAAATTTGCCCTTGTATACTACATTATTTTAGTAAACGTTACTATTAAATTTTATGTCATCTAGGTTAACCTCAATATATCTGATTTGTAAATTCCATAACATTTTTAATAGTGTATTTTATTCTATCCTCAATTTGTTTTTTCTCTATTTTATTCTATTCTCTGTTTTATTCAATATTTATACACAATATCTCAAATGAGTTGGACTAATTTTAATGTGAATTAGTGTTACGAAAATAAGACCGGCATTAATCTCAAGCAAACACTCTTTAATTTCAGGCGAATCGTCGACGAAAGTTAGAAGCACCGCTGATAATGTATAACGTTGCCAGCTATGACGTCGCGATGGTTCGTCATGATTCATATATGATATTAGACTTTTGTCGTGACAATCCACTGTGGCGATATTTTGTCACAATTATCTTTAAATGTAAAAAGCATCCATTCTGATTGTTTCATCAGTTCTTAACGACGAATTGGTAAAGCAATTCGAGTGGACAAAATTAGGGATCCAAAATTGTTTGAGATTTTCCTGTATTGGAAAGTCGATAGCGTCGGAATCTTCAGCAACGTTGACTTACAATTAGACCCGAGTTAGATGCAGCTTAATAGACTACTGTTTCGAAGATGTATGTATCGAAATATCAATAATATAAGACTTTAATTGAATTAAATTAAATGGAAGATTACTTTTGTTGAAGAACTTATTTTTCACTATTTTATTTTTTAAAATATACTATAAACTTGTCTAGTATAGTAACATCGATGTACTATTTCGATAATTTATTTATTGAATTATAACTTGAATATAAGATCACTTCTGTCGGATATTATGTATTTTAATTAAATATAAATTTGATGATAATTGCTTTAAACAAAACGGTGATAAAGTGACCGACGTTTTAGTTTAGTCAAATATTTGTTTAAAGTTATTAAATTACTTTTCTCCATACAAATCAGAACTTGATATTTTCTGCCATATACTGAGTGAAGTGTTTTTTATATTTTATAAAATGTTTTAAATTATGAAATGGAACTATTGTTTCATTTTTTTTTAATAAAAATAATAGCGTATTAGCTAATACAATTGGTCATTGTTTTATTCTACATCTACATGAATAATGATATTAAAAAATTATTGCTTCATTAATGGCAACAGAAAAACATTAAAAGCCATACGTAGGAACAACGTAATAAAAAATGTATTTTCGACCATTGTAACAAATAAACATGTATTTGCTTGAAAAAGTATTACCAACAATTTATTCAAGATCACCATTCAAATATTCATTGGTCTATTAAAAAAATTGTTTAAATAATTTAAATATTTCGTAGATTCTAGTCATTTTTTCACTCACCGTCCATTCAACATTCTCGCATACGTAAAATTCCTGCCTTCTTTCATCCCCTATTTCTTCGCACTTTTTACCGAGCTTTCGTACGCTCTCGTTCCACTTTCTGCAAAAAAGAGTCGAGGTATACTTTTTTTTTTGTCGCGAAACAGAGAATTCGACTTCTTTGACGAGAGTTGGGGTGGACGAAAGAGCAGAAGAAGAAGAAGAAGCGAGTGGCGTTTCTAAGTGCACCACGTGATCGGTGATATACAGCTGCTAGGGTAGCAGAGAAAGAGAGAGAGAGAGAGAGAGAGAGAGAGAGCACACGCTCAACGAGAGTGAGAGAGAGAGAGAGATGCAGGCCTTTTTGTTATTATCATTATTCGGCCTCGTCTTGCAAACTCTGTACTATGTGGAAAACTCGAGGAATCCCGGGAACTCGGACAAGCTCGCTGACTCGTAAGTTCGTACAACGTCGAAGCCATCACCAGCAGCACCTTCGTTATATAGCCCCCAACTGCAACAGCAGCATCACCTCCGACTTTTCGTTCTCGCAATATATTCGTTTTTAACATGTTTCCGTGACGCGTAACTACTGAACGCGGGACACGTGTATCGTTCGCGATGCTTTCCCCCTTAATTCGCGTAGCGCTCTCAAACTCGACAAGCTAAAATTTAATTATCGGTTCTCGTTGACCTCAATAAAGAAGAAAAAAAAACGTTCTGGAAAAACGTGGAGGCTGCTCGTGTTCAATTTTCATTTTTCTCAAAAATAAAACTAAAATCCTGTTACGCTGGGAGAAAAGTTGTATGGCTCTGGTTTTAAAGATAATACCTATATTTATTTAAAACATGTTTTGTATTACAGGGCAATATTTGAACGATTGTATCCCATCCATTTATGGAGCTTAAGGCGATAACGTCACCTAAAAAGGTGCGCGGATAAATTTTTGTTTTTTCATGATAATACTATTGCTTTGAAAACAAAAACTTGCATTAAAGTTCTATAAAACACTAAATAATCAGGAAGCAATTTGCACGGTTCTACTTTGCAGGCTTGTTTGTTTTTTGCTTGTCCCACCATGTAAAAGTTTACATTTAGACTTTGAAATAAACCTCGCGAAAGGGGGCCCACTGGCAAAAAAAAAACCTGGAAGGTGCCGCATTGGAAGTTTTCGCCTAAAAATGCAGCACATCTAAAACTTAATTGTCAGCTTCTCCCTTTGGCGAGCTGCTTTTATAAATTGTAAATAATTATTTTAGAGGGTGGGAACTTTCTCTCACCTTACGTACTCTTAAAAAAAAATATTGATTTCTATTTCCTTCTTTTTAATATGGTAGGCTAAAAAAATCACTTTCTTATTTTATGCGTAAGTGGTTTTTGTACTTTAATTAAACCTCGTGAAAGGGAGGGCACTGGCAAAATTTATGAAAACACCTCGCGAAAAGTGTGCGTTTATAATTAACTTTTAGATCTAAACGTCGAATGCGGGACTTTAATTTTCGTTGACACAGTGGTCCCATTTTGCGAGGTTTATTTCAAGCTTGCAATTTAAACTTTGACATGATGGGAGAGACAAAAAATAGTGAATTATTTATAAACACCCTGGTGTGTATGTATTAAATGAACCATTTACCATGAAGGTAGAAAATAAACAAAAATATCGATTTTTAATTTTACGTAACTCGACCCAGATTCCCAACGAAAAATATAATTTGTATCGTAATTGAGTATACCTTGAGCATCGTACCAAAATGCTAAAAGGTTATTAATAAATGATTTAAAAGCCAAAGTTGTTTAATACATTCAACAGAAAATTATATTTATTTTATTTATTAGATATGAATTTTTCAAGAATTTCAATTCAACCCGGAGCATTTGGTTTGACAGACTCTTTTTTTATATTGGAAATATAAATTCGAAAACATCGTATTAGATATCATTTAACGAGGCAGTCAATAGCACGCAAGCCCGGCAAAGCGGAGAGGCATCTCCCCCTACCCCACCCAAAGAATCTATAGAAAAATATAAATTGAAAAGTTGAAATTGTTGAAAAAGGAGATGAATCGAGGAGCCGCCAGCTGAAATTTCAAACGAGTTTTGTTCCTCCCCACTGCTCCACCCCCGAATAATAAAATTGGGGGTGGAGGAGTGTATGTATGTGCTTGAGAGTGCGGGGCCAGCTCGGCCGCGATGGTGCTGACAGCGTTCTATACAACGCTTCTAGCGTACGTGCGTGCGAAGCATGATTTATCGAAAAATATTTTTGTCGGCCCACTACATACATGTGGAGACGTTTTATGTTCCATAGCGTAACACATACAGTGTATAATGTGTCAATGCAAAGCGAACAAATATTAAACTACGACTTTTGCTCTTCCAGAACTCTATATTCGTCGTGAACTTTTGTTGAAATGTAAATAAATAACGACCTAGTTTCAGCCATAAACCATCAAGTTTCTCGAACGACCTTCCCAAATAAAAAAAAAGAAATAAGTTTTGAAAAAACAATAATTTGGTTAGTTTATATGCAATTTTTGTTTATTACTGATTTTACTGATTTTTGCATGATTGTAGGAAAAAAAACTTCGTTTTCATAAAAATATGTTTTTCTTTTTTGAGAATCTCATGTCAGGTTGCTTGGAAGGATGTGAAACATTCAGAAAAGTGGTTTAAAAAAAGGATGAATGTATATAGCAGAGATGCACAATTGAAAACTATATATTTTGAGAACGGCTTTAAGGAGGTTGAATTATTTAAAATGAAAAATAAACACATTTTTTTTTCATTTTTAACTTAGATTCGACATTTCATGTATTACATATACCTCAAATTATTGACTGAAATTCGGAAAAAATGAAAAAGAATTGCAAGCTTTTGAATTAAATTTTAAAAATCATTTTGGAAATCGATGATTTTTTATACTAAATGATAGACCGAAATTCGAAAGAATGAAAAAGTTAAAATTCTTCTATTAGTAGTGTGAATAATAGAAAAATATAGCATAAAGTGGGACACTATAAAGTGCGTGCATTTTTTTTTCCTCCAATGTATGTATAAATTATTTAAACGTAAGACACTCTCACTCAATGTCACTAAATTGATGCAATTTAGTATGAATAAAAATCCTGAATATTAACCCTTTAACGTCAGTGAAAAAGTTGGCTTCCCAATTATTTTGATTTTATATCGGTGATCTTTTTTTCGTCCGTCTTTGCTTTAGGTATTTAATATGTTGATTGAATTAATTTAAATCTGCAAATACTTGATTATGGCAAGAAACATAAATTGTAGCTTTTGTCTGTGAACATGATTAATGAAATAAAATATTGTAAAAATTGAGCATTTGGTCGGTAACAATATGATCGGAATTTGCAATGGATCAATTTCCAATATTCACTGCTAAAACGCGCATGATCGTCTCTTTAAAAAAAAATGTTTAAGATGTGTACAGTGAGTACTCGTGGTCAGAAGATGTTAGAAACATCTTGTCAACATTTTCTCATCTAACAATATGTCATGGTAATTGCCAAGTCGAGTATAACTTTAGCCAAGATAATTAAAAGTGCAAATGTGATTTTGGAAAAAATAACGTTAACTAAAAAAATGGTGAACTATACAAATATCTCTCATTCTAAACGTTAACATAAAATCAAGGTTTTTTTATTTGAATAATATTTCAAAACTTATAAAATTTCAAAAAAAGAACTTATACAAAAGAAAAAAGATCTTTTTATTTTGAGTTCGAAATTCTAGTATAAAACAAATGGAAGGTTAAATTAGATAATTCGATGTTAATAGCAATGTAAATACAGAATATTATTTCGAGTTCAATATGAAATTCGGTTCGACAAATATTTACAGTGGAAGAAACATCCGTACGCAATCAATAATCACTTCGTTGATAACGGTAGATTAAAAATAAAGTAATTACTTGAATTGATTAGCAGCAAAAATATATTATTCGATATTATTTATCTTTCTTTCCGATACATCACCTACCAAATAATATTAAAAGGCATTGCTAGCTGTCATTATTGTTATCATATTTACGCTAAAAATTCAATTAAAAATTCCACAAATTTAATTAAAAAATAAATTCAAGAAAATTCTATGAAGATTAATAATACGGTTGGTGATTAAATATTTTTTTACAACATGAGGGTCTAAGAGTTCTTTTGGTTGGTACGGCTCATTAAAAAGTTTCTTTTTCAGTGGACGAAAATTTTTCCTTCCCGCAATCTATATATCCTACCAATCTGTACCCTGTACATTTACAGTATACAGAGAGTTATGGGTTTTGCATGTAAATATCTAAAAATATTTATATTGGGTGAAAAAAATCCGTACAACCAATAAGCACTGTTAAATGGTGATGATAGTAAGTGACCGATTTTTCCAATTTGATATTCGTTGACAACGGCAAAATTAAAGGTTGAAGAGAAAATAGTCATCTCCTTTCTTACGTTTTACCTCTCATCAGAGTCATTTTTAACTTGACATCGGAATAACGTCTTGACTAATTGACACTCATGAATATGTGTTTTTACTTTTCCATGGACATAACCCAGAAACTTCAAACTCTGACGAACATAAATTATAAGAGATTTCAACAGGGGAGCCTAGTTATCACCTTTAAATTTTCGCATTAAAGGGAATGATAATCCGACTCACTGATGTTGGAAACTTAACACACATGACATCAATATTCTGCGTCCTTATTTCATGTACAAAGGGAAGGCGTTAAACGATACTAATGTTGATTCGTATTTGATAAGTATTAGCTTAGTTTAGTAAGAAGGTAGAATTAAGTTAACGTAAGCATAATTTTCTTTATAATTATTTCAGGGGTAAAAAATATATGTATTATAAATATTTTTTTTTTCATAAATGTTTTGGACCTTTCTGAGTATCCTGGCATGAATATCTCGAAAAAGATGTTTTCGCGAAAACAAAGCTTCCTCTATGAGGAAGCAAATAGATTACTAACAGTTACCACTCCTATTATTATTATTATTTCACAAAAGGATCCGACCGGTCCTGCAGGGCTCCGACACATCTACAGGACGGGCGGGCTAATAAATATATTATTATTATTATAATGATTATCATTATTATTATTATTATTATTATAATACGAAAATTGAAGAAGAATATTCTATAATCAAGATTAATAATACATTTGGTGATAAAATATTTTTTTCACAAGGCGATTTAAAAGTTCATTTGGCCGGTGCGGCTCATTAAAAAGTTTCTTTTTCAGTAGACGAAATTCTTCCTCCCTGCAAATGAGGCACTATATATCCGGCCAATCTGTACCTTTACAGTATACAGAGTCGTCGGTTTTGCGTCGCGCGGAAGGGTATAGACGGTGTGCAGGAGAGTGCTTCGAGAGCAATACACACATGCACACACACACACATTTACAGTAGGAAAGTACGTACATCGGTGTGTATATAAAAGCTTCGGTACGATGTGCGCGAGTGTGAATGCGCCCTCGACCTATCGGTGTGTAAACGTGTGCGCAAATATACGAGTAACGATATCCCCTTTAAAGCCTCCTGCTCACAGAGCACAGGCAAGCACAAGAGGAAAACCAGCAGCAGCACCGCACCACCTCGAGACCCAAGGCTGTCGTTAAATATCGCACGCCGTGGCGTCGACGGCGACAGCGCCAGTGGAGAAATGATTTCATCAGGGACTTTAAAAGACAATGCGAAACGACGCGAGCAAGGCCTGGATGGATATCGGGCCAAGTGGAGAGAAAGAGAAGCGGATGGGAAAAACGAGACGGAGATAGAATATGCGATGCTAGGGGCTGCTGCTGCTGCTGCTGCTGCTGCCGCCGCCTCTCTGCGCTCAGCTGCTAAGTAAAAGGGTAAAAGAGAAATGGCGCTATAGGTGAAGATAAAGAACGCATCTCGTTCTTCTCACTTCACATATCTTTTTCTCGATTTCTCACATACCTATAGGGACATATATAGAGATTAGATTTTTATCCAGAGAGAAACGTCGATGGCTGGGTACATTGTGAGTAGAAGATAGAAAGAGACACAGAATAGAAATTCATTATCGTTGAATTCCATTTCTTTTAGTCTAGGCGAAAGATCATATTTTTGAAAAATATTTTCCGTGGGAAATATAGCTGGTACAGCGTACACACAATTAAGAAAGAATCTATGGGTTTTGCACTTTTCACAAAAAATCAGTCCACAAACTTTTTTTTTATTTTATGAAGAAAAGTTTTTCTAAGATTGATAGTGTCGAGTGTTTTTTTTTTTTTTTTTAAGATCCAATAGCAACAAAAAAATTGTTCTATAATTGTGTTCTTATTTGACAATAATATTTTTTCTTTCATTTTCACAACAACAAAAGTTGTATACTTTTTTTAATACTCGACAAATTTTTATTTGTCACTTTACTATTTAACAAAAAAATCATAAGATACAGTAGATGTTTTAAAATTGATTTGTACATTTTTAAATTAATTTTACAAGAAAGAGTTTGCAAGTTTTGTATTGTTCAAATGAAACGATACAAAAGAATTTCCACAAATGTTTTTAAGAACATTTTTCTTGTCATTTACATAATAACAACAATACAAAGGATTGAACCCTCGACATATATTTACAAAATTTGTGTTATTTGAAGTTTGTTAACTTCGTAAATTTCACAAGTTTATTGTCACTTTGTTGGTTTGGAGAAACGATCGTAAAGTAAAAACGATTTTATGTAAATGTTTGTAACAAGGGTATTTATTAATTAATTACCAAAATATGTGTTTACGAGTTTGTGCCGATTTTACAAAGTTAATTATTACTGTGCACAGCGTTTCATGTTAAAGCATAAAAATATCAAACTGCGCATTTTGCCCATCCGGATCTCAATATTCGTTGTGTACATTCGTTCAAATGTAAATAAATAACGACCTAGTTTCATCGCCAAAGGCTTGATGAGTTTTTCGTTATGACTGGCACCAATGTAAATAAATAATATCCTGTTGATTTTAATATGGATCTCGATGGATTTCTAATGCCACGCAAAAGAGTTGATTCTTTTGATCAGTTATTGGGTAAAAAAGTAAAAAATATATATAGCGGTTTCCGGCCAAAGCGCCATATATCGCTTTTTTCATTTCACATATTTCTCGTCTACCTTTAGACATACAGAGATTAGTTTTCTATGCAGAGAAACACTGTGCCGATATCCGGAAAAATCGCGAAAAAATCGCGAAAAAATCGAGTAAGATATATATGAAGACACGAGAGAGAGAGAGAAATCCATTATCGTAAATTTACGTTTCTCTTATTCAAGCATTTCAGGCACTGTCTCACGATCACTGCTCGCTATTACTCTTTATCTCGTGAAGCTCGACTTATTGCCGCCCGAGTAGAACATCTCGAATTTGCCAAAGCGATAGTGTTTCACTGTATAACCGATTGCATTCCAATTCACAAGAAAATTGGATGTCCAGACTATTGGTTGCTATCTGTGTAGTCAATACAACGTTCTACATACTCTGTGTATACAGAAGAGCTTTTTTTTTTTTTTGCTTTCTTATCACATACGAAGTATCTTAAAGAGCATGTAATACAGTTTTTCTCTGTTAAAAAAGACATGGCACATCGAAACTCGAAATATCGAAAACTGAAGCCAATTTAGAAGCATTCTGATTGGTCGACGGCGGCTTCGATATAAAATCGATTCCGACTTTTCATAGCCGCTGCGGCGTCACGTACGTATCGCGCGCGTTTTGAATCTGCGTATTAGCCACAAGAAAAGATAAATAAAAAGCGAAGAGCAAAGCGAGGACGTTGTTGCTCGTTAAAACAAAAATACGACTGCCAGATTTTTATTTAAATAGATATTTTCAGTGTCCCACATTCCAAAAAAAAAACCCATTCACTTATTTCTGTCTGTCTATGTCTGAAAGCAAAATAACTTTTGAAGGAGACTATGGACCACAGAGAAATTTCTCGTGTGTCATGTATGTTGAAAATATTGATTTGGTATTGAAATTCAATCCAAAGCACCATCTACACTTTTCATACTTTACCGGAAATGCGAAAAAATTAAGAATAATTAGGAATACATTTTTTGTCAAAGTACGATGTACTTAAATATATTAATAGTTTATGCAAAATGTTTATGGTTTAGGGTGGCCCGAAATAACTCAAAAATCTTATTCCTCGTTCTTCCTCAGAAACTGAGTGTTAATGATTCGTCCGATGGACATGTGAATAATTTAATTATCTCCGGATTACGGTTCGGCTCTGATCTGAGCCATTCTTCAGAATATTTTTTTATTAAAAACTTCCAATTGCAATGATTTATAAAAAAAATAATACGAAAAATGCATTTTTATAATTTCTAAGGTAAAAATAATAAAAAATAAAAATAAGACTAAACAAATTAAATGCTGATTAATCTTGCATCGATCAATCATAGTATTTAAGGATACCAGCACTCATCACTTGTATTTTATAAAAAAGTAAGGAGATCCGGGGAGAATCAGATCAGAGTCGAAACGTAATCCACTCGATATAGGTCTAAAATAACGACTTAAAGTTAAACAAAAATACAGGTTATCCAAAGTGATCAAAATTTTCGATTTCCGTAAAAATCGTAATATTTTAAATGGATACATTTTTTTTTCTCTTACTATAATTTGAACATGTCATCGAAACGAAGATCAGGTTTCAAAAATCAGATCGAAATATTGATATTTAGGGATGACTCAAGAGCTCCGAAGTTTTGAGTCCGCTTCTTCCCAAATAGAAAAATTTCGATTTTTTTTACGTCATTGCTCTTGAGCGACCTACAAACGCCGAGATAATGAGTCTTTGCACGAATATTCTTCTTAAATCATGTTCACAAAATTTTGATTAATAAACAAATATGAAAAATGAGTGATCTCTAAATATCCATACGTAGATCTGATCCTTGGAACTGATCTTGATTTCCATAAAATTTTCAAATTATAGTGACAGAACACAAGATGTCAATATTCAAAATACAGATTTTTATGAAAAACGAAAATTTCAATCTCTTTGAGTCCTCTAAATATTTTTCTTTTTTTTTAACTTTGGGATCGTTATTTTAGATCTATATGAATTCAATTACTGAGGCAAAAAAAACGTAACATAACGTAACGTACTGAAGAGTACATTATTCAACGTTATTCTAAAAAACCTCTGCCCGTAAATATGGCTATATCGTTCTCATAACTTCACCCCAGTCATTTTACGATAACAACTTCACCCCAATTAAAATCTGATGAGGGAATGTGCTATTTCCATCCGCAATTTTTTTTTTGCTTGATCTGGTCATCGAGATTTTTTCATTCTTTGTCACAAAAATCATGATTTTTCTTTCTACTGCACTCGAGAAATCGTGGTACACCTGGCAATGATAAAGTGACAACTATTAATTTGTTTGTAACGCATGCATGAGAAGTGCTGCATCTCGTGCCTGCCGCGCGTGGCGTAAGTGGCGCTTTATATCCAATGATGCAATTTTACTTCTCGCACGCACTTCTCGCACTGGAAATACTTCTCACACGCGCGCGACATTACACTCGGTAGCACTTCTCATGCATTTCTTACAAAATAGTATATTACGATACGAGTACGATTAAACTTTTTCTTGACGAGTGTGAGTTTGCAGCAGGAGTCGAAGACGAGCGTTGCAATCACACGATTTGAGAAAAAGTTTCTCGCACGAGTTTCGTTTACAACTTTATCGCACTAGTGCAAGAAGTGCCTACTTCTCGCACGCTAAGCGAAGAGTACGAGAAGTAGGCACTTTTCGCACCGCGTGCCATAAAGTACTATTATTTCACTCGGTGCGAGAAATGGGATTTTATGCACTTAAAGAGTGCGTGAAACTGCATTTCTTCACACCTTGTGAAATAATCCGATGTTTATGTAAAATCTTTTTGGCTCTATTTTCAAACACCTTAAAATCGACGAATAATCGACCGTTCTTCAAAATTTTTAAAATATATTGTTTGCATATTAAATGTCGAATATTTTAACGTAAAAGTTGAAGAGTGAACGTTCATATATTCAACGATGTCAACGTGTTTCTTGCGAAATATGGGTTTTTAAAAAAATGCATGTAAATGCTGATGCAATAACATTTCCGAAATTCACGTACATAGTTTCACGAATTCTTCCATAAAAATTCCACTGTCATTCCAATATTTTCTGAAACACACACACACACACACACACACACACACACACACACACACACACACACACACACACACACGTAAATTTAAAAAATCCTGTGTTTGGATTCCGTGGCGTACTATAAATGAGAATACCAGTTTAATGAACCGGAAATTTGTCGAATTATTAGTATTTCTTTTTCGCCGTACGAAACGAGTGTCTGTCAATTTTTTGTTTTTTTGCGATTCGGGAAAATGACTAAATACCCTGACAGCGCAACAAACAAGAAATGTTTGAATTTGCATTCCGTGGCGTATTATTAATGAAAATACCAGTTTTGAACTGGAAGCTTGTCGAATTACTAGTGTTTCTATTTCGCCGCACGAAACGCTTTCCCGTTTATTTTTTTATGGCTCTAGCGATTGATAAAAAATATACTTCGTATCCTCAAACCGTTTGCTTCACTTTTTTTTTTTTTTTTTTTTTTGTTACGTGCAAGGATTTCAAAATCATCCCTACACGCAGATAAAAAATATTCTGTGTTTGTATTCCGTGGCGAACTATTAATGAGAATACCAGTTTTGTACTGGAAATCTGTCGAATTATTTGTATATTTCTTTTTCGCTGCACGAAACGCGTGCTTGCTAATTTTTTATATGCCTCTAGCGATTGAGGAAAATACACTTCGTATCCGCACACCGTTTGCTTCACTTTTTATCGTTACGTGCAAGGATTAAAAAATCATCCCTACATGCTCTACGACGCACAGTATGATTCTATATTTGTCTGTGACGGTCTATACATAAATATATATATATATATATATATATATATATACACACACACATGAAATAGCGAAATCCGGAACAGCGACGAATTTTCGATTTGGGAAGCTGCCGTGACGAATCACGTTTCGATGCTGGAAGAGGGGTAGCTAGGGCACACGCCGCGGACGTTGCCGGGTGGAGGTTCAGCGCGTGTATTCTTCTGTGAATGCGTGGGTATATAGATATAGAAATATATATATATATATATATATATATAGAGGAGAGGATGAAAAGGGAGAAGTAGAGCTCGGGGGATGAAAAGGGCGGACGCTCGAATTCTATGCTCCACTCGTGCCCGGCCTAGGCAGGTCGTATATACACATCGGGATGGCAAAATTCAGGAACACATCCCCTTTAAGAGCACAACGGGGTTCGGACTATAATAAGCCCAACAGTAGAATCCTATACTTACGGGCATGGAAAAGAGGCTACGTGGACAGGGAAATAGCATAGCACTGGGTGTACTGGTTTCGAGGCGAGAACCAACACCCACGGGTATACGGAGTAATATCTGTTTCAAATAACCTCTGCGAGAAGCTCAGCTGTAAACAGCTACGGAAGACACGGGACTAGAAAAACTACAATACAGGATTTACTTTCCTAACAGTTGAGTTGCCTTAGTATTTTTTTTTTTTTACACAGTTAATTTCTTTTTATCCCCAAATTTTGGGTAAAAAAGTAAATAAATAAAACGTGAAAATAATAGTTAGGAGGGTGATTTAAAAAAATAAGTAAAACCGGAAATTCTATTATGTGTATAAAAATATTGTTGATTTTTTTACACAAAAAATAATGTTTAGATCATTTTACTTTTACAATATATTTATGTCATCTTTGAAAACAAATATTTCTCATTCTTAATTTCAAAAAGTATTTTTCGTAAGTTACACTTTTTCTTGTTTACTAATGACTTTTAAAAAATAAACATTTCTAGGTTCACCGATTTTAGAAAAACTTTTTGTTAGTTTTGATATTCAACAACAAAAGACAATCTGTCAAATTAACAAAACGGGTCAAGTAAGAACTGGCACACCGATTTTACATTTAAATAAAAAATGTAACCGAGTGCACCGTCGTCAACGACTCGCGATAAGACTTAATAGAATTTCCTCGAGGTTAAGAAAACACTGCTTTTCAACATCCTTGGAGATTATAGATTTTTATAATATTGCATGTTCAGTTGTGAAATTAGTTATCAGTAGATAACCGATATCCTTAATTATAGTTATTTTCTAACGAGCTCACATTAATAAGAATCATCTTAATTACTGTACAATTATAAATAATGACAGACTCTATAATCGATAACAAAAACGATATTGAATGCAATATTTTTCGGCTAAATATAGCTCGCGGAGTCTCAGACGAACTGCTGGATATCGGAAATTGTAAAACGATGCACAAATTGCAAATCATTAATATTTTATGCATCGGTGAGTTCAATAAAATCTTCTAAAACCGTTTCACGACGGTACTTTATATACTTGAAGAGAAAACGCATCTTCCCTCTTGGAATACTTTGATTGTGGGAGAATCTATTTTTTCCTTCATGGAATCAGGTCACCGCATTGGAAATTTATTAAAGTTGAATGAAAATTTAATTTCATCTACTTGAACTAATATCTGCTTCAAATAAACTCTTTCAAACTGGAATATAGTAGGTAATAAGATATTAGTAAAAGAGAATTTCGTAGCATCTGATATACTCTCGTGATACCGGAAACTAGACTTTTAACTCGAGCTTCTTGAGGCGACATGTTCCTCAATTATTTTTCTCTCATTCGAAATTCTCTTTGAAACATTTTTTTTTTCACTTCGCTATATTTTTCATGTTATTCTCATAAAAAAAAATATATATATATATATATAAAATTGGAAAAGGTAATTTGCCATCTCTGAAGTGGAATCAACAAACTTGGAAATTAAAAGAAAAAAATAATGTACAAAGTCGAACCGAAAAGTACCGACGAGTTCGTACATACAAAAAGAAAGAAGGGAGAGAGAGCCACCGAATGTGAAACCGTAAGGAGAAAGAGTAAAAGTAAATCGTATAACGAGTTCCGTAAATCACGAGGCCGTGGATCGACCCCAGTGGTACGTCGGGGCGTCCGCGCCAGTTTGCTTTCCCCTTCGAAAAGTTCCCGAGTGTTAAACGTGTAGAGGCTTCGGTAGCCCATGCTCAAGGCGCATCGCTAAGCTGTGAGCAGCAGCAAAGCACAGCAAAGCAAGTAGAGGAGACCGGGGCAAGAAGAGTCAAGCCTATTTTAAAAAATCGGTGGTTTTGTACTTCGTCGTCTTGTCCTTAAGCCACATTTGTATCTCCAATAACAACCGATTATTGCTTTGCGAAGTAAAACTTTGAAATCGTAATAAAAGATTTCTCTCGAGACTGAGTGAGAAGTTGACACTTTTTTTTTACTCGAACGCTTTGGTCTTTGCCTACAATTTAAGGGGAGGGAAGGATCAAAATTGCCGATATTTATCGAAGAATGTCGAATTTCTTTAACCCCTTACCATAAATTTAAGGGGCTTTAGATTTGTCGCATATTGCCAAGAGAATCGGTGATCCAAATATTTTATTAAAAAATGCTCAAATTTGCGTGGGATGAGTTTTTATCGCATGAGTGAAATTTTTCGTTTATTATTAGAATTGGCAAGATTGTAATTTTGAATTTATGAAAATAATATATTAAAAATAGTATTCAAATCTATGGCATTTAACCGATAAGAAAAACAAATTTCTTTGATTTATCTAACGTTTAGATATCGAGCTACGTAGTTCTTTACAAATAAGGTAATGTTTAAGGACGATTGGTATTAATAGAAACATTGCTGTCGCGAAAAAAAAAAATCAAAAAAATGTCAGTAGATTTGAATCAAATTTGGTATACATGCGGATTGTCCCAGAGCAAGGTTTCCTCATTATTTTCTATCTTTGACAAAACTTCTTTTTCACAAAGCTTCTTCCATGATGAAGGCAAAATTGATCAACATACTGCCTCGTACAGGTAACCTTGTATTTTTTATCATATAGACAAAAGTGTTCAGTCTGAAAAGCATGAAACTTGCAAAAACACATTATTTGCTCGATTGTTTATTATCATGTTATTGTTCTAAATAATAATCCTTATACAAGTATCCATGGTGACGTCGCGGTATTTTTTTTATATACGTCAAGACCCTACCACATCTCTTAACACATATATATATATATTTACTATCCCAGCATTACATTTTTCTTTTTTGGTAAAAATAAAAAATAATACAATTAGATAAAGTCAAACTGAACCCGGTCTCCCCTACGAATATATAGGCTCCGGTGGCTCGTGCTGAAGGCACAACGTTAGGCTTTAGGAGAAGCAGAGGCGCAGCAGGGCAAGTACAGTGTCTCGCTTCGTCAGGAGAAACTACCACCACCACCGCCACAAACCACCACATGACGACCAGCAGGCTGCTTCGAAGCTCACAGCAGCGGCAGCAGCAACCCCAGGAAACCCTGCTGCACGGTGTGCTGCCTCTAGGGTATCTGTCTCTGTCACTTTTCCTACCTTCAATGTGGACGCTCGCTCGCTTTCTAGCGCGACCCGTAATTCCTCACAACACAGCCCGGGATGCTTTCCCGGCCGGCTTCGATACCCTAAGCTATATAGACGTACCTTCCATCCCACAGACATGTGTAGCGATGGAACGGTCTATATGTATGTGTGAACGACGGTGTGCCGCCCGGTAACCCCCTGCGTCCAGCTGGAAACACATGGCGTCATCGGGCATTCGACAGCGCGTTCTCCTTCTCGTATACAGTTCGTACGAAACATATGCAATGGGCTCTGTGATGCGTGCTGGCAACGCGTCACCGCGTCCCACGACTACATGACTGCTATTGGTATATATACGGTGGGCTTTACACTATATGAAAACTTCCCGTATTTCGGTGGTAATCGGGCAATCAAAAAACACGACAGGGTCGTCGACTTCTTACGTAGTATAAACTGAATATATATACTGGCTAAGGGAGGTCCTTGAAAAAATATATGCTGCAAATATTATCTTTGAAAAATAAAGTTGCAAAGCAGAACATTGTACAATGCTTCATTTTTTTTTAGTCCCTCTTTAAGCTTTACAGACCGTTTGTTTGTAATATACTTTTGTAAAAAGCTATCTTTTCAGAGAGTATCAAACATTCGAAAATCAACTGTTTGATCAACGTGCAAAATGTCAGATCATTTTTTTTTGAACCTGTGGGAAATTATTGAATTTTTAGCACAACAAAAAAAGACTGAATAGTTAAAAATTCTTTACAATATGAATTCTCTGTTTGATTCTCGCTAAATTTAAGTATTAAAGAACATTTATTTTTCAGGTAACATCATTTTTGTAATCTTCCAAAATTCCGGGGCATAGAAAGATAATCTATGTTTTAAGAATCCTTTTTTTTTTCGAACATGCACGAAAACACGCACTCTCGCAGTATATATTAAAGCTGAATTGCATGTACATGTACAATTTCCCTTGAAAAAATCTCAAAACCCCTTATTTTCGCCCTCTATTATGTTTTCTCTCTTACTGCATTTTCATTTTTCAATAGGGCAGATATACCAGTTGTGCTCACCCTTCAGGCTTTATTTTGTTCACTTTAAAGTAATTTTATTACAAAAGCAATTATTCAAACATCATAAATATTTTAATTCCTCATACTCGTGCAGGAACAGTATTTAATATTTTCATAATCAGAATACCAAATTTCCACTTAGAGCAAATAAAAACAAAAAGTACAAAGCCTTTTCACCGGATGTGACTAACCTTTAAATAATTTCTGTATAGTCTTTGACATAATGGTATCAACATATACAAAGTACTGGTATATTTGAATTTCCTCTTTGAATTACTTTGAAAACGTGGAAAATGGTACATATTTCGATTAATTTTCCCAACTCTGATTTATAACCACATCAGATTAATAAAATCTAATATACGTTTTGTGCAGTATTTTTTGTTTAAATAATTCAAAAGGCAATTACATGGCACAACATTGTTATAAATAACTCTAAAAAAAATGATGATTGAAACAATTTGATATTCCATATTCAAGGAATAATTAAACAAAATAATTCATGATTATATAGACGTAGTGGAAAATAGAAAGTCTTTTTGCTCGTCACCATTTCTTTCACAGGGCTTAATTCAAGAGTAATCATAACGTAAAACAATTTTATAAATGTTATGTAAACAGTAAATATTTTCCCATGAATATTATCGCAATATGTTATTCGTATTTGCCGAATAAATGTGTGTTTGCTCTAATTATTCGATTGAGCGCAAACGTATTTATACGGGAAAGAAAAAAAAAACGAGACAATGTAGCTGCAAAAATATCGCAGTATTTCAAAGAATAATACGCGTATAACACGACTCTATGAAGAAGATGAAACCCGTAGAGAAGAATCGACTTTTGGAGAATGAGCTTGAGAAAGACGTTCGCCGATTGAGTGAACCAGCAGTCAGGTTGAAGTGCGGCGAAGATGACGAAGGGACGATGAAAGGGATTCAAGAGTTTACATAGGAGTAGGATAAAGTAGCAAGTGAGTGAGAAGCGTGGAGAGAGCGCCGGGCCGGTTCTCGTTGAATGGCTCTCGTTATTTTATTGGCTTCACAATGCGCGCATTCATATTGAACCACTGTGCTAGGACAAAGGCATCGCTGTACGTCTCTCTCTCTCTCTCTCTCTCTCTCCCTCTCCTCTCTGTTCTCATATTCTCCTCCTATCTCTCTTTTATTTTTCGCCTGCTTTGCTCGCAAACCCTTCTCCGAATTCTTTCGTCACTATACACTCTAAACTTCACTTATCATGCAATGTTATTTTCTTCGGGGAAAAAAATTTTATTTGTTTCTAAAGCTTGCGATCGTATAGCGAGCGATAGTAAAGACGAGCCAATATTGCGACTGCAAAGTTGATTGGATGTAAGAAACCGTGCTGGGCAAGGTGCACAGTAAAAATTGAATTGAAATTTGTGAACTTTTTATCGAATAGATTTCCTATACAAACGTCCACAAACTGATATTTTTCAATAAATAAAAAGTTTTTTTTTTTCATACAGAAAAAGTACAAAAATAATTTATAAAATATTTGTGTTTTTATTTTAGAACATATTTTTTGTCCTTTCTTAAAAAAAAAAAAGAACCGAATTTCCGGAATTTCAATTTGAAACATTTTTATGTTATAAATAAATGCAAATTCACACGTCCACTTTTTTTCGCCGTTCCTAATGTAAAAAAATATAAATTTGTAAATTCCACAATTTTTTTTATGTGGATTCCAAAAATGTTCACCTTTTTTATGTGCGTAAGAAAAAAGGTGGTAGAGTAAAACCTTGCATATTGCTTCCTCATTCTTTCCCATTTTCCACAAAGCCACCTCTACGAGGAGTGATGTTGACCAACTTTGAAGCAATGTTTTAATTTTATCCTTTTTATGCTAGTTTTTAAAAATATGGTAAAAATAAAAAATTTAACGAAATTTCAGTGTCAAAGAAATTTAAAAAAATCGATGTGTTTTAAGATCATATTGCTTCAATATATTTCAACGAAAATTGTAGTAAATAACGAATGGTAAAAAAATGTCCATGACGAAGAAACCAAAAAATTTGTAAAGTGATAAAATATATCTATAAAAGTAACTAATGAATTTGTTATGTACAAAAACTAACGCCCTGATTTTATTTTTTCTTTTCTACTGTTTTGCCGAGGACAAAGAGAATGTTTTCATTGCCTTCTAGAGAAGTAAAATATAATTATCGGAAAAAGCACGAGACCTGGCGCTTTTCACACACGAGTTTAAAAATAATAATTGCCGTCTGTTGTGTCGGTGGAATTTTTTCCAAGATTGTGTTATTGTAGAGGTGATGACGCAGTTCGTGGAATCGGCATTAAAAAATCCGTGGCTACGTGTATGCCATGGTGGAAGAAAAGAGGAATAAAAGAAATATCTCACGGCACGTAGAGAAGAAAAGAAGGACGAAAGTTGAAAAAAAAAAAAAAAAAAAAGAGCAGGGGACTCTGGCTGTACGGAAAAACTGCTTTCGCGCGTTGGGCACGTACAGACGTCGAGGACCCTCTCGCGCGATAGGATTACAACGGCAGGAACTGTGCTGGTCTTGATTATGGGTACTCTCACTGGGCTTGATGCCACCACACGTGCGCACAACGCGCCAGGAGACTCGGCCGAAGGAGTGTGGCTCCCGACTGCAGCAACATCATCAAGGGTCGGAAAGGCAAAAAGGAGAAAGAAAAAGAAAAAAGAAGGTGAGAGAGGCAGAGCGAAAAAGCGGATAAAAAAGTGGGACAACCCAGTCAGATGAGGGAGAAATATGCATAATAAGGCTATTGTCCCAGTTACCGAACGTTTAAATAAATCATTAATATTCAACAGAATTAAATATTCGCCATTCATATTGTTTCTCTTCTATCTTCATTATTCTCGAAGGCTTTAAACGAAGGCACATCGCGTTCCTTTTTTTGATCATTTATGCATATATGAATGCGATAATCAGTACAGACTATTTTTGTTAATTAAAAAGAAGCTTAAAATTCTGTCAATTTCGATCAAGTCAATAATAACCAAAATTTAATTATAACATAATTTATGTTTGAGCAAAATTTTACATTGCTTACTTGAACTGTTCTCGTGTTATAGTATTTTAGAAAAAAAAAAAAAACGAAAATGCGAAATTCCATAAAATCTGAACAACTTGAATTCAGTGCCAAAGGTCGCAGCACTCTGATGAAGTTCTGTGCCAACTTTCAGCCCGGTAGCTGAATATTTGTTCAAGTTAAAGTGATAACAAACATTTTTCAAAGTCTTAAATATTTGATGAAATCAAAATGCTCGAAACGACTTTCATGAAATGTTCACCAAAGACACATTTGACTGTATTGTATAAGACACAAAAATTTGAGACAATCCGTTTGAGTAGTTGCCGAGATATGGGAATATGAACTGTAAGCCCTCTAAAACACACACACACACACAGACCTCAAAATCCTGAAGAAAAAAATAATGAAAATAAAGCTTCCTCTATGAGGAAGCAAAAATATCAATTATAATTTATATTCCAAGCACACCAATGTTTTTTAAGAATATAAATAGTTATAATTGATTATTATTTATTACATAAAAAATGGACACAATTTGAAGAACAGTTTATTGATAACAAAATTGCAAATCCAAAGCCTAGAAGAATATATATATATATATTTTTTTTAATTCGTTTTGCTTAATAAACTCTCTATTTCGTTCTTAGGAAAGCATTCATTTTTATATAAAATTAATTTTCTCTACATTAATTAAAACGACAGAACACGCAACACACTTAACGGCAGTGACCGATTTCTCAAGGACACTAGACTCTCTCGATTGTACTTGACTCGCACACGTTGTCGAAGTAGATTAAGTGCACCACCACGATAACCGCGCTATCTCGCCGGAACGATTGATGACCGTTACGTCAACTCGGTTGCACGAGGCGAGATATATAGAGACAGTCAAGCCGGTCTCGCGCGTCCACACTCGCACCGCTCTCCCTATATTTTTCAATGAATAAGCTAGAGCGTAGACTCAGACACATCGGATTCGACAATAAAAGGTATATATTCGACGATGTACGCCGTTTATATATATATACACATATATACATATATATCTGCACATGTATTGGAGAAAAATGAGTTGGCGGAGAGAGCATTACCACAGCAGGTTCCGTGATTGGATCGAATCTCTCGTCCCGGTAATCCCAGCACGAAACGTACAGGATAGCCGGAGCGCTGCTCGCGGGATGCTGGGATAGAGTGGTGAAGCGTCTGGCTCTACTGACGCTTCTACCGCTGCTGCGCTCGCAACAGAGCAGCAACTACCAGTACGTCTTTTCACTTCGAAACCATCGGCCGACGATGTGAAGCCAGAGTAAGAGAGAGAAAGAGAGCGAGAGAGTCGAAGGTAGAAAGATAAGACTGTTGTGCCAGTATCGTATATCGTTTCGCCTCGTTCGCGAAATT